>CM060908.1:832488995-833113995 GCA_030737815.1 Allium fistulosum | reverse complement strand
TAAATAAATGATCATATTGGGTGTTTTAACATGTTTAAACCAAAATTCAAATTATTTTCAAATCGTCACATATTCATCTTCATATAGGGGAAAATAGTCATTTTTGTGCATATATTAATTTGAGAAAATTTAATTGGAAATTTCTATATTATTTTTTGTGGGAATTTGAACTCAAATACAAGTGGTTTCATGAAGAGATACGCATGCACAAGAGAAGATAAGCAAATGAAGATGGAAATAAATCATGTCATGAATCATGGGGGACCTCACCTATCCACCTACCTTGATGTACAAATTAGAAGCTAATGCACATGCTAATGGCCATTAAAGTTTTGTGCACATTTAAATGAGGATTAACACATGCTGATGATTACTTGGCCACCACACTTCCTAAGGGGTAGTTTGGGTAGTTCCCAAAAAATTGAATTAAGGTTTCATACATGTATAAATACCGCTTATGTTTCATGTAATCCTCTCTTACTCTTAGCCTCGTTAGTTTAGAATCAAAAAAAAAACTAAGCTCTCTTTTCTTTTTCATGGCTACGTAGCCATTTTTATTTCATGTAATTTTCTCTTATGCAATAGTTACAACCCAAAATTTAAGCTATAATAATTAATTAATGAATTAATTAAATGATGAAATAAGTTTGTGAAATTATCAGAATTGAGCCATGGTAGTTGCACCATTGTGTCCGTGGTAATTTTCTGGTCAATTTCCATATATAGAATGTCAGAATCCGAGCTAGTATGAAGGAGTTACGAACTAAACAAGAAAACAAGAAAAAAAATATAATAATAATAAATAGGGCTAGGTCGACACAGGTCGACCTAGCACCACCTAGGTCGACCGGCCGATCAACCTAGGGGGGACGGTCGACAGGTAGGTCGAACCACCCCTGTTGATGAGCGAAGGATTGATTTCTTCGTTCGCCTATTATTTCTACACGCCATTTTTTATTTTTGCTCTCATCCGGTCATTCCGACGGCTCCTATTCAGCCTATGACGTGGTACCACAATATTCAATCTCCAAATCCAACGGTCTGAAATCCACTTCTACCCCTATAAATAAGACCCTAAGCCTAGCTATTTTTCTCATTCTAGATTTTCTCCATTTGGGTTCACCTTTTCAGGAAGGAACCTAAAAGGAATAATTTTCCAAGGAGAAAATCGTTTTAAATTAAAATACTTAATAACTCCAAGTCGATCCGAGAAGACAAAGGGAAGAGCTTGGGACTGTAGGTGAGTGATTGTAATTATTTTAGATTATTAAGTAATTTAAAATAATAAGGTTTCCAATTGTTGTAGTTTTTCTACAATTTTGGAATAACCTTTTTAGCAGTTTATTTACAGTTTTAGATTTATTTTCAGTCTATTTCTTTTTAGCTATTCTTTTCAGTTATTTGTAGTTTATTACTATTAATTATAGATTTTCCATTTATTTACAGTTTATTTACAGTATTTAAATTTATTTACTATTATTTATGCTTTATTTACATTTTTTCTACGTTTTGGATTTTCTTCTGTAATTGTCAGTTTTCTTCTATTTCTCTTTTTTTTCTTCATGAATGGATTAGAATAGATTAAAGGCGAATATGGATTAAATAATAACAATACTAAAATTATGGAAAATAAGATGTAAAATGTAAAGACTGTAATAAAATGGAATTGGACTGAAATGAGATTATTTGTAAGCCTAATTATGATGTCAAAATAGGACTAAAAAGAGTAAATGAATGAAGCATCTTATTTTTATACTTAGACCTTGGGTTAAGTTAATAAGCATGATTATAACTTAGGTTATAATAAGAAATAGAACAGAATGAGGCTTATTTTAAGAATTAGGATAAATTGAGAAGCAAAGATAGCAAGGATAGCATAAAGGCTTATTTAAATAATTTATCTAAGTTAATAAGCAAAGATGAAAGTAGGACCTGTACCAACAGCATTCCCTATTAGATTTATGGTGTCTCACATTAGCCTGAAGTGAGATGAGGGCACACTTATGCTGGAGTAGTGGTAAATAAATGGTCAAATAATAGAAGTTCAAATCATTGGGATTTGGACAATGGGCGCAACTAGATATCGTTTGGATGATGGGCCAGTACCAACAGCATTCCCTATTATTTCTGTGGACACGGTGTCTCACATTAGCCTGAAGTGAGATGAAGGCACGCTTATGCTGAAGTAGCGGTAAATAAATGGTCCAATAGGTGGAGCAACATGTAACATGAGCATAGTGGTGGTCATGCGTGCGGCTTCCAGTTGATGCTCAGTAATCGTTATGAGTTCCATGCGCTTAGTAGGTGCCTTTCGAAGGCACTGGTGTCTAAACTTCAGTAGACACATAGTAGAAGGCCGATCGAAAGGGTAGAATTAGGACTTCAGCCTAATTAAAGTAGAATTGGGAATTCAGCTTAATCAAGCAGCTATCAAGGACAAGTGCAAACAATGAACTTATCCAATTGAATTAATCTAGTAGTTAAATCGTATTTATTTCTAGTTTTACCTTTCCTTCTATTTCCTTTGTTTCTTTTGATAACTAGAACTATTGCAAAGTCTATTATCTTTGCTTTGCTTAAAATTACTAGTAATTAATATCATTCACCAGACTTTTAGTCTGACCCACTCCTCTATTTTCCCCTTTACCCCCCCATAGGCCAGCAAGGGCAAGACGGTAGATTGTGGACTCTTGGAGACTTCTTTGGCGGAGATTTTCTCATGTATTCCTTTTCTTTATTTTCAGTTTTAAGTTCTTTTATTGTACTGGCACTCTTTGAGGGATAGTTTGTATTCTAATTTGTATGAGACTGAGGTTTTGATTTCATAAGTTATGTTTTGGCATTTTGAGACATCCTATGTATTTGGTATTTTGTGACTTATTTGGTTTATAAAGTATTTATGAACTTTGGTTTCAATAGTTTCCGCTGTTTTTATCTATTTTGTCTTATGAATCTTAGTCTCTGCAAGTTTTTAGCTGTACCTACAACGCACCACATCTTTTAGTGTGTCCATTTGGGAATACTAAGGGGTGTGGGGTGTTTCATTTGGTATCAGAGCCTAAGGTTACAAGATTCCTAAAATTTAGTTTTAAAAGTAAAGTATTTTTCAAAATTACTTGTTTTAAAAGTATTTTTCAGAAAGGAACTCGTAGAAATAGTTTTCAAGTATAAAGAGTTTTTACAAAAATCCCCTCAAAAGTCTAGTTCAATCTCCCTTCGACTCTTTCCTAAATTCTCTTTTCTTTGCGTAGAATGGCGGATGCCCCTAATCTTCCCGAGGGTATTCCAATCCCAGGCTAGTTTTGTAGGTATCTACAAGCCACGACTCCAGAGGTGCACGGGCAAGCGCCCAATCCAGCACCAGCAGGTGGGAATCCCATCAACCTACCTGCAACAGTCAATTTCTCTAAGCTTTGTAAGGATTTTGCGAATTTGGGAGGAAAGACTTTTTTTGGTATGGAGACTTTTGTGGAGGCGCGGGCTTGGTTAAGGAACACAAAGAGGATATTCGGGCTTTTGGGATTGGAGGATCAGCAGCGGGTTCTGCTAGCATCTTGGCAGCTGAAAGAGGAGGCTTATTATTGGTGGGAGGTCATTGAGTTAGAAGGAAGAGACGTTAATTGGAATGGGTTTCGGGAGCGATTTGATAACAAGTGTTTTATCTCAAGCAGAAGAAAGTGTCTAATTGGAGCGATTTATTAGCTTGAAGCAAGGAAGTTTTTCTGTGAAGGAGTATATCAACCAATTTAATGAGTTGTCGCGGTTTGAAATGGAGTTGGTGAATACACCGCACAAGAAGGTTATGAAGTTCGCGAAGGGATTAAATCAGTCCCTTCAAGGGTTGTTGTTGACTCACGTACCGATGGGAGCTACCTATGAGTCATTGGTGGAGAAGGTGCTTATGTCTGATGCAGCTAAGGAGGGGGAGTCTAAAGAAGTTGTTAAGTCGGAAGGTCCTGAACAATAAAGAGTAGAAGAAAGGAGAAGGCCCTCAGAAGCAAATCAAGAAAGGAGTGAAGTGCCATAGTTGTGGGATTGTTGGACATATCTCCAAGGACTATAGGAAGGAGAAGATGAAGGGAAAGTGCTATAATTGTGGGCAACCCGGTCACATGAGTAGGAATTGTCCCCAGAAGACGGGGCAGGGAGTGAGTGCACCGGTAGTGCAGATTCAGGCATTAAATGCAGCATCGTCCAGCAGCGTTCCAGAAAGAGGTAGGAAAGTCACCATAGAAGGTTTGATTTCTATTTTTGATATTCCCATTCGGACTCTTTTCGATTCTGGAGAATCACACTCTTTCATCTCTAGTTCTTTGGTAGATTGTTTGCACTTAGACATCTCTTTAGTAGTAGACCTCATTGTTGTTTCAAACCCCATAGGAGGATCGGCACACATGTCTATGGTTTGTAGGGGTTTGAAAATTTTATCCTAGGCGTAGAATTCGATTATGACGCCTATGTATTGGGATTCTCGGGGTATGGGATGATTTTGGGGATGGATTGGCTATCCACATATGGAGCTATATTAGACTGCGAGAGCAGAGCCGTTAGACTAGAGACATGCAGCGGTAGGACTCTCGAGGTTTCTTGCGACCCACAAGTGTCAGTTATGTTGAGCTTCCTTTATTCCCTCGATTCATCATCGGCAGAGTTAGATTCAATTTCTATCGTCGGAGATTTTCCAGACGTCTTTGAGGAGGTTAGGGGACTACCATCTAAGAGAGAGATTGACTTCAGGATTTATTTGACTGATAATGCTAAGCCGGTAGCATTACCCATGAGGCACATGGCACCTAGGGAGAGGAAGGAATTAAGCAAGCAAGTTCGTGAGCTTTTGGACAAAGGTTTCATAAGAAGGAGCATATCGGAGTGGGGAGCGCCAGTCGTCTTCGCTACTAAGGCGGATGGTTCCCTTCGACTTTGCATAGACTATAGATAATTAAATTAGCTCACGAAGAAGAACCGTTATCCACTTCCTAGGATAGATGATCTTTTTGACCAGTTGGTTGGCTCTTCGGTATTCTCTCAGTTTGAATTAGCCACTGGATTTCATTGGCTTAGGGTCGTTGATGATAGCATTGATAAGACAGCATTTAGGACACCCGATGGATTCTTTGAGTGGTTAGTCATGCCTTTTGGGCTACCCAATGCTCCAGCCTATTTTTAGATTTGATGAGCCATGTTTTTAGAGATTTCCTAAATAAGTTCGTGGTGGTATTCGTGGATGACATTTTGGTGTTTTCCAAGAGTATGGAGAAGCATGTTGTTCATTTAGAGGAGGTTCTTCGCACACTTCGAAATCATCAGTTGAGGGAAAAAATTTCGAAGTTTCACTTTTGGCGAGAGGAGGTGCGTTTCTTGGAGCATGTAGTCTCGAGAGAGGGTTTGGCTGTTGACCCCGCTAAGGTGATGGCAGTGCAAGATTGGAAGGCCCTTAAGAACGTTACCAATTTTAGAAGCTTCCTAGGATTGGCTGGCTATTATAGGAAGTTCATCAGAGATATTGCCAAGGTTTCAACACCACTTACTCGCCTCACTAAGAAGAACAAAGCATTCGTGTGGGACGTAGATTGTGAGGATTCCTTCATGAAGCTTAAGAGAGCTCTTACTAGTGCACCAGTGTTAGTTTTACCCGATGGATCTAAGCCTTTTACAGTATACACTGATGCATGAGGGACGGGTCTAGGAGCAGTGTTGATGCAAGAAGGGAGGGTAGTATGTTATGGGAGTAGGATGTTGAGGACGCATGAGAAGAACTACCCTATCCATGATTTGGAGTTGGCTGTTATAGTTTTTACGCTCAAGTCTTGGAGGCATTACTTGCTTGGAGAGAGGTTCGAGCTTTTCACCGACCATAAGTCATTGAAGTACCTATTCTCACATAAGGATTTGAACTTGAGGCAGCAGAGATGGATGGAGTTTTTTGCATCGTATGATTTTGAGATAGCTTATACCCCTAGCAAGGGAAATGTGGTTGCGGATGCGTTGAATAGAAAGAAAACAACCCTTAGTCCTTTGTTCGTAGAGTGGAGGAGCCTAGAGTTTATTTCCACTTTTGATTTTAAGCCCTCTATGGACATTACCCCTGGATTGTTAGCAGCGCTTGAGGTGAGGCCTACCCTTATAGATCAAATTGGCTTGAGGCAGCAAGAGGATTCTGAGCTTATGGATATTATGGATAGGATTAGCCGAGGAGAGGTCTCTAGACATCTCCAACATTATTCCATTGATGGCAAAGGGTGGCTTAGGAGAGATAGAAGGCTTTGTGTTCCCCGCGTTAATGATTTGTTGAGAGCGGTTCTAGAGGAAGCACACCATTCTCGTATGACTATTCATCCGGGTGGTGATAAGATGTATAGGGACATGAAAAGGATGTTTTATTCGAGTGGCATGAAGAAGGATGTAGCAAAGTTTGTAGCTAAGTGTCTTGTGTGCCAAAGGGTTAAGGTGGAGCAGCAGAAGCCCGATGGACTACTTCAGCCATTGGATATACCCGAATGGAAGTGGAACAGCGTTTCGATGGACTTCGTAGATGGTTTACCCCGATCTAGGAAGGGGAATACTAGCATTTGGGTGATTGTAGATCGTTTGACTAAGAGCGCCCACTTCATTACGGTTAAGAGTAAGAGGACAACATCTTAGTTGGCATCCTTATATGTTCGTGAGATAGTCTGACTTCATGGAATTCCCTCTAGCATAGTGAGCGATAGAGACCCTATTTTTACTAGCAAGTTTTGGAGAAGCTTGCAAGAGGATTTAGGGACGCAGCTTAGATTGAGTACGACCTATCACCTCAGACGGATGGACAAACGGAGAGAGTTAATAGAGTGCTTGAGGATTTGTTGCGGATGTGCATTCTAGACTTTGGAGGAAATTGGGAGGAGCATTTTCCTTTGGTGGAGTTCGCATATAATAACAGTTTCCAAGCTAGCATTGGGATGGCACCATTTGAAGCTCTATATGGGAGACCTTGCAAATCACCCTCATGTTTGGTAGAGTCTACGGAGAAGTTGCTACTTGGTCCTGACATGGTTAGGGAAACCTCGGAGAAGGTGGATTTGATTCGAAGGAGGATGAAGACAGCCCAAGATAGGTAGAAATCGTATGCGGACAAGCGGAGGAGAGACATTGAGTTTGGGGTTGGAGACTTAGTTTTTATTAAGGTATCCCCGCTAAGGAAGGTGGTAAGGTTTGGATCGAGTGGGAAGTTAGCCCCTAGATTTGTAGGACCATTCCCTATCGTAGAGAGAGTAGGGAAGAGGGCGTATCGAGTGAAGCTCCCAGAGAGGCTCGTAGGAGTGCATGACGTTTTCCATGTTTCGCACTTGAGAAAGTGCTTGCATGACTCGGCGGAGGTTTTGGAGCCTAGTCAGTTGGAGGAAGTGGAAGTAGAAAAGGAAGCATCGGTTCATCATATTCCTACAAAGATCATTGGACGAGACACCAAGAGACTTAGGAATAAAGAAGTTCTGTTAGTAAAGGTGTAGTGGGGAGATGATGTTGCAGACGCTACATGGGAGGCTGAAGAGAAGATTCGTACTTCCTGTCCATATCTTTTCGATAGTAAGTTTTAGAATTTCCTATTTCCATCTTTAGTTTTGAATAGGTTCTTTCCTTTATTATCCTTTGGGAGGGTAGAACTTAGGATTTAACCTATGGATGGTAGAATTTAATGTAAACATGTCATTAGAACATTTATGTATGATGGATGCTAGTGGTTGAAAGTGTTTGCTAGTGGATGCTAATGGACGCATATACTTACACTAGGCACTATTATGCTTTAGGGATTGGCCTAACTAGGACACTAGAGCATATGCATATGGATGTGTGCGCATTTGCATTTTTATTTTATTTTTCATGGTTTCTATAAATGGATGATTCTCACATGATTGTTGCATTTGGATTATGATTGTTGCATGCATATAGAACTATCAGTTCTTATTAGGGAATTTGCATTCATTTGGATACATTGCACGGACATGATTGCATAAAAGGAGGTCGACTGAATCAGTAGACCGCTTAATCTTTTGCATTAGTCAGGGACATTGACACTACACTGATTGCATAAGTATCATAAATCGCATTAGAAAGACTTAAGGACAATGGATGTAATGGATGATGGTTGAGTAGTTGGTTGTAGAACTTGGATGAAAACATTTAGTTCATTCTTCTATCCTTAGAGATTTCGGGGACGAAATCTCTTAAGGAGGGGAGAATGTAACAACCCAAAATTTAAGCTATAATAATTAATTAATGAATTAATTAAATGATGAAATAACTTTGTGAAATTATCATAATTGAGCCACAGGAGTCGAACCATTGTATCTGTGGTAATTTCCTGGTCAATTTCCATATATAGAACGTCAGAATCCGAGCTAGTATGAAGGAGTTACGAATTAAACAAGAAAACAAGAAAAAAAATATAATAATAATAAATAGGGCTAGGTCGACCACCAGGTCGACCTAACCACCCCCTAGGTCGACCGGCCGATCAACCTAGGAGGGGGGACGGTCGACGGGTAGGTCTACCTGCCCCTGTTGGTGAGCGAAGAATTGATTTCTCCATTCGCCTACGATTTCTACAAGTCATTTTTTATTTTTGCCCTCATCCGGTCCATCCGTGCTTCCATCCGACAGCTCCAATTCAGCCAATGACGTGGTTGCACCATATCCAATCTTCAAATCCAATGGTCTGAGATCCACTTCTACCCCTATAAATAAGACCCTAAGCCTAGCTATTTTTCTCATTCTAGATTTTCTCCATTTGGGTTCACCTTTTCAGGAAGGACCCTAAAAGGAATAATTATCCAAGGAGAAAATCATTTTAAATTAAAATATTTAATAACTCCAAGTGGATCCGGAAAGACCAAGGGAAGAGCTTGGGACCGTGGGTGAGTGATTGTAATTATTTTAGATTTTTAAGTAATTTAAAATAATAGGGTTTCCAATAGTTGTAGTTTTTCTACAATTTTGGAATAACCTTTTTAGCAGTTTATTTACAGTTTTAGATTTATTTTCAATATATTTCTTTTTAGCTATTCTTTTCAGTTATTTGTAGTTTATTACTGTTAATTATAGCTTTTTCATTTATTTACAGTATTTAAATTTATTTACTGTTATTTATGCTTTATTTACATCTTTTTCTGCGTTCTGGATTTTCTTCTGTAAATGTCAGTTTTCTTCTTTTTCTCATTTTTTCTTCGTGAATGGATTAGAATATATTAAAAAAGAATATGGATTATGTAACGACCCGGCTTTCTTTGCCCAGAAAGACGCATCGTTATGAAGAAAGAAAGGGATAGAAGAAGAAAAGAAAAGAAGAGAGAACAACAACACATCAGAAATCTCACAGCGGAACGAGAAATATATTATCACATAAGATATTACATAGTATCATATACATCAGAGTACACGATTTATACATCACAATATAGACAGTTATAAACTTCTGTCTATTATACAACACAACTACATAAATACGATACATCATACACAGCGGAAACTCTATATATCTACACGCTGAAGCCTCCTGCTCCACAGCTCCTCCAGAATTCGTCAAGACTAACCTGAATCCCCTTGACTACTCATACAAATTTGAGTACCCAAGAGTTTAATAAAACAGAAAATAAACACTTGGGTCAGACATGGGTCTGGTGTGAGTAAACGGTTAGATTGCTTAACTTTGAAAACCTTTGAAAACAAAAGTATCACGTAAGACTCCCCACAAATAAACATGGGTAAGTTTTTACCTTACGCTAACTAAAACATTTGATAGGAAATCCGATTGTATTATAATAGGGTCTAGGGTTTTCAAGTAAAATACAGAAATAGCTGAAATGCTTACATCTCACATTCCAACATAGTTGGGCACAACTAATACGTACGGCACTTATTGGAGTTTGGATTCCATACAATGGCAGGGCTACTGGGGTATCGCCCGTCACAGTACGTGGCCTAGATCACCGTACCGAGGAGTACGCCCGCTCCCCTGCAACACAAAGCCGGAACCATCCCTTACTGGATAATCCCGAACAAGATAATCCCGTAGTTGGCGCGACCAACCACACACTAAGCCGAATAAAAGAAAAGGGACCTCTAGACAGGGATCTATCTTGCTCTCAGTGGGTGCTACCCACGAAGCCTTGCTGCACCTCCCCTGTTTTAGCCATTCCCGGTTGATGAGGCTTGAGGTTACGATTACCTTTAATCAGAACATATCACTTAGAATGCTCATCGTCCGCCTGACGATGTGCTGAAAGCATTCAATCCATATAAGTTCGTTCCGGGTTCGAACGAAACCGAAGGCATTATCTCGTTACACTCGTTTTGGAATCACCCTCAGAGTTAACGACAATAACCCTTGCACTCTGAATCTTCATCTTCACTTGAGGTTCACGACCTATCGTTAATTTGGATCGATGTGGTATTCGGGTCTCCAGACCTGGAATACCGGTATACGGAAACCCGATCCCGGTCTCATCGAAATCCAAAACGTATCTTTTAAGGCCAAGTTGTTTAAAGGTTTAAACATTTAAACTTATATTCTGAATGATATAAACAGATAGATGAATCACATTATCACAATAGATAATTCATATCAAACATTCATCTCACAAAGCAGCATATATCAGAGATATCCAAATCATCCAATATCAACCAATCACCCAATATCAATCAATCATCCATAAGCAGGTTTTGATTATCTCCAAATCAATTTAATCAATCTTTAAATAAATTAATTACTATTCTTTAATCACTTGGATTATCTTAATCCTGCTTACTATCATTAATTAATTTCAAATTAATTAATTAATTAATCATCTCTTAATGATCTTTCTTAATTAATCTCCTTTGATTAATTATACTTTAATTACCTTTTAGTAATTATCCTTAATCATATTCAGTAATTAACTTTTAATTACATCATTAATTACAATAATTAATGAACCTTTATCAATTAATTAACTAAAATTAATTAATTAATCCTCAATTAATTACAATTAATTAATCAAACTAAAATTAATTACTTTTATTAATTAACCTTGATTAATTCATTAATCCTTATTAATTAATTAACCTTTTAATTAATTAAATAATTAATTTTTTTATCAACCACTTCATTCATTAATTAGTCTTAATTAATCGTAATCAGTAATTAACAATTTGTAATTACTTATCTTAATTAATTACTTCTTAATTAATTATATTTACCTTGATTAATTAATCTAATTAATTAATCTTTAATTACTTAATTAAGTAATTATTAATCAATTTAAATTAACAAATAATCCTTAATTAATTACTTTATTAATTAATTACTTTTAAATTAATTACACATAGTAATTAATCTTAAATTTAACACATTTAATTAATCACATTTATTAATTAACTAAAATAATTAAGTAATTAACTCTTAATTACTTACATAAGTAATTATCTTCTAATTACTTCATTAAAAATCTTGATTACTTTCTTAATTAATTACTTAACAAATAAGTAATTACATTACTAAATAATCCTTAATTCATTAATTAATTAACTACTCCAAAATTAATTAATCTCAACAATTATATTAATCAATTCCTAAGATTAATAACATCAAGTGATTACCCTTTTTTTTTTTAACAAATTACCCCATTTGTACTTTTCCCATTAATTACCTAATTAATTTTTTTAACTTAACCATTTAAATTTAATTAAATGATTTCTTAACTTCTTATTAAAAATTTCTTAATTTAAGAAAACATTATTTAAATCAAGTCATTTATTAACCAATAACTTTCCAATGATTAATAATTTAATTATCTTCATTAAATTTAATTATCTTTAATTAAATCAAAATTCTTAATTGCTTAAGATAAATCCTTATTATAATTGATTTACTAAATCCTTATCGATAAAACTTATTTAAAATAAACATTTTAGAAGTCTATTATAATTTAAACATTTTAAACTTCTCTTTCTACTTTCAAATCTTTAAAATTTCCAAAATCATCTTCAATACAAAAAAGCAATTTGAAAATCTACTTGTTTATCCTTTTAAAACTTTTATGTTTCAATATTTTAGACTTGTTTAACTTTTCTTTTAAACTTAACATTCCTGTTAAACTTTAAATCCTGAACAACTAAATCTGCCTTCCCCAAAACTCGAGTAAATCTCGCAGTTTCCCCAATCCAATCACGAGACAAAAACCCATGCTTCCAGCTTCGAGTCGTCACCCTGAAAACACGAGCATCACTCCGAGGCAACTCATCTTCCCCAGCTCCATCTCCCAGTGTACACAAACGTGCACCGTGCACCTACCCAACCGCCTCCGGCCAATCAAAGTCGTTGCGACCATCGACGACGATACTAAGAACCCATGCGAGCACGAATTCGAGCCCAGATCCAAGAAATAACCCATGAATCGAAATTCGAACATTAGCTCGAAAAGAATGCAGAAACTGGATCCACCAATCCCCTCACCCCTGATGATCGCCACCACCGGAACCCTCGCAGCTTCGTCCAGAACAGCGTCACTTCACCATGCTTCGATCCCACCCTATGCGATCGTGTCCGATCCATCACCATCGTCGAACAAAGCTCGACATTCTCCTCGACAAAAACAGGAACCAAAACCCTACTTCGTTCGAATTCGAACCCTCCACCCATTAAGAAAAATCAATAGCATTTTTCCTGAGACCCATACTCTACCAGTAACCTCCAGACCAAACCCCATCACACTCGATCACGTCGATCGCTGGTGATTGACGAAAATTCCCAAAACGTTCATCTCATGAATTCCTAATAATACTAATCCTAAAAATTATGAAATGTTTATCAAAAATCAGGATTTCCAAATACGAATAAGCCCCTATGATCTGAACTTGATGTAGAGATATTCGATTCTATCCCATATTAAAATTTCCACTGTAATTCCCTTATTTTTCAGAAATTTTTTTTTTTTACTAATTTATACCCGAAACAATTTTTAAAAATAAACTTACATAGTTACCATCATTTTCTCTTTTAAGATCAAGGTCTAAAATTATTTGGTTTAGAAGGTATGAATTTATTTATATATTTGGAGCCTGTATATTTAAACAGAGAAGTTATACATATATACAGAACTCATATACATAGAACATATCATATTTACAACATGCATTCACAATCATCATTCATGCAACAATATACATCATCACAACACAATCTATCACTTTCATCAAAGTTTTGATTTCAGATTTTAAAACTGTTTTAAAAAAAAAAATTACTCACCTTATTAAATTTGCAGAGCACAGCAGTATTAATACTTCTAGGTTCTGGATAAGATGCTTTGAGTGCTAGCTATTGAAATCCCTTTGCATGTTTGAAATCTTTGATTTAAAACTGCTGAAACTTGTATTGGATCATCCATTTTAGTTGCAGTAGGTTTGAATATTGCAGATTTCTAATTTCTGGTTTGATTTTGCAGTGAAGAACTTGTATTTGATTTTGTTTTCTGGCAATACTTTTGATTCCTCTTTGTTGTTTAATGTTGAATCTAATTTAGTTGCTTGATCTTCTACTTGTTTGTAGATTTGTATTCCAGGTTGAAGATTGGAAAGCAATTTGATTTTATTTCTTTTCAGTTTTTAGTTTAGGAAGAAGAAAACATTTTAGAAAGGAGAAAGATTTGAACTGGAAAGAAAAATAAACCGGTTTCTCTAATACAATATTCCTTTTATAAATCTAAATTTCTAAATAAAAGAAAATGTTGCCACTTGTATTTTTATTAGTATTACAAATGTCCCAACTTGGTCTATGTGTTTACAAGTGTTATTATCATGTGTTAAGATACTAACACATGTCCTAAGTAATTTTAAATAAATTTTTATTTAATTTAAATGTTAATATAAAACTTACTTTTTTAGTTACTTAATTAATAAATATTAGTTTACCTTTAAAAGAAAATATGTTAAAACTAATTATAAATATAAATAAATTCCTTATTCATGTATTTTAAAGTCTAGAACATTATATAACCATTTAAAATTTAACACTTTAAAGAAAACTAAAATAAAACTTTGATTAAACCCCTTTTTAAACTATCACATTTAAAATAAACAATTGTCTTATATTTTGAAAATAATTGAATTAAATCTAAATTAACCTTTTGAAAAATGTTAAATTATAAAACAAAGCTTTTTAAAATCACAATTTATACATATATATTTATCAATAGATTTAATTAAATTTCAAACAATCCCAATTATAACATATATATACATATATATTACAAATTTGAAAATTCATCTTTAATTTAAAACAAAAGATATCCTATTCACAATATATAACAATATATATATTATAAATATATTAAAACTTTATTAGCTTTGAAAATAAATCTTATCAATATTGCCAGATTAAATATTGATTAACTTTTAAAAGATTAAATTATCAATACAGATTATTAAATTTAAATTGCCCAAAAACCCGGGATATCACATTCCTCCCCCCTTAAAATAATTTCATCCCCGAAATTAAAAGCAAAGTTAATTTAATAATCCAACAAATATTTTAATTTCAAACACAAACCTATCATCCAATTTCTAACAACCAAAGCAACCAATCAAACAATCTAATCTAACTAACTATTCTGATATAAATCAGAATAGACTTCATAATACTATCTCGAGTTTTTCCGAGTAAAAATCACCGGGAGACTCGCTCTACAGAAGCTAAATAAACTACACACCATAATCCAGAGCTCCTCTCTTCTTTAGATTCACCAATCTGAACAAAATATCAGATCATACCCAAGTCCAACTCAACTTCCAAATCCATCTGAACTGCAGATTCTACAATCAGTAATAGATCATACACGTACTCCCTCAGAGATACGTGAAATAGAATGGATTCCAGATATCCAAACTGGTCATTCAACCCTGTAGACAAAGAATTACTCCTCTCAAGAACACAAGAAAATTCCAAAATACCCAAAATACTTCTGAGTTAACTTTCCCGACTTATCAAATCTTATAGCTCTTATAATTGGAGAAAAATTTAAACAGTTTCCAATTTCCAACTCCGAATTCCAAACTCTGACTCATATCTGCATAGCTCACCAGACGATCCTGACTACCTCATCTCTTCCTGATCAGCTCAACCTTTGCTGATGCTTTTTGAAACAATTATGAACCAAGCACAAAATGATTTCCAGATTCTATCAACAAGTTGATATTCCAAAATTTACTGAAATCCACAAACTCTACTCCACAAGAAATAGAAGACTGAACTTCCTTCTTCCAGATTCCAGAAAATTCTATACACACTTAGAAATTCACATAAACTTCTTGTAGAAATCTGAGGTTACTTCCTTTCTTGCACAGTTACTACCTTTGCTTTCGCTGCACAACTCTGATTTTGAAATAGATGAGAATGTCGATGAACTCGAGCACAAACTAGATCCACAAACAAGCGGGAACATTGGTTATCTTAAAGACATAACCAACTTCTCAAAGAATAGACGAGTCCTCGGTCAAGGGTACTGTCTTCAGCTATCCTTGGCTAGAGGAAACTCGAAACTAGAAATAGAAGAGAAAACACAGATACTCCATAAAATTCTAAGATGCTTCACCAAATCCTTCTCTAGGAACCAAATTGATATAAACTAAATCTTTGACCTCTTCGATAACTTTTACTTCCTCTTGAGATGCCTCAACTCCATACAAAAGATTACTCAAGATGAACTCTCAAACTAATCGCAAGTCACTTTTGCGATCCTACCTAGTTCGGATTCCAAAGAAACTGTTCTCTCTTTACTAATTAAAACAGCCTTAAACTTTTCCGAACAAGGTTAACCCTTCAAGAAAAACTTCACCATCTACTCGGACTGCTGATAAAAGAACCACAAAGATTCCGGGACCATCGAAGAAACGGACCATACTGTTGCATCCAAACTCTATCTCGATAGCACACCGAACACTCCGAGCTGCACTGCTATCACAGCTAACCAAAAACTTCTGATCCAAAGGCTTCTCAAACTAAGACCATCAACAAACCTCACAACGAATCTCCGAGATGGCAGACATCCAAAAGAAACTCGGGCTCCAAACCAATCGCCAATAACTTACTCTTCTTAAGGGAAAAATGAGACCATGTCCGAAGAACAACTAATCGACCTTAGTCCCATACTTCAAAATAGACAAAACTCTCTTACTTGATATCAGAGAATTCCTATACAGTCGAGTCTTTCCTGCGGTAGACATCAACTGTTCCTCCAATACCTTCTTAATCTTGTTCCAAAAGAAAATCTCCTTCGGGAACATCCATAGATACTGCGTCTTATCACACAACTGCTCCTTCCTGAAGTCGCCAAGCTACCATCACTCGCTTCTGCACAACTGATAGATTCAACTCTAGAAAATCTGCTCACCCGAGCTCAACCAATCTTACATTCCAATAATGGACTCCGAATCTTGAAAAGGATTTTCTTCAGAGATCCGAGACATCCTTACTCCATACTGCCAATTTACTCGAGACGATATTGGGTTTACAGTCTCGATATATACTTCCAACCTCAAACATTCAAACTCCAACTATTGGTAATTGTGTTACACACACTGCCACCTTATCTACCTTTATAACTTATATTGGAAAACCCGAACAGGTAACCCAATAAATAGGTAGAAATACATAAATATATATATTTAAAATGATATATATTTTTTTTATATAGAAATTATTTCTGGGTAAAATTATTTCATTTACCTCTTTAAAACAATATTGTGTCCGTTGGCCTGGTTCAAGTGTTTAGAGATCCCTATCAATAACGTTAGCTACTCGTATTGACCAGAATCCATATACCACTCAACCGATCAATTAACATAATAAAAATCATTTTTATATAACTAACAATTACGCGCTCTCAAGATAGACACCACTTCAGAGCCTAGGTATTCACTCAACCTAGTGTTCTGATATTCACTTAACCAAAAGCTTAGGCATTCGCTCAACCTATGCTCTGATACCATATGTAACGACCCGGCTTTCTTTGCCCAGAAAGACGCATCGTTATGAAGAAAGAAAGGGATAGAAGAAGAAAAGAAAAGAAGAGAGAACAACAACACATCAGAAATCTCACAGCGGAACGAGAAATATATTATCACATAAGATATTACATAGTATCATATACATCAGAGTACACGATTTATACATCACAATATAGACAGTTATAAACTTCTGTCTATTATACAACACAACTACATAAATACGATACATCATACACAGCGGAAACTCTATATATCTACACGCTGAAGCCTCCTGCTCCACAGCTCCTCCAGAATTCGTCAAGACTAACCTGAATCCCCTTGACTACTCATACAAATTTGAGTACCCAAGAGTTTAATAAAACAGAAAATAAACACTTGGGTCAGACATGGGTCTGGTGTGAGTAAACGGTTAGATTGCTTAACTTTGAAAACCTTTGAAAACAAAAGTATCACGTAAGACTCCCCACAAATAAACATGGGTAAGTTTTTACCTTACGCTAACTAAAACATTTGATAGGAAATCCGATTGTATTATAATAGGGTCTAGGGTTTTCAAGTAAAATACAGAAATAGCTGAAATGCTTACATCTCACATTCCAACATAGTTGGGCACAACTAATACGTACGGCACTTATTGGAGTTTGGATTCCATACAATGGCAGGGCTACTGGGGTATCGCCCGTCACAGTACGTGGCCTAGATCACCGTACCGAGGAGTACGCCCGCTCCCCTGCAACACAAAGCCGGAACCATCCCTTACTGGATAATCCCGAACAAGATAATCCCGTAGTTGGCGCGACCAACCACACACTAAGCCGAATAAAAGAAAAGGGACCTCTAGACAGGGATCTATCTTGCTCTCAGTGGGTGCTACCCACGAAGCCTTGCTGCACCTCCCCTGTTTTAGCCATTCCCGGTTGATGAGGCTTGAGGTTACGATTACCTTTAATCAGAACATATCACTTAGAATGATCATCGTCCGCCTGACGATGTGCTGAAAGCATTCAATCCATATAAGTTCGTTCCGGGTTCGAACGAAACCGAAGGCATTATCTCGTTACACTCGTTTTGGAATCACCCTCAGAGTTAACGACAATAACCCTTGCAATCTGAATCTTCATCTTCACTTGAGGTTCACGACCTATCGTTAATTTGGATCGATGTGGTATTCGGGTCTCCAGACCTGGAATACCGGTATACGGAAACCCGATCCCGGTCTCATCGAAATCCAAAACGTATCTTTTAAGGCCAAGTTGTTTAAAGGTTTAAACATTTAAACTTATATTCTGAATGATATAAACAGATAGATGAATCACATTATCACAATAGATAATTCATATCAAACATTCATCTCACAAAGCAGCATATATCAGAGATATCCAAATCATCCAATATCAACCAATCACCCAATATCAATCAATCATCCATAAGCAGGTTTTGATTATCTCCAAATCAATTTAATCAATCTTTAAATAAATTAATTACTATTCTTTAATCACTTGGATTATCTTAATCCTGCTTACTATCATTAATTAATTTCAAATTAATTAATTAATTAATCATCTCTTAATGATCTTTCTTAATTAATCTCCTTTGATTAATTATACTTTAATTACCTTTTAGTAATTATCCTTAATCATATTCAGTAATTAACTTTTAATTACATCATTAATTACAATAATTAATGAACCTTTATCAATTAATTAACTAAAATTAATTAATTAATCCTCAATTAATTACAATTAATTAATCAAACTAAAATTAATTACTTTTATTAATTAACCTTGATTAATTCATTAATCCTTATTAATTAATTAACCTTTTAATTAATTAAATAATTAATTTTTTTATCAACCACTTCATTCATTAATTAGTCTTAATTAATCGTAATCAGTAATTAACAATTTGTAATTACTTATCTTAATTAATTACTTCTTAATTAATTATATTTACCTTGATTAATTAATCTAATTAATTAATCTTTAATTACTTAATTAAGTAATTATTAATCAATTTAAATTAACAAATAATCCTTAATTAATTACTTTATTAATTAATTACTTTTAAATTAATTACACATAGTAATTAATCTTAAATTTAACACATTTAATTAATCACATTTATTAATTAACTAAAATAATTAAGTAATTAACTCTTAATTACTTACATAAGTAATTATCTTCTAATTACTTCATTAAAAATCTTGATTACTTTCTTAATTAATTACTTAACAAATAAGTAATTACATTACTAAATAATCCTTAATTCATTAATTAATTAACTACTCCAAAATTAATTAATCTCAACAATTATATTAATCAATTCCTAAGATTAATAACATCAAGTGATTACCCTTTTTTTTTAACAAATTACCCCATTTGTACTTTTCCCATTAATTACCTAATTAATTTTTTTAACTTAACCATTTAAATTTAATTAAATGATTTCTTAACTTCTTATTAAAAATTTCTTAATTTAAGAAAACATTATTTAAATCAAGTCATTTATTAACCAATAACTTTCCAATGATTAATAATTTAATTATCTTCATTAAATTTAATTATCTTTAATTAAATCAAAATTCTTAATTGCTTAAGATAAATCCTTATTATAATTGATTTACTAAATCCTTATCGATAAAACTTATTTAAAATAAACATTTTAGAAGTCTATTATAATTTAAACATTTTAAACTTCTCTTTCTACTTTCAAATCTTTAAAATTTCCAAAATCATCTTCAATACAAAAAAGCAATTTGAAAATCTACTTGTTTATCCTTTTAAAACTTTTATGTTTCAATATTTTAGACTTGTTTAACTTTGCTTTTAAACTTAACATTCCTGTTAAACTTTAAATCCTGAACAACTAAATCTGCCTTCCCCAAAACTCGAGTAAATCTCGCAGTTTCCCCAATCCAATCACGAGACAAAAACCCATGCTTCCAGCTTCGAGTCGTCACCCTGAAAACACGAGCATCACTCCGAGGCAACTCATCTTCCCCAGCTCCATCTCCCAGTGTACACAAACGTGCACCGTGCACCTACCCAACCGCCTCCGGCCAATCAAAGTCGTTGCGACCATCGACGACGATACTAAGAACCCATGCGAGCACGAATTCGAGCCCAGATCCAAGAAATAACCCATGAATCGAAATTCGAACATTAGCTCGAAAAGAATGCAGAAACTGGATCCACCAATCCCCTCACCCCTGATGATCGCCACCACCGAAACCCTCGCAGCTTCGTCCAGAACAGCGTCACTTCACCATGCTTCGATCCCACCCTATGCGATCGTGTCCGATCCATCACCATCGTCGAACAAAGCTCGACATTCTCCTCGACAAAAACAGGAACCAAAACCCTACTTCGTTCGAATTCGAACCCTCCACCCATTAAGAAAAATCAATAGCATTTTTCCTGAGACCCATACTCTACCAGTAACCTCCAGACCAAACCCCATCACACTCGATCACGTCGATCGCTGGTGATTGACGAAAATTCCCAAAACGTTCATCTCATGAATTCCTGATAATACTAATCCTAAAAATTATGAAATGTTTATCAAAAATCAGGATTTCCAAATACGAATAAGCCCCTATGATCTGAACTTGATGTAGAGATATTCGATTCTATCCCATATTAAAATTTCCACTGTAATTCCCTTATTTTTCAGAAATTTTTTTTTTTTTACTAATTTATACCCGAAACAATTTTTAAAAATAAACTTACATAGTTACCATCATTTTCTCTTTTAAGATCAAGGTCTAAAATTATTTGGTTTAGAAGGTATGAATTTATTTATATATTTGGAGCCTGTATACTTAAACAGAGAAGTTATACATATATACAGAACTCATATACACAGAACATATCATATTTACAACATGCATTCACAATCATCATTCATGCAACAATATACATCATCACAACACAATCTATCACTTTCATCAAAGTTTTGATTTCAGATTTTAAAACTGTTTTAAAAAAAAAATTACTCACCTTATTAAATTTGCAGAGCACAGCAGTATTAATACTTCTAGGTTCTGGATAAGATGCTTTGAGTGCTAGCTATTGAAATCCCTTTGCATGTTTGAAATCTTTGATTTAAAACTGCTGAAACTTGTATTGGATCATCCATTTTAGTTGCAGTAGGTTTGAATATTGCAGATTTCTAATTTCTGGTTTGATTTTGCAGTGAAGAACTTGTATTTGATTTTGTTTTCTGGCAATACTTTTGATTCCTCTTTGTTGTTTAATGTTGAATCTAATTTAGTTGCTTGATCTTCTACTTGTTTGTAGATTTGTATTCCAGGTTGAAGATTGGAAAGCAATTTGATTTTATTTCTTTTCAGTTTTTAGTTTAGGAAGAAGAAAATATTTTAGAAAGGAGAAAGATTTGAACTGGAAAGAAAAATAAACCGGTTTCTCTAATACAATATTCCTTTTATAAATCTAAATTTCTAAATAAAAGAAAATGTTGCCACTTGTATTTTTATTAGTATTACAAATGTCCCAACTTGGTCTATGTGTTTACAAGTGTTATTATCATGTGTTAAGATACTAACACATGTCCTAAGTAATTTTAAATAAATTTTTATTTAATTTAAATGTTAATATAAAACTTACTTTTTTAGTTACTTAATTAATAAATATTAGTTTACCTTTAAAAGAAAATATGTTAAAACTAATTATAAATATAAATAAATTCCTTATTCATGTATTTTAAAGTCTAGAACATTATATAACCATTTAAATTTTAACACTTTAAAGAAAACTAAAATAAAACTTTGATTAAACCCCTTTTTAAACTATCACATTTAAAATAAACAATTGTCTTATATTTTGAAAATAATTGAATTAAATCTAAATTAACCTTTTGAAAAATGTTAAATTATAAAACAAAGCTTTTTAAAATCACAATTTATACATATATATTTATCAATAGATTTAATTAAATTTCAAACAATCCCAATTATAACATATATATACATATATATTACAAATTTGAAAATTCATCTTTAATTTAAAACAAAAGATATCCTATTCACAATATATAACAATATATATATTATAAATAGATTAAAACTTTATTAGCTTTGAAAATAAATCTTATCAATATTGCCAGATTAAATATTGATTAACTTTTAAAAGATTAAATTATCAATACAGATTATTAAATTTAAATTGCCCAAAAACCCGGGATATCACAGATTAAATAATAAGAATACTGAAATTACGGAAAATAAGATGTAAAATGTAAAGACTGTAATAAAATGAAATTGGACTGAAATGAGATATTTGTAAGCCTAATTACGATGTAAAATTAGGACTAAAAAGAGTAAATGAATGAAGTAGCTTATTTTTATACTTAGACCTTGGGTTAAGTTAATAAGCATGATTATAACTTAGGTTATAATAAGAAATAGAACAGAATGAGGCTTATTTTAAGAATTAGGATAAATTGAGAAGCAAAGATAGCAAGGATAGCATAAAGGCTTATTTAAATAATTTATCTAAGTTAATAAGCAAAGATGAAAGTAGGACCTGTACCAACAGCATTCCCTATTAGATTTATGGTGTCTCACATTAGCCTGAAGTGAGATGAGGGCACACTTATGCTGGAGTAGTGGTAAATAAATGGTCAAATAATAGAAGTTCAAATCATTGGGATTTGGACAATGGGCGCAACTAGATATCGTTTGGATGATGGGCCAGTACCAACAGCATTCCCTATTATTTCTGTGGACACGGTGTCTCACATTAGCCTGAAGTGAGATGAAGGCACGCTTATGCTGAAGTAGCGGTAAATAAATGGTCCAATAGGTGGAGCAACATGTAACATGAGCATAGTGGTGGTCATGCGTGCGGCTTCCAGTTGATGCTCAGTAATCGTTATGAGTTCCATGCGCTTAGTAGGTGCCTTTCGAAGGCACTGGTGTCTAAACTTCAGTAGACACATAGTAGAAGGCCGATCGAAAGGGTAGAATTAGGACTTCAGCCTAATTAAAGTAGAATTGGGAATTCAGCTTAATCAAGCAGCTATCAAGGACAAGTGCAAACAATCGAAGTTATCCAATTGAATTAATCTAGTAGTTAAATCGTATTTTTTTCTAGTTTTACCTTTCCTTCTATTTCCTTTGTTTCTTTTTATAACTAGTACCGTTGCAAAGTCTATTATCTTTGCTTTGCTTAAAATACTAGTAATTACTATCATTCACCAGACTTTTAGTCTGACCCACTCCTCTATTTTCCCCTTTTTCCCCCCATAGGCCAGCAAGGGTAAGGACGGTAGATTGTGGACTCTTGGAGACTTCTTTGGCGGAGAATTTCTCATGTATTCCTTTTCTTCATTTTCAATTTTAAGTTCTTTTATTGTACTAGCACTCTTTGAGGGATAGTTTGTACTCTGATTTTTATGAGACTGAGGTTTTGATTTCATAAGACATGTTTTGGCATTTTGAGAAATCCTATGTATTTGGTATTTTGTGATTATTTGGTTTATAAAGTATTTATGAAGTTTGGTTTCAATAGTTTTCGCTGTTTTTATCTATTTTGTCTTGTGAATCTTAGCCTCTGCAAGTTTTTAGCTATACCTACAACACACCATATCTTTTAGTGCGTCCTTTTGGGAATACTAAGGGGTGTGGGGTGTTTCAGCAATGATAGTTTATGCTCTTTTCTCTCACATGCTTTCTTTCTTTTCATGTTAGTAGTGTAGATTTATTTATTTATGCAAGTAGATTAGTGTTTATTTTATCTTATTTAGCTCTCTTCTTATTTTGTTTGCATTTTCCTTTTCTTTTTGTTCATGTTGCTTTCTACATTTTTTGATATGATAACAAATGTGAGAGGCTAAACCCCTTCAATCTAGGGGTAATAAAGCTCTCTAGTATGTAGATTCATTATTTTGATCATTTATGTTCTCTTTTTATGCTTAATGGAAATATTTGAAGTGGTTTAACTTGTTGTTTTAGCTTTGAATTTGATAGCCTATACTATTGACACCAAATAGGCTATGCTTAAACAAACAACAAACAAAAACTACCACTATATCTACATATGATGTTGGTGATGAAGTGATTTTAAAATCAAAATTTGATGGTCTATATTTCTAATCAATAGTTAATAGGCCATACTTAGAACAGGTTTTATTTTCATGAGATTTAAATAGTGGTTTAGTGATTGTGTTATAGTTTGATGGTTTATATTGGGCTAATTAATAGCACGAATATGCCATACTTATGATAAACACATCAATTAAACTCACTAATGACCAAAAAAAAGAGATCATAATTTCATTTTGTTGAACTATGTGATCTTGAAAAGGACATTGCCTCTAAATTGCCTTCTACTCTCATATATTTATCAATTTTCTTTTGTTAGTTTTCTCATTTTCTAGCTTAACGCCACTTCAACTTTGGTTAATTTGATTGAATCGAATTTTTAAAATCTAAACAATACCCTGCGGATCGACCCGTACTCTCCACGTACTAAAATTGTACGTCGTGCGCTTGCGGATATTTTTATTATAAATTCGATCGGCCATTCTCTAATCCGATAAAGAATTGGTTGACAAACACTAACCCAACTCCAGAATATAAGTGATACCTTCTCACTGATAGTAATCAAACAAGTATTACTTTTGCGTCTCATACCACTCAGTATTACTCAATCGTTTACTAGAACTCAATAAACTACATTAGTCAAACAACAAATATTCTATAATATGAGTCAATAGAATAATGAGAAAAGTATTACTGAGCATCCTTTACCACTCGGTACCACTAATCCGTTTATTCAATATCCTTACTATATAGAATTAAACCACAAAAATTGTCAATATAAATCTTCTTAGTTCAAACCATATACGAAAGGGAATTATAACTCAAAGCTCTCAAATCCATTTATATATTCACAATTTAATCTATCATTAAAAATAGATTGTATATTTTAAAAATTCCCTTTCCAAAATATTTCTTAAAACCTATTTATTAACCATATGCTTTACAAAATATATTCCTTTTCAAAAATATTAGTAAAAATTTTCAATTATGCAAAATCATCAAATAAACTAATTCTTAACCAATAAATATATAAAAAGAGGAAATATATTTCAAACACCTCAACGTAAATCTTTATAACCGAAAATCCCTTTTTTAAATTCCCTTTTTAAATTTCATTTTAATCCTTTTTATTAAATATTCAATCTACAAAAGAATTTCCCTTTTTGGAAAATATTGTTAAAACCATTCAATTATACAAAGTCATAACATAAACTACTTTCATATATTTAATTACTTTCAAAAATATATTTTTTCATTTTTAAAACAACTTGTATTTCCAAAATAATTTCCAAAAACTCATTTTATTTCTCAACCACTTTTATTTATTTAAAAATATCAAAAATAATTTTTCGAATCATCTAAGATATTTTTAAAATGGAAAAATCAATAAATTGTCTAAAGTATAAATTATGGAGCAAAATACTCCAAAATCAGCAATAAACCATCGATATAAATTTTATCGCTCGACCCGAATCGAATTACTTCAAATTCCGGTCATGGTAAATGCACACACACCAAATGAAACTTCATGATTCATCTCGATCAACAGTTTTAATGAGAGGAAATACTCTCAGCTAAATAGCCCTAAGAGATGAAAAAAATATAAATTAAAATGCAATCGGACGGCATCTCTTTTGCCTTTTGGACAATCCAACATACACAAAATCTTACTATCTAATCCAATATCCAATATCATATCCAATATAAAAAAAACCAATATCCTAAACAACATTTCGTCCAAACAATACAATCAATAACCCCAATTAATTCAACCAAACAATTCAGCCAATTATCAGGATAAATTTATATAATAAGCAAGAGGAAATAAATATAGATATGTGAGTATAAAACTCATCGATTTGCGGAATTGAAGAACATGAGCTCATTGTTGCCAACTGCATCGTTCCTCGAAAATGCTCCCTACGTTAGCAGCTCTACCACAAACTTCCCATCAGAACTTCAGCCATCCCATATCGCTCCAACCAAGCTTCTACATCGTCACATCCAACTGTCATCGCTAGCCCAGGCCTGCCATCGTAAGCTGCATCATCGCCATCGAGCTCGCACTCATCACCACCAGCCACAATGCATCCACCGCTATCGCTGCTGCCCTCCATCAAAATTCATGTGCCTCATCATCCATAGCTCAGCTAGGTCGCACGCCTCTAATTCGTGCGAGTGTGCTTCCCCAAGGGCACACTAGGTCATTGCCCCCCACTTGCATTGTCGCCCTTAATGTCATTCATTGTTAGGCCGTGCGACTTCGTCTACTTTTTTTGTATAGCAATTCACGATTTTGATTTTTGATTTAGGGTTACGGAAAAAGGGGGATATAAGGCAAATAGCGTTCGAGTTTTTGATTTTTTTGAATGAGGAAGGATTTGAGCGAAAGTGAAAATGAAAGAGAGGAAAATTAAAGAGTATCGGTTAATTTGGATTGGGCTTTGTTTAACTAAATTAATTTTCCTTTCTTTTAGATGATTCATTCATTTATTTATAAATAATTTCAATTCAGTTTAAATTGATTTACACCACACTTTACAAAATATATTCGACAATTAAACAATTCCATCATTTCAATACCCGTTTAATTTTGTCTGATTATTCATTATATTATCAAAAAATAAACCCATTCTTCGACTATTTCGATCATATAAAAATAGTAATATTTAATTAAAATATTTTATTCAATTTTAATATATTATTCGAAAAGAATTCATTAATTCAATTCAATTTATTAAAACAAAGCCTTTGATTAAATAGAATACAAATAAATAAGAACTTATTTTCAAAATAATTATCAAAAATCAAATTCAAACAATCTTATTTAATTTTAAATTTATTTAATTAACGGCGTAGAAAGCAGGGTTGTTACATATCACTTATTGGATAATTGGTAGATATTCCATGTTCTCATGTGTTGTCTCACCCAGTTATGCATGATTAAACTAATGTGTTTTATGCATCAAACAATATTGAATTATAGAACTTTGGTTAAAAAAATACTTTGTATTTAAACATCATATAATAAACGGTTTTTTATTTTAAAAGTTATTAAAAATACATTCCAATATATCTTAAAATCATTATTTTAATTTGAATTTCAAATCTATAATTTAATATAATATTTTACAAAATGATTTGATTATATATCCATTGTTGAATTTAAACTTAATGTATACAATTAACAATTTTAATAGCCTAATAAATGGTGGTTATGGTTCAAATGTTTCTGAATTTAATATATCAGAATCATTCATCATTCTTAATGTTATTTCACCAAATGTATATAAATAAAGTTGCAATTACATGCATTTGAATTTTAGTTTTTTTATCTAATAAATGTAATAATTGAAGGACTGAATTAAGAAAGTTTGTCTTATAAATTATTTAGCAAATCAAAGTTATATTTTTTTACCAATATTGAATTTCAAATTTAAAACTTTGACTATGTGAAATAAATAAACAAAATTTGGCTGAAAAGACATATACATAAATTATGTTTATTTTAAATAATCAAAGAGGCGTTTGAATTACTAGATCTAGATCTAGTAAATGGTAATAAAGGAAGGAGTAAATTATGGAGAGTTTGTCTCTTGATCTCCTTGTATTTAAAACCAACCTATTCTTTGAATTTTGTATCTTAACATATATAATTAAAGGGACAGGCTCTTTGAACACTAAATAAAACATAATTGGTGACATAAAAGATATGGACCATTGAATTTTTTTGTCCTTATATAGGAGGAGGAAATCAGGAGACAATCCAATGGTGGAGATTCATTGTGTCTACATTTTGTGTCCCAATAGATTTTCCTATAATTAAATGCATACATATTTAAATAATAGTTTTGAGACAGCATATGCATATATAGATGACGAATGGGTCCATATAGATGCAAACCTCAACATCTATATATGTACACATTAACTATACATACTACATTATATGTTGCACATGCACTATATATACACATGAGTATATTATGATATACTCGTCCAATATACAAAATACTAAATAATTGAATTCATTGATCGACTAATCAAAAAATTAAATAAAATTGGTTTTTATTTAAAGTGATAAGATCAAATCTATTAAAATCATTTAGACTTCATACGCCCAATAAAGATCTAAATAGGGGAGAAAAATTAAAATCCACATATTTGCTAATTTCTAACCGGTCGGGTTCTTTCAGTCATTAAAGGTTAGTAACCTCGTAAGTAGTCGTAACACCCTTAATTTTTAATAACATTATTCAGGAGATTTAATTAGATAAATTAAATAGAATAATATATATATTAGAGTGATAAGGGGATTGAGATTTGAAAATTTAATTAGGGTTGTGCTTAATTAAATAAAAAGAATGGGTTATGGAAATGTTTTCACAAAATAACTAATAAGTGAATAAGGCTAAAGGTGTTATGGGGAATAGCCATCCACCATATCCCTTAACCCCTAAACCATTATTCCTATTCTTATTTTCACACGTTCAAAATCATAAAACATAAACAAAGAAGAGCTCAAGCTGGTCATTACTTAGGAGAAGAAAATTCAAGTAAAAGCTAAGAACCCAAGCTAGGAGAATTAATCAAGTTCAAATCTCAAGTCCTTATCCAAACCAAGATGAATAATAATCAAAACCATCTCATTTTCGGTTTTTAAAGAACATTTGGTTTCGGGTTTAAGTTTAAATCCTTTATGATGATTTTAATGATGATATGCTTGGATTACATGATATGTTATATTCAAACAAGTTTGTTTGATAATGGTTTTATTCGATTTTAAGGCTAAATCGTTTATAATGGGTTTTAAATACCAAGAGAATTAAATATGTTATGTAAAACATTATTTTGGTAATGGGTTAAATTTTTTGTAATTATCCAAGCTATGGATAATTTATTATGAATTTTCAAAGGAGGATATAAATAATTGGGTTTAGAAATTAATTTCGGTAATTATATAAAGGAAATTTGGGTCCGAAATTCTTATATGTTAGATAGCATATTAAAAGTGAATTTCTATGATTTTGGGGATTTTTCATAAGAAGTTTACTATGGAAATTAAATTAATTTAGTTGGAGGACTTATATGTTTTAAATTGTTTTGATTAAGGGAAGGGCTTCTTTGCTAATTACCTTAATTTAGATATGAAATGAGTGCGACAGTTTTTAGAAAAGAATTTGAAAATTTTATGGCAACTAATTAAATTTTTAAAAATAGGCAAGTTGGTTAAAAAGCAATTACTCAAAAAGGCAATAAAATAGTTTTTGTACAGAAGTTAGGTTTCACCACTTCTAGTAGTACCTTTCGACCCTATACCTCCGCTTCAACCATGTCGAAACTAATACACAAGGTATCAATGCATTGGTACGTAGTGGATTGGAGAATGGCGGCAGGTATGTAGTCGAAACTATGCTTTCGAAGGGGTCGAAACCCATTTAAATAGCTTTCGAAGATGCCACTTGCCTTGTTTTTGAAAGAATGCTTTCGAAAGGGTTTGAAATAGCTTTCGATGAGGTTGCCACTTTTTTGTTAAAGTGTAGCTTTCGAGAGTTACCCTGTTTTTAAATCAATGCTTTCGAAAGCATAGTTTGAACCCAGTCGAAACCATGTTGCCGACTTTATACCTTTCGAATGAATTGAAGTCATCAACTAGTTGGTAAGGTAGCTTTTGTTTTATAAATATAATAAGCCACTTCCTAGAGCTTTCAAAAGGGCTCCAATAGCCACATAAGAGTTTAGAAGGCAATGGCTTCGAAAGGGGTTTCGAAGCTATCCTTCCAAATATTTTGCTTAAATGATTAATGCTTTCGAAAGGATGATTCCAAAGCCATCGGTTTTCCCCAGTCACTTTTACTTAAAGGTTAATGGTTTCAAAAGAGGTACTTTCAAATATATTCACTTTGACCCAAAAGATATTTGTAAAGATAAACCCAAAGGTTTCGAAAGAGGTGCTTTCAAATGGTTTCGAAGCAACGCTTCTATATATATGCTTTAATACTTTCGAAAGGATTGTTTTGATGGTTTCGAAAGGAAGGTTTGATGCTTTCGAAAGGTTTCGAAAGGCATAAGTTTAGTGTTTTGAAAAGAAGGTTTGAATGTTTTCGAAGGAAATTTTCCAATGGTTTAAAAAGTAAAGGTCTAAGGTTTCAATAGCCTTAGTTTTCGAAAACAAAGAACCCAATCTCATTTTAAAGGAAAACCCATGGCAAAATAAATGAGTTTTAAAATGGCTTTTAAGTATGGAGTTTTGAAGAAGCTTTCCTTGATAAAGTAATAGGTTAAAGGGATTAACCATGTTTCATATGAAAATGATTTCAATGATACTAAACCTTAGATGTTGGTGTTATTATGTTATTATGTTTGCTTCTTCACATATGTATATTCACTGTAAATGAACCCATAACTGTATTTTGGGGAGACAGGGCAGAATAACCAGATAGGTGGACCCAGTACTCAATATAAATTGAGTTAACTCCTGAATGAGTAGAATTGCATCCAGGAGGTCAGGAAGATTGGAATATAGGATGCCTAAATACTGATTAAAGAAGTTGTCAGATGGACGGGTTCATAGTCAACCTATGAAAACTATGTTTAAAGAGAGTTATTGGCAGGGGCCAACAGGTTTATAGTGAACCCATGAAAACTATATCCGAATTAAGTTATTGACAGGAGTCAATAGGTTCATAGTCAACCCATAAAAACTATGATATAAGGGGAGTTATTGAAGATACCAATAGGTTCAGGGAGAACCCATGAAACAATTGAATGAAGTTATTAGTAGGGGCCAATAGGTTCTTAGTGATCCCATGAAAACTATGACACCGGACAGATGGTCCATAAGTTTGAAATAGGTTCTTAGTGATCCCATGAAAACTATGAAATAAGGCAAGTAGTCCATAAACTTTAATCAGGTTATTAATGAGCCCATGAAAACTAATAGGTTAATAGTGACCCTAGAAAATATAACTTAGACAGATAGTCAAAATGAATGAGGATGGAAAATCCAACATATTTTTCTTGTTGCATATCATCATAATATTTTAAATTGCTATGTTTTTAACCATTGTGGATGCAGGAGCATGGTATATTGTTATCATAAATTTTAAGTAAGATACTAGTGAAGGGAAAACCCGTTCCGCTAAGCAGCATGGTCTCACCAGATATCTAAATGGTTCGTGATGGTAGGTTACTATTCATACCAGGCTTTATGTCTGACTCGAAGTTTATGTTTTCCCCTTAAACTCTCGGATGCTCAATTAATTTTGAGTAGTTTGAGAGTTGAGGCTTTTCAGGTACTTCTTAGACGAATAAGCTTCCGGAAACGTGCAGAAGGCAAGCTAGCTATTAGGAGTTCTTTTCATTTTGATCCGCTGTGTTTTGATGTAAAGGCAAAGTTGTTTAATTGCCTATATATATACACACACTGATCATCCAAGGGGGCATCTTCATATGTTGCTCTTGGCATATGTTGTAATGATTATATTTTCTCTAAACGTGGTTCTCGAAATTAGAGGTTTGGTAATGAATTTGAAATGATTTGATATGGAATGAGAAATTTGTTTAAATAGTTTTAAAATTTCTTCATATCCATGTGTTTATGTGTATCAATGTATCTAACGTTACCGCATTTGGGCCTCCAAGTGGGTGATGTTATAGTAGTAGTCAACTTAAAATCAAAATCTCTAACCAGACTAAAACGATTAATTGATAAATGTTACCAGATTGTACTAAGGACTTCAAAATGGTCTATGCAATTAACTACTTGTATTATTAGAGTTTTATACTATTGATCAAACTTTAGATATCGTAGTGATATAGTGATGATGAAAAGAGAATATGCATAAAATATCGTTATAAGTTATAGCTTAATAAAGATTAGAAAATGTATTTCGCCTAAATGATCTGTATTCAATTGAACTTGTGCCTAATATTGTACTTAAGTAAACTTTATATAGGCTTCGGTATTTAAATTATCTAAATATTAACTGAGGACCAAGTTCACATCAAGAAGTCGACATAACTGTGTTGTTATTTCCAATTCAATGAATTCAAAATTAATTTATAAATTGATAATAAAATTAATACATATGTTGTATTTAGTTTTTATGGAAATTTAGTTCTTTATTTGAAGCCTTAAAATTAATTTAAATAATATGTAATTGTTATAAACTGATTGGACTAAGTATATAGGCATAATAATTAATTAAATAAGTAATATATGACATGCCCGATATCCATAAACATAGTGAGGGTATGGCTGGCTAGGCCAGTGAGTAAAAGGGTAAGAGACTTGGTCTTTAGATCTAAGGATAAAGAAAAAATGAACTAAATCACAAAGATCGAGTAAGATGGGTAATGACATACTTATCTATGTATAGAACTATTGGCATGATGACAGTTCAAATCTCATGCAAGAACTGAATAATATAATCATTAAAATTTTCGAGTCTTGGTCCACGTAATTATAAACTAAGTCAAAAGATATCGGTTAACATAATTAACCCAAAAGGTCTATTTAAGCCTAGTGCGACGTGTTTATTGATCTACAACTCCTATGAGGAATCTTAGTTCATCTTAGCTTTAAAATGTCATTTTTTGTCGTAATGATTAATCATATGCTCATATTCTCACGTACATTCATCTTTGTGCATACTTACATGTTTTACAACAAATAAGGTAGTAAATAGCTTTTCAAAGAGAATCAACAAAACACACTATCATCTGTGCACCGTGCTTTCCCTCATGCACACTGTTCTTGACTTAGTGCATAGGGCACACCTTCGCGAAATATCACCCGCATAAAAATGAGTAGTTACAATTAGGCCCGTACAAAGTCTCGCAATTCACAAATAACAAACTTACCCCTAATTCTTATATCTCTGCTTATGCCAAAAATGGTATCAACCTTACTGGTAAGGAACTTTGATTCCTTTTTGAGGTCGGAAGAAGTCCCGAAAAGGGGGATATGGGTTTCTTTTATATCCAAGCTAAAGAATTGTTTCTAACAGGTGTAGCCAGTAGGACTGAACCTCGGATCACCTATTATTTCTTTATTTCGAATAATGATGGATTTCCTTTCTTTTCTCAACATTATTCCATTCACAGCATCTCATCAGAGGCCAATGAGAAGTTGTATAGGTCCCATTGACATCAAATTTAGAGTTTGCTAGAGAAGGCTAGGAAGATATCAGGATGGTTTGTCAGATCGAAGTTGAAAGGTTACAGTTTGCTACATCCAAACCATAAATTTTCTAGAGGCAGATTTAAGCCCACTCCTCTTATACCTACAATGGAGGGTATTAACAGTTTGTAACAAATATTAAGAATTGTCATATCTGTGGTTTTAATTTTTGTTATCTCTCTTTTTGCAAATAACATGGATAAGAATGTTGCTACTAAACTTCGTAAATCTCTAAAGGCAAAGGAGAAGAAGAAGGCTACTTTGAAGAAGCCGCATAAAGGGTCTAATGATCCTTCTGCTCCCTTAAAGAAATTGGTCGTTCCTCCCTCATCCGAGGTTCGTACATCTTCTAGATTGATTGGCTCTTCCTCTGGGGGTGAGTCTACTCTCGATGCCGGTGGCTTTGTTAAAGATAATGATCTTGCTTTGATGGAAAAGGTTGGGAGGTTGGCATGGGGCTCTGTTGTTATTTCTGATTTGGCTCCTGAGATGATTCCTGCTGCCATTTTATCAAAATTTGGAAAGCTCTAGTCTTGTGTATGTATGATCACGTTCTCCGTTTTCTTTTCCTTCTCTGCATTGTATTTGTTTGCGACCCACACTGATTTGTATTTGCAACTCTTGTAGTATGCTATCCTGATGATGAAGATGTGTGAGTCAGAGAATGTTCAGGCCCTGCTTTCCACCGTGCACACTAACCTTGACTTAGTGCACAGGGCACACCTTGGCATAATATCACCCACATAAAAATGAGTAGTTACAGTTAGGCCCGTCCGAAGTCTCACAAAGGTGCTCGATCCATAGTGGAACGAAAATTCAAGTTGAATATCCTTATGAAAAGAGTGACAAACAAGTCGAACAACCTTCATTGATTGAATGTGAGGGAATTTCATCAAACTCCTTGTGTAACTAGATGCATCATGGGATAGGATTAAACAAATTATAACAGGTTCACGTACCTACAGTTTGTGAATGAAGTCCGCCAACTGATTTAGGAATTGCAAGTCTGTAGTTTATAATTATCTTTTTTATTACCAATATGCATTATCGAGAAAAAAAGTGGTAATAAATATGTTTTTTATTTTTTTTATTTCGATTGCGTGCACTGCAATAATTTATAATAATTAAGTAAATGGATAATTGTTTGATTATTATACATAACTGACTATTCTATATTGAAGTAATTGTTTAATTATAGAAAATAACTAAACAATTAATCGATTGGCCACAAGTTTAAAAAAACATAAGGACAATTTTTTGATCAAGACTTCTCAGAGTAACAAATTATCAAAATAAGCATCATTAAAAACTAATTAGCAAAATAGGCCTGGTTTTCATTTGAACTTGCGCAAAAATGGAATGCGCAAGGCCATTTTTTTATTATACGGAGCTTGCGCATTCCATTTTTGCGCAAGCTATATTTTAATGCTTGCGCAAATATGGAATGCGCAAGCTCTTTTTCGGGCATCAAAAGGACAGAGAGCTGATTCTGGGGTCATTCCTCAACCCTACCCCTTTCTTCCCAAAACCCTCCCCATTTCCAACTTCAAACCCATTTCAAATCCAATTATCTCAAGTCAAAATCATTTTTTCTCATCTATATCTTCAAACAAACACTCTATTGCCCATAAAATGGAAGCTAGCTCTTCATCTACGTTGATTAGAGGTAATTATAAATCATTATTTTGAAAATTAAGATGCTACTTTAGAAATGATTGTTGTTGTTTGCGGAAGAGGTAGTGTTGGTGATGTTGATGTGGATGTACTCACATTGTTGGTTTCTTTGATGACAATGCAAAAGGATTTGAAGTAGTAATATAGCAAAAACCCTAACTTTGTACATTGTTTTTGTATTGATAAACGGTTGTTGTTGTTTGTAGAATTGTCTCCTGGGCCCGAAGATAGAAGTGTTCTCTATCTTCAAGAACACCATAGGAGCCAAAACGACACATTAATGGAGGTAAATGTTCGATATTGGTAAACCGGGGAAGTCAAATATGAAGTCCTAATTATAATTTGTTTATATATTGCAGGGTGTTGAAACTGTGAAGATATGCGATCATTCGAGCAAGCTCAAGTAGATCGATTTTAAAGATCCAAGATTGGAGCCGAATCTACGAATCTCCAGATTTTGGAAAGCTATGCAAATCGACTACATTCGGCTCGATCATCACCTTCTTACCGCTTTGTGCGATAGATGGAGGCCGGAAACAAATACGTTTCATATGAGAGTCGGGGAGATGACAGTGACTCTAGCGGATGTGCATTTTCTTTTCGGTCTTAAAGGAGACGGTCGTCCGGTATGTGTGCAAAATTTAGATATCGATTACATCGAATTGGCTCATGACTTGCTTGGTATTTTTCCGCCAAGAGAGGCGGTTAAGTCTAAAAGTGATTTGTCAATGACTTGGTTTAAAAGCGAATTTTCTGAACCACTACCCGAAGGGGCGACCGATTTAGATATACTTCGCCGCACTCGTGCCGTGATATTATATTTTTTGAGTTGCCGATTATTTCCCGATCATTCAAAAGGGAGATTAAGTTTGAAATTTTTACCATTTTTGGATGATTTGGCTGACTGTGGTTATCATTCTTGGGGTAGTGCTGTTCTATGCTATCTGTATAGTGAGTTATCGAACGTTGCCTTGCAACGTCGAAAAGTTTTAGGGGGTTCTGCAACGTTGTTGCAACTATGGTTGTGGTCGCATATTGCCATTGGACGGCCGTCTATTAGAATTCCTACCGACTTAGATCTGTATCTTCCATTCGGAGCTAGGTGGAACTGTGCTAGGAGTTGGCGTGAGACGCCAAGAAATGTACAGTTTTACCGTAATGAGTTGGATTTGATGGCTGATGATGCGGTTACATGGGAACCATATTCATTAGTGTATAAATTTGGACATCCGGATATTGAGTATTCGTTCGCCGGTTGGATTGCTAAGAGCCGACTGATTCTATTTCTGGACTTTGAGTTGTATGCACCCGATCGGGTGATGAGACAGTTTTCCTTTGATTATCAGCACATTCCCGATCCTGTCGTCCCCCTTGACCCAGAACCCACTAGCTGGATGGCATTTTTGCAAGAAAGTATTGCTATTTGGGAATCAAGAATTGATCGTGCCGAACAAGCACGCGACCCGCCGACACCTTTGAGCGAGTACGAGTATTGGTATTGGCGAATTACTCATCGTTATATCCTTAAAAAGTCGGCAAGGAAGTTGGTTGCGTACACTCCCCGTGCTCCTCTAGAACGTGATGTGGTAAGTGTTGTATTTTCAAATTTTGTATAGTTCAATTTTTATGTCATATTGATGCATTATTATGATTTATAGTTTAGGTAAGCGGAATATACAGCGCTTTGAATGTGGTGGGCGAAATAGAAGAAAGTCATATGGAGCCGGACAAGGTCAAAAGCAAGTGCATTGACCTACGACGAATACTTGACACGATTCTGGGTCGGAACAAGCTAAGAAGGTCGGCCAAGCTGCTGCGCATTGTAGAAGAGCCACCGCGTTGTACAGAGGAGACACATACCACACTAGCGGGTGGACAAGGCCAATGGGAGGAGGCACATGCAGAGGGGGAGGCTTCACAACATCCCGGTGGCGAAACTACGGGTGGATGGCCTGCATGGCCCGAGGTAGAGCATCAATACACCGGCGGAGAAACTCACGCTGAATGGCCGGTTTGGCACGAAGGAGAACAACAATTCGGCTATGTTGGACAGTCGACATACGAGCATATGCAAGAGCCGTCGCAGTGGGAAATTCAACAAGAAGAACTCTTTTTTGGGCCAAGTCAACAACAAGAAATTCCGCTGCCTACACCCACTCCAACATTCGAAGAAGGCCAAGGATCGGCTCCCATCGTGTACAAACGGAAGAAGAAGAAAAGAGACACCCCACTTGAGCTTAGAAGGATTCGTGATTGACGGTGGTGGTCATATTGCTGTTGTTTCTTTTGGTTGGGTTAGGTTAGAGGTTGGTGCTTCGTATGTGTCTATGTTTTTTCATGACATGTTATTTGGATGATTTTAAATTGTCAGTTAGTTTGTGGTAATTATTTTGTTTTTGATGGTATTGTTAATGTGTCTATGTTATTGTTGCCTTGTTGTTAATGTGTCTATGTTATTGTTGCCTTGTTGTTAATGTTGTTGCGTGGAAACAGTTCTCTGTTTGGAGCAGACCCTTATTATAGCTTGCGCATTTGTGGAATGCGCAAGCTATATTATCAATATAGCTTGCGCATTCCACATATACGCAAGCTATAATATGGGTCTGCTCCGAACAGAGAGCAGCATCTAAAATATAGCTTGCGTATATGTGGAATGCGCAAGCTATTTTGGTAATATAGCTTGCGCATTCCACATATGCGCAAGCCATATGTTGGATATTTGCAGCAGCCCGCAAATGCTTGCGCAAAAATGGAATGCGCAAGCTCCGTATAATAAAAAAATGGCCTTGCGCATTCCATTTTTGCGCAAGTTCAAATGAAAACCAGACCTATTTTGCTAATTAGTTTTTAATGATGCTTATTTTGATAATTTGTTACTCTGAGAAGTCTTGATCAAAAAATTGTCCAAAACATAATTAAGTATCAGTGCTAGCTCAACATCAAGCATGCAAGGCATTTGCCTAGGGCCCCAACAAAAAAAGCCCTACCTTCACACATTTATGAGTATTAACTACTTTGAAAAAATGTTTCATACTCCGCACAGCAGAAGCATGCAAATGTGCATTGAAAACATCAATTATGCCCAGTAGAGGAATCATTTTGTACATGGTATGTGCATTAACATTTAACACTGCATTCTTATTTTGATTTTTAATTTACTTCCTTTATTTTATTTTTCTTTATAGCAAAATGTTAGATAGTTATCTTAATTTCGTAAACAATTTTGAATAGTTTTTTATTTTTTAACTCTAAGACTTGAAACCTTCACAAAAAATTTTGTCTTGATTATAATCTAATGCAAGGCAATAATTTTGATGCTATAAAGTAAGCTATCATCAAAATTGAAGTTAAATAGTTTGTTATATTTGCTACGAATATAACTAAACGGTGTCACTTAGGGCCTTAAACTTGGTTGAGACCGTCTAGTTAAGTACATAGTTGTTAATGATAAATAAATATTTATTTATGTATATGAAATAATTAAAATAGTTATTTAATTAGTAGTACATAACCCAGCATGGTTGGCCGTAGCATGTGTTGAGCGACCAAAACCGGTTAGTTCAAGTTTTCACGACGACGATGGACATATGAAATCATGTGATTAGTTATTCAGTTGGAGTATGTGGTAGGAGTACGGTACACTTAGAGTGTATGCAGCGTTCAAGTTTGCATATCAACCACGATTCAAAATGTCATACGCACCATAAACTTGGAATCACAAATCAGCGTCTAAACTCTCCTTATATAAACATGTGAAAGGTACAATTTTGTTTCAATTTCTTCATTTCAGGCCAAGGATAAGTGTGTTAGGTCAGTGCAATAATAAGTTCACTAATAAATTCATAATTGGAGCTCCCAATAATGATGGCACTAGAGAAACAAATCCTCAAAGAAAAGAACCCCCATTATAAGATTTGATGATTTATCCATTTCCTTTTGAATTTGAGATGTAATGATTTTGAAAAGCCATAATAAGTATTCTTCTTTGGAATTAAACGTTTAATTTATGTATGATGATCAAGGATGGGTCACTCTGCACTAACTAAAAGTTAATTGCTCCATTAGTATAATTTTGGTAGTTGGTTGACATTAGCTAGAATCTATTTCATCACTTTGGCTAATTAAGAATGTATTTTACTTTAAGATCTGTCAAAACGGAATGGATCAGAATCACAGGACTTCTGAAACGTAGATTATACCAGAGCAATTGAACAATAAAGCTTTGGATGCATTGCAATAATTTGCTCAATGCTATTAGAATTAAATACGAGGTATGTAACCGCAATTTGGCAAAATTAGTATAAAATGCATGAAACGCACAGTAAAACACTTCGTAATTCTTCAAAATTAGCTGCCACTAAACCAAAAGTAGGTATCACGATTCAATTCCATTTAATACCATCATTTCCAAGGTAGTTATAAAAACCTACGCAGCAAATTTGAAACAAAGAAGCAACTCCACATCATCAACCATCGGCTCAACAATCAGAACATAATATCATAATATAGGATAGATGCAGTGATTCAGACAAGGATCTTAACCAAAATAAGATAATCAAACTAATAAGTTCCCTATTACACCATTTTGGTGGTACATGTACAAGGGAAAAAGAATTAAGAAAATACAAGGTAAAGCTTACATAAACAAATCCAATATCAACTACAAACTAAAATCTAAATTGAAGTAAAATAGTATAAATAAGAAAATATTAACATTTCTTATCGGGCCGCATGAGATTGATATTGAACCAGTTTTTCTTTTTCTTTCCATCTGCATTTCCGTTCTCGGCTAATGGGCTCTCTGCTTTGTTTTCCTTAGTATTGGCTTTGTTGCTACTGCTGCTACCCTCAGTACTAGTTCCATTTGCATTTGAGACTGTTTGTGTTGTAAATGTCGACTGTATGTTTTCTCTTTCCTTTAGAAGCTCATCTACCTGTAATACCATTTTGTCATACCAAAGAAACCAGGCATAGTAAAAACAATAATATAATGCAAATTCAATCAACAAAACAATGTGCAAAGTCCGTGTTACTTGCATTGCATGAAATAATCATTCGAGTTTACAGTGTATGAAAGTGCATGCATAGCGTTTTAACTTGTAAGATAGCAGAACAACTTAAGTTCATACCCGAAGGCCGCAGCAGAATTTCTTGACTGGCCTGATAACTAATATTTATCGAACTAGGACGAATATATGTAGTGATGATATGATGATGGTTCATACTTGTAGCAGAACTGCTTGATTGTTCTAGTCAAAAATTTACATTGTAAAAAAAGGAGATTTTCTGTCTAATAATGATAGTTTAGGTGCAATGAAGGCAATTCAACTAATCATTGTTCAATTAATTATTATGCTGAAATCATAGTATTCAAGGTTCTGGAATGAAATAATCAGCCGAATAATGCGAGAATAATACAAATATTAACAAAACAGATCTCAGAGAATTTTTCACCAACGAAATGGATAAGATAAAAAGACTCTCCCATTTGTTCTGCCGTTTTAGAGTTTAATTTTTGTCTCAAATTTGATGACCGTTTTATAAGTGTGTGGTTGCAAATAATTTCAGAGTATCTGATAAAAGTAAAACATGTAATTGTTATTTCCTAGAAATTTGTGTTTCTTAGATATTGCAGATAAAGGGTTTTGGTATCATATGCCTAGGACACATGTTAAACGCATAAGTTTACTATAAAAATAAAAAAAAAATAAAAAAAAAATAAGAAAATCTTTACATGTTTACCATCCAAATATGAATAGTCTAGGTTATTTTTGCAATTCAAGATTTTTGCTTGCATTGACATGCCCTAGCCCCCAAGGGCACATGTTAGCGTTTCCCAAGAAATGGGACAGATGTAGTAGTACTTTGAACAAGCTGAAAGTTAATCTCGATATACATTTGCAAAACATAACATTCCACAAACTAGACACAGGTGCATGGTTAACGCAAGGTAAAGGTGTTAAGATACAGTATTAATCAGTTAATTAAAAAGGTGTACTCGCAAATATTAGCCAAACGGTTAATGAGAACAATTCCACTGACATGTATAAATTCACTAATTATTGATAAATCAAAGATACATACAACTTGCTTTTCTTCAGTAAGTTTTGCCACAACTTCATTGTAGCGTGCCAATGCCTGCATACAAGTCCCAAGTGAATCATACTATACTAGGAATGAATTTAGAAATAAAGTTCCTACTTTTCTGTATTCACTCTCAAATTGACGCAAGTCGTTCCTCTTTGCTAATATTTGAGCCTCGATCTCCTTTAGCCGTTGCGTCACATCCTCAAATGATTTTGCGTCCTCTGGCTGTTTTATACACATAGCCTCGATAGTGTAAGCAGCAGGCTTGAAAAAATTATCACCTAAAAGAGTTCTAAAATGAAATTATTGCAATATATGAAGTAGGAAATATCAGAAACAATATGTAGATTACAAACCATAAACTGCAAAAATATGTGTGCCGGCTTTAAGCTCAGATACTTCACAAGGCTGAAGGCCTTCTAACTTTTTAAAGAAAGCATTATCTGGGTCCTTTGCCATTGCCAACTATATTATTGTAAACTGGTTAAGGACTCCAACACAATATGTAGCACAATATATAATACATAGAAAACAAATAATTAAGAATAGTTAACACCACGTACAGCATTTACTGTTGAATCCATGCGGTACACTTGAAAATGCAGAAAATACATCCCTGCTGAAGTGACTTTTCCAGTCTTTTCACTATCCTCCTACATTAGAGTTCATAAAAAGACTTGGAATTTCAGTTGGATATGCACATGCCACAATTATAAGAGAAGCAAAATATCCCATCTAAATCTACAATAAAATTAGATGTTGGATCGCAAATAATAAGTAAATATATTTGATGATCGTGAATAAAGTTCGTGTGCATAAGAAAAGTTGGAGATGCTTAATGATACATATAACATCTCGCAGAATATGTCAAATATTGCACATCATTGTATGCATGTAGATATTTGAAAGATAAATGCAGTGTAAAATATTAGTTTTAAATTGTTTATAAATCAAATGGAAAAATATAAATAAATTAAGCAGTTAATTCTAAACTGCAAAAATAAAAAATACTAGGAGAACCATGAAGTGAATGCAGTTTAAGTGATGTTCACCTGTAAAGCTAATCCATAACCTCCCGTCACCTCTTGTTCAAAGTAAAGAAGCTGAGACAAAAGTATAAAATTAGACGTTATACTTATTGAAGATTAAGTAAACGTATATATGTAGCATGTTACAAAAATCACACCTTGAATTTACTTTGAGATGCAGAAGTTACTCGAACCACTATTCCTGCTTGTGCTTGCTGATCATTTATTGTCACACCGAAAAAATGAGCATTCTGTTTATCAACCTGCACAAAGGAACAGGAGGTTATATCATAAGATGTGAGAAAGGCATGTAACAATTGATAATATCCCAAAGAAAAATTAACACAATTACTTTTCCACTATATGATGAGCCAAGAGGAAGAGGTCTGATTGTGACTGTTCCATTCAAAGCTTCTTCTAGAACAGTTGCGGAAACAGTTGTCTTAATTGGAACTCCTAACTTACTATACATGTTGAGGGATTAGAACAAATTTCCATGGATTGTATTTCAGAAAATAAAGATTTACTTAAATCACCTAAATAATGCTGCAAACATTGTGTTCACTGTACCCAGATTGGAAAGGTCAATCTCCATATCCATGCCTCCAGTTTCTAAAGCCTGTAATATAAGATATAGAATGTCAAAGTTATCCACTAGGATTTATTACAACAGCTTTGTTGGACAGGCAGATGCAACGTATAGCTGCTTGCAAAAGTCACATCCTTTCCTTTTATACGAAAGATGCATATAGAACAATCTTAGAATGCGGAGCTTTAAGGTCCTGGCTGGAACTTTAAAATTACATCCATTTCAGATTGGTTGAAAAGATTTAACCCAAAACTATCGGAAGATGCTTTCGGTTTTGATATAAGAAAATTTTGTCAACAAAACTGACATTCAGTCAGATGATTCATTTGTTTCATATTTTGGTTTAGACATCTTTAAGGAATGAAAACAATGCTGAAGTGAATTCCCAAACATTGAAAAATGATCTCTGGTTTATTGCTTCCATTGAAATAATAACAACACAATGGACAACAAGACTAATAATGCATAAGAAATAGTTTCATTGAAGATGTAATTATCGTAACCTGAAGACCATGTGCTAAACTTGTCATGCTACATGCATACAGGGACGAAATGCATGTTTTCGTCTGTTACTTCCACAAAAACAAAAGGATTATTTTGAAGCTTGGGATTCCATAATCGTTCAAAAATTGATGAAGTTATGATCCTATAGTCCTGTGGGAGAGAATAAATAATTTGCAAATATCGGTTGTAAAATCTAGAGTTTATTGTGAGCTCTCACTGCGCATTTCGATATATTTATATACAGTATATGGGTGCATACAAGTACAACTTGTGTACAAAATACTGTGAAACAGGAAATAGTCTCTCTAGCAATGGGGGTAAGCCTTCGTACAATTTGCACACCCCAGATCCTGCTCAAGTGGGAGCCTAGTGCATAATGATGAAACGAGTGCAGAAAAGCATTTCTAGCAAATCTGTGCTGTAAGCATCATCATATTAATTAAAGCATGATTGTTCTCAAATAGTGATACATATGTGTACCATCATGTTGTGCAACTATAGGCTTTTAGCCTTTAGGGATTCAATAGTTAATGGCATTCACCTCAAAGCCAGCAGTATCATATTGTGCTCTCTTCTCGGTATCAGACAATATGCTGTACGAATATGCAACCTCTTTGAAGCATTCTGAAGCTTCAGGATTGCTAGCGTTTTTATCAGGATGGTACCTATTCATGAATACCATCAAGTAAGACGTACTCAAAGCATACATGTTTAGATAAAGACAATATCATTGTAAATTAATTTGACCACAACACTGAGTTTTTAATGCTATAAACTCGTACGAAATCAGAATGCTGAACACAAAATGAATTCAGATAAAGAAGAGAAAACTAAATCAGATGAATGAGAGACAAGTATACAGAAATGGTGCGATCACCAAAATAAATTGTCAAGAATGAGTAAATTATGACTTCCTCTAGCACCGCAATGTTGACTTTATTTAGTAGTTGACTTGAAAAAAAATAGCATGGCAATATTCATAATAAGTAAAATACATCACATAATAAGTAAAGGTTGCATTTGATGTTTTAGCTATTATGCTAGAATGTAAAATACACATCTTAAATTACAAAATATACGCATTTGACGTTATAGCTGTTAAAATTTGGATTAAACACTTTAATAGCTTCAGATTGCTAAACTAATCATTCAAAACACATACAATCCATAAATAATAACTTGCAATGAGTCTGGTCTATTTCCATCTAACCTTAAATCCAACTGTCCGCCATTTTATTATGGCTCTGATAAATATATTGAAGGAGTTACTTATAACAATCACATCCAAATTACTACAAATGAATAACATATTGTGTCATAACAAAAAAAATGATAAAGAAAAAACAAGCGACTATAAATGTCCGAGGAAAATGAGTAATCACCAAACGACATACTTAAAACTATGATGTTCAACGTGCAGCAAAGCACTAGGCGCTAAGAAAAGCTTTAAAGAGTAGATGCTTGTCACATAAGTTTGGTACAAATAAATTTTGAAGAGCGAAAAAAACAAAAAAAGAAATTGCATGTTATAGGAAATTGTAGATCGTCACAATTTTTCAGTATACTATCAGTGATATGTGTGTATTCAATTATTTCATGAATAAATTAAAATTTAGATCAAGTTATTTTATCATTTACGGAAGTAACCAATTTTATACATAATAAAATTTGTGTCTAGATTATGATTAAATATAAAGCTTCAAAATAAAATGTACAATAACCCTAACAATTCAATTTTATTTATAGTTGATTACTTTTTCAGAAAAAATATAAATTAGAATTCTGAAAATAAATAGAAATACTCGTTAAAATCAAATCTCGAAAAAGTGACAAAAATAACGAGTAACTTCTACATTGCCTTTGTTTTGAATTATGAAGAAGAATACTTATTGATTGATTGTTTGTATAATTTGAAAATGAAATATAGAAAGCAGAATTAAATTTAAAACCCTATTAAGAGATGAAGAGCTTCATTAAATAAAGTAATTGAACGTTTTATTGTAATTATATTTAATTTACTCAAGGTAAAAAATATCGCCATACCGAAAACATTTATTTTCTTAGCCCTCCAAGAAAAATTTAGTGCTCAAACGGTGCCCCGGGCAAAGGGTAGAACAAAGTGTCAAAGTAAAAGCGTTAAAAGTACAAAGTAGCACCTAAATGGTGTTCCGTGTCGTCCGGATGGTACCCTTGAAAGCATAGATCACCACCATCATTGTCTTTTCCTCGAAGGAATGAGATCGGTCACATGAATTCTCATTTATCATAGGATTATCTCTTGACTCGTTTCTATAGCAAAATTCGGTTTTTTTATAATTATAATTTTTAATATTTTCTTACTATTGAGTATTTTTGTCTTTCTTTAGATTGATTCTCTCTATATATCAGCTCCTCTACTTATAGTTGTATCCCTTTGTCTTCGTTGTATATGTTAATATCATCTTAAGTCTGTTTTCTTTTCTTTTCTCTTCTTTAAGTATAAAGTCTTTGTTCTCTCATTTGAAACTCTATGTTTTTTTTATATACTAATTTTGATAATTCTCCTAACATTTTCATTTTCTCAGATTCATTCTAATTTTTTAATTTTTAACTTTTTTTTTACTTAACATTCCACTCCATATGTATAATCAGTGGTTGATAAATAAAATGTAGTTTACCGGTTATTTTTTCACATACAAACAAACTTGTCTCCGGTTTATTCAACATGTGTCAACTCAACTTGTGATGTCTTTTTATGTCCCTTATATTTTCTTATATTACTGATTTTAGATATTTACACGTATCTTTTGGTTAATCGTCTGGTATTATTAATTTATGGCATTATCAACTTTTATTTCTCTACCAAAACAGGATAACATAAAATCAGGTTTAGCCGATAAATTTTAACTCTTGTGGTTCAAGTGTGTTTCTCCATTTCTTATTTTATTCAGTTTTTTCTTAATGTGTCTATTAGTTAATTTTGCCTACAAAAATCATTCATCATGGTATATCATGAATCATCTTGGATTTCCTTTGTTATTTCATACATAGGCGTGAATTTAGAATAGACATTTGGTGTAGTTATACATTACTGAAAACCAATTAGCCTCTTCACAAGAAAATTGTACTTTCATTGATTTTTCACACATAAAAAAGGTGGAACCCAGTGCACGAGGCTCCCGCACGATAGCGGGCTCTGAGGATTGAGTTTTTCATACATATTTTGAACAAATTTCTATTATGGGCTGAAATTTATTTTTTTACTTAAAACTCATCATATTATGACTTTTTGGTACTTTATCATCGGTTTTTTTCTAAGTTTATGAATATCAAATAAAAATATTTTTGTTTATGTATAAATTGTTTTGCTAATCACATCATTAAGTGTGTAGCTTGCTTCTATTGTCGACCTACTTGACATAAAACCAAATTGGTTTTTTGACACTGAAAACTTATTTCTTACTCTTTATCCAACTTTATATCGTATAGTTTCATTGTATGACCCATTAATTTAATTTCACTATGGTTACCATAATCATTTTTCTTTTTGTTAATGTTTAAATAATTATGTAAATCGTTCAATTCTTTTTATTCCTAATGGTTTTCACCTCTTTTTAGCAAGGTTTCAAATTCCAATTTTCAAATAACATCTCGAACTGACTCTTGATTCATAATTCAGTTGAGATCTTAATATCTCGGGTAAGAAGGGTATCGAACAAGATAAGAATGACGTTTGAAGTTCCGTCTCGCACAAGTGCGAAAAGGTGATCCTAATGAAGATCCCAAGCTATATGAATGAGAATAAATTCTGCTCTTTAGATACATTAACCGATCAAACTACTTTTTTTTTTGAAAGAAAATTTTCAATTTCTTTCTATTTATATATCAAGTCTATGTATTTATCTATTTATTCTACTTCCTCTCTATGATCTTTTTCATTTACTTGTTCAATCTAATTTTTTCATTTACTTAGTATCTCTTTTATTGATATATTATTATTTACGCCTTTGATGCATTTTGTTTGTTATAAATCTTAAGTTAATTTACCTCCGTTTTTTTAATCTATAAATATCTTTCCCTCTTTTGCACATAGTTCTTTGTATACATGTGATAGTAAGCATTTTGTTTGGCTGTACCGATGGCTTTTTTGTTTTGTTTTTAGATATTTTGTACTCGTATTTTTCTACGTTTTTCTCATAGTTTACTTTTTGCTCTTTAAGTGTAGCTTGTTATGCTTCGTCCCTTCACCATCATTTTCGATTATTTTTCTTCATTTTTCTCTAAACGTTCATTTACCTTTTCTATTGGTGTCAGTTGTTATTTTCAATTTTTCAATTTTCCGATTTCAATCACGTTTTGTCTTGGAGACACGAAACCTCATATCGTTTGAGATCTTGAACAAGATCAACGTATCTCTAGTGTGCATCTTGAATCTACATCCCGGGTTCAAATATTCACCTTAGAACTATCTCGTAGATGTTTTATATGTAAAATAATTAACATTTACATCTAAATTTGTATGCGAGTTGCAATCATAATAGCAACAAAATGGAAAAACATAAATATATGAATATATGAATAAAACGCCAAGCACAAAACATACAAACAATCATGGTACTTAACGAAAATGAAATCAAGTGCTCTTCATGTGACAACATATCTTATCTTAACCTCCTCTCGCTTTGTACTCGTGGAAATACATCTCCAAGAAATACTTTGTCCACTTAGTAATTTAACGTTATTGTTCATTCTTTTAGAAGTATCAAACTACCCATCCATCATTCATTCATGGTTGTTTGATGTCAAAATAACGTATATCTTGTACCAAATATCGAATTGAATAAGAAATACATTTGACAACCAAATCTTTTATAAATTTGTGCATGGTGGTTATCTTTCTTTTTTCTTTTTTGAGATAAAGAATGTATAGTCCAAGGACCATACAGTCATACTATATATATATATATATATAAAGATACAGAAATCTAGGATCTAGAGGTCCACCCAACAATCACAAAGCCAACATGTCTAGCTCGATAGCATAAACAAAAACAAAATAAAGCCAACATGTCCGGCAGAATAGTAAAAAGAGAATCAATGTCCAAAAAACACATAATGGCAAACTCATCAGCAAATGACATCTCAGAATGAAACAAATGAAGCTAAATTCCAACGCAAGTACGGAACCAACCTATAATCTCAGGACATAAACCTAGTGTGCAGGACGAAAAAATGAATTTGCGGTCTCAGTCCTTTGCAGCTAAAATCTCTTCGTTGTTAGCGCCGAACTCACCATCATTGCAGAGGACCAACTTTCATCTAAAAGCCTATAGAAAAGCTCACGATCTTTTTCATCATTAGAAATCCATTTTGAGAAAACTTTCCACTTTAAGTGATAGCAAAGACCACTATCCCTATGCGTCCATGTCTCAGCCTTTCTGCACCAATCTAAAGGAATATTTTCTGAGAGTTTATCCGCAAGCTCCTGAGCAATAAGCTCGGCACTAGGGGGTCTAAAATCAGGACATGAATAAAACGCTTTTTAAGAGATGAGATTGGAGAGTCAATGTTAGAAAGGGGAATCGGATCCGGAGTCAAATGTTGCATATATAAAGAAGCCGAGACGCATGCAGGTGAAGGTTGTATCTAGACATAGGTTGTGATGGCCTTAAAGGATGCAATAGGAGGAGCAACGGGCAGCAGGGCTGGATCTGCCATCCTAAGAGAATCCGAAGCGACGGAGGACAGCTGACAGTCTAGAGGTTAGGAGACTTGGGAGCTTTGACCTGCCAACGCCTACTAAGGGGCTTTGGAGGGGATTCTTAGAAAGAAAGGCTGGCAAAATCTGTAGCAGAGTGAGGATAGCTGGAAATTCTATGGCTAAAGGAATGACACAAGTCGCAAATAGGCGGTTTCCACTGGTATGAGACGTCGATGTGGGCAATCCTCCCCTCGGCAAGGGGAGACGGGAAAGCGGGATGGGAACTGCCTAAAGGGGTATCTCAATCAGAGTTTTGGCATAACGGAGAAGTTGTCTACATTCGGTGGAAATGTCAAATAAAGCAGCTGTCTAATATGGTTGGCAATCTATTAACTCCCTCAAACGATTGAAAATTTTAAGGTATATTTGAAATGTGCGTCCAAACGGGAATAGATAAAACTTGCTTACGGACAAGGTCGATGGATGGGTTCCATTGAGTAATATAAACAATTTACCCTTAATAATAATAGAGTGATTCTGAAACATAGGATCTCTCCTCGAGGTACAAAAATTTGAAAAAATACATCAAATTATCACACCTGACATTAATAGAACCACTGAATTGCCACAAATCAAGACCATGTTTTTACTTGGATACCGAGGATAGTATGACGGAAGTTTACAGCCTTGTCATTGATGGAACCCAATTTCCAATAAGTGCCTTTACGGACTTAGTTGTGCCTAAATATGTTGGAATGTGAAATGCAAACATTTCAGCTATGTTATATATTTACTTTAAACTTTAGACATTATCATAATATCACTGGATTTTCTATTTGAAATGTTTTGGTTATCGTAAGGTAAAAATCATGATATGAGGTTCTGATTCCGACCATCTCGGATGGCGGGACAGAATTAGGTTAAAATCTCGTTCCGTTATAAAAAAATCAAAAAGGAAAAAATCAGTACAGCTGCAGTAAGAGAAAGAGGGGATAAGCGACAAGAAAAAACGAACGAAAGTGGAATCCAACGAAAAAGCAATAAAAAAAATATAGTATGTGGATGTGGAGAATTCGTCGAGCATCGCTGAGGAGAATTCAAGCATCACTGAGCAGAGTAGCTTTGACGAAATTCAAGATCGACCAAATTTGAGCACAGAGAAATTCAGGCAGAGGTAGTTATTTTTCCTTTTTGCTTTTTTCCTTCGATCTGAAGTCGTTCGTATGACTGAGAAAGAGGTAGAACTAGGGTTACGTGATTATGTGGGTGTGGGCTAAATAATTAGTAATTGGGCTTTTATAATTAGTAAATGGGTTACGTATTCTACTTCTACTTAATTGAAGGCTTCATTGTATTTTCAATTTTTTGACCGGTACTATTGGACTTGGACTTAACATTAAACATTGGACTTTTAATGGACTTGACTAAACATTGAACGTCTATCACTACATTTTCATTAAAAATACAGAAATCTGGTATCGGGACCGAAACTTTTAAAATTTTCGAAATTGACCGAAACCAATAAAATTTCAAACGACCGAAACCGAGATCAAAGCCAAGTTCTCGAACCTTGATAAAAACTCGTCCGTGTTTATGTGTGACGTGGTCTTACGAGATAACTTTATTTTTAAAGGGTTTTACAAGTATAATAATTCGGTTGTTTGAAGTTTACTCACACCTGACCCGAAGTTATTCTTTCTTTCCCTACAACTTTTGGGTATTCAAATTTGTATGAATAGCCAAGTAGTCCAGGTTCCTACGGATGCATTTTGGAAGCGCATAGGGCATGTGGCTTCGATGATATCTAGTTATTTTCTTATTTTCCGCTGTGTATGTGTACATTTTGTATCAGCATTATGAGGGCAGACAGTTGACTGAAGTTGGTATTTGTGTAACTCTGATGTTCATTTTTAAAGATGATACTATGTACTATCTTATGTTGACTATTATATGTGATTACCTTGCGATGTGAGATTCTGTGTTTTTCTTTCTTCTTGTCTTTTCTTTTTTTCTTTTTACCCCAACGGTTTGTCTTTCAAACTCTTAGGTGATCAGCACATGAATACTGTGAGTGTATTAAGTGTCATCTTTAGGATTAAGAATGACAGATCGTTACAAGCAGTATCAAAGCTTAGGTTACGTGAACACCTAGGCTTTGGTTTGGGTCAACTCATTAGAGATAGGGTTAGTAATACCCTATAATGAGTTTAGTTTATGAGAGCGCGTATTTGTAATTTTATTCATGTGTGTGTGTATTCAAGTTGGATCGGCTTTGATATGTTTGATTAGTACCATTTTTCCTTAAAATTATCCCGTCTAAGTCTTCTAAAAATATATCTTACTATATCCAAGTAGTAAGAATGAGCAATAAGACAAGATGGGGCAGAGGAGCTAGTAGCATCACGACCACCAATTGTCGAGCTTCGAATGTTGAAAGAGTTGGAACAGTTGACGAGGCAGCACCGACGCAGCCCCATGTGAACTTTGCGGCTCTGTGCAAGAATTATGCAAATTTAAGAGTAAAGTCGTTTAAGGGAACGGAATCCATCGTCGAAATCCAGACTTGGCTTCATTCTTGTGAAAAAAATTTCAAAGGGCTAGATATATCGGATGAGCAGAAGCATTTCTTAGCATCCTGGTAGTTGCAAGATGGAGCGGCGGCATAGTGAGACTCCGTTATAGCTAATGTTTTGGGGGATAATTTTTCTTGAGCCAGATTTAAAAAAGTATTTGAAGACCAGTTCATGTCTGCTGCTAGAAAGACTCGTATGTATAGGAGCTTTTGGACTTTAAGCAAGAAGATTTGTCGGTAGCTAAGTATGAGACCAGGTTTAATGAGTTATCGCGATCTGGACCGAAGTTGATTGATACCCCGCTGAAAAAGAATCAGACGCTTGTGACGGGGATAAGGGAAGGATTCCAGGAGAAGACGACTGCCCATTTGAAGGGTTCTTTTGTGGATTTGATAGACATGACTTTAAGTTATGAAGCTCTTGAGAAAAAGAAGCCAGCGGCATCCCCTGGTGGCAATAATAATAACCCAAACAAGAGAGTTTAATCCAACCTGAAAGAAGCAAGGGAAAGGAAAGTCGACGTGGAGATCAGCAGGGCCATATCGCTAAGGATTATATTTGTAATAAGTGTAATCAGAAGGGCCATATCGCTAAGTTTTGTAAGAATTTTGAAGTTCAGCAGCAGCGGACGGGACATATCTCTCAAATGGTTCAGGAGATACTTTGTTATAATTGTCAGCAACTAGGTCACATGATAAAGGGTTGTCCGCTGATGAAGAAGGATCAACAAATTAAAGTTTATGCCATCAAGGACGAACCACCGACCTCAGCAGATGTAAAAGGAAAAGGAGTTCTAGAAGGTACTTTAATTGTTAATGGCATTTTTGTTCGAATATTGTTTGATATCGGGGCATCCCATGGTTTTATTTCTTTAGAATCGGTAAAAAAACTGCAACTTTCTTCAGAATTTGTAGAAACCCCTATTTGTGTGTCAACCCATAAGAGGTACCACTATTATGTGCATGATCCGTGAGGTGTGCAAATTTCTTACCTTACCCACCAATTGTCTAGGATTTTAAGGGGTTGATATTATACTTGGTATGGATTGGCTGTCAGGAAATGAAGTTTTCTTAGATTGTGTTGGAAGAACGGTATCTTTGAAAACCAAATTGAGGAACTTTGTTAAAATGTCGTGTGATGATCCAGACAAATATATGAGTAGCTAAATAGTCCAGGTTCTACGGATGCATTTTGGAGGAGCATGAAGATGGAGACTAAGTCGTTATCTAGCTATTTATCTTATTTTCTGCTGTGTATGTGTGTATTTTATGTCAGCATTGTGGGAACGGGCAGTTATAACTATCTCTGGCTAAAGTTGGTGTTGGTGTAACTTTGATGTTCATTTTGGCAATGTTATTATGTACTATCTTATGTTGACTATTATATGTGATTGCTTTGCGATGTGAAATTCTGTGTTTCCATTCTTTTCGTCTTTTACTTTCTTTTTACCCAACGGCTTGTCTTTTGGACTCTTAGATGACCGGCACATGAATACCGTATGTGTAGAAAGTGCCGTCTTTAGAAGTAAGAAAGACGGATCGTTACAAGGCTTATCAGTAAATTTAACATCAAATTGTTTGGAAGCATAAGAGCCTGCATTCCCAGAATTCTTCTTGAACAAAGATGTAACACCCCATAATTTTAATAATAATTAATTAAAAAAAAAGTAATTAATAATTAGTAACGCCGAAAATAGAATTTATACAAACGCCGAAATTTGACTACGAAATTTATACCGTTGGGTCCGTGGCAATTTTCTTATCAATTTACATATATAAAGTTTTCCGATCAGAGTTCAAATGAAGAAATTAATGTTCGAATATTTCGAATCGAAAATGATTGTATATGTAATTAAAGAAGTAAACATAATCATCTAACATTAATTAACGTCAGTTAAAGTTAACTAATAGTTCACGTTTGCTTAACCTGTAGGAATAATTAACATTAGGCTAAACCAGTAAAAGATATAGAGAATATAACGTCAGTTAAAGTTAACTAATAGTTCACGTTTGCTTAACCTGTAGGAATAATTAACATTAGGCTAAACCAGTAAAAGATATAGAGAATAACGTATAAAAGGAATTTAATCAACGCATAACAAAAATTCACAATAGGTCAACCCCTATATTGGACTGGTCAACTGCTAAGGATAGCGGTCGACCGCTATTTGACTATCGGTTTTGATCTGAACCTAGGCCGAACAGCTCGAATTTAATAAAATCTAATCTATGACATTGATTCAAACGCATATAAATACGGGATTTAACCCCTGATCATTCTTCTCATATTTTTTGAAGCAACGGCGAAGCCCTGCCATTTTTCTTTTCTCCATAAATTTTTATATCCAAATAAAACTGTAATCTACATATGTATATAGGTGAAGAATAGCGGAGGATAATAGAGAAGAAGAATAGGGTTGAATCAAATCGCCAAAGCTAAGGTAAATTATAATTATATATCCAAATTTAAGTTAAATTCAAATCTCTTCTCAGATCTAGATGTCTAATATATATGTATATGCTTGCGGTACATATTCCGTTAGGGAGAAAAATGGAGTCAAACAAAATTGCAAGGTTTAGATCTGGAGATTTGAAAAGCTTAAAGGTAAGTGGGAAATTATACTTTTATACAATATTGAATTTATTTCGTTGTAAATCGGTTACTTGTATGCCTGGATTTAATTATCTGGAGTTGTAGGCTTAATTGTATGCGTGTAATGAAATCTAAACCATGTCTACATATTCTATGAATTGATAACTTGGATTTAATATTGCATATACTTAAACCTGAAAAGTATGGATAAAGGTAGTCCCTGAATTAATAAATTATATAGTAATTCCAAGTTTGTTGATTAAATGATGTATGTGAATAAATGTCAGTTAGAAGTTATTATAAAATTTATTAGGATTTAAGTAACATTTTAATTCATTGGAATGAAGGGCGATGCAGTATAAATTTCTATAAATTATCTAGTTTTATAATTAAGAATAAAAGTGTAACGTTTGAAGTAAGAAAGAATATACCTAAAAGAAAGAGATGCATAAAATATGGGTATTTACCGTATTTGGTACTGTCTATTTCAATTAAACAAAAAGATAATTCCTTGTAATTCCAAACACACACAAATCCTCTTTTAGATAAGTTATAGAAGTTTACAGTGTAATATTTTCTTTAAAGAAAGATGTAATTTCAACGCATTAAAATGTAGAAATTCTTAAGTATAAACTAAAGAATTGTAAATAGTGAGAACAACAATAGTCTAATTGTAAAAAGAATAAACGCAATAAAGACAAGTTAGAAATTAAATAATAAGCGACGAAATGTAGATAAAGTAATGAAATCGGTAAATAAGAAATCTTAGTAATCAAAGGAAAATAGTAAGAATTACGAAGGAACGGTAAAATAGAGCTAATAAAATAAAAGGGAATGTGAGCATAAAAGATATTTAAATCTTTTAGGTTAAAAATAAGTGAAAAATGATATTAAGATGACATCAACGAAACAAAGAGTCGGTTAAGTAAGAATAACTGAATACTAACGGTTGAACATTCGAAGTGTAGTAAATAAATCTCATCCAGGATCTAGATGTTCAAATCCCATTCGAGCTTTGGCTCATATAAGATTCAAGCAAAATTGAATATTTTGAATCACTCAAGCATTAAAACATCTCTAGCGAGATAGACAAGATTTAAAAACATGATCATGTTTTCCTATAATTCCATTATATATCATCGTCCCAATCTCATTTTGTTTCTTTTATAATATGTTTAAATTTTATTGTATAGTTATCTTTTAATTCTTTTCATTTAATATTTTCATGTCATTTATTCTAATTACTTAACTTTAATCCTTTTAACTTGTAAGTCTAAAATTAAAAAGCAATGTTATATTGTTAGATTTTCTTCAAGGATTATTTTGTCATCTTTCCATGATATCGAACTTCTTCTATATAAACAATAATCTATGTATATTTCACCTAACCCTTTTTTGTATGTAAACAAATGATCTTTTTTTAAACGTAATTGAAATTACTACATCAAATGATTTAATTGAATTTAAAGCTTTTCTCCTCCATTACATAATCAACACCAATCCTTCATGCACTTTTGTGTTCCCTCAATCGTTATCCCCAACATACACGTTAAAAAAAATTCCATCTTTTCGTATATTGATATTTATTGTATAATTTTATATATAGGAAACCAAGAAACTTAATATTTTTTATCTAAACTTATTTAGATGTCTATGCACTGATAATATTTAGACTATAACTAAGAGATGTATGTCTAGCGATTGTTCCTTTTATTACATATTGTAATATTGGCTTGAGTTGATGATTAACTCTGAAAAATAATTAATTGTTCATGTCATATTTTATCCATTGAAGGCTAATTTAGTGATGATGCATTGCTTGAAAAGTATATGGTTTTAGATAATTTAGCAACATGCTCAATTTGAATACTAAAATTGATACCGCAAACTACAAAGATCATTTAGCAATTGAACAAGTACATGCTGAAAATGGTAATGCAAATAGATCTTTGAAACCTAGGTATTGGGAGCAAAGCATATGTACGCAGTTTTTTTTTCTTATATGCGTTATGCTTTGAAAGCATAACTATTACGTGAAAACAAATTTGTAGGCAAACTTTTTTTTAGTAAGATCCACTAAGAATTAATGATGCCACATAATTTTACATGCTTCCAAAGTTTTAAAGCAGGCAAAAATAATTGCTTAAATTAACATTTTGATCATTGATACAAACTTCAACGAAAAAAATTAGTTCGTAAAAAAATAGTAAGATTGTGCAGAGTTTAGTAAACATGTTTCATTTATAAATTACAATATTATTTAGTATTTACATGATAATGTATCAATGGTAAATTGTAGATAATGCACTTAATAATTTCCTTTTAATAATAGTGTTATAAAAGTGCAATGAAGAGCATATTCAGCAATAAAAATATGTTTTTTATATACGCTCATCTATAACACATAGGATTTAAAAGAATTAACATTACAACATCATTGAAAATACAATTATAAATAAGTAAGTCGCAATCCACATTTTCCACTATTCTATACACACACACACATTGCGCTAACACAATATTTGTTTGAATTTAAATTATATACAACATAGAACCCACGTATTGCATAAACCAACTAAAACAGTAATTGAATCCTCTCAGAGTGTATAAATTAAATAAGAGTGGGTGTGAGTCTTTTTCTACAATTTCATATGGAAATTTGGAAAATATAAATATTTAAATAAAAAGTAAAACGTTCACCAAAGAAAATAAAATTTCAAATGAAGGTTTTCCAAAACAATAATCGACCTTCCTGGAAATAACAATTTTACAAAAACCAAATTTGATTTTAAAGCGTAGTTTTTCAAATTACTTCAACGGTTAATTATATACATTAACCAAGTCAAAGTTTGTTTCAAATACATTCGATATACACACACATGATATACAAAATACTTTCAACAAATTGAAATTTTAGTTTAATAGAATGACAAATATGTTATTGTTCATTGTAATAAACCAAAACTGAAAAAGAAATATATATTCAATTCAAATTACTTTGGTCATAGCCAAGCTTTGGTCGTAAATCCAAAGTTATATTTGCATGTCTCTAACATAATAAACACGAGTAACTAAAAGAGTATGTCATAACGATGGTCTGAATACAACATTTAAGGCTTCCCAATTTGACTACCCCGTCCAACAATCAAAAAACTATTTCAAGGCAAATTTTTACAAAAAAGAAATTGGTTTACCTTTATATAAGTCAAAAGTTCAATCAATCCTTTTTTAGAAGGATTCAAATTTTTTAATGAATACATAAAAACTTAAAAAATCTAATGTTTCCATGTAAATTTACCGAACTGAAGTAATTTTTTAATGATCACAATTTTTAAAAACTAAAATTCAAATATTAAAAGAAATCAAATAAATTGAAATAATTTTAGAAAAAAGACTGATTATTTAAAGAAGCTCAATATATTAAAAAAAGTATGTAAAAGTAAAAAAGTTCCAATATTTCATCTAACATTTAAAAACAATGCAGAATAAAAATATTCAACATAATTCAATAAAAAAATTCATTCAAAGAATTCAAAACATCTGAATAAATACACATGTAAAACACATTCAAATAAGTTCACTTAGTTTAGAGAAATGATAAAACAATAGTCTATCGGAGATTATAATATTTAAACAATATTAGCTCCTCGTTGCAAGAATCACGAGGTTCCATATAAAAAGAATTAAAATAGTATAATTGATATAATTGAAATTAAAAAAATAAAACTTCAAAGTATTTAGCTCAAAAGTAATATTAAATATACAGTGTTTTTAATCATAACACTCAAAAAATAACAATATAGTTCTTTTTGCATCAAGATAACTACTTTTTTTTAGGCGAGGGATGTAAGATGGTCCACCACTGCCCCCGCCCTTTTTAACTTAGGCCCTCACATAGACATTTTTCGATCTCAAAATTTTAACTCATTTAAGGGTTTATTACATGCCTCCACAAATATCAGGCCACTAAAGTGCGGCTGTCAAGGTTCAAACCCTCTCGATCTACTGGGGAGGTAGGAACATTTGCCAACCGCACTAGAGCTGCGGACGATAACTACTATTTTAGTTGTTTGCTTACGAAAATATTTGAAATTAAATGTTATAGCAAATATTGAATGATAAATGAAATTCACACACACATGAGAAAATTGTTATTCATTTTGATAATTTGATAATCATATAAAATTTTAGATTAATTGTGGATTGAGAATAAGCATAGAACTCGATCGAATTAATTTACTAAAATTAATAAATTATGATGTATACATTTGTTACACGATATCGTTGCATACTTACCCTTAATACGATATACACACACACACATCTATTTAAGCATGTTCAATTGTTATATTTTTATGTATTTTCTATTACTGTATAAAAAATTATATGAATAACATGATATTGCTTCTTAGCAAAAATAATTGGGTTTTTATCGAAAATATCAATTGATTGAATTTGAATATTTGTATGTTTACGTATTTGATGCATTAAACCCAATACCAATGAAAACTATCGAACAATCCTCACTGTATACAGGTAATAATACGATAATCTGCATTGTTAATTTTGATGGTTACAATTAGGTCTTTCCATATTTGTTAGAGATTGAAGTCAAAGGGCAGATTGTTAGAGATAGCAATGAAAACAACTACTTTTCATTTGTAGTACTTTTCCTGTGTCTGATTAGGAGGAAGATCAAGTTGGACCCGGCTTCAATATTTATTAATTTTGATTTTCTTATCATATTTCTGTTGTAGTTTGTGTTTTTTCACCCTCAACCTCACTTGTTGCAATGATTGTAAGACCCAATTAATTGCATAATTTGATGCATGAGTGTCAGTTTCTTGTTTCTTGTATTAATGCACTATATGTGTATAATCATTATGAAATTAGAGCATGATCAAGCAAACACATGCGAAGTACGCACAACAGATTAATCGGTCATTTAAAAAGTCCATGAAATATTTAATGTAGATATATCTTACATGCTAAGCTTTCGATTAATATAAAAAACTTTTGTTGTCAAAACTTATGGTTAATATCTTGGCCCAGGCATATATGCGAAGCCCAACTCCATGTATTGTTCTCCAACAAGATTCCACCACTTTTATACGTCTAACTGATAATCAGATATGACTCTAGTATCATAAGTACAACTTATAGGCCAAATGAGTCAAGATCATTGAGGATTAACATTATCATTGTGGCAGTTGTACCGCAAGTGTGTCCTCACCATAATCATGCATATAATTTAGTTGAATAGCAAACTCGTGTTGAAATTGAAAGTCATTTAAACTAGTAATGAGTTTCATTCATTGGGTATCATTACCAGAAACATCTCATTTACCACCTTAGTTTACTGCTGATGAGTAACACGACTATAGTTAAAACTTTAAAACCACTGTATGCAACTCGGTAACAAAAATCATGTGAATCCAAAGTTAGATTTGGTAAAGGTGCGATTATTGATTTTTTTTTGCTTTTTTTGCATATAACTCTAAGTGTGCTGCTATTGGTACCCGATTTCCTCTTCTGACCACCATTATAGTTTTAATAGAAATGAATTTTTTGTATGTGCTTCTGGCCACCAATATCATATTCCTTCACTCAGTTATAAACAACCATTTGTATCAGCAGATCTTCGGTGGTTTAACGCCGTACGGCCGTTGGCAACCGAAACTTATTCATGACAAACGGCCGAAGGTGGCCGAATAGTGTTTCGGTCATTTGCAGCCGATCGGGTGCCGTTTGATTTGGAGAGAAAAATACGCGGTGTTAGAAAGAGGAGTGCACGTTATTTTGGGGTATCATTCAGGGTAGGTGGCCAGAAGAGAAAATCGGGGTGTCAATAGCAATACACTAACTCTAATCTAAACCCTTGCAAGTCAAAGACATATTAACCAAAAGTTAAATCAAGCTTCTTCATTTGGAGTATCTCGCGCAGATTCAGGTTTCAAACAATCAAGTCAAATTTTAATATATAATACAAACTAGTTTTAATGTCCTGTTATTAGCACAAGAAATATCAATTTATTTATTTATTTTTTGAAAAAAGGAAATAAATACTTGAGAGCAAGCTTTCTGTAAGCAGATTTGATCTCTTGATCTGAAGAATCTCTTGAGACACCCAAAACCTCGTACGGATCTCGACGGACAGCTGGCGCCGACGATGCTCCTTCCACCTTCACCGACGAGGCCATTAATATGTTTTTTCCCTCCCTCTCTAGAGTAGGATTATGATCATGAAATATATATCGTTTTAAAGTGATTTGAAGAAAATTGAATTGAATTGAATTCGAGCTGAAACCGACTTAAAAAGAGTCGATTGAATTTAGATTTGCGTAGAGTACGAGTAACGTGAATAGGTCTATGGTGATTCTGACCGGATTCCGGTTCGGGTGTGGGCCTGTTTTGACAATGCTTTATTTAAGTTGGGCGTTGTTTGATTTGGCGTTTGGTAATTTAATAATTAGATAATTAAAGTGAAAATTAGGGGTGGTGGGCTGTTTTGAATTGATTAAATTAATAGCAGAGGCCCGAATTTCAACCCGAAAGAAAATCAATCGCTCATCTAAAATTATAATTTTAAAATCAATAACGGACCTCTCTATTTTCCGTCAAACCCTGCACTTTCGTACTTCTCATTTTGAGCCATATAGCACGCTCCAATTAATAGTATAACCGCATAATAGTGGGGACAATCATTCGATTACATAATTTCTAAAAAAAATATTTAATATATTTTTTTTATTAGTTTCAGTCAGACATCAAATATGTTGGGGAAAAAAATTAAAATTGAAGAAATTTAAAGAGACAATTATGGAGAGAATGTATATTTACAGTAGACATATCTACATAACGGACGGTTCAAATATGCCTCAAAGTTTGGAAGGTGTTAGTTATGCCAGCACAACTACACAGCACTACAAAAGTCATTCGTTTAGCTTTTAATTTAAAAACAATTTTTTGTATTTTTTTTCATTATTATCAATTAAACATGCAATGATAATATGTTCAAAAAAGTTGCTTGCATTAATCATAACCCAAAAGTTCAAATACTAGATAATTAAGATAACACTATTTAAAAAAATCATTATTTTACTAGATTTATCGATTTTCAAAAGAAATAAATAATAATAATAATAATAAAAGAAAAAAATATTTTGGTAGTTGCAATTGCACTTTGTCAGCCTTTACTTCCATCATGTATGTCCATCTATGAGGAAATTACAATTTTGATCATTAACATCAAACAAGATTTTAGATATATAATTTACAAGTACTTTTGGTTATTTCAAAATCATCGCTATTAGTATTTCTTTTGTCAAAAGATTTTTCAATACTTAATAATCAAATAGTGTGTCAATCGGATCATCTTTAGTCCACAAACTTCATTCATAAATTTCATATGCTTCTATTATTTCTTCAATAGCCATTTCCTACTTCTCAATTGGAGATGTCTAGCGAGACTACAAGTCACGAGTTCAAACTTCAAAACTAACAATTTTGTAACAATTACCTGGAGTATATGTTTGTCAAGTACATATTTCTCCACAGTTTATAAATGAAGCTCAGTGGTCCTTGGGTAATTCTGAGAGAATTAGTGGTATGCCATACAAGCAATTATTTAATTTGTTACATATATCTAACTATATAATCAATATTGTTTGTAATAAATGTGTTATTTTATATTATATGCTTGATATATTTTGATAGATTATTTAAATAACTCAAGTACATTTAATAGGTAATCCTTAAATGATATGTTATATGACAATAATTATAAGGAGTTGTAATCATGATAAAACTAAAATAATATAAAATAACATATTATTTTAAATATTCATTATCAAGATGTTTCGAGAAATGATATTGATACATCCGTTGAGACCAGAGCATGTAACACTCTCCAAATGTTGGACAGTGTATTACTCATGGTTATTGGGGCACCAAGGGGTTATGTATTTTTGGTTATTAAATAATTATGAAATAACTCATCCGAGACTTTCCAATTGGTTAATAATAACTAAGTCAAACGAAAAATCTCGAAGTGATGATATTACATAATTATCTCAACTTGAGAATGTTGTTGAACTTCAATGTAGAAATTTCACTTTGGTCATAGTTAAATCATGGCATGGTGATCATCGAATGACTATAGCTAGGTCTGAGTTGAAGCATTGGAAGTGAAACACCATTCAATAAAGAATTCATCTCTTCGATTATATAATGTTACTATATTGATCAACTATAGTAAACTTAAAGTCAATCTCTTGCCAAAGTGGTATGGTTAATAATAAATGTTATAATTGAACCAAAGACTTTTGTTTATGGACTAACCGAGTTGGATGTGGACGATATTGAATTTTTGACCAAAATAAAATTCCGTAAGTGCTACTGGATATATTGTTTATGGAGAGAAATCGTTTAAATAATCGTTATTAAAAGGTATCGCTTAAATTATAAAATTATATTTTACCGATAAAGGTTTATAAGTGATAAATTCGGTCAAACTATCACACCGCTAGCTAAGGTGGCATACGAACATTAGTATTTGAATAATTTAATATTAATCACTGATTTAATTTATACTTACGAGTCACACAACCATGTTATTGATTTCTCTTAAATATCACATGATTTAATTGATTTATAATTGTTATAAATTACTCTAATTAATTAATATTTATGGAATATTAATTATTTCATTATTTAATGTTTGGGTATTGTTAGTATTTTTAGGTGCCATTAGTAATTGATTGGGTAGGGAGATAAAAACAATATATGTATGTTATCGATATGCATTTAAATACAAATTGAATATCATTAATTATTAAAGCCTTGGTGTTTAGCCAGCCGTAACAAAGGGAATGGAAGAAGATATTTTGTGATTTAATTTCTAACCATGATCTTAGAATTATTGAGAGGAGAAACAGTAAAAGGAGGAGAATGTGTCTCCTTCTCCTCCTATAAATAAATCAACCTATCCTCTCATTTTTTTCCTATGGAAACTCTAAACCCTTAGTCACCGTACTCTACACCACAAACCTATAACAAAAAAATCATACCCCCACTACCAAAATAATATTGTTTTCCGATGCCAAAAAGACGTCGCCCGGTGTCGATAAATAGAGTTCTAATGTCATGCTGATGCACTATAAGACATCGGTAAACTGAGTTCTAATGCCATGCGGATGCCCTATAAGGTGTTAGTAAGTAGGGAGTTAGTAAATAATTCTCGATGCTTTGGCGACATCTGTTAGAATCTCTTTTATTGGGTTTTAATGACAACAGCCATACAATCATATTGTGGACTCTCTCAATCAAATATACAGGTATATGATGAGCAAGAAGGAAGCACTTTGAGCATCGGAGAATCAATAAAGATGAAATGGAGTATCGACAAAGAGCTAGACATGAAGAAAACTCATTGTAAGGTCATATATTTATGGTTATGTCTTAGATAAGTTTGTACAATCTTCCTTGAGTAATATGAGTTCATATATTCAAGTTAAAAGTTATCATTCACTCAATCATTCATATAAATAAGTTTTGAATTTCTTAGGAAATCAGACATCTGGATGCATCTTCCAAATGTCTTGAGATATGATCTTTTGAACTAAAAACACTCTACTTTAAATACTTCTCAAAACAGACATATGGGTCTGATATTAGACGTCTTATATAAGTAGCCAGACGTTTGAAACTCAACTTTTTAAACTATTTTTTCTCTATTTCAAAAACGTTCACAACCAAACATCTGGCTGCTTTTTTCGGATGTTTGACTTTCTACCAACAACTATATTTTGAAAAGACACGTCTCTTCTTCTTCACCAGATGCAACCTTTTATCAATGGCTTCTCTTTGAACAGTTGCAACCTCTGAAAGAAACTTTTGGCAGCTATAAACAGATAGCAAGTCCTAGAATTTGAGCAATAAATTCTTACTCTCTACTTTTTATCTCTTGTACTCTAAACTCTCTATTGCTTTCAAAGTTTCAAACTGTTTTCTATATTACCAATACTTACTATTTAGTATTTGATGATCTACTTTCTTAAAACTCTCATGCTCTTACTCATATAACTCAAGAGGAGATTATAAGAAGTCGTGTGTAACATCCCTCATTTTGAGACCCAAATCTAACCGTTATGGATGTTGTAGTCATCCATAGTTATTAATCTCCGACGACAAAATGCGGTTATGTTAATTATATCAATAATCAGAAGCACATGAATATAAAAAAATTTCAACACAGTTTAATAACAAACTTTCGCATCTCATTTCACAAATGATATTTCATATTCATTACATAATCACATTCTTAATCCCACATTCAGAGAAAATATAACTATACAAAATACTCCAAGAGCAATATATGAAAATGTCCTCTTGGTTGATCAGAGTCAAATATTTGGCAATTATACAACTTTAGTATTACATCCAAATAGACAAAACTAAACTACACGGCGGAAATAGGTAAAGCTCTTAATAGTTAGATTGCCTCTTGTACGTTTCCGGAAGCTTATTCGTTTAACTGGAACCTGAAATCCATTATTCCTGACCTACTCAAACGAGTATCTGAGAGTTTAAGGGGAAAATCAAAAACTTTGGATCAGACAACAATCTGGTGCAAATAATAACCTACCATCTTAAACCAAATAGATATATAGTGAGACCACACCGCTGAGCGGAATGGGTTTTCCCCTCACTAGTATCTTATCAAAAACATAACAACCATATACTATGCTTCTGCAACACAATGGTTAAAACATAGAAAATAACATTTATAATCATGCAACATATATTGGATTACCCATCCCAAATCATTAAATTATCCATCTTAATTTTAAATGACTACCCATCACAATTTAATCCGACTACCCATCTTATAATTATGCGGACTACCTATCTCACATATAAACATATTCAAAATTATGTGGACTATCCATTTCATATGTAATTATTACTTGGATTATCCATCCCCTACCACATTGTACTACCCATCACATGTGGTTTAATTATTTTAAATTATGTGGACTATCCATCACAAATATTCCATTTAACTTAAAATGATGTGGGCTATCCATCACTCATCCCATGGTTTTTCTAGTATGACTATGAACCTTTCATTATCCTCGTAGAGACTATCCATCTTTGACATAAAGTGGACTATCCTTTTCACATCCTATAGTTTTTCTAGGATGACTATGAGCCCATCATTTAACAATTTGATTCATGTTACCCATATGATTAACCTAGGGCTATTGGTGTCCCCAATTAGGTTATTTCCCATTAAAGTTATAACATTTCAAAATGACATATATTGGTATTCCCAAATGATCAATGTCGAACTCATTTAAGAAAATACATTGGTATCCCCAATGATAAAGTCTCATTTATAAACATTTAGTTTGTCAAAACTAATTGACTTTTGTGTCCCCATTGATAGTGTCGACACCTATAATCAAAATAGCATCGGTATCCCCAATGTTTAGAATCAAAGTTATAAAACAGTAGGCTCGCCGCCTTATTAGGTTAATATGATCAATATCGAGGTGAAAACATTTAGCATGTCAAAGCTTATCTACATTGGTTTCCTGAAGATAGTGTCTGAAGTGTACAATTTAATATAGCATTTTCCCAACGATGACGTCGAAGTAGAAGCATAAGGCTCTCCGCCTTTAATAAAATAAAACATAACACACGCAATATTAAATCAACATCGACATATATCCAATGTCGAAGACAATAATTAAATTCTTTTAAGCTTAAGAAAGATTCATGTCAAAATTGGTGTTGTCGACCTTTATATACTATAGGCTATCCACCTATTAAAACGAAACTTAAAACCTTTATAAGTTATGTGTCTAACTGTTGGAAATAGAGGGTCTTCGACCCTCTTAAAACATATGCCTCTTCGCTCATCTAAAATATTTTAATTTATATAAAAGTAAGCCTCTCTGGCCTTAAAAAGTTAAATTGCAACGTCGTGGACATAAGGCATCGACTCTAAAACATAAGGTCGCCAACCTTAATGCACATCAACCCCAAGACCCTCGACGTCATAATAAAACCTTTAAATTTTGACCACTTCGGCTACTATGTCGCTTATTATCTTTATAAGATTGAAGTAAGATGAAGCGGCATCATTACCATGGTCTTTAAAACAATCAAAGTGATTAAGTGTGGCATCATTGAAAACAGCAATAAAGACATGCGACGTCCCGACGACGACAGTAAGTTTTTAAAATGCCTAGATGAATCACGAAGACACCGTGCCGCCAATCATCTATTGTCATTGTTGTCCACTTTTATGCCGAAGTAATCACTCCATAGATACTTAGATAGCTATCATGTGCTTCCTCCTTCATCGATGTCGACATTCAATGATGCGGCCTCATCGTTAGGCTCGACGATGTATGGTGGCATGACATTATCGTAATTCTTAAGCAAACTATTTTATTGCTACTTTAACCAAAAAAATTCACCAAATCTTATTTCTTGTCCAATTTCTATAAGGTAAAGCAACTTCTTTACAAATCCTTTTCAAAAGTTACCGCCACACTAAATTTTCAAGTTCCTAAATATATTTAAATAATCAATTAATATCTTTAATTAATTATCCTTTTAAATGCTTATCTAGTAAAATAAATTCATAGTAAATTGAAATCACTTGTAAAAAATACCAAAAATTTATAGAAATTGGAGAATATCCTTCTCTTTACCATGTAAAATTTTGAAGCCAAAAGCCATATTTAATTATTTTACATAATTAAAACTCGAAATTAAGCTATTTCCTTGTTATGAAATTCATAAAATATTCAATTTAATTTGGAAAATTATGAATTAAAAACCCATCTCTAAAATAATGTTTTATACAATATATCAGAAAATCAAAGCATTTGGAGATTAAAATCTTAGGTTTTACCCTTAAAACCCATTTAAATAATTCCATAAAAATCTCATAAATCATTATTCTATCCAAACAATGATTATACTACAAAACCTGGGCAATACAAACATCAATCATTCGGGTATTATCCATAACCGAATTTAAAAGCAAAAATAGAGATGGAACACTTATTATTCACCTTATATTTGAATGGAATTGAGGTTTGATCAGTGCTTTAGTTTCCCTAAACTTTGTTTGAATCCCTTTACGATTTCGTGATCTCCTTTGGTTGCTTATGGCCGGCCTCCTTTTCTTTTCTTTTCTTTTTTCCTTTTTTAGAATGCTTTGTGAATGAGTAAGGTGAGAATAATATGAGGGGGAGAGGGTTTAAGGAATAAAAGGTGGATCAACCTATTTTGCCCTCCTCATATATCCTCTTATGTGTTTTAGGTTTAAAACAATATTATTACTTAGTTCATTAAGGCCTGATCTTAATATTTTCAAATCTCATTCTCCTTATCCATTTGCATTATTCTATTTAATTTAATCTATCAGATTAAATGTCTCGAATAATGTTTAATTAAAAATAGGGATGTTATAGGCTCCCCTCTTAAAGAATTTCGTCCTCGAAATTCAGTAAGGACCGCAAAACAAGCACATCAAATATGCAAACAATGCTAGTATATCATACTAGCTATAAATTCTATATACAACAAATATTGAACATACCATCATAACAGCTCAGGATACATATCCCTAATCCTGTCCTTTATCTCTCAAGTACAGTCTTTCTCATTGTCACTCCATTGGATTTTCACTAACTTGACTGTCTTGTTTCTTAATCTCTTCTTATCTCTCGGTACAACTCGAACCGATTGTCGCACAAAAGTCAGATTCGGCTCTACTACTAAATCTTCCAGTGTAGTTGGAGCAATAATAGTCTTTGGATCATGCACATACTTCCTAAGATGAGAAACATGGCACACATTATGGACACCATCTAAACTGCTCGGTAACTCTACTCGGTGCACAAGTTTTCTGATTCTCTCTATAATAGGGAACATTCCAACATATCTCGATGTCAGTTTCCATAATATTTCAAATCGCACCACATCCTTTATTGGTGATACCTTAATGAAAACACGGTCTCCAATTAAGAACTCTAAATATTCACGCCTTTTATCTATGTAACTTTTCTACCTAGTTTGAGCTTCTCTTATCCTATCCTGGATTAACTCAATTCTCTCCATGGCTTCTCTTACAATGTCTGGACCAATGACCAATCTATCTTCGGTCTCTAACCAACATGTTGGTGATTTGCACGGTCTTTCATATAAAGCTTCGAAAGGTGCCATTCCTATACTAGTCCGATAACTATAATTATGGGAAAACCCAACCAAGTGCAAATAGTCTTCCCACGACCGACCAAAATCTAGTACTCAAGCTCTCAATAAATCCTTGAGCACCTTATTGACTCTCTCTATCTGCCCATCCGTCTGTAGGTGATAAGCGGTACTCATCTTAAGCTTGGTACATAGTACTTCCTATAGACTCTTCCTGAATTCACTAGTGAACAAGCCATATCTGTCGCTGATTATACTACTAGAAAAATCATGTAGTTTAACTATGTTCTTCATACATAACTTAGCCAATACAGGCACCGTCCTGGTTGACTTAACAGTAATGAAATCGGTACTCTTGGTTAATCTATCTACCACAAGCCATATACTTTCATTTCCCTTACTCGACCTTGACAACCCTTTAATAAAATCAATGGATATCGAATCCTATTTCCAAACCGAGATATCTAAAGGTTGAAGCAAACCACTTGCCTTTTGATGCTCGGCTTTCACTTGCTGGCAATTTACACGCTACTTTACCCATAAGTCTGCGTCCCTCTTTATGCCTTCCTAGAAGAAACTTTTCTTCATATCTTGATACATCTTGGTTCCCCTAGGATGAATCGTAAACTTTGGTCGATGACACTCCCTATGAACTTCCCTCCTTAGGTTTCCAATATCCGGAACACATGACTGTCCCTTCTTTCTTAACCATCCCCTCCGGTCAAGACTAAAATCTTTTAGATCATCGATCTCATTCCCATTTTCCAGTCTTCTGATCCGTTCAGCTAATACTAGATTATCCCTTTATTTAGAAGCAATCCTTTCAATCAATACTGGTTATACTTTTAAACAAGACAGCATGCCAGTACTTTGACTGGAATTAGCAGTCGAACTTAACTACACACTACAAGTAGTCAATGCCTCCAGATCCTTCCATTCTGCCAACATAGCTAACACCACATTATGATGTTTCCTGCTAAGTACATCTACAACTTTATTTCCTTTTCCTGGTGTATACTCAATAATAAAATCATAAGCTGCTAAAAACTCCAACCACCTCTGCTGTCTCATATTCAACTCTTTTTGAGAGAATAAGTACCTCAAAGACTTATGAACCATATACAATTTGAATCGTTTTCCTAAGAGGTAGTGTTTTCACACTTTCAATGCGGAAATCACCGTTGCCAACTCCAAATCATGAGTCGGATATCTAACTTCATGCGGTCTGAGCTGTCAAGAAGCATAGACAATAACTTTACCCTTTTGCATTAATATAGCTCCTAATCCTGTTCCACACGCATCCGTATACCCTACCAAATCCTAATTCCCATTTGGAACAACTAACACGGGCACATTGGTCAACAAATTCTTTTACTCAAGGAATGCTTCTTCACATTTGTTGGATCAAATAAACTTCACGTCCTTTCTGGTTAGTCTACTCAAAGGTGTTGCTATCCGCGAGAAATCCTTGATTAATCTCCAGTAATAGCCAGCTAATCCAAGAAAACTTCTTATATATGTCATCGTTTCGGGTCTTTTCCAACTGTTAACAGCTTCGATCTTGGCTGAATCAATCGACAAACCTTTCTCTGAAACTACATGGCCAAGAAATTTCACTTCTGTCTTCCAAAAATGACACTTCAAAAACTTCGCTTTCAGTTGATGTTGCCTCAACATCTCAAGCAATATTCTAAGATGAATCTCATAATCTCTTTCATCCTTATAATATATCAAAATGTCATTAATGAACACCAACACGAACCTATCCAAGTGCCCTCGAAAAATTTGAATAATTAAGTCTAAGAAGAAAGCAGGCGCATTAGTTAATCCGAATGGCATTACTAACCACTCGTACGAACCGTACGTTGTTTGAAATGCCGTTAAAAGAATACTGTCCTCCGCCACTCTCAATTGATGGAACCCTGTCACCAAATCCAACTGGAAAAATGCTTTGGCCCCACTCAACTATCAAATAAATCATCAATTTGTAGCAAAGGATATCGATTCTTTATTATCTTCTCATTCAACTTATAATAATCAATGCAAAATCTTAACGACGCGTCTGGTTTCTTCATGAACACCGCGACCGCTCCCCAAAGCAAACTACTTAGTCTAATAAAACTCTTTCGTTCTAAGAGCACTAGCTGCACCTTTAACTCCATCTCGGTAGGTGTCATCCTACTAGGTGGTCTACTTACGGGTTCAGCTCCTGGTACAAGATCTGTGTAACACCCCACCTTTTTGTACGCTTAAGCAGACACACGTGCCAACTTAACCCATACAGAAGGGCGGATTGTTATGGGGTGAATAAGAAAAGGTGGAGAAATAAAAGAAACAAAATAGAATCTTGCAGCGGAACAATAAAATATAATAATCAAATAACAGTTCATGAAGCTCTTTTATAAACATTTGAGTATACTTATACAATACATATTAGAGTTACACATACCAGAGAATGATAATTAATGCAGCGGAATACAAGGGTGTAGTGGAATATAATAAATAGTAGTAATAAAATCTTCGTCTTCGTCCTCCAGAAATAGAGCCTTCAAATCCTGAAATGCTCAGGCTGACCCGAGCGAATTGAAAAGACAAAACACTCGAGTCAGAACTAAAAGATCTTATGTAAGTTAAATCAATGATAAATATATGAGTGGAACAACGTCAGAGATGTTTACAGGGTTTGACATCTCCCATCCAGTGTCTAATGTGAGTGCAGTAACTTAAGAGATATTCGGGATTCACATCCCCTAAGGATCCGTTAAACTATTTACTATGTAGTAATATTCGCTATTATAATAATGTCTAATCATAAAATAAACATACTTTTAAATAGCGTTAAGGCTTTATATTTTCCACCTTAACACGTAAAATGCCAATAGTCTACACAGTACCTGCATACCCCGAGAGGCTACGAGAAGATACTCCATAGGTACGACACAAATAGAAACTCGTAGTAAAGCTCGATATGGTAGGTGACACGGCACACAAGGCAATGCCAGGGTAGATATACCAATTACGCACACAGACTGATGGAAATGCATAGCAGCCACTACCGCTCCACCTCGAACAACACTCCCAAATCGAGGGTGGCCACCAAAAATCACAAAGTAATAGAATAGTATCGAAGAAGTGCGTCTGATAAGAGGTGCTACCTCACTGGTCCGAGATCGCTCCTGTTTTAGCCACCTTATGCCAACTCACGGGAGTTGGGTCCACGTATATACCTTAGGATCGTCGCCACCATACTACTTCATTCTGGAAACTCCACCGTGTACACAGTTGTCAAAGTGGTTTTCGGTATCGACAGAGAGTATGTCCATATCCAATCCCGTTCTCTTTAACAACCAAACGTTATTATAACACCGTGGTCATTTAAAAAAATATATATACTTTTAAAAACACAATCATTGCCCTTTCAAAACATATTCTTTATTTCAAAATAGTATATACTTCAAAAACCAAAATATTATTGCCATTTCAAACCATATCCTTTACTTCAAAATAGTATATACTTTAAAACCAAAATATTTTTGCCATTTCAAAACATATCCTTTACTTCAAAATAGTATATACTTTAAAACCAAAATATTATTGCCACTTCAAAACCAACTCAATAATATATCATTTCCATTTCCAAAATAATTCAATAATATCTTATTTAAATAAAACCCAATTTCCAATCACTAATCTTTCTTTAATTTAGATAAACTTGAAATATTCTTTTAAATCATCTTAAACCCAAACCACATTCTGAAGTCATATTCTAAAATTTCAATTTCAATAGGTTTCCAATGAATATGTTCACAGATAATTCTTAAATAAATTCTATTTCAAATAAATTCATTTTTCAAACCATATTACTTCCAAAGTTATAACAATTTCGAAAACCAATACTTTGAAAACAATAATACCTTAATTTCAATAAACATTTCAATTTTGATATATTTTGTGTCTTTAAATATTCCAAAATTCCCAACCAAATATGATAATCTTATATATACCTTAATTCAATTCACTATTATTTAGTTTAGAAATATTTATTTAATAAATTCAATATCCCTTAAATAAAGCTCAAACTTGAAATATTCGTAAATCAAACTTAAAACATCATCAAGTTACACATAGCTTAAATTTTAGAATTTAACTATATATAAAAAATAATTTTTATATAATATCAAAATTTAATATTTATTAAACCGTATATTTCTTTCCAAACCATAGAAAATCACTTTAAAATATTTTATATATAGACCATGGTGCCTGTATATAATTTTCTATCCTATGGTCAAGTGATACAGATATTTATCATTTCAATCCGTAATTATAAAAATAAAAGTTTACGGTTATATATCAATTCAAACAGCAATCCCGAATGAAATGAAAATGCATAATAACTTGCAGTTTATACAATATAAAATATAACATCCATTCATCCAAATATCAATAAACAACCATTTATTACAATCATCATCCAATTTAAACAAAACATCAATATAAAGCATATAAATTATAATAGGCATCAACGAATAGTTTATATTCAATAAAAAAAATTAATAACTGTTTAACTGGTAGTTTATATGCAATAATAAATAAAATTTAACAGGCAAATTATATGCAATAATAAAATTAAATAACAATTTAATTTAAATAAATGCTATCTAACTGAGATGCGATGATTAAATATATGCCCAAACAATCATAGATAAATTTTAAATCACATCAAAATTTAATTTAACAAACATAAGAAATCTTAGAAGTTGTGAGTGGGTTAAAACACTCACCTTTTGGATTTAAATTGAATTTAAATCCAATTTAAAACCAAAATTTTGAACAGCTTCAGAATCCAACCAATTCAGTGCCAAAATGTTTGGAATTCCAATACGAACCTAATGGAGCAAACCCCGCGTGAAACGAATGTCGTATGTGAAAGTTATGGTGTTAGAATGAGCTGAAATTTTGAATTTTTGTTGTTGGATTTTGAAAATTGAATTGAAATATTTAGGGTTTTCAGCCATTTAGGAAGAGGAGCAATAGAAATTTTGTACATACAGAAATGAGAAATAGAAAGGCTGCTAGGGTTTATAACTGGATATTTATAGGCAAAGCTAAAAATAGAATGAACGGACAAGATATAAATAATGAGATAACTTTTTTAAAACGTACATGCGGAAAAAGAAATGAAGGGACCACATACACATTTTGAAATTCCATTTTATTCAGTTACTATTTACTACTATTAATTCATTGATAAATTAAATATTTACGTTTGTCTTTCTTATATTAAATTTATTACCAAGTGTACAATTTCCTTATTTCAACAAATTGGAATTCCATTTAATCACTATAAATTATATACAAATTCCTTTAATTATACCACCCTTACACTTATCTACTTATTATAATTTATTTCCAAATGCAACAAATTACTTCCATTTCACTTATTGCAATTTCGTTCAATTTATACAAATTCAGCTTTAATTAACTTCTTTGTTACACTTCACCCTAATTATTATTTCCTTATTCATTTACAAATTTTTTTTGTTTCAATATTATTCCATACATGCTACTAATTATTTCATTACATTAATATACGCCTAATCACCTCTTTATTTGAATAAATATTACATATTATTGCATCAATTTATACTTTGAATCCATTCCCTATTTACACATTTCAACCAATTATAACTTCAAAATGTTTAATGGTTGTCATCGTTTCCTTACATTAATAAGATTTTATTACCTACAATTACTGTTATCATTTATTCTCATCCTATTAATTTCATTCACTTATGTTCAAATTATAACCAAACATAACATTTAGATTTATTGCAATAGATTCCAAATTCAATTTCTATTTCTTAATGTATTCAAATCCAACCCTTCCAAACATTGTATTCATGTAACTTTTGTTTATATTTAATAACATTTGATTTCTCATTTCAATTAATAGACTTAATAAATGGGCAACACATATCATCACCGTTTACTTTTAACTACATTTAAGAGTTTATTGTTTACAGACCCAAGTTACAACAATTTCCTAATTTCGATCAATTTAAATCTCACATTAGTTTCAATTAATTAGTGTTGCATTATATCCTCAAATTTACTCTAAATTTCCGTTAACGTAATATTTTAATATTAAATTCCACTTATTTGTAATAAATCTACTTATTGAATTTCAAATTTCAAATAATTAAATAAATAAATCTTGGCTTTTACTTCTTAAATCAACTAGTCGTCAGAGTATAAATAAATAAAATTAACATTGGTTGCATCTTATAGAATTTACAAACTTTAATGACAAATCAAAACTACCCTATCTGCACAAATTAAGCCAATTAATTATAATTGACTTCACATTAAATGTTATTAATTATAAATTGAAATCTCAATATATTCGGTTACTGATTTAAAATCTTGATATTCAATAAATTGACCTTATATGAGTATAATTAACATTGAATTATCAAATTACAGTTTATCCCCTATTATTCCATCAATTAATTGTAACTTTGAATTTATTTCCATTTTACAGATTTCAATCAATTACACTTTATAAATTTGTTTCCAAGTAACAGGTATTGCATAAATTAAGTTACTTATCACTTGTATCAACCTTAGTACATAAAATTTCATTCAATCCCTATTCAAATATATAAATTCATTAAATAAATTCAATCTTTACGGTTTGTTTCCTTAGTTAAATCCAATGTTTACATTCCTTTATACTATCTTATGAAAACAATATATGTTTCAAATACTTTATTACATTTATTGGAAATAAATTTCCAAATTTACTAGATACAACAAATTATGACCTTACGGTTATTTCAATTTTATTTGGATTGCGCTAAATTAACTTACAATTAACAAAATTTCATTAATTTACATTCAGTTACAAGTAAATCAATATATTATAAATATACTGATTGCATTTGTTTATACTATATTCCCTTTAAAACTAAGTCATAACTTTTGAATCATTATATTAAATTGGAAATGTTCATTCACGCTCATTACTTATTAACTTGCAATAACGTATTTCCTTAATTTACATCCAATTACTGTTAACCATGTTTTTATGGCATAATCAATTCAATACTTACCTCTAATTTCTCATATTCAATTTATATCCAGGTATAAACCTTTCACTACTCCATTTATTAAAACTTAAATCAAATTACAAATAAATAGGTTTTAATTACCATTTATATTTTTTATTTTAGCGTTCATTTCAATATGAATTTATAAGTTTTTTCTTTTTCTTTTTTTTTCTACTAAATTTAATTACAAAAAAAAACTTAATTAATTAACAAATTTAATTGTCGAAATTTACGGTTCGTTACACTCTACCCCACTCAAAACTTTTCGTCCCCGAAAAGGAAAAGAAAGAAAAAGATGAGTTAAGAAATCAATATATCTTACTTAAAATATTAGATTTATACCCAAATAAATTTACAAAAATTTAATAATTTAAATAAAATATACCCATTTATAACCATAAATCCCTTTATGCTTAAATTTATAAAGTTTGGAAAACATTTTCAAAATTTTTTTTTAAGTCCAAAATTTACGAAAAATTTCGGCAGAGTCTCCTTTGTACGGGGAGGCTCGGGCGAAAATATAATATCAAATATAACAATATATAACATATATTTTCCAAATAATATATCCCAACACGGGAAAAATAATAACGCTATAAAACCGTAATCCGAGAACGTACCTATTTGTCGGGCAAACAACGCTTAATTATGAAACCAAAAGCAGTAGCAATTGCTTCCATAACCTGTATTTCACTTATTTAATCCAAAAAGAGTTAATAATTATATAAAATGAAATATTTAAAGTTGTTTCAACCACTAACCAACTAATCAATATAAACAACCATCATTTGCAACAACATACAAATCATATACAAATCAACCATTCAAGCAAGACAAATAATTGGTTTGCTTGGGTTAAGACATTTTATATCACATAAATGACAAATAACTATGAAGTATTCCATTTACTCAACAGTCTTAGATAAATTCCATAGATTATTCATACATCTAAGCAATTAAAGTATCTTTTACCGAAACAACTCATAAACCAAAACAACAATTTCAAACAATAAATTAAGTTTATTATTATAAATTTCATCTCATAACATTTATTGTTTTATTTCTTTCTCATTCATATAATGATTTGTCTTTTTAATTTACATTTACTTTTATTCATTGATTCAGCGTTTATTTCATTCATTTTCATTTATTACTTACAAATATTCGTTTTCATTTATTAATGTCATGCCAGTTTCTTCTTTTTATTGCATTATATTTATTCATTCATCATTACATAATTCCATTTATTAACATCTATATAATTATGGTATTTATGTTCAATTTAAATTTCTTTGCATATTAATTTATTTCCCTAAGTTTATAACCATTTATTTATAATACTTTCCTTCCTACTCTATTTTATTACAGTAACATTTTAGTTATAACTTAAGTTTACAACAATTACAACATCAATTTCTTATTTATTACAGAATTTCATTACATATTTTCATTACCTCAAGCTTATTACTTGTATAATATCCATTACACTTTCTTATAAGCATTAGAACTTTTAATATTGGTAAGTTACAAATATGCCTTTAAGGATGAAATTGAAAGTTACACAAGTTTATTTTATCTCTTTTAAATTAATTTAATGTTTAATCATAATATCCCTTGGTTGACAGGTTACAAATTCCAAATTTCTTTTAATTCCATTTAAAACTCAGCATTAACTCTCTTATTTTATTAAAGGTTCCAATTATTAATTAGTTACATTACATTTCACCACAATAATTGAAACTATTAATGAACGGAAATTTAAGAACTAAATACCGGGTTCTGTTTCAAATCATTTTAAAATAATAAATAAATGTATATAATTGCAACATATATATCTAATTATATTAAAACAATTTAAAATTTATATTTGTTTATCAAAATAAATCTGTTGTAAAACTACTACAGTGGTCTTCCCACTTCGAAACTCGAAAATGAATGTCGATGATGCGTGCACTCATCACCGAAATTATTTTCCAGCGACAGAGAGGGGAGTATGGAATTTATTTCTTTCCAAATTTCTTTAAAAATAATTCTTTCAAATTATATTGAAATATTTATATCAGAAAATACTTCTAAATAATAATATTATTATATTCCAATCATCATTCAAAAGAATTTTTTCCAAAAATCCCGGAACTTAAGTTCTAAAATTTCCAATTTGATTTATTTTATTTTCAATCTTATTTCAACTATTATTTATAAATTTCATTACCTAACAACCAATATATAGCAACCAAATATATATATCATTTATAAAAATTTTTATATATAGAAAATATCATAGGCAAAATTATTTCATTCACCTATATTTTAAAACAAATATTGTGTCGGTCTATCCTATTAAGTGTTTAGAAATCCCTATTGATGTCATAGCATCCCACGCATCAACCAGAATTTATAAATACAAAACGGAACAAATTAACACAATATTAAAACCTTTTTATAACACTAACAAATACGCTCTCTCATATATATACACTTAGCGACTCATCATAGGGTATTACTACTCTATTGATAAAGAGTCAGACCCCACAAAGCTAAGGTTTATCGCTAAACCAAAGCTCTGATACCAGATGTAACATCCCACCTTTTTGTACGCTTAAGCGGACACACGTGCCAACTTAACCCATACAGAAGGGCGGATTGTTATGGGGTGAATAAGAAAAAGTGGAGAAATAAAAGAAACAAAATAGAATCTTGCAGCGGAACGATAAAATATAATAATCGAATAACAGTTCATGAAGCTGTTTAACAAACATTTGATTATACTTATACAATACATATCAGAGTTACACATACCAGAGAATGATAATTAATGCAGCGGAATACAAGGGTGTAGTGGAATATAATAAATAGTAGTAATAAAATCTTCATCTTCGTCCTCCAGAAATAGATCCTTCAAATCTTGAAATGCTCAGGCTGACCCGAGCGAATTGAAAAGACAAAACACTCGAGTCAGAACTAAAAGATCTTATGTAAGTTAAATCAATGATAAATATATGAGTGGAACGGCGTCAGAGATGTTTAAGGGGTTTGACATCTCCCATCCAGTGTCTAACGTGAGTGTAGTAACTTAAGAGATGTTCGGGATTCACATCCCCTAAGGATCCGTTAAACTATTTACTATGTAGTAATATTCGCTATTATAATAATGTCTAATCATAAAATAAACATACTTTTAAATAGCGTTAAGGCTTTACATTTTCCACCTTAACACGTAAAATGCCAATAGTCTACATAGTACCTGCATACCCCGAGAGGCCACGAGAAGATACTCCATAGGTATGACACAAATAGAAACTCGTAGTAAAGCTTGATATGGTAGGTGACACGGCACACAAGGCAATGCCAGGGTAGATATACCAATTACGCACACGGACTGATGGAAACGCATAGCAGCCACTACCGCTCCACCTCGAACAACACTCCCAAATCGAGGGTGGCCACCAAAAATCACAAAGTAATAGAATAGTATCGAAGAAGTGCGTCCGATAAGAGGTGCTACCTCACTGGTCCGAGATCGCTCCTGTTTTAGCCACCTTATGCCAACTCATGAGAGTTGGGTCCACGTATATACCTTAGGATCGTCGCCACCATCCTACTTCATTCTGGAAACTCCACCGCGTATAAAGTTGTCAAAGTGGTTTTCGGTATTGACAGAGAGTATGTCCATATCCGATCCCGGTCTCTTTAACAACCAAATGTTATTATAACACCGTGGTCATTTAAAAAAAAATATACTTTTAAAAACACAATCATTGCCCTTTCAAAACATATTCTTTATTTCAAAATAGTATATACTTCAAAAACCAAAATATTATTGCCATTTCAAACCATATCCTTTACTTCAAAATAGTATATACTTTAAAACCAAAATATTTTTGCCATTTCAAAACATATCCTTTACTTCAAAATAGTATATACTTTAAAACCAAAATATTATTGCCATTTCAAAACCAACTTAATAATATATCATTTCCATTTCCAAAACAATTCAATAATATCTTATTTAAATAAAACCCAATTTCCAATCACTAATCTTTCTTTAATTTAGATAAACTTGAAATATTCTTTTAAATCATCTTAAACCCAAACCACATTTTGAAGTCATATTCTAAAATTTCAATTTCAAAAGGTTTCCAATCAATATATTCATAGATAATTCTTAAATAAATTCTATTTCAAATAAATTCATTTTTCAAACCATATTACTTCCAAAGTTATAACAATTTCGAAAACCAATAATTTGAAAACAATAATACCTTAATTTCAATAAACATTTCAATTTTGATATATTTCATGTCTTTAAATATTCCAAAATTCCCAACCAAATATGATAATCTTATATATACCTTAATTCAATTCACTATTATTTAGTTTAGAAATATTTATTTAATAAATTCAATATCCCTTAAATAAAGCTCAAACTTGAAATATTCGTAAATCAAACTTAAAACATCATCAAGTTACACATAGCTTAAATTTTAGAATTTAACTATATATAAAAAATAATATTTATATAATATGAAAATTTAATATTTATTAAACCGTATATTTCTTTCCAAACCATAGAAAATCACTTTAAAATATTTTATATATAGACCACGGTGCCTGTATATATAATTTTTTATCCTATGGTCAAGTGATACAGATATTTATCATTTCAATCTGTAACGACTCGGATTTTTCGCGTTCGAAAATCAACATCCGTACTTCACCTTGTACTAGAATGCCGCAGATTCGACCGTTCAAATCCGATTCGCCGAAGCTATAACACAATTAAGTAAATAACACAGCGGAAGAAAAGAATAAGAATATAGATATACAACATCAGATACAACAGAGTGATACAATGAATATCAATATACATCAGAGATATGATACAAGAAATAGCAGCGGAAAAGAAAATAGATAACACCAGCAGCGGAACAATATCAATAGAAATGATAACTCCAAAATGATCTTCAGACAAGAATGAATCCACAACTCCAAGATAAGCAACTCCGATGAATGAACTAGCTCCAGATAATCTACTAAACCTGAATATCTGAGAAACCCAACTCTAGACTGCCCGTGTGGAAAATAGTGGGCACCCAGAGTTTAGGAAGGGAACAATAAACTCCGGATTAGTCATGGGACTGGTGTGAGCAACAAAAACAGCTTATCTTTAATACAAACAAAAAGGCTTTTAAACATTGAAATCCGCAATGCTTTTCGAAAATGAAACTACCATAAGGCCTCCCGCCACACACACAATGCAATCGCAGAATTGGAGGAGATTTCTCCTTATGATAGTCAAACATGCTTACTACGCAAAATCAAAACTCTTTTGATATTATTACTAGTGCATAGTGTAGAAAAACATTTCGAAAGTATAATATCAATCTTAGCCAGCATACAACATTTCATCGTATGCCTACTATAGCTACCATGTTCAATAGCAGGTTACCACCATATTCCATAGCAGGTAATACAACTAAAACCGTACAGGGTTCGTATTGTTTCTTTGGATTTCCAACAAATGATCAGGCAAAGGAACTTCCTTACCGAAATAGAAACGCCTCTGGAAAGACGCCCCGAGAACCTAACCGGATCTCCGCAAACAAAAGGCCGACGCTACCTCACGCTCTAACCGAGCTGTAACTAGGTAACTAACACACGAGTCATGTCATCCCCCGGTCGTTACCGACCTTTATCCGAGGGCCCTCGATCACAAAGCAACAACCACGAAGTATAATAACTGTGCAGCATCCACATAGGTAAAATATCTGGGCTCCATACCATGATATCACCTTTTATCCAGAAGGAAATGACATACCCTAGGGGCGCTACCCCTACAAACCTTTGTCGCAACATTCCTGTTTCGACCATTACCGGGTTGTGAGGCTCGACGAAGTCTCGTCCACAAAACTACGCTTTTTCACAAAGCCACGCTTCGATCAACAAATGATCAGCAGCACTTCGTATGCCACATTACCAAATTGGGAATGTATCACTAGTAACCATCAACTACATAACCTCTGAGCTCGTACGTCTCAGAGAAGGGTGTTAAGCTAAGAGAATAAATTCTCCGCCACCAACAGAAATGTATTTGATAGAAACCAGCTTTACATCTCAAAGTGTAACGTCAGACACACATCCATACAAGTCGGTTCCGGGTTCGAACAGAACCGAAGGCACTTCCAAAGAAGCCCTTGCAAATCCGGGTATTCACAATCCCGATCGGACTTCCCATCACTTAGGAAATCTCTATACCGTAGCTACTCAGTGCAGAGACAATCGATAGGTCATCCTATCGCTCTCGCAAATACCCGGTCTTCACCACCGGTCTTCAAATGCTATCCATATCGTCGTATCACTATTCAGAATGGGTTATATGACACAAAGGTCCTCTCCCGGCTAAACCGAATAACGAGCGCAATTAAAAATCATATGGATACTGGGGTCTCAGTTAAATCACAGCTTAAAGCCCAAAACTTTTCATTCGAATGGTAAAACAAATTACCATTTCCAATCTTTTAAACAAAAAGATTCATTTCAAAAACCTTCATTGGTTTAAACAATTTCCACACTTTTAATCTTTTAAACAAAAAGATTCAATTCACAAAGTTAACCATGTTCACAAATTTTCAAATCAATTTCCATTACAACATGGGTTAACTCGTTAAATCTTTAAGTCAAGATTTAACTTATAGCTTTCAAAACTCATTTCCAAAGATTCATTCATAGCCTTTCAAAACAATTCCATTTCAAGTTAGATTAACTCATCCGGTCTTTGAAATCAAAGACTCATTTCATAGTTTTCAAAACATTTCAATTCCATTTCAAACTTGAAATCATTCAACACAATTTGGAAATTCATTCCTTATGTGAAAGCTATTATTATTTGAAAACAAGTAGTTTTCGTTTCAGAAAAATCCAGTTATATTTACACGAGTTAAAACCCTTGAATTAAATTCAAATTCCCAAATCAATACATTTAAACGATTTAACCCATATATAACTTGTACAACATCTTTAATCCCTCGTTTCAAATCATAGAATTCAATTTCAAACTTGAATTCAAATTTAAATCAAATTATTTAAATTTCAAAACTTAATCAAGTTATTCGACATAACTTTTATCTTTGAAATTCCATTTCAAAAGCTTTTCACTTTAAACCCGAATTTCCAATTTCAAAATCAATTGAAATTAAAATTTTCAATTTCAAAAACATTGAATTTAAATCATCTGTGATTTAACCGATTTCCACGTGAAATCCATATTTGTGTGTGTAAAGGTGTAGTCCAGGGGTTTCACACACAATAGTGCAACAACATCAATCATCACAGATATATCGATAAGCGGTATAATTCATAACGCTTATCTTCATTCACAGATTCATAGATAAAATAAATTTATTGGTCACAAAGATTCACTATTACAATTCGATGTGGGTTTCGGATATCCAACTGGAATCCGACTCCCTGTCGCATCGAAATTCAAGTGCCGTTTTACGGGTCAAGGGGTTGCATATTCATATAACAATATATATATCACAGAAACAGAAATCATAGCTAAGCACAAAACATAACATAGCATCGCATCACATAACTGATATATCAATCCATCACATAGCATGTAATAAAATATCAAACATCTATACGTAAGATCAGTTAATTGGTTGAGTAATCCAAATCAGTTTCGATTACTTATGAAAATTACTAATCCCGGTTAATTAATTACGACCTATTTTAATTAATTATTCTTTATCATCTATTAATTAACCTTTAATCCTTAATAAATAAATCAATCTTAATTAATCAATCAATCTTCTAATCATTTATAGTAATTAATATTTAATTACTTCATTTATTAATTAAATATAATTAACTTCTTTTATTCTTAATTAATCATCCATTATTAATTATTGCTAAATTAAACAATTTAAAATCATATCATTAATTTGTAAATTAAACTACTTCATTACTTTAAGTAATTTAATCTTTAAATTAAACAATTATTAATCATCCTGGATTAATAACATCAGTAATTAACTCTCCTAAATAAATTAATTATCCCATAATTATTCATTTATTAATCCTTTGATTAATTTCAAAAGTAATTTTCCCAAATCAACTTGTATTAATCACATCAACTTGTTAAATTTTGAACTAGAATTTAACCTGGAAAATCAAATTTATTTAAAAACTGGAACCATTCTTCTGCCTCTAGACTTAACCCAGCCTGCTTCGATTTTTAACCTTCCTGCTTCGAGTCTTTTCACGTTTCACCCGAGTATCTCACGAGAAAACAATCCCACGCAAACCATTTACAGTCGACCTGTAGCATACGAGCACTCCCCACTACGCTACCCCGAGATTCCTCGTCTCTGCTTCGAGTCACGCACTCGAACGACTCGAGTTTTTTCCCAGTTCAAAAACTCTGCACCCAACAAAACAAACCCAACATTTCAACGGCACGGTGCACGTGCACCGTGGCTCTGGCCATCTCCGGCCATCTCCCAGCGCTTCATTCCATCGCCGATCATCTCCAGATGACACCACGACCACCCAAATCCCCCATAGCAACTCGAATCAAAATCGAGTAAAATTTCCCAACCCTGGAACAACTCGAGCAACATCACCTCGAACCTGTCAACGCTCCATCCTCCCAATGTCGATCATCGGAACGCCAACGACTCCAGCTACAACCTCATCTACATCCCCTCTACGAAATCCCAAACTCCGGTTACACTCGATGCCCTATGGCATTCGATCTAGACCAAAATGTAATCACCACTAAAACTAGGTTTAAAAAATAGATTTCGTCGCCGTTTCCTCCACGACGAACTACAACGCCATTCACTATTTTTCCCGGCCTCTCCGTTCAATCCTCCACCACCACAGTGAACGCCAAGTATTCCGGTCAACTTGATCACCGAGAAATCGACAAAAACCCATTTTTGTTCTACCCAAAACTGCTCCTTAAATACAATGCTAAAAATTATGATATCTATTTTAAAAATCAAGTCTTTAGTTACTGATTCAGTTTATATACCTGGATCGATGAATTTAAAAGTTTAAATTTTTACAACTTGAGCTTCCCTGTCCTTCTTTGTGTTTTCCAGAGCAAGATCAAATTTTTGATTCACTTAAATAAATTTAAACTCAAAGTCATGATTTAAACAGACAGGTTTGTTTGAATACTAAATACAAAGAACAATTGAATTATGCCGGTTGATTTTATTTTAAGCCTGAGCTCCAAGTTTTTATCACAGGGTTGTTTTCCAGAGTATAAACAGACAGCCATATATATAAATAGAGCATTACATCATATACTTCCACACAAATAGGATCATCACAGGAAACAATCAAGCAGCTATATTTATTTAAGTTGATTTAACATAAAATGTTACTCACCAAAGCTTGCAAAAGAACAGAGCTTTTCCCCTGAGACAGTTTGAAAAATTTGAACTGGGGATGCTTTGCTTGATCTTTCCATCATCTGACTTCAGTTGTTTGGGAAGTATTATTTTAGTTTGCAAAAGAATTGTTTATCATATTGTTTTCTCTCTGGTTTGCCATGTTATACAAATGGAATATGAAATAATATAGGGTAGTTTGCACAGGGTCGGTGTTATCTGGTTTGAGAAATTTCCAGATATAAGTTTTGTAGAGTTGCCATTTTTTTTATATAGGAGGCTGAAGTGATACTTCAAACATTTAGAATGACCTAATTGCTGCTAAGAGATGGAAGCATTAAATGTTTGTAGTACTTGTGTTTCCTATTTTATTATTTATCTCATAGATATTTTACTTGCTAATCTTTCTTTTGCCTTGAGTCTTCATTAACAAGTCACAACATTTTGCATTCTCTTATATTTCATTTTGTTTTGTATGTTGTCAGGTCTGCATGCAAGAAAAATCCCATTCGAACATTTTTTTTATTGCTTCAGCTCTTTCATTTGTTTAAGTTTTGTTTTAGCTTGCATACTTGTATTTTGTTCAGGTTGTAGTTTGTATTTATTTCATGTATTACTGTATATATTTATTAAACCATCAATAATAAATTCAAAATTATTTATTATTATTATTATTTATAAAATAAAACAATTTATACCAAATCATAGGGATTCGGGGAAACTCGCTCCAATTTATCTATTTAATTCTACAATTTATATTCAAAAATTCATTAAATTATCGAATTAAATAAATTTAAATTTCGGGGTCGTTACAAACTTCCCCCCTTAAAAGATTTCGTCCTCGAAATTCGCAGGCACGAAAGCAACAAAGATAGATAGATTCGATCTTCTATAATTGCTCAAACACAAGATACGGATTCCGAATTCAAGTCGGAATATCTCATAATACATACCAATTGTCCCTCTTTGGACTTTGGTTTTCAAAAGAAGTTTCAATAGAATTTCAAAATTTCGGTTTCAAACGAAATTGTTTTAAATATACTATTCAATTTTATCCTCATATTCTATTAATCAATTTAACTCGATTTAAATTTTCCAATCTCAAATTCATTAAGGTTTAAATCAACGAAAAGCTGATAAGAAACCGATGAAAATACTAAGTAAGAATTTTCTACAACGATTCGTAAGGCATCACCGCACCGAAACTTCTTCTTGTAGCTAATACAAAGGAATCAAAAGAATTTGGAAACGAATCAAAGGAAATTGATAGAGAAAGATTGTTTCCACTGTTGCAGGGTATTGACTATTTGTAGTCGTATTCCCTTGTCTCATATCTCGTCCTCTTCTTGCACGCATACTCACTATCAGTGGATAGTAAGTGAATTTACTGAGACGTTCGAACGGATATCTGAGAAATACTCATTCTAGAGTTTACTTCACTCTATCTCTAATGAGCTACTTAACGTGTTATACTCCTGAGCTAAAGTTCAACCTTAGCTCTGATACCACATGTAACGACTCGGATTTTTCGCGTTCGAAAATCAACATCCGTACTTCACCTTGTACTAGAATGCCGCAAATTCGACCGTTCAAATCCGATTCGCCGGAGCTATAACACAATTAAGTAAATAACACAGCGGAAGAAAAGAATAAGAATATAGATATACAACATCAGATACAACAGAGTGATACAATGAATATCAATATACATCAGAGATATGATACAAGAAATAACAGCGGAAAAGAAAATAGATAACACCAGCAGCGGAACAATATCAATAGAAATGATAACTCCAAAATGATCTTCAGACAAGAATGAATCCACAACTCCAAGATAAGCAACTCCGATGAATGAACTAGCTCCAGATAATCTACTAAACCTAAATATCTGAGAAACCCAACTCTAGACTGCCCGTGTGGAAAATAGTGGGCACCCAGAGTTTAGGAAGGGAACAATAAACTCCGGATCAGTCATGGGACTGGTGTGAGCAACAAAAACAGCTTATCTTTAATACAAACAAAAAGGCTTTTAAACATTGAAATCCGCAATGCTTTTCGAAAATGAAACTACCATAAGGCCTCCCGCCACACACACAATGCAATCGCAGAATTGGAGGAGATTTCTCCTTATGATAGTCAAACATGCTTACTACGCAAAATCAAAACTCTTTTGATATTATTACTAGTGCATAGTGTAGAAAAACATTTCGAAAGTATAATATCAATCTTAGCCAGCATACAACATTTCATCGTATGCCTACTATAGCTACCATGTTCAATAGCAGGTTACCGCCATATTCCATAGCAGGTAATACAACTAAAACCGTACAGGGTTCGTATTATTTCTTTGGATTTCCAACAAATGATCAGGCAAAGGAACTTCCTTACCGAAATAGAAACGCCTCTGGAAAGACGCCCCGAGAACCTAACCGGATCTCCGCAAACAAAAGGCCGACGCTACCTCACGCTCTAACCGAGCTGTAACTAGGTAACTAACACACGAGTCATGTCATCCCCCGGTCGTTACCGACCTTTATCCGAGGGCCCTCGATCACAAAGCAACAACCACGAAGTATAATAACTGTGCAGCATCCACATAGGTAAAATATCTGGGCTCCATACCATGATATCACCTTTTATCCAGAAGGAAATGACATACCCTAGGGGCGCTACCCCTACAAACCTTTGTCGCAACATTCCTGTTTCGACCATTACCGGGTTGTGAGGCTCGACGAAGTCTCGTCCACAAAACTACGCTTTTTCACAAAGCCACGCTTCGATCAACAAATGATCAGCAGCACTTCGTATGCCACATTACCAAATTGGGAATGTATCACTAGTAACCATCAACTACATAACCTCTGAGCTCGTACGTCTCAGAGAAGGGTGTTAAGCTAAGAGAATAAATTCTCCGCCACCAACAGAAATGTATTTGATAGAAACCAGCTTTACATCTCAAAGTGTAACGTCAGACACACATCCATACAAGTCTGTTCCGGGTTTGAACAGAACCGAAGGCACTGCCAAAGAAGCCCTTGCAAATCCGGGTATTCACAATCCCGATCGGACTTCCCATCACTTAGGAAATCTCTATACCGTAGCTACTCAGTGCAGAGACAATCGATAGGTCATCCTATCGCTCTCGCAAATACCCGGTCTTCACCACCGGTCTTCAAATGCTATCCATATCGTCGTATCACTATTCGAAATGGGTTATATGACACAAAGGTCCTCTCCCGGCTAAACCGAATAACGAGCGCAATTAAAAATCATATGGATACTGGGGTCTCAGTTAAATCACAGCTTAAAGCCCAAAACTTTTCATTCGAATGGTAAAACAAATTACCATTTCCAATCTTTTAAACAAAAAGATTCATTTCAAAAACCTTCATTGGTTTAAACAATTTCCACACTTTTGATCTTTTAAACAAAAAGATTCAATTCACAAAGTTAACCATGTTCACAAATTTTCAAATCAATTTCCATTACAACATGGGTTAACTCGTTAAATCTTTAAGTCAAGATTTAACTTATAGCTTTCAAAACTCATTTCCAAAGATTCATTCATAGCCTTTCAAAACAATTCCATTTCAAGTTAGATTAACTCATCCGGTCTTTGAAATCAAAGACTCATTTCATAGTTTTCAAAACATTTCAATTCCATTTCAAACTTGAAATCATTCAACACAATTTGGAAATTCATTCCTTATGTGAAAGCTATTATTATTTGAAAACAAGTAGTTTTCGTTTCAGAAAAATCCAGTTATATTTACACAAGTTAAAACCCTTGAATTAAATTCAAATTCCCAAATCAATACATTTAAACGATTTAACCCATATATAACTTGTACAACATCTTTAATCCCTCGTTTCAAATCATAGAATTCAATTTCAAACTTGAATTCAAATTTAAATCAAATTATTTAAATTTCAAAACTTAATCAAGTTATTCGACATAACTTTTATCTTTGAAATTCCATTTCAAAAGCTTTTCACTTTAAACCCGAATTTCCAATTTCAAAATCAATTGAAATTAAATTTTTCAATTTCAAAAACATTGAATTTAAATCATCTGTGATTTAACCGATTTCCACGTGAAATCCATATTTGTGTGTGTAAAGGTGTAGTCCAGGGGTTTCACACACAATAGTGCAACAACATCAATCATCACAGATATATCGATAAGCGGTATAATTCATAACGCTTATCTTCATTCACAGATTCATAGATAAAATAAATTTATTGGTCACAAAGATTCACTATTACAATTCGATGTGGGTTTCGGATATCCAACTGGAATCCGACTCCCTATCGCATCGAAATTCAAGTGCCGTTTTACGGGTCAAGGGGTTGCATATTCATATAACAATATATATATCACAGAAACAGAAATCACAGCTAAGCACAAAACATAACATAGCATCGCATCACATAACTGATATATCAATCCATTACATAGCATGTAATAAAATATCAAACATCTATACGTAAGATCAGTTAATTGGTTGAGTAATCCAAATCAGTTTCGATTACTTATGAAAATTACTAATCCCGGTTAATTAATTACGACCTATTTTAATTAATTATTCTTTATCATCTATTAATTAACCTTTAATCCTTAATAAATAAATCAATCTTAATTAATCAATCAATCTTCTAATCATTTATAGTAATTAATATTTAATTACTTCATTTATTAATTAAATATAATTAACTTCTTTTATTCTTAATTAATCATCCATTATTAATTATTGCTAAATTAAACAATTTAAAATCATATCATTAATTTGTAAATTAAACTACTTCATTACTTTAAGTAATTTAATCTTTAAATTAAACAATTATTAATCATCCTGGATTAATAACATCAGTAATTAACTCTCCTAAATAAATTAATTATCCCATAATTATTCATTTATTAATCCTTTGATTAATTTCAAAAGTAATTTTCCCAAATCAACTTGTATTAATCACATCAACTTGTTAAATTTTTGAACTAGAATTTAACCTGGAAAATCAAATTTATTTAAAAACTGGAACCATTCTTCTGCCTCTAGACTTAACCCAGCCTGCTTCGATTTTTAACCTTCCTGCTTCGAGTCTTTTCACGTTTCACCCGAGTATCTCACGAGAAAACAATCCCATGCAAACCATTTACAGTCGACCTGTAGCATACGAGCACTCCCCACTACGCTACCCCGAGATTCCTCGTCTCTGCTTCGAGTCACGCACTCGAACGACTCGAGTTTTTTCCCAGTTCAAAAACTCTGCACCCAACAAAACAAACCCAACATTTCAACGGCACGGTGCACGTGCACCGTGGCTCTGGCCATCTCCGGCCATCTCCCAGCGCTTCATTCCATCGCCGATCATCTCCAGATGACACCACGACCACCCAAATCCCCCATAGCAACTCGAATCAAAATCGAGTAAAATTTCCCAACCCTGGAACAACTCGAGCAACATCACCTCGAACCTGTCAACGCTCCATCCTCCCAATGTCGATCATCGGAACGCCAACGACTCCAGCTACAACCTCATCTACATCCCCTCTACGAAATCCCAAACTCCGGTTACACTCGATGCCCTATGGCATTCGATCTAGACCAAAATGTAATCACCACTAAAACTAGGTTTAAAAAATAGATTTCGTCGCCGTTTCCTCCACGACGAACTACAACGCCATTCACTATTTTTCCCGGCCTCTCCGTTCAATCCTCCACCACCACAGTGAACGCCAAGTATTCCGGTCAACTTGATCACCGAGAAATCGACAAAAACCCATTTTTGTTCTACCCAAAACTGCTCCTTAAATACAATGCTAAAAATTATGATATCTATTTTAAAAATCAAGTCTTTAGTTACTGATTCAGTTTATATACCTGGATCGATGAATTTAAAAGTTTAAATTTTTACAACTTGAGCTTCCCTGTCCTTCTTTGTGTTTTCCAGAGCAAGATCAAATTTTTGATTCACTTAAATAAATTTAAACTCAAAGTCATGATTTAAACAGACAGGTTTGTTTGAATACTAAATACAAAGAACAATTGAATTATGCCGGTTGATTTTATTTTAAGCCTGAGCTCCAAGTTTTTATCACAGGGTTGTTTTCCAGAGTATAAACAGACAGCCATATATATAAATAGAGCATTACATCATATACTTCCACACAAATAGGATCATCACAGGAAACAATCAAGCAGCTATATTTATTTAAGTTGATTTAACATAAAATGTTACTCACCAAAGCTTGCAAAAGAACAGAGCTTTTCCCCTGAGACAGTTTGAAAAATTTGAACTGGGGATGCTTTGCTTGATCTTTCCATCATCTGACTTCAGTTGTTTGGGAAGTATTATTTTAGTTTGCAAAAGAATTGTTTATCATATTGTTTTCTCTCTGGTTTGCCATGTTATACAAATGGAATATGAAATAATATAGGGTAGTTTGCACAGGGTCGGTGTTATCTGGTTTGAGAAATTTCCAGATATAAGTTTTGTAGAGTTGCCATTTTTTTTATATAGGAGGCTGAAGTGATACTTCAAACATTTAGAATGACCTAATTGCTGCTAAGAGATGGAAGCATTAAATGTTTGTAGTACTTGTGTTTCCTATTTTATTATTTATCTCATAGATATTTTACTTGCTAATCTTTCTTTTGCCTTGAGTCTTCATTAACAAGTCACAACATTTTGCATTCTCTTATATTTCATTTTGTTTTGTATGTTGTCAGGTCTGCATGCAAGAAAAATCCCATTCGAACATTTTTTTTATTGCTTCAGCTCTTTCATTTGTTTAAGTTTTGTTTTAGCTTGCATACTTGTATTTTGTTCAGGTTGTAGTTTGTATTTATTTCATGTATTACTGTATATATTTATTAAACCATCAATAATAAATTCAAAATTATTTATTATTATTATTATTTATAAAATAAAACAATTTATACCAAATCATAGGGATTCGGGGAAACTCGCTCCAATTTATCTATTTAATTCTACAATTTATATTCAAAAATTCATTAAATTATCGAATTAAATAAATTTAAATTTCGGGGTCGTTACAAACTTCCCCCCTTAAAAGATTTCGTCCTCGAAATTCGCAGGCACGAAAGCAACAAAGATAGATAGATTCGATCTTCTATAATTGCTCAAACACAAGATACGGATTCCGAATTCAAGTCGGAATATCTCATAATACATACCAATTGTCCCTCTTCGGACTTTGGTTTTCAAAAGAAGTTTCAATAGAATTTCAAAATTTCGGTTTCAAACGAAATTGTTTTAAATATACTATTCAATTTTATCCTCATATTCTATTAATCAATTTAACTCGATTTAAATTTTCCAATCTCAAATTCATTAAGGTTTAAATCAACGAAAAGCTGATAAGAAACCGATGAAAATACTAAGTAAGAATTTTCTACAACGATTCGTAAGGCATCACCGCACCGAAACTTCTTCTTGTAGCTAATACAAAGGAATCAAAAGAATTTGGAAACGAATCAAAGGAAATTGATAGAGAAAGATTGTTTCCACTGTTGCAGGGTATTGACTATTTGTAGTCGTATTCCCTTGTCTCATATCTCGTCCTCTTCTTGCACGCATACTCACTATCAGTGGATAGTAAGTGAATTTACTGAGACGTTCGAACGGATATCTGAGAAATACTCATTCTAGAGTTTACTTCACTCTATCTCTAATGAGCTACTTAACGTGTTATACTCCTGAGCTAAAGTTCAACCTTAGCTCTGATACCACATGTAACGACTCGGATTTTTCGCGTTCGAAAATCAACATCCGTACTTCACCTTGTACTAGAATGCCGCAAATTCGACCGTTCAAATCCGATTCGCCGGAGCTATAACACAATTAAGTAAATAACACAACGGAAGAAAAGAATAAGAATATAGATATACAACATCAGATACAACAGAGTGATACAATGAATATCAATATACATCAGAGATATGATACAAGAAATAACAGCGGAAAAGAAAATAGATAACACCAGCAGCGGAACAATATCAATAGAAATGATAACTCCAAAATGATCTTCAGACAAGAATGAATCCACAACTCCAAGATAAGCAACTCCGATGAATGAACTAGCTCCAGATAATCTACTAAACCTGAATATCTGAGAAACCCAACTCTAGACTGCCCGTGTGGAAAATAGTGGGCACCCAGAGTTTAGGAAGGGAACAATAAACTCCGGATCAGTCATGGGACTGGTGTGAGCAACAAAAACAGCTTATCTTTAATACAAACAAAAAGGCTTTTAAACATTGAAATCCGCAATGCTTTTCGAAAATGAAACTACCATAAGGCCTCCCGCCACACACACAATGCAATCGCAGAATTGGAGGAGATTTCTCCTTATGATAGTCAAACATGCTTACTACGCAAAATCAAAACTCTTTTGATATTATTACTAGTGCATAGTGTAGAAAAACATTTCGAAAGTATAATATCAATCTTAGCCAGCATACAACATTTCATCGTATGCCTACTATAGCTACCATGTTCAATAGCAGGTTACCGCCATATTCCATAGCAGGTAATACAACTAAAACCGTACAGGGTTCGTATTGTTTCTTTGGATTTCCAACAAATGATCAGGCAAAGGAACTTCCTTACCGAAATAGAAACGCCTCTGGAAAGACGCCCCGAGAACCTAACCGGATCTCCGCAAACAAAAGGCCGACGCTACCTCACGCTCTAACCGAGCTGTAACTAGGTAACTAACACACGAGTCATGTCATCCCCCGGTCGTTACCGACCTTTATCCGAGGGCCCTCGATCACAAAGCAACAACCACGAAGTATAATAACTGTGCAGCATCCACATAGGTAAAATATCTGGGCTCCATACCATGATATCACCTTTTATCCAGAAGGAAATGACATACCCTAGGGGCGCTACCCCTACAAACCTTTGTCGCAACATTCCTGTTTCGACCATTACCGGGTTGTGAGGCTCGACGAAGTCTCGTCCACAAAACTACGCTTTTTCACAAAGCCACGCTTCGATCAACAAATGATCAGCAGCACTTCGTATGCCACATTACCAAATTGGGAATGTATCACTAGTAACCATCAACTACATAACCTCTGAGCTCGTACGTCTCAGAGAAGGGTGTTAAGCTAAGAGAATAAATTCTCCGCCACCAACAGAAATGTATTTGATAGAAACCAGCTTTACATCTCAAAGTGTAACGTCAGACACACATCCATACAAGTCGGTTCCGGGTTCGAACAGAACCGAAGGCACTTCCAAAGAAGCCCTTGCAAATCCGGGTATTCACAATCCCGATCGGACTTCCCATCACTTAGGAAATCTCTATACCGTAGCTACTCAGTGCAGAGACAATCGATAGGTCATCCTATCGCTCTCGCAAATACCCGGTCTTCACCACCGGTCTTCAAATGCTATCCATATCGTCGTATCACTATTCGGAATGGGTTATATGACACAAAGGTCCTCTCCCGGCTAAACCGAATAACGAGCGCAATTAAAAATCATATGGATACTGGGGTCTCAGTTAAATCACAGCTTAAAGCCCAAAACTTTTCATTCGAATGGTAAAACAAATTACCATTTCCAATCTTTTAAACAAAAAGATTCATTTCAAAAACCTTCATTGGTTTAAACAATTTCCACACTTTTAATCTTTTAAACAAAAAGATTCAATTCACAAAGTTAACCATGTTCACAAATTTTCAAATCAATTTCCATTACAACATGGGTTAACTCGTTAAATCTTTAAGTCAAGATTTAACTTATAGCTTTCAAAACTCATTTCCAAAGATTCATTCATAGCCTTTCAAAACAATTCCATTTCAAGTTAGATTAACTCATCCGGTCTTTGAAATCAAAGACTCATTTCATAGTTTTCAAAACATTTCAATTCCATTTCAAACTTGAAATCATTCAACACAATTTGGAAATTCATTCCTTATGTGAAAGCTATTATTATTTGAAAACAAGTAGTTTTCGTTTCAGAAAAATCCAGTTATATTTACACGAGTTAAAACCCTTGAATTAAATTCAAATTCCCAAATCAATACATTTAAACGATTTAACCCATATATAACTTGTACAACATCTTTAATCCCTCGTTTCAAATCATAGAATTCAATTTCAAACTTGAATTCAAATTTAAATCAAATTATTTAAATTTCAAAACTTAATCAAGTTATTCGACATAACTTTTATCTTTGAAATTCCATTTCAAAAGCTTTTCACTTTAAACCCGAATTTCCAATTTCAAAATCAATTGAAATTAAAATTTTCAATTTCAAAAACATTGAATTTAAATCATCTGTGATTTAACCGATTTCCACGTGAAATCCATATTTGTGTGTGTAAAGGTGTAGTCCAGGGGTTTCACACACAATAGTGCAACAACATCAATCATCACAGATATATCGATAAGCGGTATAATTCATAACGCTTATCTTCATTCACAGATTCATAGATAAAATAAATTTATTGGTCATAAAGATTCACTATTACAATTCGATGTGGGTTTCGGATATCCAACTGGAATCCGACTCCCTGTCGCATCGAAATTCAAGTGCCGTTTTACGGGTCAAGGGGTTGCATATTCATATAACAATATATATATCACAGAAACAGAAATCACATCTAAGCACAAAACATAACATAGCATCGCATCACATAACTGATATATCAATCCATCACATAGCATGTAATAAAATATCAAACATCTATACGTAAGATCAGTTAATTGGTTGAGTAATCCAAATCAGTTTCGATTACTTATGAAAATTACTAATCCCGGTTAATTAATTACGACCTATTTTAATTAATTATTCTTTATCATCTATTAATTAACCTTTAATCCTTAATAAATAAATCAATCTTAATTAATCAATCAATCTTCTAATCATTTATAGTAATTAATATTTAATTACTTCATTTATTAATTAAATATAATTAACTTCTTTTATTCTTAATTAATCATCCATTATTAATTATTGCTAAATTAAACAATTTAAAATCATATCATTAATTTGTAAATTAAACTACTTCATTACTTTAAGTAATTTAATCTTTAAATTAAACAATTATTAATCATCCTGGATTAATAACATCAGTAATTAACTCTCCTAAATAAATTAATTATCCCATAATTATTCATTTATTAATCCTTTGATTAATTTCAAAAGTAATTTTCCCAAATCAACTTGTATTAATCACATCAACTTGTTAAATTTTTGAACTAGAATTTAACCTGGAAAATCAAATTTATTTAAAAACTGGAACCATTCTTCTGCCTCTAGACTTAACCCAGCCTGCTTCGATTTTTAACCTTCCTGCTTCGAGTCTTTTCACGTTTCACCCGAGTATCTCACGAGAAAACAATCCCACGCAAACCATTTACAGTCGACCTGTAGCATACGAGCACTCCCCACTACGCTACCCCGAGATTCCTCGTCTCTGCTTCGAGTCACGCACTCGAACGACTCGAGTTTTTTCCCAGTTCAAAAACTCTGCACCCAACAAAACAAACCCAACATTTCAACGGCACGGTGCACGTGCACCGTGGCTCTGGCCATCTCCGGCCATCTCCCAGCGCTTCATTCCATCGCCGATCATCTCCAGATGACACCACGACCACCCAAATCCCCCACAGCAACTCGAATCAAAATCGAGTAAAATTTCCCAACCCTGGAACAACTCGAGCAACATCACCTCGAACCTGTCAACGCTCCATCCTCCCAATGTCGATCATCGGAACGCCAACGACTCCAGCTACAACCTCATCTACATCCCCTCTACGAAATCCCAAACTCCGGTTACACTCGATGCCCTATGGCATTCGATCTAGACCAAAATGTAATCACCACTAAAACTAGGTTTAAAAAATAGATTTCGTCGCCGTTTCCTCCACGACGAACTACAACGCCATTCACTATTTTTCCCGGCCTCTCCGTTCAATCCTCCACCACCATAGTGAACGCCAAGTATTCCGGTCAACTTGATCACCGAGAAATCGACAAAAACCCATTTTTGTTCTACCCAAAACTGCTCCTTAAATACAATGCTAAAAATTATGATATCTATTTTAAAAATCAAGTCTTTAGTTACTGATTCAGTTTATATACCTGGATCGATGAATTTAAAAGTTTAAATTTTTACAACTTGAGCTTCCCTGTCCTTCTTTGTGTTTTCCAGAGCAAGATCAAATTTTTGATTCACTTAAATAAATTTAAACTCAAAGTCATGATTTAAACAGACAGGTTAGTTTGAATACTAAATACAAAGAACAATTGAATTATGCCGGTTGATTTTATTTTAAGCCTGAGCTCCAAGTTTTTATTACAGGGTTGTTTTCCAGAGTATAAACAGACAGCCATATATATAAATAGAGCATTACATCATATACTTCCACACAAACAGGATCATCACAGGAAACAATCAAGCAGCTATATTTATTTAAGTTGATTTAACATAAAATGTTACTCACCAAAGCTTGCAAAAGAACAGAGCTTTTCCCCTGAGACAGTTTGAAAATTTTGAACTGGGGATGCTTTGCTTGATCTTTCCATCATCTGACTTCAGTTGTTTGGGAAGTATTATTTTAGTTTGCAAAAGAATTGTTTATCATATTGTTTTCTCTCTGGTTTGCCATGTTATACAAATGGAATATGAAATAATATAGGGTAGTTTGCAAAGGGTCGGTGTTATCTGGTTTGAGAAATTTCCAGATATAAGTTTTGCAGAGTTGCCATTTTTTTTTATATAGGAGGCTGAAGTGATACTTCAAACATTTCGAATGACCTAATTGCTGCTAAGAGATGGAAGCATTAAATGTTTGTAGTACTTGTGTTTCCTATTTTATTATTTATCTCATAGATATTTTACTTGCTAATCTTTCTTTTGCCTTGAGTCTTCATTAAAAAGTCACAACATTTTGCATTCTCTTATATTTCATTTTGTTTCGTATGTTGTCAGGTCTGCATGCAAGAAAAATCCCATTCGAACATTTTTTTTATTGCTTCAGCTCTTTCATTTGTTTAAGTTTTGTTTTAGCTTGCATACTTGTATTTTGTTCAGGTTGTAGTTTGTATTTATTTCATGTATTACTGTATATATTTATTAAACCATCAATAATAAATTCAAAATTATTTATTATTATTATTATTTATAAAATAAAACAATTTATACCAAATCATAGGGATTCGGGGAAACTCGCTCCAATTTATCTATTTAATTCTACAATTTATATTCAAAAATTCATTAAATTATCGAATTAAATAAATTTAAATTTCGGGGTCGTTACACAATCCGTAATTATAAAAATAAAAGTTTACGGTTATATATCAATTCAAACCGCAATCCCGAATGAAATGAAAATACATAATAACTTGCAGTTTATACAATATAAAATATAACATCCATTCATCCAAATATCAATAAACAACCATTTATTACAATCATCATCCAATTTAAACAAAACATCAATATAAAGCATATAAATTATAATAGGCATCAACGAATAGTTTATATTCAATAAAAAAAATTAATAACTGTTTAACTGGTAGTTTATATGCAATAATAAATAAAATTTAACTGGCAAATTATATGCAATAATAAAATTAAATAACAATTTAATTTAAATAAATGCTATCTAACTGAGATGATGATTAAATATATGCCCAAACAATCATAGGTAAATTTTAAATCACATCAAAATTTAATTTAACAAACATAAGAAATCTTAGAAGTTGTGAGTGGGTTAAAACACTCACCTTTTGGATTTAAATTGAATTTAAATCCAATTTAAAACCAAAATTTTGAATAGCTTCAGAATCCAAAATTTAAATTGAATGTCGTATGTGAAAGTTATGGTGTTAGAATGAGCTGAAATTTTGAATTTTTGTTGTTGGATTTTGAAAATTGAATTGAAATATTTAGGGTTTTCAGCCATTTAGGAAGAGGAGCAATAGAAATTTTGTACATACAGAAATGAGAAATAGAAAGGCTGCTAGGGTTTATAACTGGATATTTATAGGCAAAGCTAAAAATAGAATGAACGGACAAGATATAAATAATGAGATAACTTTTTTGAAACGTACATGCGGAAAAAGAAATGAAGGGACCACCTACACATTTTGAAAGTCCATTTTATTCAGTTACTATTTACTACTATTAATTCATTGATAAATTAAATATTTACGTTTGTCTTTCTTATATTAAATTTATTACCAAGTGTACAATTTCCTTATTTCAACAAATTGGAATTCCATTTAATCACTATAAATTATATACAAATTCCTTTAATTATACCACCCTTACACTTATCTACTTATTATAATTTATTTCCAAATGCAACAAATTACTTCCATTTCACTTATTGCAATTTCGTTCAATTTATACAAATTCAGCTTTAATTAACTTCTTTGTTACACTTCACCCTAATTATTATTTCCTTATTCATTTACAATTTTTTTTGTTTCAATATTATTCCATACATACTACTAATTATTTCATTACATTAATATACGCCTAATCACCTCTTTATTTGAATAAATATTACATATTATTTGTAACGACCCAGTATTTTCAACCATTCGCATCCATTATAAGTGTATAGGTAAACACTCATGCCGGAGTTGAATTGCTCAAAATACTGCGTTGTAAATAAAATTTGGCAAAACTTAGCATATACGGTAAATAAAATAAATACAGATCACAGACACAGAGTAATATAACATTACTGCAGCGGAAACAAAGGATAGTAGTTCATGAAGCTACTATATATATATAACAGAGTTAAACAAGATACAACAGAGGTCTCGAATACAATAGATGTCTCAATACAATAATCAAATACCAGATCTGAATACATCACTGGATCGACGGAATAACTGAAAGCAGGATCGATAGATAGCTGGATCTCCAAGCGAAGCTCCAACTCCAAAGGTGAGTCTCAAATGCTGTATCACTCAGTCTGACCCGAGCGTAAAGCAAAACACAAAACACTCGAGTCAGGATTAACATTCTTATATTAATAAATCCAACTCAAGTGAAATATCAACTGAAATACAAGTAACTTAAAGGATGTTTGGGATAACCATCCTCTAAGGGTCCGTTAAACTATTTACTATGTAGTAATATACGCTATATACAGTAGTGTCTAAATAAGTAAAGTATAATCATATCGGAAAATAGCGTTAAGGGGATGGAGAACCTTAACGCGGTCGGATCTTAAAATCATAATCGTAGTAAAGGCTCGGTATGGTAGGTGACACGGCACAACTAGGCAATGCCAGGGTAGATATACCAATTACGCACACGGACTGATGGATACGCATATCAGCCACTACCGTTCCACCTCGAACAACATTCCCAATCGGAGGATGGCCATCTAGTCAAATCACAAGTAAGAGTATAAATCGAAGAAATGCGTCCGAGAAGAGGTGCTACCTCACTGGTCCGAGATCGCTCCTGTTTTAGCCACCTTATTGCCAACTCACGGGAGTTGGGTCCACGTAACATACCTTAAGAACGTCGCCACCATCCTACTTCATTCTGGAATCTCCACCACGTACACGGTTGTCAAAGTGGTTTTCGGTATCGACAGAGAGTATGTCCATATCCGATCCCGGTCTCTTTGCCAACCAATCGTTATTATAACACCGTGGTCGTTTCAAAATAGTTTATACTTCAAACCAAAATCATTATCATTTCAAAACCCAAATTTAATACGATATCATTTCACTTCAAATATATCCATTTTTAAAATCATATTACTTTCCAAAATTATATTGTTTTTCGAAATCATAACACTTTCCTTTTTAAACTGTCTAGACAATAAATTTTCGTTATAAAATAAATTAATTTCCTCAAATTTCACAAATCGATCCAAATTAACTCGAATTCCAAAAATTTAATTTAATCAAATCTCAAATCATTAGTTTCAACTCGATTCAGCTTCTAAATAAACCATTTCAATTTATCGATTTCAAATACATATCTGAACCATAAAATAAGTCATTTCAATTTTAATATATTTCAAAGCTTTAAATATTCATCATTTCAAAACTAAATTCGATAAATTTATATACATATCAAATTCACTTTACAATTATTTAGTTTTAAAATATTAACTTAATCATTTTCATAACATCTAAATACAATTTCAATTTTACAATTTAAATAAACAAAATATCTCATTTAAATATTTATACGTTTGAAATATCCATTTAAGTCACCTTTTCAAATTTCAAGTTGTAAATCACTTCTTTAAAATTTCAAATTCAATACATTTCAAATCAAACTTGTTTAAGTATAATTCTTAAATAAATATAATTTCAATCAATTTCAAATCATTTTAAATTCTATATTTGAAGATATAGATATTAAATAAATACTTAAACATATTATTTATCAACTTTATTAAATCAACTCTGATGAATCTTTTAAAAATCAATATTTATCAAAACCATATATTTCTCTTCAAAACCATAGAAATCATTTTTCAAAACGTTTATATATAGACCAACGGTGCCTGTATATAATTTTCTATCCTATGGTCAAGTGATACGGATATTTATCATTTCAATCCGCAATTTAAAACATATTCGGGTATATATCTTTTCAACCCGAAATCCCAAATTCCATTCAATGAAAATCGCTTGGGTTTATCATTTCAACCCATAACGATTTTCTCCTATTCTACAGATCGTTCGGGTATGTATCATTTCAACCCATAGTGATTCTATACTAACAGGGAACTTGCAGAGTGATAACAGGTTTGATAATAAAATAACAACAGTAACAGGCATATATCAACAATAATAAATACAGATAATGGTGTCAGATGTCACAGGTGAACAAATACAGATAATGACATATAAACAATGTAAATAACTAACATCAGCATATTTTCAATTGACATTTCAATTGAAATCAAATTTAATAAATATAAGGACATTAATCGTGAGTGATTGCTCACCTTTCGAGGCTAGAGATTTGACAAGGAAATGAGCTATGAATCCAGACACGAATCTCAAAGCAAATCAGGATTGGTACTAATCTCAAACAAAGCAAGATTTTTGAATGCGAATTTGACGAAAAAGGCTGATAGAAATCAAAGAGAACAATCCATCAGCTCGATATAAGTGGAACAGTATATATTCTATAAATTTTTCCAAGTAATACTCATAATAATATATATATATATTCAAATCAAAGTACAATATACCAAATCAATTACAAAACCCCACAAACTTATGTAAATATTTTAAATATATTCTATACCCCTACAAAAATATAGAAACAATCATTTCCAAAAATTTACAATCTGATATTATACAAGCTAAATGCAGATCACTATTTACAAAATATAAACAAAAATATGCTGTAACCAAATGTACATTTACTTATATAACTAACTGTACATTACTATATGCTTAAAACCAAAACAAAAATGTATATTAATATAAGCTAATGTATATAAAACTCGTATATATTGTATTCTTATACCAATATCATTTAAATACATCATACGTCTGCACTTGTATATATATAAACCAACTGTGAACCATATTATATATTTTTTTTTTCCACCACTAAGCAAAAACTTTTGAAAACATATATATACTAACGTTCTAAAATCAACTTACCTATATACATAAAAACCAAAATCCATATTTGCTTATATATAAACTGCCCTCATAAAACTTTCATAAACAATATATAGAACTGTCACACCAATATATAACACTAAATACAGAACAGTGTACAAATATATTTACCAGTGTACCATACTTTACAAACATATATTTCGAAACTATATATACAATATATATTTAGTAGAATCCACTCACGTCACTATAAAGCTTATATATATACTGTTACAAGACACTACACTTAATTAATCTATATAGATTCATATATAATAACTTATATAAACTTTAAAAATATAACTACATACCATACAAATCCATGAGCAGAGAATAGAAATGTATGAGAAAGTGATGTGGTGGCTTCAGCAGAGGTCTATAGGTTGGCAAAGTCGAAGAGAAGAGGTGGCTTGCGTGCAGCTGTGAACGAGGCCGGGAAAAAGCATGGATGAGGAGGGTTCACGGTGGAGGGTGGCGGAGGCTCGCCGCGGGAAGGTCAGGACGAGGCTGTGGTCAGAGCTGTGAGAGCATGGTGGTGATTGCTTGCTTCGGCACGGCAGTGAGGTAGAGAGAGGGGCACGGATCTGCTGGAGGAAGGTGGGTGGTCTCTGCCTTGGCATGGGATAGATCCCGGTGGTGTCTGACTGGGTTTCGGCCAGTGTGTTTGCAGGGGAAAAGAGAGGCGGTGGGTAGGAGCTGGGTGCGTGAGATACAGAGGCGGAGGTGGTGGCCAGATGTGGGACGGGGTGATGGCGTTGCGGCCATTGTTTGGTCGGAGGGGCTTGCCTCGGGTCATGGGGTGTGGGGCTTCGGGTTATAGGGGTGAGTGCTTTGGGTTTGGTAGGGGCGAGAGGCAGAGAGGAGCTGTTAACGGTTGTGAGGAGGTTGCTTCGGGTTAAAGGTGCAGATCTGGGTAGCTTACGTGAGGCGATCTGGTGGTAGGGCTGGGGTCGGTTGGTGGATCTGGTGAGAAGTGAGATGTGAGAAAAGGGGAGATAATTGCTGGAGAAGAAAATGAAGAGGTTGGGTTTTAGCAAATAAAGTGAGAAGATAAAGGAAAATAATACGGTACAGAAGCCACTTTTTATAAATCAAATATTGAACAGATCAAAGGGAAACAAAAGGACAGAAAGAAAAAAAGGAACGTGGAAAGACCAAATCAACGTAATTTACGGTGGGAAATAAAAGGTTAGGGAACCAAAGATTTTAATATCGGTATCGGTAAGAAATCGTTTTACGGATTTTACCAGGTACCGGAAAACCGAAACGCAGAGGTGAATATACCGCAGAGATCAGCACGACGAGACGATCAAAACGGTACACAGATATTTGTGGTACGATCATCCGATCAAAAGTCGATACTTGGTACCGAAAATGTTGCTATTCAGCCAGAATTAAGATCGACGGAGCAATAGATGTCCAAATTTGACGAAACGAAAGATGACGTCTCACTCAGAAGATGATTTACAAATTTTCTATGTAAAAATATTTAGGTTTGGAAAACATTTTATTATCACCAATTTTTAACTGATTAAATTGAAGTAAATTTACGCGCGAAATAAATTTTCATATTTTCGGACGAAAATTTACCAGTTGCTATGTTTAATTAGACGTATTCCAAATATCAAATTTATATTTCAAAATTTATCGTTTAAAATTTCACAAAATTTTAACTAATTACGTTATTTAACAGTTAAAATTTTCGGGCCGTTACACTCTCCCCCACTCAAAACTTTTTGTCCCCGAAAAGGAAGGAGGTAGGAGAATAGAAACAACCAGAAAGAAAACAGCTTTGAAACAAAATAAACAACAAAATTTTAAAACTATACAAGATTCAAATTAAACTAATTAATATCCAACCTTTTGGTTAAATCCCTTAGAGTTCACCTAAATTATATCAAATCTAATTATTCCTAAATTTATTATCTTATTATCTAGTCATCCTCAATTAACAATTTCTAAACTATCAATTTGTATAATCATTTATTATACTCATATTTTATTCAACAAATTTAATTCTTATATTCCAAATTATTATTAAGTTTTATTCCACTTAATATATCCTATCACATATATTTAAACCATATAAATTAATTTAAACCATACAGATTTCAATTTAAATTAACTTATATTCAGTAATTGATTTTTATTTCAAGGTATTTCCATACTTTAATCAAATTCAATTTATTAATTCCTTCAAAACAAATTTATTTGTCTCATCTTATTATCCACTTAACTTATACTTCTATTTATCTCTATTAACATCTTTATAATAAAATTAGGTGTATAACATTTACTATAACACTCAAATCTTTCCTTATAAAGTCATTTTATAATGTATTATCCAATTACATTTTTAACTTCTGAATTTTTAGGTAAGTTATGTTGAGATGTAATTGAGTATTATACAAATAAGATTTTACAATTCAGTTATTCCCAGTTAACTATTTATCCAAGAATTTTGTCTTTAGTTTATAATTGAAATCATCTTTAATCTAAAATTTAAGAATTTAAATCTCCGATTTACTTCAAACAATTTAGAGATATATATAATATATTTATATCAAATTAAATTAAATTTTAAAATGAGATACCTATATATATAAATCAAATTATATTGAAGAAATTCAAATCGAATATATATTTTTCTTCAAAACAAAACCGTAGCAAAGCTACAGAATGGTTTCTCCTCTTCGAAACTCGAAAATGAATGTCGATGATGCGGCCGTCATCACCGAAATTATTTTCCAGCGACAAAGAGAAGAGCACTGATTTAAACATTTAAAATTCTTCGAAAACCATTTTATTCGAAAACACTTTAAATAACATACATTTCAAGGCTTTAAACAAAGTTTGAAATCACCAGAAATTTAATTCTTAAATTCTCAATTTAAATTCATTTCAATTCCAAATAAATTCAAAACAGTTATCATTTTGCAATAGTCAATGACTTACAAAACAATAAAATGATAATCAAATGTTATCATTTCAACAACCAAATTATTTAACTTTCAATTCTAGAAAAATTTTCTTATATATTTATAATATAATCATACAAATTTATTTCATTTATCAAATTTAAAAATTATATTGTGTCAGTTTGCTCTGTTCAAGTGTTTTGGAAATCCTATCGATAGCGTTGATCAGACGAATCGATCGAAAATCCAAACCAACATCACCAACTCAAACAACACACTATAAACATAAACTATTTTTATATTAATTACAAATACACTCCCTCACACAATGATTCCAGAGTTGGATTTCAACACAAGGATGGAGATCCAAATATAGAGGGACTCTAATCAAAGAGAATTCTAATCTAAAATAGATACACTCGAAACGAAGGTTAGATGATTGCATTTCAAACAGGAAGATGGATAAAGTTGTATAAATCGCGGGCAACCTTAACCGGGTCAACCGTGACTTCATAGATAAGATCGATGTAGAATTCTGAAGCAAATCGACATTCGATTACCAGGGGTAGAATTCGGGTATAGCATAAGATAGCAGCATCGTAAACCGAGGATACAGAAATCTCCGGTGAATCAATACCGGTTGTAAAGGAGTTTCACCCCAGTACAAATTATTCGAAGATTGGCGAGACCGCCGATTTATTATAGGGATCATTCGAAGTGGAGTTATGGGATACTCCAGAATCAAAAGACACGAATAGGGAAGACACGAATGGACTTTGGAACCGAAGGGAACGTTCCAAAATTCAAAGAAAACGAGTCAAAGAAAAAGGAATTCAAGCTCGAACGAACGTGATTCTGTAATTGAATTTACTCTATATGCTGAGTTTTGCCTAAAACCTGGCTCTGATACCAACTGTAACGACCCAGTATTTTCAACCATTCGCATCCATTATAAGTGTATAGGTAAACACTCATGCCGGAGTTGAATTGCTCAAAATACTGCGTTGTAAATAAAATTTGGCAAAACTTAGCATATACGGTAAATAAAATAAATACAGATCACAGACACAGAGTAATATAACAATACTGCAGCGGAAACAAAGGATAGTAGTTCATGAAGCTACTATATATATATAACAGAGTTAAACAAGATACAACAGAGGTCTCGAATACAATAGATGTCTCAATACAATAATCAAATACCAGATCTGAATACATCACTGGATCGACGGAATAACTGAAAGCAGGATCGATAGATAGCTAGATCTCCAAGCGAAGCTCCAACTCCAAAGGTGAGTCTCAAATGCTGTATCACTCAGTCTGACCCGAGCGTAAAGCAAAACACAAAACACTCGAGTCAGGATTAACATTCTTATATTAATAAATCCAACTCAAGTGAAATATCAACTGAAATACAAGTAACTTAAAGGATGTTTGGGATAACCATCCTCTAAGGGTCCGTTAAACTATTTACTATGTAGTAATATACGCTATATACAGTAGTGTCTAAATAAGTAAAGTATAATCATATCGGAAAATAGCGTTAAGGGGATGGAGAACCTTAACGCGGTCGGATCTTAAAATCATAATCGTAGTAAAGGCTCGGTATGGTAGGTGACACGGCACAACTAGGCAATGCCAGGGTAGATATACCAATTACGCACACGGACTGATGGATACGCATATCAGCCACTACCGTTCCACCTCGAACAACATTCCCAATCGGAGGATGGCCATCTAGTCAAATCACAAGTAAGAGTATAAATCGAAGAAATGCGTCCGAGAAGAGGTGCTACCTCACTGGTCCGAGATCGCTCCTGTTTTAGCCACCTTATTGCCAACTCACGGGAGTTGGGTCCACGTAACATACCTTAAGAACGTCGCCACCATCCTACTTCATTCTGGAATCTCCACCGCGTACACGGTTGTCAAAGTGGTTTTCGGTATCGACAGAGAGTATGTCCATATCCGATCCCGGTCTCTTTGCCAACCAATCGTTATTATAACACCGTGGTCGTTTCAAAATAGTTTATACTTCAAACCAAAATCATTATCATTTCAAAACCCAAATTTAATACGATATCATTTCACTTCAAATATATCCATTTTTAAAATCATATTACTTTCCAAAATTATATTGTTTTTCGAAATCATAACACTTTCCTTTTTAAACTGTCTAGACAATAAATTTTCGTTATAAAATAAATTAATTTCCTCAAATTTCACAAATCGATCCAAATTAACTCGAATTCCAAAAATTTAATTTAATCAAATCTCAAATCATTAGTTTCAACTCGATTCAGCTTCTAAATAAACCATTTCAATTTATCGATTTCAAATACATATCTGAACCATAAAATAAGTCATTTCAATTTTAATATATTTCAAAGCTTTAAATATTCATCATTTCAAAACTAAATTCGATAAATTTATATACATATCAAATTCACTTTACAATTATTTAGTTTTAAAATATTAACTTAATCATTTTCATAACATCTAAATACAATTTCAATTTTACAATTTAAATAAACAAAATATCTCATTTAAATATTTATACGTTTGAAATATCCATTTAAGTCACCTTTTCAAATTTCAAGTTGTAAATCACTTCTTTAAAATTTCAAATTCAATACATTTCAAATCAAACTTGTTTAAGTATAATTCTTAAATAAATATAATTTCAATCAATTTCAAATCATTTTAAATTCTATATTTGAAGATATAGATATTAAATAAATACTTAAACATATTATTTATCAACTTTATTAAATCAACTCTGATGAATCTTTTAAAAATCAATATTTATCAAAACCATATATTTCTCTTCAAAACCATAGAAATCATTTTTCAAAACGTTTATATATAGACCAACGGTGCCTGTATATAATTTTCTATCCTATGGTCAAGTGATACGGATATTTATCATTTCAATCCGCAATTTAAAACATATTCGGGTATATATCTTTTCAACCCGAAATCCCAAATTCCATTCAATGAAAATCGCTTGGGTTTATCATTTCAACCCATAACGATTTTCTCCTATTCTACAGATCGTTCGGGTATGTATCATTTCAACCCATAGTGATTCTATACTAACAGGGAACTTGCAGAGTGATAACAGGTTTGATAATAAAATAACAACAGTAACAGGCATATATCAACAATAATAAATACAGATAATGGTGTCAGATGTCACAGGTGAACAAATACAGATAATGACATATAAACAATGTAAATAACTAACATCAGCATATTTTCAATTGACATTTCAATTGAAATCAAATTTAATAAATATAAGGACATTAATCGTGAGTGATTGCTCACCTTTCGAGGCTAGAGATTTGACAAGGAAATGAGCTATGAATCCAGACACGAATCTCAAAGCAAATCAGGATTGGTACTAATCTCAAACAAAGCAAGATTTTTGAATGCGAATTTGACGAAAAAGGCTGATAGAAATCAAAGAGAACAATCCATCAGCTCGATATAAGTGGAACAGTATATATTCTATAAATTTTTCCAAGTAATACTCATAATAATATATATATATATATTCAAATCAAAGTACAATATACCAAATCAATTACAAAACCCCACAAACTTATGTAAATATTTTAAATATATTCTATACCCCTACAAAAATATAGAAACAATCATTTCCAAAAATTTACAATCTAATATTATACAAGCTAAATGCAGACCACTATTTACAAAATATAAACAAAAATATGCTGTAACCAAATGTACATTTACTTATATAACTAACTGTACATTATTATATGCTTATAACCAAAACAAAAATGTATATTAATATAAGCTAATGTATATAAAACTCGTATATATTGTATTCTTATACCAATATCATTTAAATACATCATACGTCTGCACTTGTATATATATAAACCAACTGTGAACCATATTATATATATTTTTTTCCACCACTAAGCAAAAACTTTTGAAAACATATATATACTAACGTTCTAAAATCAACTTACCTATATACATAAAAACCAAAATCCATATTTGCTTATATATAAACTGCCCTGATAAAACTTTCATAAACAATATATAGAACTGTCACACCAATATATAACACTAAATACAGAACAGTGTACAAATATATTTACCAGTGTACCATACTTTACAAACATATATTTCGAAACTATATATACAATATATATTTAGTAGAATCCACTCACGTCACTATAAAGCTTATATATATACTGTTACAAGACACTACACTTAATTAATCTATATAGATTCATATATAATAACTTATATAAACTTTAAAAATATAACTACATACCATACAAATCCATGAGCAGAGAATAGAAATGTATGAGAAAGTGATGTGGTGGCTTCAGCAGAGGTCTATAGGTTGGCAAAGTTGAAGAGAAGAGGTGGCTTGCGTGCAGCTGTGAACGAGGCCGGGAAAAAGCATGTATGAGGAGGGTTCACGGTGGAGGGTGGCGGAGGCTCGCCGCGGGAAGGTCAGGACGAGGCTGTGGTCAGAGCTGTGAGAGCATGGTGGTGATTGCTTGCTTCGGCACGGCAGTGAGGTAGAGAGAGGGGCACGGATCTGCTGGAGGAAGGTGGGTGGTCTCTGCCTTGGCATGGGATAGATCCCGGTGGTGTCTGACTGGGTTTCGGCCAGTGTGTTTGCAGGGGAAAAGAGAGGCGGTGGGTAGGAGCTGGGTGCGTGAGATACAGAGGCGGAGGTGGTGGCCAGATGTGGGACGGGGTGATGGCGTTGCGGCCATTGTTTGGTCGGAGGGGCTTGCCTCGGGTCATGGGGTGTGGGGCTTCGGGTTATAGGGGTGAGTGCTTTGGGTTTGGTAGGGGCGAGAGGCAGAGAGGAGCTGTTAACGGTTGTGAGGAGGTTGCTTCGGGTTAAAGGTGCAGATCTGGGTAGCTTACGTGAGGCGATCTGGTGGTAGGGCTGGGGTCGGTTGGTGGATCTGGTGAGAAGTGAGATGTGAGAAAAGGGGAGATAATTGCTGGAGAAGAAAATGAAGAGGTTGGGTTTTAGCAAATAAAGTGAGAAGATAAAGGAAAATAATACGGTACAGAAGCCACTTTTTATAAATCAAATATTGAACAGATCAAAGGGAAACAAAAGGACAGAAAGAAAAAAAGGAACGTGGAAAGACCAAATCAACGTAATTTACGGTGGGAAATAAAAGGTTAGGGAACCAAAGATTTTAATATCGGTATCGGTAAGAAATCGTTTTACGGATTTTACCAGGTACCGGAAAATCGAAACGCAGAGGTGAATATACCGCAGAGATCAGCACGACGAGACGATCAAAACGGTACACAGATATTTGTGGTACGATCATCCGATCAAAAGTCGATACTTGGTACCGAAAATGTTGCTATTCAGCCAGAATTAAGATCGACGGAGCAATAGATGTCCAAATTTGACGAAACGAAAGATGACGTCTCACTCAGAAGATGATTTACAAATTTTCTATGTAAAAATATTTAGGTTTGGAAAACATTTTATTATCACCAATTTTTAACTGATTAAATTGAAGTAAATTTACGCGCGAAATAAATTTTCATATTTTCGGACGAAAATTTACCAGTTGCTATGTTTAATTAGACGTATTCCAAATATCAAATTTATATTTCAAAATTTATCGTTTAAAATTTCACAAAATTTTAACTAATTACGTTATTTAACAGTTAAAATTTTCGGGCCGTTACATTATTGCATCAATTTATACTTTGAATCCATTCCCTATTTACACATTTCAACCAATTATAACTTCAAAATGTTTAATGGTTGTCTTCGTTTCCTTACATTAATAAGCTTTTATTACCTACAATTACTGTTGTCATTTATTCTCATCCTATTAATTTCATTCACTTATGTACAAATTATAACCAAACATAACATTTAGATTTATTGCAATAGATTCCAAATTCAATTTCTATTTCTTAATGTATTCAAATCCAACCCTTCCAAACATTGTATTCATGTAACTTTTGTTTATATTTAATAACATTTGATTTCTCATTTCAATTAATAGACTTAATAAATGGGCAAAACATATCATCACCGTTTACTTTTAACTACATTAAAAAGTTTATTGTTTACAGACCCAAGTTACAACAATTTCCTAATTTCAATCAATTTAAATCTCACATTAGTTTCAATTAATTAGTGTTGCATTATATCCTCAAATTTACTCTTAATTTCCGTTAATGTAATATTTTAATATTAAATTCCACTTATTTGCAATAAATCTACTTATTGAATTTCAAATTTCAAATAATTAAATAAATAAATCTTGGCTTTTACTTCTTAAATCAACCAGTCGTCAGAGTATAAATAAATAAAATTAACATTGGTTGCATCTTATAGAATTTACAAACTTTAATGACAAATCAAAACTACCGCACAAATTAAGCCAATCAATTATAATTGACTTCACATTAAATGTTATTAATTATAAATTGAAATCTCAATATATTCGGTTACTGATTTAAAATCTTGTTATTCAATAAATTGACCTTATATGGGTATAATTAACATTGAATTATCAAATTACAGTTTATCCCCTATTATTCCATCAATTAATTATAACTTTGAATTTATTTCCATTTTACAGATTTCAATCAATTACACTTTACAAATTTGTTTCCAAGTAACATGTATTGCATAAATTAAGTTACTTATCACTTGTATCAACCTTAGTACATAAAATTTCATTCAATCCCTATTCAAATATATAAATTCATTAAATAAATTCTATCTTTACGGTTTGTTTCCTTAGTTAAATCCAATGTTTACATTCCTTTATACTGTCTTATGAAAACAATATATGTTTCAAATACTTTATTACATTTATTGGAAATAAATTTCCAAATTTACTAGATACAACAAATTATGACCTTACGGTTATTTCAATTTTATTTGGATTGCGCTAAATTAACTTACAATTAACAAAATTTCATTAATTTACATTCAGTTACAAGTAAATCAATATATTATAAATATACTGATTGCATTTGTTTATACTATATTCCCTTTAAAACTATGTCATAACTTTTGAATCATTATATTAAATTGGAAATGTTCATTCACGCTCATTACTTATTAACTTGCAATAACGTATTTCCTTAATTTACATCCAATTACTGTTAACCATGTTTTTATGGCATAATCAATTCAATACTTACCTCTAATTTGTCATATTCAATTTAAATCCAAGTATAAACCTTTCACTACTCCATTTATTAAAATTTAATTCAAATTACAAATAAATAGGTTTTAATTACCATTTATATATTTTATTTTAGCGTTCATTTCAATATGAATTTATAAGTATTTTTCTTTTTCTTTTTTTTTTCTACTAAATTTAATTAAAAAAAACTTAATTAATTAACAAATTTAATTGTCGAAATTTATGGGTCGTTACAATCTGTTCGAAAATCGATAACTCGTTTCAGTGGTAGTCCTATAACTGGCTCAAAAACATCTTCAAATTCTCTTATAACTAAAACTCGATTCAATTCGTCTTCCACTTTTGTGGAGTCCAATAAAGCACAAATTCCTGGACTCGAATTCTTAACTGAGTATACTATTCGGTCACTACTATCAGGGTGTCTCAATGATATTTTCCTATCTTGGAAAAATATCCTAGCATCATATCTGCTCAACCAATCCATACCCAAAATAATCCCAAAACCCGCGAAATCAAATTCATACAAACTAGAGGCAAAAGTATAACCTAGCAACTCAATTTCTAGATGGTCACATCTTATTCCTAGAGTTGCGTACCCTCATATTGGATTAGCTATCCTTAAGGAAGTAACAAGGTATGATGGTTCTAAACATAACTTATCTATCAAACACTAAGATATAAATAAATGCGATGCACCGGTATCAAACAATACTATAACTGGTATGCTATGAATCAAAAGCATACATTCCATCATGGACTTTCCCTTCTCAGCTGCTATTGGTCTTGATGTTGATGGCTCCAAAGCAAACACCTTTCCTTTGTTAGCTTTGGCCGCTTCTAAACATTTGTTCTTATAATGCCCCACCTAGTCGTGATTAAAGAACTTCACATTCTACTTCCCTACAACCACCTTACGATCACCAGATCGACACTCGTTAGCATAGTGCCCCTTCATGTCACACTTGTATCAAACTATATCAGCTTTCCCCTTTTTGACAGCCTTACATTTCTAAATTCCCTTCTTCTTAAAGAATTTCCTCTTCTTATTCTGAGAATTCTGGTTCTCTACCAACTTCTCTTTCCCAAAGGTCGAAAGCATTTCTTCATTGCTGACGGCCATCTCCACTACTACATTTGATGGATCTCTGAGATGTGGCATAGTTGCCCTAGCAATCTCTAGCCTCAACCCCAAAATAAACTTCTCATTCCTCTTGATAACAGTGTCTATAGTAGCATATCCATACTTGGATAGCTCATCAAATTTAGCAGAGTACTCGAACATTGACATTTCCCCTGCTCTAACTCCATAAACCTCTTGAACAAGGCTGACTTGGCTACATCAAATGGAAACCTTTCCTCGAATCTCCTTTGAAATTTTGCCCTAGTCAATTCCTCTTCCGGTACCCCTACGGTCACCCTATTCCACCAGAACAAAGTAGCTCCTTGCAACTATCTTGAAGCCAATCTCCTTTTTTGCTCATCATTCAGACCCAAATAAGGAAAAATTCATTCACAACTTAACAACCAGTTCTCCACTTCTATTGTATCCTCAGTCCTCAGAAAAGGCGTCCCACCTAGATCGGTGTAGTCTCGACTCGGCTTAGCATAATTATTACCAACCGGCGCTATAGGATTAACACCTCCCGCATTAGCAGTATTTCCTCTAACTACTCCTGCAGTTGTTGCAGCTTGCATCGAGTTGACGAAGAACTGATACATAGTCCCTATATCTACTGGCTGAGTCATAGTACCTACATTGGCATTTGCATTTTGATTAGCATTTGCTTGTTGACCCTGGTTCCTCCTGGTGTTGGGTCAAACATTTCCATTGGTTGTGGTGCTTCCGCCACTAAGATTCACTCTTCCGTTTCCTACTTCCATATCTTTCTTTCTCGTAAATCTGCATACAAGTCTTAGTAAGATACAAAAGAACGGTCTAAGAGAGAGGGGAGAATACATACTTATATATTGCAAATACAAGTACGTTACTATAGCGTTATCCCATAACCTCGATCTTATTCTCCAATTCAATAAAATTAGATTTTCAAAACTCTTTAGGTTTAAAATTCTTTTAATCATAAATCTATGCTTTGATACCAACTTGTAACATCCCCCATTCTGAGGCCCAAAACTAACCGCCATGGATGCTGCAGTCATCCATAGTTATCAATCCCCGATGACCAAATGCGGTCATGTTAATCATATCAATAATCAGAAGTATATGAATATGAAAAATTTTCAACATGGTTTAATAAAAAAAATTCACATCTCATTTCACAAATGATATTTCATATTCATTGCATAATCTCATTCGTAATCCCACATTCAGAGAAAATATAACTATAAAAATACTCCAAGAGCGACATGTGAAGATAGACCCTGGATTGATCAGAGTCAAATATTTAGCAATCGTACAACTTTTCCATTACATCCAAATAGATAAAACCAAACTACACAACAGAAATAGATAAAGCACTTAATAGCTAGAATGCCTCATGTATGTCTCCGAAAGCTTATTCATCTAACTGGAACCTGAAATCCCTTACTCCCAACCTACTCAAATGAGCATGCGAGAGTTTAAGGGGAAAAACAAAAACTTCGGGCCAGACAACAGTCTGATGTGAATAATAACCTACAATGTCGAACCAAAATAGATATCTAGTGAGACCACGTCGCTGAGTGAAACAGTTTTCTAATCACCGACATCTTATCAAAACATAACAACCATATATTGTGCTCTTGCAACCATAATGGTTAGAACATAGAAAATAACATTTATAATCACGCAACATATATTGGATTACCCATCCCAAATCATTAGATTATCCATCTTAAATTCAAATGACTACCCATCACAATTTAAACCGACTACCCATCTTATTTTAATCCGACTACCCGTCTTATAATTATGTGGACTGCCTATCTCACATATAAGCATATTCAAAATTATATGGACTGTCCATCTCATATGTAATTATTACTTGGATTATCCATCCCCTACCACATTTACGACCCATCGCATATGGTTTAATTATTTAAAATTATGTGGACGATCCATCACGCATATTCCATTTAACTTAAAATGATGTGGGTTATCCATCACACATCCCATAGTTTTTCTAGGATGACTATGAACCCTTCATTATCCTCATAGAGACTATCCATCTTCGACATGATGTGGACTATCCATCTCACCTCCCATAGTTTTCCTAGAATGACTATGAACCGATCATTTAACAATTTGATTCACGTTACCTACATGATTGACCTAGGTCTACTGTGTCCCCAATTAGGTTATTTCCCTTTAAAGTTATAACATTTCAAAGTGACATATATTGGTATCCTCAAATGATTAATGTCGAACTCATTTAAGAAAATGCATTGGTATCCCCAATGATAAAGTCTCATATTTAAAACATTTAGTTTGTCGAAACTGCCCTAATGATAGTGTCGACATCTATAATAAAAATAGCATTGGTATCCCTAATGTTTAGAATCGAAGTCATAAAACAGTAGGCTCGCCTCCCTTATTAGGTTAATATAGATCAATGTCGAGGTGAAAACATTTAGCATGTCAAAGCTTATCTACATTAGTGTCCTCAATGATAGTGTCGAAGTGTACAATTCAAATAGCATTATTATCCCCAGTGACGACATCGAAGTAGAAGCATAATGCTCTCCGCCTTTAATAAAATAAAACATAACACACGCCATATTAAATCAACATCGACCTATATCCAAGGTCGAGGACAAAACTTAAATTCTTTTAAGCTTAAGAAAGATTCATGTCAAAACTGGTGTTGTCGGCCTTCATAAACTATAGGTTATCCACCTATTAAGACAAAACTTAAAACCTTTATAAGTTATGTGGCTAACTGCCAGAAATATAGGGTCTTCGACCCTCTTAAAACATACCTCTTCGCCCATTTAAAACATTTTAATTTATATAAAGGCAAGCCTCTCCGGCCTTAAAAAGTTGAAGTGCGTCATCGTAGACATGAGGCATCGACTCTAAAACATAAGGTCGCTGACCTTGATGCACATCGACCCTAAGACCCTCGATGTCATAATAAAACCTTTAAATGTTGACCCACTTTGGCTACTATGCCGCTTATTATCTTTATAAGGTCGAATTCATATGAAGTGGCATCATTGCCATAGTCTTGAAAACAATCAAAGTGATTAAGTGCGGCAACATTAAAAACAACAATAAAGACATGCGACGCCGTTGACGTGGACATTAAGCTTTTAAAATGCTTTGATGAATCATGAAGGCACTATGTTGTCAATCATTTATTGTCGCCATTGTCCACTTCGATGCCAAAGGAATCACTCTATAGATACTTAGATGGCTACCATGTGCTTCCTCCTTCATCAATGTCAACATTCAATGATGCAGCCTCATCGTTAGGCTTGACGATGTGTGGTGGTATGGCATTATCATAATCTTAATAAAACTGTTTTATTACTATTTTAAGCAAAAACATTTCACTAAATCTTATTTTTTGTCCAATTTCTATTGGATAAAGCAATTTCTTTACAAATTCTTTTCAGAAATTATCGCCACACTGAAATTTCAAGTTTCCAAACATATTTAAATTAATTAATTAATATCTTTAATAAAATTATCCTTTTAAATGCTTATCTAGCATAATAAATTCACAATAAATTGAAATCATTTGAAAAAATCCCAAAAATTCACTGAAGTTAGAGAATATACTTCTCTTTACCATATAAAAATTTCGAAGCCAAAAACCATATTTAATTATTTTAAATAATTAAAATCCAGAACTAAGTTATTTCCTCCTTATGAACTTCATAAAATATTCAATTTAATTTGGTAAATTATGAAATTAAAAACCCATTTCCAAATTAATGTTGTATACAACATATTAGAAAATCAAAGCATTTGGGGATTAAAATATTAGGTTTTACTCTTAAAACCCATTTAAATAATTCCATATAAATCTCATAAATCATTATTTTATCCAAACAATGATTATACTATAAAATCTTGGCAAAACAAACATCAATCTGTCGAGCATTATCCACAATCGAATTTAAAAGCAAAAATAGAGATGTAACACTTATTATTCACCTTAGATTCGAACGAAATTGAGATTTGATTAGTGTTCTAATTCCCTAAATGTTGCTTGAATTCCTCTGCGATTTCGTGATCTCCTTTAGTTACTTATGACCGACCTCCTTTTCTTTATTTTTCTTTTTTAGATTGCTTTTTGAATGAGTAAGGTGAGAATAATATGAGGGGGAGAAGGAATAAAAGGTGGATCTGCCTATTTTGCCCCTCTCGTATATCCTCTTATATGTTTTAAGTTTAGAATAACCTTTTTACTTAGTTCATTAAGGCACAACCTTAATATTTTCAAACTCATTCTCCTTAATAAGTTACATTACTCTATTTAATCTATCCAATTAAATGTCTCGAATAACGTTTAACTAAAAATAAGGGTGTTGCATCTTGTACGATCGGTCAAATCATTGTTGAAAGAACACAAGTTTGTCAAGTTAGAAAACTATTGTGTTGCTTATTTCTTCAGGCTAAGAGAGGGTATGTTGGTTAGCAGAAACTCCAAATGGGAGCTTTAGGACTGGACGTTGGACGTAAGGTCTGAACTAGTATAAAAACTCTAGTGTGATCGTTTTTATTTACTTGAATTTACCCTACTCTATTATTTAGCATTAATATTTCACATACATTTATATACACGATTTAGCCATATTATACTATATCACTATGCACTTATATATATATATATATATATATATATAAGTTTGAAAAAGAATTATTTGAAACTCTTTGCAACAAGAAAGGTATTAGTCACAATTTTTCTTTTCCATGAACATCATAATAAAATGGTGTAGTTGAAAGGAAAAATCATATTTTATTAGAATGTGCACGAACATTGCTAAGTAGTAGTAACTTACCGAAGATTTTTTGGGCCGAAGCTGTTGCTACTGCTTGCTATGTACTTAATTGTGTATCACTAAGTCCTTTGACTAAAAATACTTTCTATGAAATGTTTTTTTGGAAAGAAACCAAAATTCTTTTATTTTCGAATTTTTGGTTCAAAATGTTTTATATTGAATACTGAAGACCAATTAGGCAAATTTTGATCCAAAAGCCGATGAAAGAATCTTTATTGGCTATTCTGAACGAAGTAAACCTATTGATTTTTTAATAAACGAACCAATACTATTAAAGAAAGTTTACGTGTTTTTTCGATGAATATTTTAAAAATGAAAATGAGAATGAAGATGAAGAAATATTAAAATTCAAATTCTTATTCCAGAAAATAATATCAATAATATAAATGAAAATGGAAATTTTAATACATATAATATAAATAATGTTTTGAGATTCCCTTCTAGAATTTTAAAAGACCATCATTTAGACAATATAATAGGTAATGAAAATACTAGAGTAACAACTAGAAGTCAATTAAATCAAATAGATCGGGTAGCATTTATTTCAAATATTGGATCGAAAAATTATAAAGAAGCCGTTAAAGATGAATTTTGGATATTAGCAATGCCATGGGAACTAAACCAATTTTAATGAAATAAAATTTGGGAACTTGTTCCAAGACCGGATGATCAATACATTAATAACAAACTGGGTATTTAAAAATAAAAGCGATGAAAATGGAAATATAATTCGTAATAAAGCAAGATTAGTAAATCGGTGGTATAATCAAGAAGAAGGAATTGACTATGATGAGACATTTGCTCCTATAGCTCGATTAGAAGCGATACGAATTTTACTTACTTTCGTATGTCATCATAATTTCAAATTATGTCAAATGGATGTCAAAAGTGCATTTTTAAACGGTTTATTAAAGAAAATATATATATAGAACAACCACTACTATTTGTTCATAAAAATATCCAGAGCATGTTTTTAAATTTAAAAAGGCAGTATATGGTCTTAAACAAGCACCTCATGCTTGGTATGGTAGATTAAAAAATCATTTGTTAACTTTTGGATTTCAAATTGGTAAAATTGATACTACCCTATTTATTAATAAGGAAAATGATGGCATTTTAATTGTTTATATTTATGTGGATGATATAATTTTTGGATTTACAAATGAAAATTTATGTAATGATTTTGCAAAAACATGAAAAATGAATTGGAAATATCACATATGGGAGAATTAAATTTCTTTCCGGGTCTATAAATCAAAAAATTTGAAAATGGAATCTTTATCTATCAAGAAAAATATTGTAAAGAGTTTTTGAAATGCTTTGGAATGGACAACACATCAAGTAAACCAACTCTCGAGTACGAGCATTCTCCTAGATAAAGATGAAAATGACAAAGGCTTTAATCAAAAATTATATCATAGTATGATAGGGTCATTACTGTATCTTACTAGTAGTAGGCCTAACATAATGATGAGTGTTTGCTTGTGTGCTTGATTTCAAGCACAATCCCAAGGAATCACGACTTCAAGTCATTAAACAAATTTTGCGTTATTTAACCAACACCAAAGATTACAGGCTCTTTTATCCAAAAGTCAGCTCTTTCGAGTTAGTTTCATATAGTGATGCTGATTTCAGTGGTTGTAAGATGGAACGAAAGAGTACAAGTGTCACTTTTCACTTTATTGGTCAATCTATGGTTTCACGGTTTAGTATGAAACAAAATTGTGTTTCACTATCAACTTGTGAAGCCGAATATATTTCAGCTGCCTTGCCATGTGCACAAGTTATTTATATGCAATTGGCACTCAAAGTCTTCGAAAAAATTATAAAAAAATTCTTGTATACTGTGATAGTATAAGTGCTATTAATTTATCAAAAAATCCTATTAATCACTCTCAGACAAAACATATTGAAACTCGTCATCATTTCCTTCGAGCTAATGTAGAAAAAGAAATTATTTCTCTTGAATTTGTTAATGCCGAAAACCAAATAGCCGATATATTTACTAAACCTTTTTGTGAATCAACTTTTTTCAAATTACGTAGAGTGCTAGTTATTTGCTCCTTAGATGAACTAATTTGATCTGCTTTTCACACGTATGGTTTTTTACATTTCAAAATACTTAAGTATTACATTTTTTTCTAAATCAGGCTTATATCTCGCTAAATTTTCTCTGCACTAAATTCTTATTCAAATTTGGTGTTTGATTCTTTGGTAAATATAAGTCCTACCTATAAATAGTTTAGATAAAAGTATGTGGTGAAAATTTATCCAGCTAACAAAATTCATTTCTTAATTTTAGCAAACTACTACACTATTTAACCATATTCTATCTCAATAATTGTATTACAAAATAAAACTTCAAAAAGGCAATACTTCCAATAATGTCAACTCCCGACAAATCTTCCTCGTACATCAAAATAACCTCTTTCATTTTCGAGAAAACCAGATTTTCTCCCTAAGGAAAAAAGGTTAAACAAACTATTAAGTTTGAAGGGCAATAAGATTACTTTGACACAAGATGATCACATTGATGGAATTGCTCATTACTAGGGAGAGACAATGAGACTACAAAAGCAAACGTATTGGGAACAGAGGTCGCAAGGCGAATACCTAAACTTCATTGAAAGAATACTAATGTCTTTTTGCAAAAAATCTCTTACCAAAAATTTCAAATGCTCCATTGGAAGTCTATCAAAGCAACTTAGTCCATCAAAATCTTCAACTCCTATTAAAATATATGAACCATCTCTTGATAATTCTTGATAAAAAGATACTTCAGATGAAACTGAACCGCTTGAAAATTAAAAGATAACAAATTCATATATACTTTATATATATAGATATATTTGTTTGTTTGTATAAAAACAAATCTATTTACTGAGAGTTCTACATTTTAGAAATCTGAAGAATATGTGCAGACGTCTGTTTCTAGTGTAAATTTTTTATTTTTCAAAATTACTCTTAATTCAGGACGTCGGGTACCCTTTATCCAAATGTTTGAGTAAATTGTTTTTTACACTATGAATGCACTGATCGCTCTGCTCAAAATTATAATAAAATTAGATGTCTGATCTTGATTTCCAATTGTCTGAACGTATTAGTATTAAAATTATAGAAGCTCTATTAAAAATATACCATTTTCAAACGTCTGACTTAGTCATCCAAACGTCTGAAATCATTTGTTTTTATACTTCACACTCTTTGGAAACATTTGTACTAAATTCAGACATCTAAGTCTACTCATCAGACATCTGAGTGACTGCTTTTCTATTTTTAAAATACCTTTTCACTCGTTCCATCCTCATTTTTTCACATTCCAACTCTCAAAATCATTTCCAACCCCTCAGCCTCCAAAAACTTAGCTCTCAAAATCAATGAAATGGCACCAAAACTAGTCGCCAAAAGAGGAAACAAGGTCAATCCTCCTCCTTGGCACCCATCTCACAAGCAACCAATGTGAATATCAGGGTTTGACTAAGAGAAAGCTCGATTGCCAAATAAAGGTTTGAAGATCTGAAAAAGAAAAGGATTCATGATGACCCTTCTATTGCCTGCGAAATTTTGAATATTACCTCAAAGAGTTAACCGATGAAGCGGAAATATCTACCTTCATTGAATATGTTGACAATAAGGTAATCATTGATCCCCTGGCTATATATCTATTATATGCACATTTAGGCAGTAGCAATTTATGGAAACCGCATGATGATGAGGGTGGTTGTGGAGCAGTGTTTACGAAAAATTGTTCAGATTAATGTAAATTATATAGAAATTGTTCTTGGCTGTGGAAAAGATGGAATTAATATAGACGAACTAGTTTATTATAGGCACAAGCCAAAAAACGATGTAAATCATGAAATTTGGGAAGATTCGATGCCAGAATGGAAAACTAGTTTCTTCGACCCCAAGCTAGATTGCTAAATATAATGCTGATAAATAACATACTTCCTCGATTGGGAAGTCACAAGTTTATGGGAATGATCACAAGGCACTATATGCTATATTTGGTTAAATTAAAGTTAATTGGGAAAAATTTATTCATGATGAGATTAAGAATTTCTAGCTTCGACGATGGCTAACTAATTTGTATACACCTTATATTATGAGGCTTCTGTTATTCTTCGAAGTTAATATCATTCCTTTAAACTATGAACCGATACCCGTCAAATATAATGGAAGACGGTTCTTTAGTTTAATGCATTTGCCTAGTACTTTGCCTCCTCACATTACTTTTGATGAATGAACATTACGATGGAACCAAAACAGACAAAGTTCTTCTCAACCATCGGTTCAAGCCCAACCTCCTCCACAAGCTTTATTTCCTACTCATACTATGGAACAACAACCCAGCTACCACCCGAAATTCGATATATATGATGCTCGACTTCTTCCAAATCCAAACGAGTCTTTAGCGGATTTGACTCCTCAAAATCAATGACTTATTACTGGTAACCAAAAGACCTTGGAATAGAAGGTTAAAGGGCTAGATAGATCATTTTCAACAACGACGGGTAAAATGGGATGCTCAGTGGAGAAGATAATGTCTTCGCTTTCTAAGATAATGATAAAGGTTAGAGGTCAGTCGAGCTCTACTTCAGCATCCTCTCCTTCTCATAGTCCGCCTCCTTTTCACGCTTGTGCCTCATCTTCTCTAGCTTTCGATCCTAGTGCATAATCCTCTCATCATGATAGAGGATAAAATATAGTGCAAGAACATAACGACGAAGAAGAAGATTCATTTTCATGGCTAAACACACCTTTAAAACAAGCTCAATATGTTCTATCATGGCCAATCGATAGCGGAGGGGAACATAGGAAGAAAATGCTGAGAATTAGTGGGCTAGAGAATTTTAGTAGGATCCTTTGGCTTGCTACGAGTGTTATACAAACTATAGAGGTCTCTTTTATAGCCACTATGAGTAATTTCTTTCTTTTTCCATGACCTCTTCTTTTGCATTCATGAGACGTGTAGTATTTTTAAAACATCGTGAGTACATATTGTTTTAGTTCGGTTAGTTGTTTGTTTTGTTGAAATGTCGTTGTTATGTTGGGTTGTTTTTAATTATATGCATGTATAACCTGTTGTTTGACATTTTGTTTAGCACTGACATATGGTTTCTATTTGTAATGTTGTTTTACTATCTCTTGTTATATTGTTTGTGATAATCTTGCAACATGTCATACTTATATTTTTTCATTGTTTAGCTCTCTCTATAATTCTTTTTAATAATGAAAAGGGGGAGAAATTAATTATGTGCATATTGATAGGGAGAGATATCATATTCAGGAGGAGCATTTTTCATACTAATTCTCGAACATATATTTGAATAAGATTTTATAGTTGTCATCATCAAAAAGGGGGATAATGTTAGAACCTCTCTTATTGGATTTTAATGATAACAACTATATAATCATATTGTAGACTCTCTCAAACAAAAATATAGGTATATAGTGAGCAAGACTGAAACACTCTGGGCATTAGAGAATCAATAAAGTTGAAATACAGTATTGAAAAAGAGTAAACATTAAGAGAACTCATTGTAAGGTCATATACTTTTGGTTGTGTCTTAGATAAGTTTGTACAGTCTTGTATATTTGAGTTAAAAGTTTTCATTCACTCAAATCATTGATATAAATAAGATTTGAATTTCTCAAGAGCTTAAACATCTGGATGCATTTTCCAGATGTCTGGAGACAGAATCTTTTGAACTAAAAACACTCTGCTTTGAATACTTCACAAAGCAGACGTCTGGGTCTGATATCAGATGTCTGGTATGAGAAGCTAGACGTTTGAAACTCAACTTTTTAAACTGTTTTTTTCTCTCTATTTCAAAAATGTTCATAATCAGATATCTGGTTGCTTTTTCAAACATCTGACTTTCTGCCAACAACTATATTTTTAAAAGACACGTCTTATCTTCTTCATCAAATGCAACCATTTATCAATGGCTTCTCTCTGAACAGTTGCATCCTCTAAAAGAAACTTTTGGAAACTATAAACTGATAGCAAATCCTAGAGTTTAAGCAATCGATTCTCACTCTCTACTTTCTTATTCTTATACTCTAAACTCTTTATTTCTTTTGAACTTTCAAATTGCTTTCTATATTGGCAATACTTACTATTTAGTATTTGGTGATCCACTTCCTTAAAACTCTCATGCTCATACTCATATAACTCAAGAGGAGATTATAGGAAGTCTTGTACTATCAGTCAATATCAGTCTTGAAGAAACACAAGTTTATCAAGTCGAAAAACTGCTGTATTGCCTATTCCTCCCGACTAAGAGAGGGTATATTGGTTAGTGAAAATTTCTAAGGGGAGCTTCGGGGCTAGATGTATGATGCTAGGTCCGAGCCAGTATTAAAACTATAGTGTGATCGTTTTTATTTACTCTACTCTGTTATTTAGCATTAATATTGCACATACACTTATATTCACGACTTAGCCATATTATACTAGATCCCTGTGCACTTTCAATGTCTTCCATGGGGTACTTATCGACGCCTTTTACTGACGTCATACTATTGCCTCCTCTATTATGCTATTGTGACGCCTTGTCATTGTTAAAATGTTAAAATTTGACTTGCTGATGGTGTGCCAATGACTTGCTGACGTCGTATCGATGCGTAATTAAAATGCTAATATAAGATTTTCCAACATTCTACCGACGCCTAAATAAAATGTTAAAATTGGATTTTTCTAATGCTATACCAACGTCCTTGCTAAAACATTTTGCGGCATAATATCTGCTGTATTTGTCACCTCAATCACAAATTCATATATATTTGATGTATAATCATGTTGGAACTAGGCTAGCACGTAATGGGATAAATGTGTAAATTTCCAAAATATTATTCCATTTTGATCTTATTGGGCTTAAGAAGTTTAAAATTATTTAGATCTTATCTAAATTTATTTTGTATAAAATCAATATTTTATATAGTTTATAAATAAGGTATTATTTAATGTTAAGTTTATATATATTTATCGTATATACATTTGTGTACATGACGTGCTACATAAATGATTCACATTGTCTAACATGCCTATGTATAAGTATTGCGATTTATACTACAATAGACATGTTAGCCCCTCTATATATATGTGTGATGCCAAGTATATATATGTACATATAAATATATTTAGAAAATATACGTATATGATTTTATATATTATAAATAATATATATATATATATATTATAAATAATATATATATATATATAATATAAATGTATATATAAATGTGTATATATTTACATACTTTATTATAATATAAAATAATTGCAAGTATTAATAAAAAAATTATAATTTTAAATTCAAATTTAAACATCAATTTTAAATTGCAGATCAAGATTGACATAGTGAAATATTTCATAATTCAAATACAAAATTAATATATTAAGCTTTTAAATAAATAATTGCATAATATATGTATATACAGACACATAATATATGCATATACAGACACAAATAGAGTTAGAAGCCATAACTGGCTCCATATTTATACCTTCTAGAACCCGCTTCCCTTTTACATCTATAGAAGTGGAAGATGTTGTAGCAAGAGCGAAAATCCTAAATTGTCATCCTTTCTGAAGTATAGGGTGATCCCTAACAAAATGATCTAGTTGGCGGCAATTGTAATAACTCTCAACGCAAACTATGCCTCAGTTGCCTGTAGCTCAAGCTTTGGTACCTTTGCAAAGCTTTAAATAACGATGCTTTAACTATCGGTGCTTTAGCCACTTATCCAACCCACCCGACCTATAATTCCTAGCAAAATGTCTCTTTAGTCCATACTTGTAGAAAGCTAAATCAAAAACATCTTTTGGCGGTTGAAACTTTGCTTGTTGTTCCCAGTTAGTGTAGATAAAGATGGCTTTGGAGCCAAACTCTCAAACCTCAAACCTATACCTATCAAATTCACAAACAATCCCTGGATATGATTTGTCATGTCCCTTTGAAACTCTTGACGCATACCTGCAATGAACATCTTATCCTATTAGGAACTGAGATGTTGGTTTTGATGACAACAACCTTTTTAACTTATCTTATTATAAAATATATACTAACACTATTGTCTAGATAAGATATGTATATGCAGGAACTATGCAGGATATATATATATATGCAGGTATTAATTACTGAAGACTGATCGGTATAAAGACTCAAGACTCAAGATTCAAAATGGAGATATCAAGATTGAAGACTCTAGAGTATCAAGATCAAGATTTCAAGATATGTGTCTAGTTTTTGTTAAAACTTCATAATAGCACGGAAATCTTCATTCCAAATTTCATTTGGGATGGAACCCATTTCTATCTTCTTAGTGGCTTACAAACCCACGACAAGTAGCTTACAAACCTACGACAAGTGGCTTACGAACCAACGAACATCCTGGTTTTGTACAAGTTCTCGAGTCCTGATATGATGAGATATTCTGCAGGAAAAAGCTTACAAAACTACTTCAAAATGGTTTTTCAAAATGATTTTCAAAACTGCTTTTCAAAATGTTTTAGCCTTAAAATATTCTTTGTTTTTGTTTTTAAATAAACTCTTGTTTTATACTTCGTTTGTTTTTTAAACTATCTTCTGACTTTTAAATATTCTCTTATAATATATATACTTGAGATTTAAAATCAAATTTATATATACATTCTAAAAATATTTTTTTCTACTCTTCTTTATTTTAAAACATAGGAAAATTAGTTTATTTTACTCCAGAATCATTTCATCTTGTTTTCCTTTCCATACCATTTTCAAAACAAATTTTACATTGTTTTTAACTAAGGGATGTCGACATCATGGGATACCCCATGTCGACATGGTGGCCGTTAAATTCAAAAGTTTCAATTTTCAAAAGAAGTGTCTATTCGTTTAAATCACTTCACGAATGGTTATGACCGTTACTGGTCTATAAATAGCCTTCACAAACGAATTTTTTAACTAACTATTTTCTTATTTTCTTCACTCCTTCTTCTCCACAAAACCATATTCTAAAATTTTCATATTTTTAAGATCGTGCCGAAATTCTACCGAATTCTCGATCAAATTAGAATCTCATTCTTGTTTGATTCTCTGCCCTCTCTCGAAGATCAAAGTGCTATTCAGAGTTATAGGATCAATTTGTAATCAAAAGTTTATCAAGTCTCTCTATAAGGTGTGGTTGTGCCTGGAAATCAATTGGGTGATCTTGTGGCCCGTAAATCAAGAGAGTTTGCCCCGGACTCGAGAGACAGGAGGGTACCTCAAGGCCTTTAGAAATTGAGGATTGTAATCTCAACATTGGTATAATAAAAATCTGTATGAGGTGTTTGCCTTGGTACAGGACTGGATGTAGGGTAACTCCGAACAAGTATAAAATCCGGTGTGTCCTTTCCTTTTACTGCTTTTTATTTACTTTCTGCATCTGTGTTTGATTCTGTGATTGTTCTGTGATTAAGTTCTGCATTTGTTTATATCATAATTTTTAAATTAGTCCATATAAGTCTTAGAATCCATTAAACACTATTCACCCCCCTCTAGTGTTAAATTAGCCTTAAGATCCTTAATCCGCACTCACTTTCAATTGGTATCAGAGCATTGGTTTTCATAGTTTTCATAATCTGAAACTTGAAAATTGTTTTAATGGCTACCAACACTGGTAATGTCAACTCTGGCAATTGTTCTATTAACACTAACACTAGTTCATTAGTAGAAGGTCAGTCTACTGTCAGACCACCATTTTTCAATGGCAGTAATTATGCATATTGGGCTTGTAGAATGAAAATTTATTTACAATCAGTAGTATTAGACACTTGGAATATCACACAAACTGAGTATGTTGAACCAACTACCGATTTAGCCCAGTGGACTACTGAGCAAAAGAATGTTGCACAAAATAACTCAAAGGCCATGAATATATTATTTTGTTCACTAGATAGGAATAAGTTTAATAGAGTGTCTGTTTGTAAGTCTGCATTTGAAATTTGGAAAACTTTGCAAGTTACTCATGAAGGAACAAAGGAACAAGCAAAGTTAAACAGACTAAAATTTCCATATTAACTATTCAGTTTCAATTGTTTAAAATGCATGCAAATGAGTCCATTTTCGACATGTATTGTCGATTTCAAGATATTGTTCATTCACTAATTGCACTGGGAAAAAGCTTTTCGGAGGAAGACCAAGTCAGAAAAATTCTAAATTCACTCACTCCAGAATGGGATCAAAAGACACTTGCAATCGAAGAAGCAAATGATATCAATCTAATGAAAATAGAAGAATTGATTGGGAATCTGATGTCTTATAAAGTTCAACTGCAAGGAAGAAGAGAAAACAAGGCTACAGAAAAGAAGTCATTAACATTCAATGCAACAAATGAAGATTCAGAACCAGACAGTGATGAGGAGATTGCTTTTATGACAAGAAACTTCCGGAAATTCCTAAAATATAGAAAAATGAATAATTACAAAAGAAATGATCAAAGGAATTCCAGAAATAATACGGAGAACGTCAACAATGATAGATGCTACAATTGCAATAAAGTCGGGCATCATAGGAAAGATTGTCCGTATCCAGATAAACAGTTGTCCCCTCCAAACAATGATTCATCAAGGAAAAGAAAGAAAGCATACACAGCAACTCTTGATGACTCAGACTCATCATCCAGTGACGATGAAAAGAAGATGGATAATTCAAATCTGTGTTTCACTGCTATTCATGAATTAGACGACGATGGGAGTATGGATCTAAAAATAGGTACGCATTTACATTATTTTTAATTTTTCTTGTTTGAATGGATGCTTGTTTGTTTGCTTGATTTTTTTCAAATTCCTTGAATTTTAAATTCAAATTTATCCCTTGAAATTTGAATTTTAAATTCAAAAATAATATTATTTTAATAATATTTTAAATATTAAATTATTAATATTTAAGTATTATTATATTTAATGTTATCACAGGAATTATATAAGTAGAATATAGGATATAATATATACATTTATTAGAAATTAGGAATAAACACTTGTCCTTTGATTCAATAGGCACATGTCGACATACTTGGATACCCCACCCCTCAGAAATTTGATTTCAAAATTTGATTCAAACTATTGAATTTCCATCCACCTTTTCACCAACTTCATAGCTCTGGAAAGATGCCTCTTGACCAAAGAACATGTCTATAGAATCTCTATTTAATTCACTCTCCTTATCATCACTTTTCACTTTTATTTCAAATTTCAAATTTATCTTCATTATCTTCAACTCCTCTCAAACTTCTTCAATGGCTTCTTCAAGCACTCCTAACACCATTAGGCTTCCAAAAGCTATCAAAAACTTTCTTTCTAATGACCCAGAAGCTATCAAAGCTTACATCAACTATGTAAACTTTGGTAAAATTCATACGGGGAAATTTGCTATTTTTGAAGATTTTCCTTCTTATGAAATTGAAAATCTTTTTCAACAATGTTCTATTCTTAGTGTAGTAGATAACAAACAAAATGATTTTGTATGTTATCCAAATCTTGTTAAGATGTTTTATGCGAATTTGAATCGTGGTTTTTATGATGGGCAAGATGGACAAATTCAGAGTAGTGTTAAAGGAACACAAATAGTTTTGGATTGTGAAATTTTAGGAAATATTTTGGGATGAAAGTATACCGGAATGAATCTCTCGGAATATCAAATAAATGAAAATGATCGAGAGACATTTCATCACGTCTTTGAAGGGGATGGCAATTTTGAATTCAAAAATTGTTATTTTCGTCCAAAAGCAAGAATTGTTAACCTTCTTATTCAACACACCCTTATACTAAGATCGGGAAACTACAACAACCCAACTTTGAAAGTTTGCAAAGCTCTTTTTGCAATTTTTGGAAATTATGATTTCAATTGGGCTCAAGTTATTTTGGATGAGCTAAGGCCCAAGAATTTTACTATGGGTGAAAACACATTATATCATGGAGTTTATCTCACTTGGATTTTTAATTACTTTGGAGTTGATTTCAAAAGGGAAGAATTTATAACTAGAAAAGTGTTCAACCATGGAAACATTTCCCTTATGCAAATTCCATTAGTGTTTCAACCATATGAAACACTTATGGAAAAGGAAGAAAGGCTTGCTCACGAAAAGATGGAAGAAATGGAGGAAGAAGAAGAAGAGGAAGAGGAAGGAATGGAAATTGAAGAGGAGGAAGAGGAAGATCAAGAAACTTCCTTAGAGAGTATTGAATATCCTACTAATCCGGCTAATCCATCCAATAAGACCATTCTCAATAATCAAAGAATTATAGTGGAAAATAAAAAGACACTCAAAGATCAATGAGTAAGAAAATGGATAAGATTTCCACTAAAATCAACAAGTTCATCGGGAAAGTTAGTAGAAAACTTGGACTATCATCTTCTTCACCTTCATCTAATTAGTTTTAGTTCATGTTATCTTGTTTACTTCAAGTTCTATCCATGTATTTTCCTTTATTTTAGTTAATATTATATTATTTTATGTAATGTTGACTAGAATCATTAATGAAATATTTTATTTCATGTTATTCAACTTCACTTGTGTTTGTAATTGCTTGTTTTTATATTATATAAATTTTAGTTGCATAGATTTGTTCATAATATTCAAAACAAAGCAAATTGTCACTTAAGGCAGAGGCATGTCGACATCCCCCATCCCCCCATGTCGACATGCAACGGGCAGAAAGTAGTTACACTTTCAAATTTTAATTTCATGTAACTAAGTTGTGTTTATTCATTTTAAACGACTTTCTACCCCTATTTATACTTGTTTCTTCCAAGATAAATTATCAAACTTCATTTCTAGTCACTCCCTTTCATATTTCTTCCTATTTCTTGAATTATGGCTTCTCCGATTAAGAATCTAAGTGATAATATTGAGGAAACTCTCACTTCCTTCAAGAATATTCTTACATTCATACTTTGTAATCAGCGTCACTTAGAATTGAGTCAAATGCAGATGATCAAGGAGCAAGAGAGACATTTCGATGCCCTTCGTTGGATGATCTCAGCCCTTAATAAGGACGATCTCGAAGGAAATCCACCAGTCACTCTCGACAAAGATAAAGAAGAATGGGATGCCATCAAAGCAGACCCTATCTTTGGAGAAGATGGATGGGTGGAAGTACCAAGGAATGTCTAATCATTTCGTATATTATTTGTTTGATTTGATTGGTGTGTTTTAAACTTGATTGACTTGACTTATTTAAAACATTTGGTGTGGTTTGTATATATGATTGGATTGAATAATTACTGTAAATATGATTGGATGATGATTGATTTACTTCTGGATTACACTTATGATCACACTCATGATCACATTTCACATTTATGATCACATTTCATACTTATGATCACACTTAGCACTTATTACACTTATATATGGATTACTCTATTGTATTATGGTTGATTATCTTATATCAAGTTCAGGGAATTTATTAGTAAGAAGTTTTTGTTGATGACAAAGGAGGAGAAGTTATAAAATAGTAGTTGGCTTGGAGTAAGGGGGAGTTATGTTTGGAGTAAGGGGGAGTCATGGAGTAAGGGGGAGTTATGATAGGAGTTATGGTATGGTAAGTATATTTTATAAATACAGGTTGTCATCATCAAAAAGGGGGATATTGTTAGGAACTGAGATGTTGGTTTTGATGACAACAACCTTTTTAACTTATCTTATTATAAAATATATACTAACACTATTATCTAGATAAGATATGTATATGCAGGAACTATGCAGGATATATATATATATATATATATATATATATATATGCAGGTATTAATTACTGAAGACTGATCAGTATAAAGACTCAAGACTCAAGATTCAGAATAGAGATATCAAGATTGAAGACTCTAGAGTATCAAGATAAAGATTTCAAGATATGTGTCTAGTTTTTGTTAAAACTTCATAATAGCACGGAAATCTTCATTCCCAATTTCATTTGGGATGGAACCCATTTCTGTCTTCTTAGTGGCTTACAAACCCACGACAAGTAGCTTACAAAACTACGACAAGTGGCTTACAAACCCACGAACATCCTAGTTTTGTACAAGTTCTCGAGCCCTGATGTGATGAGATATTCTGCAGGAAGAAGCTTGCAAATCTACTTCAAAATGGTTTTTCAAAATGATTTACAAAACTGCTTTTCAAAATGTTTTAGCCTTAAAATATTCTTTGTTTTTGTTTTTAAATAAACTCTTGTTTTAAACTTCATTTGTTTTTTAAACTATCTTCTGACTTTTAAATATTCTCTTATAATATATATATACTTGAGATTTAAAATCAAATTTATATATACATTCTAAAAATATATTTTTCTACTCTTCTTTATTTTAAAACATAGGAAAATTAGTTTATTTTACTCCAGAATCATTTCATCTTGTTTTCCTTTCAATACCATTTTCAAAACAAATTTTACATTGTTTTTAACTAAGGGATGTCAACATCATGGGATACCCCATGTCAACATGGTGGCCGTTAAATTCAAAAGTTTCAATTTTCAAAAGAAGTGTCTATTCGTTTAAATCTCTTCACGAATGGTTATGACCGTTACTGGTCTATAAATAGCCTTCACAAATGAATTTTTTAACTAACTATTTTCTTCACTCCTTCTTCTCCACAAAACCATATTCTAAAATTTTCATATTTTTAAGATCGTGCCGAAATTCTGCCGAATTCTCAAGTGAATCAAATTAGAATCTCATTCTTGTTTGATTCTCTACCGTCTCTCGAAGATCAAAGTGCTATTCAGAGTTATAGGATCAATTTGTAATCAAAAGTTTATCGAGTCTCTTTATAAGGTATGGTTGTGCTTGGAAATCAATTGGGTGATCTTATGGCCCGTAAATCAAGAGAGTTTGCCCCGAACTCGAGAGACAGGAGGGTACCTCAAGGCCTTTAGAAATTGAGGATTGTAATCTCGACATTGGTATAATAAAAATCTGTATGAGGTGTTTGCCTTGGTACATGACTGAATGTAGGGTAACTCCGAACCAGTATAAAATCCGGTGTGTTCTTTTCTTTTACTGCTTTTTATTTACTTTCTGCATCTGTGTTTGATTCTGTGATTAAGTTCTGCATTTGTTTATATCAGAATTTTTAAATTAGTCCATATAAGTCTTAGAATCCATTAAACACTATTCACCCCCCCTCTAGTGTTAAATTAGCCTTAAGATCCTTAATCCACACTCACTTTCATATCCTACTTCAACGGTGTGTCTACTAACCCAAGCCCAAGTCGAGATAATGCATTGAATCTATTCTCATACTCAGCAACTGACATAGCCCCTTACTATAGATCTAGAAAGCTCCTAAACAACATAGTCTTTCCTGTGAGAAATGCGGATTATGGATCTTAAGGCTAGAATTAACACTAGAGGGGGGGGGGGTGAATAGAGTTTTAAGGAATTGCAAATTATTTTTGAGTTTATATTAATTTGAACACAAATGTATGCAATATTCAAACACAGATATGATCACAGAATCAAACACAGATGTAGATATAAAGTAAAAGCAATAAAGGAAAGAACACACCAGATTTTATACAGGTTCGGAGTTACCCTACATCCAGTCCCGCAACACAAGTACGGATTTCCTTTCAAAATCAATTCTTACAATTACACCCTCGATTTCAAGGCCACGAGGTACACCGCTCCAGATTCACAATCCTCTGGGTAGAGATAATTGATTTTACAGGCAACAAGTTCACCCGATTGATTTTCCAGGCTACAATCACACGTTTTCTCGCTCGATTGATTACAAAGAAATCTATAACTCTGAATAGCACTGGGATCTTGTTGAGATAGTGATAGAGAATCAAACCAGAGATGATCTAGTTAGATTCAATGGTGATTTCAGCAGAGTAATGGTAAAAATGTATATAAAGAAATGTGGAAGAAGAAGAGAAGTGAAATCAGAGAAAATATGAATATAAATTCGTTTAAAACATCCCCTATTTATAGTAGAACAACAACCATGTCCATTCGCGAAAGGATATGACGAATAGAAACTTATTTTGAAATTCAAACTTTTGAAATCAACTGTCACCTTGTCGACAAGGGGTACTTGGGGTTGTCGACAGGCCTAAGTTATTTTTGGTAATTTGTTTTTCTTTGAAAATAATTTCTATCTTGTATTAAAACTATTTTAAACTTTATAAATATACTTAACTATAGTTAAAATACATAAATAAGTATAGAGAATAATATTTTGGTATATATAAAATTTTACTATAATTTTATATTTAAATCTAAGTATAAATACTAAAGGTTAAATATATTATAATTAAAAGATAGTTTAAAACCAATAATAATTTGATATTGAAAATATAGATTATTTTGAGGCTAAAAGTATTTTAAAACTAGGATAGATGTTTTTGATTTAAAAAAGGAAGATTTTGAAATCATTTTGAAAACAAGATATAATTTTGTAAAACATTTGAATAAAAGTTAGTGGATACAAAACAAAGTTCCACTAGAGTTTTCGTAGGTTCCATCCTACTTGGGGTTCCATCCCATTAACGGGCTTGAAGTGGATTCCATTCCACGAATAAAATGGATTTTATGATGTCAGTGCTTTTCTAGGAGTTTTAACAAAATTCCTAACTAAATTACATATCTTGAAATCTTGAACTCTTGATAATCTTGATACTCATGAGTCTTGAATCTTGATACCTTTGATCTTGAGTTCATCAGTTCTTGAATCTCTATACTGTACAGTCTTCATTCTTTGGTACCTGCATATACATCCTGCATATACATATATATCTAAACCATACTGTTAGTATTTATATTTTATAATCTTATTCTAAGGTTGTTGTCATCAAAACTAACTTCTCAGGGACTAACAATCTCCCCCTTTTTGATGATGGCAACCTTTGTTTATAAAATATCACTTCTATCCTAATAACTCCCCCTAAAACTAATAACTCCCCCTTAATCTATGCCTAACTATCTTATTTTATACTTCTCCCCTTTTGTCATCAACAAAAACTAACTCCAAACTATATAACTCACCCTTATTCTTGTACTAGAGTACCTTTTTCTGAGTCCGTTTCTCTGAATTACTTGGAGTCATGAATTGCCGTGAAACACATATTTGAATTATCTGTCTTCTGATCATCATCGCTTGAGGACGAGTCTGAGTCATCTAGAGTAGCGGTAAATGCACGTTTTCGTTTCTTTGAGGAATCATTGTTTATAGGAAGATTTTGCTTATCTGGATGCGGACAGTCTCTTTTGATATGGCCTGGTTCATCAAAGTTGAAACATTTGATATAGTTTGGCACTATATTCTGATTACCAGAGTTCTTATAGTTGTTTCTCTTGAGATTATTCATCTTCTGTATTTCAGGAATTTCCGAAAGTTCTTGGTCATAAAAGCTATCTCTTCATCATTATCGCTGTTTGAGTCTGATCCATCGGTTAATGCATTGAATGCAATTGATTTCTTTTCAAATGCTTTGCTTTCTCTTCTCCCAATCATTTGGACTTCAAACGACATTAGATTTCCAGTTAATTCTTCTATCTTTAAGGTACTGATGTCATTTTCCTCTTCGATCGCAAGTATCTTTCGATCCCATTCTGGAGTAAGAGAATTTAAGATTTTTCTAACTTGATCTTCTTTCGAAAATACCTTCCCCAAGGATATTAGAGAATGCACAATATCCTGAAATCTACTATACATATCTGGAATAGACTCATTAGGATTCATTTTAAATAATTGAAACTGATTTGTGAGCATGGAAATTTTGGTATGTTTAACTTTGCTTGTTTCTTCGTGAGTAACTTGCAAAGTTTTCCAGATTTCATATGTAGACTTACAAACTTACACTCTATTAAATTCATTCCTATCAAGTGAACAAAACAAAATATTCATAGCTTTAGAGTTATTTTGTGCGACGGTCTTTTGCTCAGCAGTCCATTGTGCAAAATCAGTTGTGGGTTCAAAATATTCAGTCTGTGTGATATTCCAAGTGTCTAGTCCTACAGATTGTAAATATATTTTCATCCTACATGCCCAATATGCATAATTACTGCCATTAAAAAGTGGTGGTCTGGCAGTAGGCTGACCTTTTACAAATGAACTAGTGACAAAAGTAATAGAACCAGTGTTGGTAGTAGTAACAGTACCAGTGTTGGTAGCCATTTTGAAAGTTTTCAAAATTCAGATTATGAAACTTTGAAAACCTTGCTCTGATACCAAATGTGAGAAATGCGGATTACGGATCTTAAAGATAGAATAAACACTAGTGGGGGGAGGGGTGAATAGTGTTTTAAGGAATTGCTAATTATTTTTGAGTTTATATTAATTTGAACACAAATGTATGCAATATTCAGACACAATATGATCACAGAATCAAACACAGATGCATATATAAAGTAAAAGCAATAAAGGAAAGAACACACCAAATTTTATACTGGTTCGGAGTTACCCTACATCCAATCCCGCAACACAACTACGGATTTCCTTTCAAAATCAATTCTTACAATTACACCCTCGATTTCAAGGCCACGAGGTACACCGCTCCAGATTCACAATCCTTTGGGTAGAGATACTTGATTTTACAGGCAACAAGTTCACCCGATTGATTTTCCAGGCTACAATCACACGTTTTCTCGCTTGATTGATTACAAAGAAATCTATAACTCTGAATAGCACTGGGATCTTGTTGAGATAGTGATAGAGAATCAAACCAGAGATGATCTAGTTAGATTCAATGGTGATTTCGGCAGAGTAATGGTAAAAATGTATATAAAGAAATGTAGAAGAAGAAGAGAAGTGAAATCAGAGAAAATATGAATATAAATTCGTTTAAAACATCCCCTATTTATAGTAGAACAACAACCATGTCCATTCATGAAAGGATATGATGAATAGACACTTCTTTTGAAATTCAAACTTTTGAAATCAACTGTCACCTTGTCGACAAGGGGTACTTGGGGTTGTCGACAGGCCTAAGTTATTTTTGGTAATTTGTTTTTCATTGAAAATAATTTCTATCTTGTATTAAAACTATTTTAAACTTTATAAATATACTTAACTATAGTTAAAATACATAAATAAGTATAGAGAATAATATTTTGGTATATATAAAATTTTACTATAATTTTATATTTAAATCTAAGTATAAATATTAAAAGTTAAATATATTATAATTAAAAGATAGTTTAAAACCAAGAATAATTTGATATTGAAAATATAGATTATTTTGAGGCTAAAAGTATTTTAAAACCAGGATAGATGTTTTTGATTTAAAAAAGGAAGATTTTGAAATCATTTTGAAAACAAGATATAATTTTATAAAACATTTGAATAAACGTTAGTGGATACAAAACAATGTTCCACTAGATTTTTCGTAGGTTCCATCCTACTTAGGGTTCCATCCCTTTAAGGGCTCGAAGTGGATTCCATTCCACGAATAAAATGGATTTTAAGATGTCAGTGCTTTTCTAGGAGTTTTAACAAAATTCCTAACTAAATTACATATCTTGAAATCTTGAACTCTTGATAATCTTGATACTCATGAGTCTTGAATCTTGATACCTTTGATCTTGAGTTCATCAGTTCTGGAATCTCTATACTGTACAGTCTTCATTCTTTGGTACCTGCATATACATCCTGCATATACATATATATCTAAACCATACTGTTAGTATTTATATTTTATAATCTTATTCTAAGGTTGTTGTCATCAAAACTAACTTCTCAGGGACTAACAATCTCCCCCTTTTTGATGATGACAACCTTTGTTTATAAAATATCACTTCTATCCTAATAACTCCCCCTAAAACTAATAACTCCCCCTTAATCTATGCCTAACTATCTTATTTTATACTTCTGCCCCTTTGTCATCAACAAAAACTAACTCAAAACTATATAACTCACCCTTATTCTTGTACTAGAGTACCTTTTTCTGAGTCTGTTTCTCTGAATTCCTTGGAGTCGTGAATTGCCGTGAAACACATATTTGAATTATCTGTCTTCTGATCATCATCGCTTGAGGACGAGTCTGAGTCATCTAGAGTAGCGGTAAATGCACGTTTTCGTTTCTTTGAGGAATCATTGTTTATAGGAAGATTTTGCTTATCTGGATGCGGACAGTCTCTTTTGATATGGCCTGGTTCATCACAGTTGAAACATTTGATATAGTTTGGCACTATATTCTGATTACCAGAGTTCTTATAGTTGTTTCTCTTGAGATTATTCATCTTTCTGTATTTTAGGAAATTCCGAAAGTTCTTGGTCATAAAAGCTATCTCTTCATCATTATCGCTGTTTGAGTCTGATCCATCGGTCAATGCATTGAATGCAATTGATTTCTTTTCAAATGCTTTGCTTTCTCTTCTCCCAATCATTTGGACTTCAAACGACATTAGATTTCCAGTTAATTCTTCTATCTTTAAGGTACTGATGTCATTTGCCTCTTCGATCGCAAGTGTCTTTTGATCCCATTCTGGAGTAAGAGAATTTAAGATTTTTCTGACTTGATCTTATTTCGAAAATACCTTTCCCAAGGATATTAGAGAATACACAATATCCTGAAATCTACTATACATATCTGGAATAGACTCATTAGGATTCATTTTAAATAATTGAAACTGATTTGTGAGCATGGAAATTTTGGTCTGTTTAACTTTGCTTGTTTCTTCGTGAGTAACTTGCAAAGTTTTCCAAATTTCATATGTAGACTTACAAACTTACACTCTATTAAATTCATTCCTATCATGCAAACAAAACAAAATATTCATAGCTTTAGAGTTATTTTGTGCGATGGTCTTTTGCTCAGCAGTCCATTGTGCAAAATCAGTTGTGGGTTCAAAATATTCAGTCTGTGTGATATTCTAAGTGTCTAGTCCTATAGATTGTAAATATATTTTCATCCTACATGCCCAATATGCATAGTTACTGCCATTAAAAAGTGGTGGTCTGACAGTAGGCTGACCATCTACAAATGAACTAGTGACATAAGTAATAGAACCAGTGTTGGTAGCCATTTTGAAATTTTTCAAAATTCAGATTACGAAACTTTGAAAACCTTGCTCTGATACCAAATGTGAGAAATGCGGATTACGGATCTTAAAGCTAGAATAAACACTAGGGGGGGGGGTGAATAGTGTTTTAAGGAATTGCTAATTCTTTTTGAGTTTATATTAATTTGAACACAAATGTATGCAATATTCAGACAAATATGATCACAGAATCAAACACAGATGCATATATAAAGTAAAAGCAATAAAGGAAAGAACACACCGGATTTTATACTGGTTCGAAGTTACCCTACATCCAGTCCTGCAACACAAGTACGGATTTCCTTTCAAAATCAATTCTTACAATTACACCCTCGATTTCAAGTCCACGAGGTACACCGCTCCAGATTCACAATCCTCTGGGTAGAGATACTTGATTTTACAGGCAACAAGTTCACCCGATTGATTTTCTAGGCTACAATCACACGTTTTCTCGCTCGATTGATTACAAAGAAATCTATAACTCTGAATAGCACTGGGATCTTGTTGAGATAGTGATAGAGAATCAAACCAGAGATGATCTAGTTAGATTCAATGGTGATTTCGGCAGAGTAATGGTAAAAATATATATAAAGAAACGTGGAAGAAGAAGAGAAGTGAAATCAGAGAAAATATGAATATAAATTCATTTAAAACATCCCCTATTTATAGTAGAACAACATCCATGTCCATTCGTGAAAGGATATGACGAATAGACACTTCTTTTGAAATTCAAACTTTTGAAATCAACTGTCACCTTGTCGACAAGGGGTACTTGGGGTTGTCGACATGCCTAAGTTATTTTTGGTAATTTGTTTTTCTTTGAAAATAATTTCTATCTTGTATTAAAACTATTTTAAACTTTATAAATATACTTAACTATAGTTAAAATACATAAATAAGTATAGAGAATAATATTTTGGTATATATAAAATTTTACTATAATTTTATATTTAAATCTAAGTATAAATATTAAAAGTTAAATATATTATAATTAAAAGATAGTTTAAAACCAAGAATAATTTGATATTGAAAATAGAGATTATTTTAAGAATAATTTGATATTGAAAATAGAGATTATTTTGAGGCTAAAAGTATTTTAAAACCAGGATAGATGTTTTTGATTTAAAAAAGGAATATTTTGAAATCATTTTGAAAACAAGATATAATTTTATAAAACATTTGAATAAAAGTTAGTGGATACAAAACAATGTTCCACTAGATTTTTCGTAGGTTCCATCCTACTTAGGGTTCCATCCCTTTAACGGGCTCGAAGTGGATTCCATTCCACGAATAAAATGGATTTTAAGATGTCAGTGCTTTTCTAGGAGTTTTAACAAAATTCCTAACTAAATTACATATTTTGAAATCTTGAACTCTTGATAATCTTGATACTCATGAGTCTTGAATCTTGATACCTTTGATCTTGAGTTCATCAGTTCTTGAATCTCTATACTGTACAGTCTTCATTCTTTGGTACCTGCATATACATCCTGCATATACATATATATCTAAACCATACTGTTAGTATTTATATTTTATAATCTTATTCTAAGGTTGTTGTCATCAAAACTAACTTCTCAGGGACTAACAATCTCCCCCTTTCTGATGATGAGAACCTTTGTTTATAAAATATCACTTCTATCCTAATAACTCCCCCTAAAACTAATAACTCCCCCTTAATCTATGCCTGACTATCTTATTTTATACTTCTCCCCCTTTGTCATCAACAAAAACTAACTCCAAACTATACAACTCACCCTTATTCTTGTATTAGAGTACCTTTTTCTGAGTCCGTTTCTCTGAATTCATTGGAGTCGTGAATTGCCGTGAAACACATATTTGAATTATCTGTTTTTTGATCATCATCGCTTGAGGACGAGTCTGAGTCATCTATGTGAGAAACGCGGATTAAGGATCTTAAGGCTAGAATTAACACTAGAGGGGTGGGGGGTGAATAGTGTTTTAAGAAATTTGTTAATCTTTTTGAGTTTTATCTTAATTTGTTAACAATGTATACACTAATCAGAAACAGATATGAACACAGAATCAAACACAGATGCAAATATAAAGTAAAAGCAGTAAAGGAAAGAACACACCAGATTTTATACTGGTTTGGAGTTACCCTACATCCAGTCCCGCAAAACAAGTATGGATTTCCTTTCAACAACAATTCAACAATTACAACCCTCGGTTTCAAGGCTACGAGGTACACCCTCCAGAATGACAATCCTCTGGGTAGAGATACTTGATTTCCGGGGCAACAAGTTCACCCAATTGATTTCAAGGGCTACAATCACACCTTTTCTCGCTTAATTGATTTCCAAGGCTACAATCACACCTTTTCTCGCTTATATATTACAAAGAAGTCTATAACTCTGAATAGCACTGAGAACCTTGTAAAGATAGTGATGTAGAATCAAACTAGAAGTAATCGAGTATGATTCGATGTTGATTTCGGCAGAGTAATGGTATGATTTTGTATTAAGAAATGTGGAAGAAGAAGAGGAGTGAAAACTAGAAAAAAGTGATTAAAAATTCATTGAAACTGACCCTTATTTATAGAAGATCAACAGCCATGACCATTCATGAAGAGTTATGGCGAATATACACTTCTTTTGAAATTTGAATTTTGAACTTCAACTGTCACTATGTCGACATAGTGCCTAGGGGCATGTCGACATCCCTCAGCCAAAATTGATATTTTGAATTTCTATAAAAATAATATTTATCTTATATAAACACTATTTAAAACTTTATTAATATACTTGAATATAGTTGAAATTCATATGTAAATATAAAGAACAGTATATACATAATTTAACTATAATTTTATATTTAAATCTAAGTATAAATATTAAAAGTTAAATATATTATTTGAAAAGACATTTAAAATCAGGAGTAATTTGACTTTGAAATTAAAGATGTTTTGAGGCTAAAATTATTTAAAATCAGGATAGAGAGTTTTGAATCTTTTAAAAGGAAAGTTTTGAAATCATTTTGAAAACAAGATAATTTTGTAAAATCATTTGAATTAAAATTAGTGGATACAAAACAATGTCCCACTAGACTTTCGTAGGTTCCATCCTACTTAGGGTTCCATCCCTTTAACGGGCTCGAAGTGGATTCCATTCCACGAATAAATTGGATATTAAGATGCCAGTGCTTTTCTACGAGTTTTAACAAATATTCCGAATAAAACAAACTTAACCTTGAACTCTTGATAATCTTGATACTCATGAGTCTTCTATCTCTATATCTTGAATCTCTAAACTGTACAGTCTTCATTCTTGATACCTGCATGGTTAGATCCTGCATATACATATATATCTAAACTTGTAATGTTAGTATTTATATTTTATAATCTATTCTAAGGTTGTTGTCATCAAAACCATCATCTCATGGACTAACAATCTAGAGTAGCGGTAAATGCACGTTTTCGTTTCTTTGAGGAATCATTGTTTATAGGAAGATTTTGCTTATCTGGATGTGGACAGTCTCTTTTGATATGGCCTGGTTCATCACAGTTGAAACATTTGATATAGTTTGGCACTATATTCTGATTACCAGAGTTCTTATAGTTGTTTCTCTTGAGATTATTCATCTTTCTGTATTTCAGGAATTTCCGAAAGTTCTTGGTCATAAAAGCTATCTCTTCATCATTATCGTTGTTTGAGTCTAATCCATCGGTCAATGCATTGAATGCAATTGATTTCTTTTCAGATGCTTTGCTTTCTCTTCTTCCAATCATTTGGACTTCAAACGACATTAGATTTCCAGTTAATTCTTCTATCTTTAAGGTACTGATGTCATTTGCCTCTTCGATCACAAGTGTCTTTTGATCCCATTCTAGAGTAAGAGAATTTAAGATTTTTCTGACTTGATCTTCTTTCGAAAATACCTTTCCCAAGGATATTAGAGAATGCACAATATCCTGAAATCTACTATACATATCTGGAATAGACTCAATAGGATTCATTTTAAATAATTGAAACTGATTTGTGAGCATGGATATTTTGGTCTGTTTAACTTTGCTTGTTTCTTCGTGAGTAACTTGCAAAGTTTTCCAGATTTCATATGTAGACTTACAAACTGACACTCTATTAAATTCATTCCTATCAAGTGAACAAAAAAAAATCATAGCTTTAGAGTTATTTTGTGCGACGGTCTTTTGCTCAACAGTCCATTGTGCAAAATCAGTTGTGGGTTCAAAATATTCAGTCCGTGTGATATTCCAAGTGTCTAGTCCTACAGATTGTAAATATATTTTCATCCTACATGTCCAATATGCATAGTTACTGCCATTAAAAAGTGGTGGTTTGACAGTAGGCTGACCTTCTACAAATGAACTAGTGACAGAAGTAATAGAATCAGTGTTGGTAGTAGTAACAGTACCAGTGTTGGTAGCCATTTTGAAATTTTTCAAAATTCAGATTATGAAACTTTGAAAACCTTGCTTTGATACCAAATGTGAGAAATGCGTATTACGGATCTTAAGGCTAGAATTAACACTAGAGGGAGGGGGGGTGAATAGTGTTTTAAGGAATTGCTAATTCTTTTTGAGTTTATGTTAATTTGAACACAAATGTATGCAATATTCAGACACAATATGATCACAGAATCAAACACAGATGCATATATAAAGTAAAAGCAATAAAGGAAAGAACACACCGGATTTTATACTGGTTCGGAGTTACCCTACATCCAGTCCCGCAGCACAAGTACAGATTTCTTTTCAAAATCAATTCTTACAATTACACCCTAGATTTCAAGGCCACGAGGTACACCGCTCCAAATGCACAATCCTTTGGGTAGAGATACTTGATTTTACGGGCAACAAGTTCACCCGATTGATTTTCCAGGCTACAATCACACCTTTTCTCGCTCGATTGATTACAAAGAAATCTATAACTCTGAATAGCACTGGGATCTTTTTGAGATAGTGGTAGAGAATCAAACCAGAGATGATCTAGTTAGATTCAATGGTGATTTCGGCAGAGTAATGGTAAAAATTATATAAAGAAACGTGGAAGAAGAAGAGAAGTGAAATCAGAGAAAATATGAATATAAATTCGTTTAAAACATCCCCTATTTATAGTAGAACAACAGCCATGTCCATTCGTGAAAGGATATGACGAATAGACACTTCTTTTGAAATTCAAACTTTTGAAATCAACTGTCACCTTGTCGACAAGGGGTACTTGGGGTTGTCGACATGCCTAAGTTATTTTTGGTAATTTGTTTTTCTTTGAAAATAATTTCTATCTTGTATTAAAACTATTTTAAACTTTATAAATATACTTAACTATAGTTAAAATACATAAATAAGTATAGAGAATAATATTTTGGTATATATAAAATTTTACTATAATTTTATATTTAAATCTAAGTATAAATATTAAAAGTTAAATATATTATAATTAAAAGATAGTTTAAAACCAAGAATAATTTGATATTGAAAATAGAGATTATTTTGAGGCTAAAAGTATTTTAAAACCAGGATAGATGTTTTTGATTTAAAAAAGGAATATTTTGAAATCATTTTGAAAACAAGATATAATTTTATAAAACATTTGAATAAAAGTTAGTGGATACAAAAACATGTTCCACTAGATTTTTCGTAGGTTCCATCCTACTTAGGGTTCCATCCCTTTAACGGGCTCGAAGTGGATTCCATTCCACGAATAAAATGGATTTTAAGATGTCAGTGCATTTCTAGGAGTTTTAACAAAATTCCTAACTAAATTACATATCTTGAAATCTTGAACTCTTGATAATCTTGATACTCATGAGTCTTTAATCTTGATACCTTTGACCTTGAGTTCATCAGTTCTTGAATCTCTATACTGTATAGTCTTCATTCTTTGGTACCTGCATATACATCCAGCATATACATATATATCTAAACCATACTATTAGTATTTATATTTTATAATCTTATTCTAAGGTTGTTGTCATCAAAACTAACTTCTCAGGGACTAACAATCTCCCCCTTTTTGATGATGACAACCTTTGCTTATAAAATATCACTTCTATCCTAATAACTCCCCCTAAAACTAATAACTCCCCCTTAATCTATGCCTAGCTATCTTATTTTATACTTCTCCCCCTTTGTCATCAACAAAAACTAACTCCAAACTATATAACTCACCCTTATTCTTGTACTAGAGTACCTTTTTCTGAGTCCGTTTCTCTGAATTCCTTGGAGTCGTGAATTGCCGTGAAACACATATTTGAATTATCTGTCTTCTGATCATCATCGCTTGAGGACGAGTCTGAGTCATCTAGAGTAGCGGTAAATGCACGTTTTCGTTTCTTTGAGGAATCATTGTTTGTAGGAAGATTTTGCTTATCTGGATGCAGACAGTCTCTTTTGATATGGCTTGGTTCATCACAGTTGAAACATTTGATATAGTTTGGCACTATATTCTGATTACCAGAGTTCTTTTAGTTGTTTCTCTTGAGATTATTCATCTTTCTGTATTTCAGGGATTTCCGAAAGTTCTTGGTCATAAAAGATATCTCTTCATCATTATCGCAGTTTGAGTCTGATCCATTAGTCAATGCATTGAATGCAATTGATTTCTTTTCAGATGCTTTGCTTTCTCTTCTCCCAATCATTTGGACTTCAAACGACATTAGATTTCCAGTTAATTCTTCTATCTTTAAGGTACTGATGTCATTTTCCTCTTCGATCGCAAGTGTCTTTAGATCCCATTCTGGAGTAAGAGAATTTAAGATTTTTCTGACGTGATCTTCTTCCGAAAATACCTTTCCCAAGGATATTAGAGAATGCACAATATCCTGAAATCTACTATACATATCTGGAATAGACTCATTAGAATTCATTTTAAATAATTGAAACTGATTTGTGAGCTTGGAAATTTTGGTCTGTTTAACTTTGCTTGTTTCTTCGTGAGTAACTTGCAAAGTTTTCCAGATTTCATATGTAGACTTACAAACTGACACTCTATTAAATTCATTCCTATCAAGTGAACAAAACAAAATATTCATAGCTTTAGAGTTATTTTGTGCGACGGTCTTTTGCTCAGCAGTCCATTGTGCAAAATCAGTTGTGGGTTCAAAATATTCAGTCTGTGTGATATTCCAAGTGTCTAGTCATACAGATTGTAAATATATTTTCATCCTACACGCCCAATATGCATAGTTACTGCCATTAAAAAGTGGTGGTCTGACAGTAGGCTGACCTTCTACAAATGAACTAGTGACAGAAGTAATAGAACCAGTGTTGGTAGTAGTAACAGTACCAGTGTTGGTAGCCATTTTGAAAATTTTCAAAATTCAGATTATGAAACTTTGAAAACCTTGCTCTGATACCAAATGTGAGAAATGCGGATTACGAATCTTAAGGCTAGAATTAACACTAGAGGGGGGGGGGTGAATAGTGTTTTAAGGAATTGCTAATTCTTTTTGAGTTTATATTAATTTGAACACAAATGTATGCAATATTCAGACACAGATATGATCACAGAATCAAACACAGATGCAGATATAAAGTAAAAGAAATAAAGGAAAGAACACACTGGATTTTATACTGGTTCGGAGTTACCCTACATCCAGTCCCGCAACACAAGTAGGGATTTCCTTTCAAAATCAATTCTTACAATTACACCCTCGATTTCAAGGCCATGAGGTACACCGCTCCAAATGCACAATCCTCTGGGTAGAGATACTTGATTTTACGGGCAACAATTTCACCCGATTGATTTTCCAGGCTACAATCACACCTTTTCTCGCTCGATTGATTACAAAGAAATCTATAACACCGAATAGCACTGGGATCTTGTTGAGATAGTGGTAGAGAATCAAACCAGAGATGATCTAGTTAGATTCAATGGTGATTTCGGCAGAGTAATGGTAAAAATGTATATAAAGAAACGTGGAAGAAGAAGAGAAGTGAAATCAGAGAAAATATGAAAATAAATTCGTTTAAAACATCCCCTATTTATAGTAGAACAACAGCCATGTCCATTCGAGAAAGGATATGACGAATAGACACTTCTTTTGAAATTCAAACTTTTGAAATCAACTGTCACCTTGTCGACAAGGGGTACTTGGGGTTGTCGACAGGCCTAAGTTATTTTTGGTAATTTGTTTTTCTTTGAAAATAATTTCTATCTTGTATTAAAACTATTTTAAACTTTATAAATATACTTAACTATAGTTAAAATACATAAATAAGTATAGAGAATAATATTTTGGTATATATAAAATTTTACTATAATTTTATATTTAAATCCAAGTATAAATATTAAAAGTTAAATATATTATAATTAAAAGATAGTTTAAAACCAAGAATAATTTGATATTGAAAATAGAGATTATTTTGAGGCTAAAAGTATTTTAAAACCAGGATAGATGTTTTTGATTTAAAAAAGGAAGATTTTGAAATCATTTTGAAAACAAGATATAATTTTGTAAAACATTTGAATAAAAGTTAGTGGATACAAAACAATGTTCCACTAGATTTTTCGTAGGTTCCATCCTACTTAGGGTTCCATCCCTTTAACGGGCTCGAAGTGGATTCCATTCCACGAGTAAAATGGATTTTAAGATGTCAGTGCATTTCTAGGAGTTTTAATAAAATTCCTAACTAAATTACATATCTTGAAATCTTGAATTCTTGATAATCTTGACATGAGTCTTTAATCTTGATACCTTTGATCTTGAGTTCATCAGTTCTTGAATCTCTATACTGTATAGTCTTCATTCTTTGGTACCTGCATATACATATATATCTAAACCATACTGTTAGTATTTATATTTTATAATCTTATTCTAAGGTTGTTGTCATCAAAACTAACTTCTCGGGGACTAACAATCTCCCCCTTTTTGATGATGAAAACCTTTGTTTATAAAATATCACTTCTATCCTAATAACTCCCCCCTAAAACTAATAACTCCCCCTTAATCTATGCCTAACTATCTTATTTTATACTTCTCCCCCTTTGTCATCAACAAAAACTAACTCCAAACTATATAACTCACCCTTATTCTTGTACTAGAGTACCTTTTTCTGAGTCCGTTTCTTTGAATTCCTTGGAGTCGTGAATTGCCGTGAAACACATATTTGAATTATCTGTCTTCTGATCATCATCGCTTGAGGATGAGTCTGAGTCATCTAGAGTAGCGGTAAATGCACGTTTTCGTTTCTTTGAGGAATCATTGTTTATAGGAAGATTTTGCTTATCTGGATGCGGACAGTCTCTTTTGATATGGCCTGGTTCATCACAGTTGAAACATTTGATATAGTTTGGCACTATATTCTGATTACTAGAGTTCTTATAGTTGTTTCTCTTGAGATTATTCATCTTTCGGTATTTCAGGAATTTCCGAAAGTTCTTGGTCATAAAAGATATCTCTTCATCATTATCGCTGTTTGAGTCTGATCCATCGGTTAATGCATTGAATGCAATTGATTTCTTTTTAGATGCTTTGCTTTCTCTTCTCCCAATCATTTGGACTTCAAACGACATTAGATTTCCAGTTAATTCTTCTATCTTTAAGGTACTGATGTCATTTTCCTCTTCGATCGCAAGTGTCTTTTGATCCCATTCTGGAGTAAGAGAATTTAAGATTTTTCCGACTTGATCTTCTTCCGAAAATACCTTTCCCAAGGATATTAGAGAATGCACAATATCATAAAATCTACTATACATATCTGGAATAGATTCATTAGAATTCATTTTAAATAATTGAAACTGATTTGTGAGCATGGAAATTTTGGTCTGTTTAACTTTGCTTGTTTCTTCGTGAGTAACTTGCAAAGTTTTCCAGATTTCATATGTAGACTTACAAACTGACACTCTATTAAATTCATTCCTATCAAGTGAACAAAACAAAATATTCATAGCTTTAGAGTTATTTTGTGCGACGGTCTTTTGCTCAGCAGTCCATTGTGCAAAATCAGTTGTGGGTTCAAAATATTCAGTCTGTGTGATATTCCAAGTGTATAGTCATACAGATTGTAAATATATTTTCATCCTACACGCCCAATATGCATAGTTACTGCCATTAAAAAGTGGTGGTTTGATAGTAGGCTGACCTTCTACAAATGAACTAGTGACAGAAGTAATAGAACCAGTGTTGGTAGTAGTAATAGTACCAGTGTTGGTAGCCATTTTGAAATTTTTCAAAATTCAGATTATGAAACTTTGAAAACCTTGCTCTGATACCAAATGTGAGAAATGCGGATTACGGATCTTAAGGCTAGAATTAACACTAGAGGGGGGGGGGGGTGAATAGTGTTTTAAGGAATTGCTAATTCTTTTTGAGTTTATATTAATTTGAACACAAATGTATGCAATATTCAGACACATATATGATCACAGAATCAAACACAGATGCCGATATAAAGTAAAAGCAATAAAGGAAAGAACACACCGGATTTTATACTGGTTCGGAGTTACCCTACATCCAGTCCCGCAGCACAAGTACGGATTTCCTTTCAAAATCAATTCTTACAATTACACCCTCGATTTCAAGGCCACGAGGTACACCGCTCCAAATGCACAATCCTCTGGGTAGAGATACTTGATTTTACGGGCAACAAGTTCGCCCGATTGATTTTCCAGGCTACAATCACACCTTTTCTCGCTCGATTGATTACAAAGAAATCTATAACTCTGAATAGCACTGGGATCTTGTTGAGATAGTGGTAGAGAATCAAACCAGAGATGATCTAGTTAGATTCAATGGTGATTTCGGCAGAGTAATGGTAAAAATGTATATAAAGAAACGTGGAAGAAGAAGAGAAGTGAAATCAGAGAAAATATGAATATAAATTCGTTTAAAACATCCCCTATTTATAGTAGAACAACAGCCATGTCCATTCGTGAAAGGATATGACGAATAGACACTTCTTTTGAAATTCAAACTTTTGAAATCAACTGTCACCTTATCGACAAGGGGTACTTAGGGTTGTCGACAAGCCTAAGTTATTTTTGGTAATTTGTTTTTCTTTGAAAATAATTTCTATCTTGTATTAAAACTATTTTAAACTTTATAAATATACTTAACTATAGTTAAAATACATAAATAAGTATAGAGAATAATATTTTGGTATATATAAAATTTTACTATAATTTTATATTTAAATCTAAGTATAAATATTAAAAGTTAAATATATTATAATTAAAAGATAGTTTAAAACCAAGAATAATTTGATATTGAAAATAGAGATTATTTTGAGGCTAAAAGTATTTTAAAACCAGGATAGATGTTTTTGATTTAAAAAAGGAAGATTTTGAAATCATTTTGAAAACAAGATATAATTTTGTAAAACATTTGAATAAAAGTTAGTGGATACAAAACAATGTTCCACTAGATTTTTCGTAGGTTCCATCCTACTTAGGGTTCCATCCCTTTAACGGGCTCGAAGTGGATTCCATTCCAAGAATAAAATGGATTTTAAGATGTCAGTGCATTTCTAGGAGTTTTAATAAAATTCCTAACTAAATTACATATCTTGAAATCTTGAATTCTTGATAATCTTGACATGAATCTTTAATCTTGATACCTTTGATCTTGAGTTCATCAGTTCTTGAATCTCTATACTGTATAGTCTTCATTCTTTGGTACCTGCATATACATCCTGCATATACATATATATCTAAACCATACTGTTAGTATTTATATTTTATAATCTTATTCTAAGGTTGTTGTCATCAAAACTAACTTCTCAGGGACTAACAATCTCCCCCTTTTTGATGATGACAACCTTTGTTTATAAAATATCACTTCTATCCTAATAACTCCCCCTAAAACTAATAACTCCCCCTTAATCTATGCCTAACTATCTTATTTTATACTTCTCCCCCTTTGTCATCAACAAAAACTAACTCCAAACTATATAACTCACCCTTATTCTTGTACTAGAGTACCTTTTTCTGAGTCCGTTTCTTTGAATTCCTTGGAGTCATGAATTGCCGTGAAACACATATTTGACTTATCTGTCTTTTGATCATCATCGCTTGAGGACGAGTCTGAGTCATCTAGAGTAGCGGTAAATGCACGTTTTCGTTTCTTTGAGGAATCATTGTTTATAGGAAGATTTTGCCTATCTGGATGCGGACAGTCTCTTTTGATATAGCCTGGTTCATTACAGTTGAAACATTTGATATAGTTTGGCACTATATTCTGATTACCAGAGTTCTTATAGTTGTTTCTCTTGAGATTATTCATCTTTCTGTATTTCAGGAATTTCCGAAAGTTCTTGGTCATAAAAGATATCTCTTCATCATTATCGCAGTTTGAGTCTGATCCATCGGTCAATGCATTGAATGCAATTGATTTCTTTTCAGATGCTTTGCTTTCTCTTCTCCCAATCATTTGGACTTCAAACGACATTAGATTTCCAGTTAATTCTTCTATCTTTAAGGTACTGATGTCATTTTCCTCTTCGATCGCAAGTGTCTTTTGATCCCATTCTGGAGTAAGAGAATTTAAGATTTTTCTGACTTGATCTTCTTTCGAAAATACCTTTCCCAAGGATATTAGAGAATGCACAATATCCTGAAATCTACTATACATATCTGGAATAGATTCATTAGAATTCATTTTAAATAATTGAAACTGATTTGTGAGCATGGAAATTTTAGTCTGTTTAACTTTGCTTGTTTCTTCGTGAGTAACTTGCAAAGTTTTCCAGATTTCATATGTAGACTTACAAACTGACACTCTATTAAATTCATTCCTATCAAGTGAACAAAACAAAATATTCATAGCTTTAGAGTTATTTTGTGCGACGGTCTTTTGCTCAGTAGTCCATTGTGCAAAATCAGTTGTGGGTTCAAAATATTCAGTCTGTGTGATATTCCAAGTGTCTAGTCATACAGATTGTAAATATATTTTCATCCTACATGCCCAATATGCATAGTTACTGCCATTAAAAAGTGGTGGTCTGATAGTAGGCTGACCTTCTACAAATGAACTAGTGACAGAAGTAATAGAACCAGTGTTGGTAGTAGTAACAGTACCAGTGTTGGTAGCCTTTTTGAAATTTTTCAAAATTCAGATTAGGAAACTTTGAAAACCTTGCTCTGATACTGTTATCCCAATTTTTGGTAAAAACTGGAATATCAGTTTTGGGTGCGTTTCCTCCACGACTGAACCAAGAAGAAGCAGCCAGCAAGCGTATATAAGTCTGGGATTTCACTCATGATTCAAGTATAAGAGTCCATTCGGTATCAAAGGTTTAAGGTTTCATTCGGTAATCAGCATCACCAAGGTCATTCGGCATTCACCTTCCCAATATCATTCGGCATTCAAGATGCCTTGGTTCATCCGGCATTCCCAGTACAATAGCTCATTCGGCACTCCCAAATATAGAAGTTCATTCGGCATCTCACTGCCGAACCAGCTGCACCTCCATGAGCCACCGAGTCACCTCCACCGGACCAAGCTCCACCGGTCCAAGGCCTCGCCGAACCACAACTCCAACAACCCACTACCGGATGAGAACCAACACCGGACCACCCTACACCGAACCAGGTGACCACCGAACCCAAGCTTCTCCATCCTTCTCTCCAAGCACGGCCGAACCTAGGAACGCCTAACCAGATTGCTTCAGCCCAAGCCCACCAGCAGCTATAAACATCCAAGACCTCTGCTCCCTACCTTACTCTATAAATAGAGGGGTAGGGGTACAACAATGGGGGACAGGTTTGAGAGCTCAAGCACGGAAGGAACTTTCAAACGCTTTTAGATACTTGTACCAAAGCTTTGTACTTGTAATCTGAGATCTAAAGGAGAAATAACATATAAAGTGGACGTAGGCACGTTCTGGCCGAACCACTATAAACCTGTGTGTCTTTTTACAGTTTAGCCCCTGCTTTTCATATTTTCGCATAAATCACCCAAATCACTAAGAACAACATAAGATCTACTAAATCATACAACTTTGAGGTGTTTGTCCATTTTTTGTGCAAACATTTTTGGTGCTTTCACTGAGAATTGAACTCAAGGATTCTACCGCTTGGAAGCTGAATTTGAAAGTCTAAAGATTCAGATTGGGAGAATCATGGCAAGACAATCAAGCAGAAGGCCGAGGCCAGAGCAAAGTCAACAGGAAGGGAGTCAAGAGGCTTCCTCAGGAGCAAACCAAGCTTCAGTCTTCATCACCAGGGATGAGATGGAGGCCATGATGAGAAGACAAGAAGAGATGATCCAGAACTTGCTTCAACAGATTGGGCAACTTGGAGCACGGAACCAAGGCGCAACTGGAGTTCAGAACGGAGCAGGACCATCTGGCGTAGCACCAGAGCTAGGGAGCACACACGCAGAACATGTTGATCCAATCCCGACAAGAGAGACGGGGGCATCCGAACAACCTGGTAACAATAGAAGAATGAACGCTCCGCCAGAGGGGCATACACCTGAAAGCTCCCACGGACTCAGGGGGCAGGTCGAAGGCAGTGAACGAGGACTACAACTTGGAGATAGTGACAGACTGACGGAGATGGTCAGACGAGCCATGAGAGGCGGACTAGTGAATAGAGACCTGGAGGATGTGAATAGGAGTCCTTTTACCACAACAATCAGGCGAGCTAGGAACCCACCAGATTTTAAGCTACCATCATTGGATATGTATAATGGAAGGACAGACCCCACGGTTCATCTGACAAAATATATAAGGCATATGGAAGTGCTGGGGGCATCAGAGGAGGTTATGGCCCGGTGCTTTCCATTGTACTTGGCAGATATTGCGGCGTTGTGGTTCAGACAACTGGAAAGCGGCTCCATAGGAACGTGGGCAGATTTAACTGAGAGATTCATGAGGCAATTCAGGGTTCATATTGCAAGACCCAAGAATGTGATGACTTTGGCAACCTTGAAGCAGAAAACTGGAGAGACTTTGAGGAGTTTTCTAACACGATTTAATGCGGCAGCAGCATCAGTGGATCGACCGGATCCATCTATGGTCATGATGGAGGCTGTATCTGGAATAGCTGATAGTACGGAGTTCAAGAATTCGTTAACTAAAGATCCGCCTATGAATCTGGGAGAGTTCTATCACGAGGCTGAAAAGTTTCTGCGTTTGGAAGATGCTAGTGCAGAAAGAGAGGAAGAAGTTGACGTTTACGCAATCAAGAGCGGAAACCCACCTGGAAGGGGTGCAGAGACTGGTAAAGGAAAGAGAAAGGCTGAGGATAATGATGATAGGTCAAAGCGGCCACGGAAAGAGTCGCGATTCACCACTTACTCCGAGCTGAGTGAGAGTTTGGAGCGAATCTATCAAGATACAAGAGAGCAGGTTCCCTACCGTAGGCCAATGCGAAGGGATCCGACTATTAACGAAAGGAAATCAGACAGATATTGCTTGTTCCACGACCTGAATGGTCATCATACCAACGATTGCAGGCATCTGAAAGATGAGGTGGAGGGGCATATTCGGAATGGTTTGCTATCACAATATGTGAGAAGTAGGGCCACAACGGTGGGACAAGAACGACCACCGCCCGCACCAACTGAAGACGGCTCAGGATCGAGAAGTCATCTTATTATCCGTTGATCGAGATAACGACGAACGAGCAGCAAACTCCACACTGATACGGTTAAGTTGTTTACACATGTACAGGACCACGAACGATCCTCAGGCATGCTCTGATACAACTATAAACCACATCGATATAGGCGTTTGCACTCCGACGTCACTGCTTTGCTTTTGTTCTTTATTTCTTAAATTTGGATTTGACTTTGCTGAACATTTCTATTTTAAATTTCATCAGTTGAATGGATATTTGGTTTTGATAATTCTAAAATGGCTAAGCTACTTACACATGTACGGGATCGCAAACGATCCCTAGGCATGCTCTGAGATAGTGATAAACCGCCACAACAGACAATCCAGAAACTCACTCGAACGTGAATCTGGTTTGGATGGTATTAAGTCCCCCCCGGGCACACATCAACTCGCCTCGAACGGCACCCCGACCGCGAACGGTCACAACTCGCCTCGAACGGCACCCCGACCGCGAACGGTCACAACTCGCCTCGAACGGCACCCCGACCGCGAACGGTCACAACTCGCCTCGAACGGCACCCCGACCGCGAACGGTCACAATTCGCCGCGAACGGCACCCGACCTCGAACGGTCACAACTCGCCTCGAACGGCACCCGACTTCGAACAGTCACAAACTCGCCTCGAACGGCACAACTCATCTCGCCACAAGTGGCTCGATCGCGAACGGTCGCCATTTGAGGTCCACCCCCTGACCGCCAACAGTCGCACCTTACCACGAATGGCTCGATCTCGAACGATCGTCATTCGAAGTAAGGCGCTTGACCGCGAACGGTCATATTTCACCCCAAGTGGCTTGATCACGAACGGTCGCCATTCGAGGTCCGCCTTCTGACCGGGCTCGGTCGCACTTTACCTCGAATGACTCGACCTCGAACGGTCGTCATTTGAAGTAAAGCGCTTGACCGTGAACGATCACATTCCACCACAAATGACTCGGTCTCGAACGATCGTCGCATGGATTTAGACGCTTGACCGCGAACGGTCACACTTCACCTCAAATGACTCGATCGCGAACGGTCGTCATTTGAAGTTAGGCGCTTGACCATGAACGGCCGCGCTTCATCCCAAGTAGCTCGATCCCGAACGGTCGTCATTTGGGGCCATATAAAACTATCAAGCTCTTTACAGGTTGTTAACAGGATACGAACATCCAGCTCATGGCATTACAAAACACGTCTTCCTACCGCAAGTCATGTTTTGGGGGGCAAAGTGTTATCCCAATTTTTGGTAAAAACTGGAATATCAGTGTTGGGTGCGTTTCCTCCACGACTGAACCAAGAAGAAGCAGCCAGCAAGCGTATATAAGTCTGGGATTTCACTCATGATTCAAGTATAAGAGTCCATTCGGTATCAAAGGTTTAAGGTTTCATTCGGTAATCAGCATCACCAAGGTCATTCGGCATTCACCTTCCCAATATCATTCGGCATTCAAGATGCCTTGGTTCATCCGGCATTCCCAGTACAATAGCTCATTCGGCACTCCCAAATATAGAAGTTCATTCGGCATCTCACTGCCGAACCAGCTGCACCTCCATGAGCCACCGAGTCACCTCCACCGGACCAAGCTCCACCGGTCCAAGGCCTCGCCGAACCACAACTCCAACAACCCACTACCGGATGAGAACCAACACCGGACCACCCTACACCGAACTAGGTGACCACCGAACCCAAGCTTCTCCATCCTTCTCTCCAAGCACGGCCAAACCAAGGAACGCCTAACCAGATTGCTTCAGCCCAAGCCCACCAGCAGCTATAAACATCCAAGACCTCTGCTCCCTACCTCACTCTATAAATAGAGGGGTAGGGGTACAACAATGGGGGACAGGTTTGAGAGCTCAAGCACGGAAGGAACTTTCAAACGCTTTTAGATACTTGTACCAAAGCTTTGTACTTGTAATCTGAGATCTAAAGGAGAAATAACATATAAAGTGGACGTAGGCACGTTCTGGCCGAACCACTATAAACCTGTGTGTCTTTTTACAGTTTAGCCCCTGCTTTTCATATTTTCGCATAAATCACCCAAATCACTAAGAACAACATAAGATCTACTAAATCATACAACTTTGAGGTGTTTGTCCATTTTTTGTGCAAACAGATACCAAATGTGAGAAATGCGGATTACGGATCTTAAGGCTAGAATTAACACTAGAGGGGGGGGGGGGGTGAATAGTGTTTTAAGGAATTGCTAATTCTTTTTGAGTTTATATTAATTTGAACACAAATGTATGCAATATTCAGACACAGATATGATCACATAATCAAACACAGATGCAGATATAAAGTAAAAGCAACAAAGGAAAGAACACACCGGATTTTATACTGGTTCGGAGTTACCCTACATCCAGTCCCGCAGCACAAGTACGGATTTCCTTTCAAAATCAATTCTTACAATTACACCCTCGATTTCAAGGCCACGAGGTACACCGCTCCAAATGCACAATCCTCTGGGTAGAGATACTTGATTTAACGGGCAACAAGTTCACCCGATTGATTTTCCAGGCTACAATCACACCTTTTCTCGCTCGATTGATTACAAAGAAATCTATAACTCTGAATAGCACTGGGATCTTGTTGAGATAGTGGTAGAGAATCAAACCAGAGATGATCTAGTTAGATTCAATGGTGATTTCGGCAGAGTAATGGTAAAAATGTATATAAAGAAACGTGGAAGAAGAAGAGAAGTGAAATCAGAGAAAATATGAATATAAATTCGTTTAAAACATCCCTTATTTATAGTAGAACAATAGCCATGACCATTCGTGAAAGGATATGACGAATAGACACTTCTTTTGAAATTCAAACTTTTGAAATCAACTGTCACCTTGTCGACAAGGGGTACTTGGGGTTGTCGACATGCCTAAGTTATTTTTGGTAATTTGTTTTTCTTTGAAAATAATTTCTATCTTGTATTAAAACTATTTTAAACTTTATAAATATACTTAACTATAGTTAAAATACATAAATAAGTATAGAGAATAATATTTTGGTATATATAAAATTTTACTATAATTTTATATTTAAATCCAAGTATAAATATTAAAAGTTAAATATATTATAATTAAAAGATAGTTTAAAACTAAGAATAATTTGATATTGAAAATATAGATTATTTTGAGGCTAAAAGTATATTAAAACCAGGATAGATGTTTGTGATTTAAAAAAGGAAGATTTTGAAATCATTTTGAAAATAAGATATAATTTTGTAAAACATTTGAATAAAAGTTAGTGGATACAAAACAATGTTCCACTAGATTTTTCGTAGGTTCCATCCTACTTAGGATTCCATCCCTTTAACGGGCTTGAAGTGGATTCCATTCCATGAATAAAATGGATTTTAAGATGTCAGTGCTTTTCTAGGAGTTTTAACAAAATTCCTAACTAAATTACATATCTTGAAATCTTGAACTCTTGATAATCTTGATACTCATGAGTCTTAAATCTTGATATCTTTGATCTTGAGTTTATCAGTTCTTGAATCTCTATACTGTACAGTCTTCATTCTTTGGTACCTGCATATACATCCTGCATATACATATATATATCTAAACCATACCTTTAGTATTTATATTTTATAATCTTATTCTAAGGTTGTTGTCATCAAAACCAATTTCTCAGGGACTAACGTTTCCGACCTCCGGAACAAACTTCATCTCAAACACTTCCTTAAATTAGGCCCAATAGAAATCGTCCTCATAGACATCTATGGTAATCGAACCCCACCAATCCATAACAACATCAATTCGATATCGCGATGCCAAACGATGCTTCATCCAACTCCTTGTCTTCAAATATCCTATCACACAAACTATGTCAAGTCCGAACCTCGACGACAGTCTCAATGTCAGTGAACCTCTTATCGCCTAACCTATCATAGTCACGTCAAAGTGAAGCAAAGTTCATCCACGGCTAAATTTGCATGACCTCTTCCACAACATTCACCATTAGTTCCTCGATAGAAAAGGAATTCCTTTGTGCCCAAGTCCTACCATTAGTAACAGTACTACTTCCACCTCCAGCTCTACCTCCTCCTCAAGCAATACCAGCTCTAATGCTCATAGTTCTTACTACCTTAACATAGCAAAACAGTGTAACGACCCATAATTTTTCCACTTTGAAAATGGAATATTTAATTAATTTTAAATATAGCTTTATAAGTTAAATGAATTTGTTTTAATTATTTAAAGATGATAAGAAATTTCATTTTCAAGTTTTGTTTACATAAATAAATAGTTTGAATTAAAAACTGAAAATATGCCCGGAAATTGGATCCCGAAATCTCAACGGTTTGACAAATGGAAATTGTTTTGAGTTGTTGCAACATTGTTTGTACATGCACGCACACACATATACACATATATGTTTATCACAATTAGTCAAATCAAAGCTAAAGAAAATATCTAAGATATTTTTACAAAAAGTAAGTGAAAAAGGTAACATCAAATCACCATTAAAACATGAAAAGCAAACATCAAATCCACCATTAATGCATGTCATTCCATCTTAAGATATTTTTGCAATATGTCTTATCACATTACATCTCATTAATGCATGCACTTGAGTATGGGGACAAATATTTGATGTTGAGGTGATGTGTTGTAAGAGATATTTTGATAATATCTAAGGGTAATTTAGTAATTTGCCATATTTTCCTAAGGCTATAAATAAGACCCTAAGGCTTCACAAATTCACACATCTCATTCCATCTTCTTCTTCTTCTTCACCTCTACTTTAATGGCTTCCATCACCTCCATCCTCTCATCCATAGGCCGAGCCATCTAGAAGCAATAATCCAAGTGATCGTGGGCTAAAAGTTCGAATTAGCAAAGCTATAGCCAATTTTTAGTTAGTCGTTTAAACCCGAGGTGAGTAAACTCCTAAACTATCGTATTATATGCTATTGGATGTTATATATGTTTGATTATGATTATTGATGGTGGTTGTTTAATATGAATGTTGAATATATATGCAAGTCACGGAAATACACGTCGATAAGCACAAAATAAATCACTTTCCTTTATTTAATGACTTAGTGTATATGGAATGTTAAACCTCTTTAAAATTGTTTAAAAATACAAAATAAATTCTACAAATATTTTAAAATGTTTTAAAAGTAATTAGAGTTATAAAAATGAGTTCAAATGATAAAAAAAATCGTTTTGATCGATATAGCTTAAAAAGCACTTTCCGCAGCACTTTCTGTAGCACTTTTTCGTAGCACTTTTCTATAACTTTTGAAATGTAGTTTTAAGCGCAATCGGTCTTTTCCAAATATTTTGTAAATATTTTCAAATGATTAATAAAGTATTTTAAATATGATTTGAAGGATTTATGGAATGGTTAAATATTAAATGATTTAGAGTCGATCAAATTACTTGACCGCCTTATGGGTGTCAGAGAGATAGTGTCTAGGCTTGAGTTTGGAAAACCAGTTTCCTGCTCTCCCTGGCTATCCGGACTGGCCCGACGGATGGGATAGTAAATTTGATTTACTCGGATCAAAATTTTCCAAAGTTAAAGGATATAATTTTCCAAATATAAATAACTTGAATTTTATGGAGATAATCTTCTTGTACTCGGTGTTAAAGCCCGAAGAGGGAACTCATACTATTCGTGGAATTTAAAGGGTGCTTTCACCGTTATTCCACCCAAAGTATTTGTTGAATACAGGAATTGATATTGAGTAGAATTAGATGATTTCTATAGATTCTGCTCACTTAACATTTACTGGTTTTGGATTAACATCCTAGATAACATGCTTTTAACCGAATTAAAATTATGAGTTTTGAATTAGGAAATCTTTGTAAAGATTTAAATGAAATGAATGGGAAATATTTTTCTAAGTGAAATATGAAAGAGTTTCGAATTATTCCACGATTTAAAAGGGTTTAAATTAACCAAAAGGATTTGATAAATGAGGCTTGATGATTCCATATACTCTAAAAAATGATAAAGAAATATTTCAATGGATATATCTCTAAGGTATATCTATGAATGAATAAAAATATGAATTAAGTTGAATGATGATTGATAATCACATATGAACTTAACATCTTTTTAATCGATGATTGGTTCGGAGGAACCGGGGTCGGATTTGGGTAATTCCTATCCGAAGATCACTTCGAACCAATTTGCGTATTTGAAGTGAAGACATGAATATGATATTTAGGATTTTCGTATCGAAGGACTACTTATTGATCATTTGGGGATAAACTCCCAATATACATATAGTAGAAGTAGTCTCTTCGTTATGAAATATCCAATGCAAGGACTAATCGCTACTAAGCCTAGGAGTAACTCCCGACAGGTTGTGGAGAGTGCCTTCAGTTTGTCCTATTCCTAGACAACTTGCATGGATGAATGTCTGACGTTGCAATTGTAATTACATTGGTTGATCTCTATGAACGTATCATCTGATTGGTGGCGGAGAAGGCAACTTCTCTTAGCTTAACACCCTTTCCTGAGACGTACGAGCTCAGGAGTTATACGTTTGTAAAAATCAGTTGTGTGATTTTGGATTGGCAATGTGGCATTCAAAGTGGAATGTGCTATGAATAAGGTAATCGTTACCTCGAGCCTCATCACTCGGAAATGACTAAAACAGTGTTAGCACCAAAATTGGTCACTAACCTCATTGAGAAAGATTGTGTAGAGATGTAAGTGATGAAGTCAAATTAAACAAGGAAGAATATGCTAATTTAAATGTAGAAAGTAAGAACACCGGATTTATAGTGGTTCAGCATAACTGCCTACATCCACTTTGAGTTTTGATCTTTATTTCTTTCACAAGTAGTTGAATACAGATACAATCCATATATTAATGACTTGAATACAAGTTTGAACTGAAAATAATAAGTCTTGAAAGTGGCAGAGTCTCCCCATTGTTCTCCCAAAAAAGGTCCATTTCATTGTGCCCCTGCCCTTCTATTTATAGAGGAAGATGGGTTGGACTTCCTTCATGGGCTTAGGAACAAGGTGCCTCTGCCCATAGTGGGTGAATCTGCGCACCAGGCCAGGCAGACCGAATGCTCTTGCTTTATTGTGGGCCTGACAACTTGCTACCACCTCCAGTCTCTCCTTGATCAGAATCTTGTCTAGTGCTAATGATAATTTCTTCAACCGTCGTTTTGTAACCGGGCCAAGATGCCGGTTAACAAACAGGGTAGATGCGGCAGAGCTAAGTGGGTCGCTCCCATTAGGGTATAGTCATCACCTTTCTAGATATATTCATTCCTGCTATGATGTCGGGTTTTAAATTAACGTGGTGTATGAAAAGAGAGCTCTCAGGTAGGTCGGGAACGACCGGGGTGATGACATATTCGGTACTATCTATGGTAAAGTTAGGCTGATTCTGTGTTGGTAGAGGTTGGAGCCTCAAGTGCATTTTTCTAGAGATGTACAATCGGAAGGTAGTCCCTTACCTTGTCATTGTATGGAAATCCATTCTCCAATAAGTGCATTCGGATTTGATTGTAGAGCCTAGTATGCTGGAATTTAATAAGGTAACAATTTCGGCTAAGATTATGTATACTTACTTGAAAAGTGTTTTCAAAAGAATGTCATTAAAAATAATATCCACATATTCTGCGTAGCAAATGTTTTGGTTATCATAAGGAAAAAACCCATTCCGTGTTTATGTGCGGTGTGGTCTTATGAGATACCTTTTGTTTTCAAACATCGTATTTTGAGTTTCTCACACCAGTCCCATGACTGACCCAGAGTTTATTTTCTTTTTCCCTTAAACTCTGAGTGCCCTATTTTTCTAGGCAGCTAACTAGTTAGGTAAGCTTGGAGCATTTTGGAATGGAGCCTGGAGCATGGAGCATGGAGTATTTTGGGTCTTTTGTTGAAGTCATCTATCACTTTCCGCTGTGTCTGTATTATGTATTAGTATCTACCAGCACTGTAAGGATAGGTCGTTATAACTATCCTAGCTGGGTTAGTACCTGTCATAACTTTGATGGAATAATTTGGAGTAATTGCATGTACTACTCATATGTATAATTATGTGTTGAATATGATGTGAGATTCTATTATTGTCCATCTTCTATCTTTATTTCTTTACCCCATGATAATCTGCCTCTCCGGCACTTAGATTTACGGCACGTGGATACCGAGGATGTATTAGAGTCAATTTCTAAGGGTGGAGGAGGTGGGTCGTCACATTTGGTATCAGAGCTTATGGTTGAGTGAATACCTAAGCCTTGATGGGGTCAACTCATTAGAGATAGGGTTAGTATTACCCTAGAATGAGTTTAGTCTAAGAGAGCGCATATTTGAAATTTTTATCCGAATAAGTTTATTCAAGTTTATACCAATTCCCTAAAATAATTTCGTCTATATTTTTAAAAGATGTCCCCTTACTGTATTCAGATAGTAGGAGATGAGTAATAGAAGAGGACGAAGGGGAAGTAGCAATACTACGACCACTAACGGTCGATCAAATTCTACAGTAATGAAGAAAGTGGTAATTCCCGTGCCACCTCAAGTTAACTTTGCCACTCTTTGCAAAGATTATACCAACTTGGGAGGAAAGCCAATCCGAGGCACAAAATCTATTATTAAAGTTCAAGCCTGGCTAAGATCCTGTGAAAAAATCTTTAAAGGATTAGACATTGATGATAATCGAAAGAGGTTCTTGGCCTCCTGGCAATTGAAGGATGGGGCTCTAGCTTGGTGGGAGTCCGTTACTCTTATTGAATCTGAAGATAATTTCTCTTGGGAAAGATTTAAAGAAGTTTTTGAAGAGCAATACATGCCCGCCGCTGGCAAATCCCGCCTCTATAGAAGTTTCATGGATCTAAAACAAGAAGCGATGTCTGTGGAAGAGTATTTGCACAAATTCAATGAATTGTCTCGCTTTGGGCCTGGATTGATAGACACGCCTCTGAAGAAAAACGAGATGTTCATTTCTGGAATGAAGGAGCAGTATCAGGATAGGATGACCGCCCATGTTAAAGGAACCTTTGTGGATTTAATAGATATGGGTTTCCGTTATGAAGCTTTGGATAAGAGGAATCCAGTTGCAACCCAAAACAACAACAAGAGGAAGTTTAATAACAATGAAAAGAAGCCATGGCAAGGCAAGCCCAGAGGAGGATCTCAGGAAAACCGTTTTAAAGATGTTGAATGTTTTAATTGTGGAAAGAAAGGACATTATTCAAAGTACCGTAGGAGTCCCAAGGTTCAAAGGCAGCAGCAAGGAACCATCTCTCCTATGGTGCAGAATAGCCTCTGCCATAACTGCTATCAACCCGACCATTGGAAGAACAAGTGCCCGTTAATGAAGAAAGGAGAGCAGGTTAAGGTCTATGCTATCAAAGGCGAGCCTTCAACCTCTACTGATGTAAAAGGCAAGGGAGTTCTTGAAGGTAATATTTATGTCAATGATGATTTAGTTAAAGTATTATTTGATACTGGGGCTTCCTATAGTTTTATTGCTAAAGGATTGGTTGATAGATTAAAACTAATCACAAAAATAGTAGATACCCCTATTTGCGTGTCAAATCCCATAGGCGGTACAAGTAATCTTTGTATGATTTGTGAAAATGTCCGAGTTACTCACCTCTCCCAAAAAATTTCATGCGACCTATTTGTTCTTGACTTTATTGGGTTTGAAGTTTTGCTCGGTATGGATTGGTTATCCAAGAATAAAGCTGTCCTTGATTGTGTTAAAAGGATGGTAACTTTATGGACTAGCTTCGGGATGTTTATAGAAATATCTTGTGAAGAACCTAGTCCAATAAGGGATAGTTTCATGTATGCACTAGACTCATCTCAAAATGATTTGGAGACAATACCAGTTGTCAAGGAATTTCAGGATGTATTTGAGGAAGTTAAAAGTTTGCCCCCGCATCGGGAAATTGAGTTCCGAATTAACTTAATTCCTGGTGCGAGACCCGTTATTCACCCTATTCGAAGGATGGCCCCAAAGGAAAAGATTGAGTTGGCAAACCAAACCGATGATTTGTTAAAAAAAAGGACTAATTAGACCTAGCCGCTCAAGTTGGGGTGCAGCGGTAGTTTTTGTTGCTAAGTCTGACGGCTCCCTAAGGCTTTGTGTAGACTATCGAGACCTAAATAAGCAAACGATTAAAAACAAGTATCCTCTACCCCGCATAGATGACTTATTTGATCAACTTCATGGTCCTCGAGTATTCTCACAAATGGATTTAGCCACAGGATTCCATCAACTAAGAATAGCTGAGGATGGCATTCCATTAACTGCATTTAGGGGTCCAGATTGCTTTTACGAATGATTAGTTATGCCTTTTGGGTTGACTAATGCACCCGCCTATTTTGTAGACCTTATGAATATAGTATTCAAAGATGTGCTAAACAAATTCGTGTTGGTTTTTATTGATGATATTATTATCTATTCCAAAACGGAGGAAGAACACGAAAGGCATTTGGAGATTGTGTTGGAAATATTGCGGAGAAATGCACTTAAAGTTAAATTCTCGAAATGTCACTTTTGGGAGAAAGAAGTAAGATTCCTTGGGCATATTGTCTCAGGAGAAGGGATCTCAGTAGATCCAGAAAAGATTTTAGCTATACAAGATTGGAAGCAACCAAAAACCACGAAGGACATCCGCAGCTTCTTAGGATTGGCAGGATATTATCGGAGATTCATTCAAGACTTCTCCAAAATTTCCTCCCATCTAACAAAATTGACTATGAAGGATGTTAAATTTGAATGGACACCAAAATGTGAAGAAGCATTCAAAGAACTCAAGAGAAGGTTAACTACCGCTCTAGTCCTAGCTATTGCTGATGAAGGCGGCAGTTTAACTGTATATACTGATGCTTGTGGGGAAGGAGTAGGTGTTGTTCTAATGCAGCATGGAAAGGTCATCGCTTATGCAAGCAGACAACTAAAGACTCTTGAGAAGAATTATGCAACACACGACTTAGAATTATTAGCCGTTGTGTTCGCATTAAAAATATGGAGGCATTATCTCCTGGGTGAAAAGTTCGAGCTCTTCACGGATCACAAATCTTTGAAGTATATTTTCACTCAGAAGGACTTAAATATGAGACAACAACATTGGTTAGAATTTCTCGCATCATATGATCTTGATATCTTATACACACCTAGGAACGCCAATGTAGTGGCGGATGCACTAAGTAGAAGGCATGCCATTATAGCTTATATAGTGGTACATCCAACCTTGATTAATCGTATAAAAGAGAGTCAGCTCAAGGATCCAATCATTTCAAGAATAGCCAGGGAAGTAGAGGAGAATATAATACCAGGAAGATGGATAGGATTCAAAGTAGATGAGCAGAGAATCTTAAGAATGAATGGAAGGATATGTGTTCCCAATGTCGATGGGATAAGGCAAGAAGTTTTAACAGAATATCATAATTCTCGACTTTCTGTACATCCCGGAGTTACTAAAATGTATCGTGATATGAAGAGAAATTTTTGGTGGGATGACATGAAGAGGGATATCTCTATCCATATTAGTAGATGTGCAAATTGTCTACAGATCAAAACTGATCAGCAAAAGACCGCTGGATTACTCCAACCTCTTGAAATTCCGACTTGGAAATGGGACCAAATATCGATGGATTTCATCGATGGCTTACCCCGATCAAGAAAGGGAAATGAAGGCATTTGGGTTATCATAGATCGATTATCCAAGAGCGCACATTTTATCCCAGTAAAACCAACGAGAACTGCTGCAAGTCTGGCAGAAATATACATGAGGGAAGTAGTTTGATTGCATGGTGTCCCCAGTAGTATAGTCAGTGATCGAGACCCTATCTTTACCAGTAAGTTCTGGGAGGCATTGCAAACTACTTTAGGAACTAAGATAAACATAAGCACTGCATATCACCCCCAGACCGATGGACAAACTGAGAGAGTAAATCGAGTGTTGGAGGATCTTCTAAGAGCTTGCATCTTAGATTTCGGAGGTTCATGGGAAAGCTACCTTCATCTGATAGAATTCTCTTACAATAACAGTTATCAGGCTAGTACTGGCATGGCCCCATATGAAGCTTTGTATGGTCGTCCATGTAGATCTCCAGCATGTTGGATCGAGACCGAAGATCGATTAGTACTAGGTCCTGACATGATTAGAGAAACTTCAGAAAAGGTTGACATAATTAGAAAAAAAATGAAAGAAGCCCAGAGTAGGCAGAAGAGCTATGCTGATCAAAGGCGAAGAAATCTAGAGTTCTCAGTTGGAGATTATGTATTACTAAAAGTTTCTCCAATGAGAGGAGTGGTAAGATTTGGTCGGGCAGGAAAGTTAGCACCTCGATTTATTGGACCTTTTCCTATTCTCGAAAGGATTGGCCCATTAGCTTATCGTGTGGGACTGCCCGAAAGGATATCTGGTGTGCACAATGTCTTTCACGTATCTCACCTATGAAAATATGTGCATGATCCAGAGCAAATTATAGAAATAGCTGCCCAAGAAGATTTAGAAGTTGAACCTAATTTGGCGGTTATTAGGCGACCAATGCGAATCGTAGATCACGATGAGAAGCAATTAAGGAGGAAGGTGTAAGATTGGTTAAAGTCCAATGGAGTGGTGACGCAACAGACTGCACTTGGGAGACAAAGGAAAGAATGCGTAAAGCATACCCTGAGTTTAGAATGGATACATAGTTGTATGTGTATGGTGTACTCACCAGCTAGTGATGATGTCACTTGCTATATCTTATACCTGTGTATCACTTCGTTATATATATTTGTCTTCGAGTTATCTTGTTCTTATCCTTAATTTCGAGGACGAAATTCTTTTAAGGGGGGAAGTATGCAACGACCCGTAATTTTTCCACTTTGAAAATGGAATATTTAATTAATTTTAAATATAGCTTTATAAGTTAAATGAATTTGTTTTAATTAGTTAAAGATGATAAGAAATTTATTTTCAAGTTTTGTTTACATAAATAAATAGTTTGAATTAAAAACTGAAAATATGCCCGAAAATTGGATCTCGAAATCTCAACGGTTTGACAAATGGAAATTGTTTTGAGTTGTTGCAACATTGTTTGTACATGCACGCACACACACATACACATATATGTTTATCACAATTAGTCAAATCAAAGTTAAAGAAAATATCTAAGATATTTTTACAAAAAGTAAGTGAAAAAGGTAACATCAAATCACCATTAAAACATGAAAAGCAAACATCAAATCCACCATTAATGCATGTCATTCCATCTTAAGATATTTTTGCAATATGTCTTATCACATTACATCTCATTAATGCATGCACTTGAGTATGGGGACAAATATTTGATGTTGAGGTGATGTGTTGTAAGAGATATTTTGATAATATCTAAGGGTAATTTAGTAATTTGCCATATTTTCCTAAGGCTATAAATAAGACCCTAAGGCTTCACAAATTCACACATCTCATTCCATCTTCTTCTTCTTCTTCTTCACCTCTACTTTAATGGCTTCCATCACCTCCATCCTCTCATCCATAGGCCGAGCCATCTAGAAGCAATAATCCAAGTGATCGTGGGCTAAAAGTTCGAGTTAGCAAAGCTATAGCCAATTTTTAGTTAGTCGTTTAAACCCGAGGTGAGTAAACTCCTAAACTATCGTATTATATGCTATTGGATGTTATATATGTTTGATTATGATTATTGAAGGTGGTTGTTTAATATGAATGTTGAATATATATGCAAGTCACGGAAATACACGTCGATAAGCACAAAATAAATCACTTTCCTTTATTTAATGAATTAGTGTATATGGAATGTTAAACCTCTTTAAAATTGTTTAAAAATACGAAATAAATTCTACAAATATTTTAAAATGTTTTAAAAGTAATTAGAGTTATAAAAATGAGTTCAAATGATAAAAAAAATCGTTTTGATCGATATAGCTTAAAAAGCACTTTCCGCAGCACTTTCTGTAGCACTTTTTCGCAGCACTTTTCTATAACTTTTGAAATGTAGTTTTAAACGCAATCGGTCTTTTCCAAATATTTTCTAAATATTTTCAAATGATTAATAAAGTATTTTAAATATGATTTGAAGGATTTATGGAATGGTTAAATATTAAATGATTTAGAGTCGATCAAATTACTTGACCGCCTTATGGGTGTCAGAGAGATAGTGTCTAGGCTTGAGTTTGGAAAACCAGTTTCCTGAGACGTACGAGCTCAGGAGTTATACGTATGTAGAAATCAGTTGTGTGATTTTGGATTGGCAATGTGGCAGAAGTGACCCACTTTTCTTCACCTATAATTTTTAGTGAATTTTAGTTAGGAATTTTTTTTTACTAAGGGATCACCTCTCTTCTTGCTCCTTTTATTTCTTTTAATTAATTACCCAAGATCCTGAATTTTACTAATATAAATATATCAGTATTTAAATCAATTCCTATCATTTATATATATGAGGATATATAAATGTTTCTTTGCAAATCAGAGTGTTTAAAGTAGCAAAGAATTTTAATTCACACAATATTTTTAATAATTGAAATGTCTTGTGTCACATAGCTTGTTTCTACACTTATATCTCTTCACTGACTCAAGTTTACTGGATTTAATTCCAGAGCATATTACTTTGATCAACCACTCACGAGCACATATAAATGCATAAGTCTTACATATTCATTACAAGGAAACAAAGCACTAAGAATTCTGGACACACATAATCCTTAAGAAAGTTTTTGCCCAGATTATTTATTACAAATAAAAACTTCTACTTCTCTAAAGTATTTTAAAACAGCAAGCTCTTCAAACACCCTTGCAAGCAGAGCTACTATGCCTCTTTCCCTGCAGCAATACCTAGAACTGCCTCAATGATAATGAGACACCCCATAGTTTGCAAAGGCAACAAATAGGGTCAGAAATAAATTCTGGTATGAGTGAAATCAAAATATAATAACTTGTCATTTTATAATTATTGTGCAGAGAATTCATATACTTGATGCTTATTTGGATTTATAATGTAAGTGGGTATATATATATAAGCCCATACTAACACTCATGCACACAAGCATCCATTCATCCATTCAATTCAATACACATGTATACATACTCCTATGGATTAACTCATTTTAATACCATAACTCAACTCTCAATCTCAATTTATCAATTTAATTTGGTCTTAACTCTTTGCCATTGAACACCATGTGTGCATTGCAAGGGACTCAATTCTGTTAACCTCTGCACAGAGGCCTACAGGACTTAAACAAGTCATGCACATACCCATTATCCCCCTTATGATGAATAGATCAAGGCTCTACTCCTAGATTAGCTTTATAATCTAGTGACCATTCTCATTTTCTTTTAGAAAAATTTATTAACTCTTGAAATGCTTTTATATTCTTTTCTGCTTTTTCATAAATCAAAGAGAGTTAAACTCACTCAGGGATTTCAGCCAACCATACTAAACATTCATGAAAAGAATACCATATCTCATTTTCCAGTTATTTTATTCAAAATATGTTTTAACACTTGCATGTCTCCTATATTCAGGAATATCATGATCACTTAAACAAATCTAGTGAAATCATATAAAATCCTTATACTCAATTCTACTGTGAACATAGGGTAAGGTTTTTGAGAAAAACCCATAAAACATTTTAGCTTAAGATCTGAACAAATCAGCACATAAATAATTTATTGCATTGTTCATCTCATTTTTAAAACAATCTAGACATAAGCATGAATCTCCTTTATTCACACTGGCTAGTTTATTTCCCAGTAATACCCTACTTCTCAATAAAATGTATTTATCTTACTAAACATATTTATAAACTGATGTTTTAAGGTACTAGATCCATATCAGTGATCAGGGTATTTTTCTTATCAAACAATCAATCAAAACAAATCAAAGCATCAACCAAAGATTTATCAAAACACCAACCATTCTCAGCATTCATTTATTCAGAAAAATAGATCAAGCACAAACATGATATGGTTTTTATAAAATAATATGGCTGCCCTTAACTTGGGTCTTAATGCCTTAAACCTCATAAGATTGATTAATCACTCACCTTCCTTCCTCTTTTCCCCGAGAATACTTTAACTTGAAAATGGCTTTGGTTTTCTCTTCTTTCTTTTCTTAATATTTTCTGTTTTCTGAAATGAGACTGCTGCTACCCCTTTAATTTTTAAAACATTGTTTAGTGTTTTAGTAGAGTGAAAAACCCATCTTATCCCCACACAAATGAGAGAATTCTGCATATGATGTTATGGCTAGAAATGCCATTTTCTTTTTGATTTCCATTTCGGGTATTTTCGGTTGCTTTAGCTTTTTTTCTGGTTTGCATGCTATTTGCATGTTTCATACACACACCTTATTTTCATGTGACTTTCTTACATTATTTATTTTCTTAAGACTAATCTGTAATGTATACATGTATATCCTTTTATCAATTAATTCCTTGTTAATGTTTCAAGCTATTTGTTTTCTCTTGATATATAAAATGTATTCATATATTTAATTACCATAGTGTTTTCCTTATTACTTTATATTTTTCCTAGTTGTAAAAATATAACATATGGTAATGTATAATCCATATATACACTCAGTCACATTTCCTCATTCCTTCTCCCTGAAATACCATTTCCTTCTTATTATTTATTTTTAATTACTATAAAAGTCTACTTTTATCATTTTATTCCTTTCCGACTATTTATATTCAATATATATATACATATGAATATAAGACTTACTCATATTTTGTTATTTTCTTCTCATTATTATTTTACTGAAAACAACTATCCCCTTCATTATATATTTAACTCATTCTCAATATTTATTTTCAAACTATATTTTTCCTTGAAAATTCTCCTTTCACTAATTTTATTAAAATTATTCTTATCTCAATAATTTGGGTCTTCACATACTCTCCTCCTAAAAGGAATTGTGTCCCACAATTATCCTCTCATACATTTCCATCCAAATGTATACAAAGCATAATTTCAATTGAATGAAATTTCAGAAACTCATTCATTCAAAATCAATCAAACACACATAAATAATATTAAGGTTTCATCATAATTTTAAACATACCTTTAAGCAGAAAATAGATTAGGATATTTATCCTTCATCCTATCTTCAGCCTCCCATGTACAATCATTCGCATCAAGACTCCACTGAATTTTTACCAATTTAATTATTTTATTCCTCAATTCTTTTCTTCTCTAGCCACAATACCCACTGGTTCCTTCCTATAAACCAGATTTTCTTGAATTTCAACTTGTGTAGGTGATTCCAGAATTGCTTCCTTATCATGTACCCATTTTCTCAATTGAGATACATGAAATACATCATGGATATTACTCAATTCCGCTGGCAACTTCAGTTTATAAGCCAAATTTCCTACTCTTTGAATTATCTCATATGGCCCTATAAATCTTGGAGACAATTTTCCTGCCTTGCCAAACCTTAATATTTTTCTCATTGGTGAAACTTTGAGAAATACATAATTTCCCACTTCATACTCCACTGGCCTCCTTCCTCTGTCTGCATATGCCTTTTGCCTTTCTTGTGCCGCCTTCATTCTCTGCCTCACCAGTTCAATTCTTGCAGAGGTTTCTTTGATGTGATCTGGTCCTAGCAACACTCTTTCACCTGCCTCCATCCAACATGCAGGAGACAAACAAGGCCTTCCATATAAAGCCTCATATGGAGCCATACTTATAGTGGATTGGTAGCTATTGTTGTAAGCAAACTCAACTAAATGAAGATGATCTTCCCAGTTGCCACCAAAATCAAGTATACATGCTCTAAGCAAATCCTCCAAAATCTTGTTAACAATCTTTGTTTGACCATCTGTTTGGGGGTGGTATGCTGTGCTTAAACACAATTCTGTCCCCATTGCCTCTTGAAAGCTTCCCCAGAACCTTGAGGTAAACAAGGTATCTCTATCACTAATGATTGTCTTGGGGATTCCATGTAATTTTACTATCTCCTTCATAAATAATTGTGCTAAGTTGTGAGCATTTCTGTTTGAGTTCACTGGAAAAAAGTGGGCTGACTTTGTGAGTCTATCAACTACTACCCAAATACTATCATTGCCTTATCTTGTTCTTGGCAAACCATCCACAAAATCCATTGAAATGCTTTCCCATTTCCAGGTAGGCACTTCCAAAGGTTGTAGTAGGCCTGAAGGTCTTTGATAATCTGCCTTGACTCGTTGGCATGTTAAACACTTTGCCACATATCTTTCCACTGCCCCTTTCATTCCTGGCCACCAATAGCTTCTTTTGAGATCATGATACATTTTAGTACCACCTGGATGTATAGTGTATTTTGTCTTATGATGTTCATCCATAACTTCTTGCTTCAGTTCTTCTACACTGGGTACACAGAGTCTCCCTTTCTTCCTTAGGTAGCCTCTATCATCTACTTCATAATTTTCCACTGATATTCCTTGTGAAATCATGTCTTTCTTCTCCTTTAAATTTGAGTCTTGATCTTGCATATTTCCTATTTTATCAACCAATGTTGACCTTAAGGAGATAAGACTCAATCTTCCATATTCAATCATATCATTATGCACATTGTCTAGTGCACTAATTTCTTCCTTCATCTCCACTTCACTAAGTATTGTTAAATCCTTAAACTCAGTCATCATTAAGCTTGCTAATCTTGCTTGATGTCTACTCAATGCATCTGCCACTCTATTAGCCTTTCCAGGAGTATACAATATATCTAAATCATAGGCAGCTAAAAATTCCACCCACCTATGTTGTCTCATATTCAAGTCTTTTTGGCTAAACAAATACTTGAGTGATTTATGCTCTGTAAACAATTCAAATTTAGTACCCAATAAGTAGTGTCTCCATATCTTCAATGCATAAACTATGGCAGCTAACTCTAAATCATGTGTGGCATATCTGGTTTCATTTGGCTTGAGTTGCCTTGATGCATAGGCTATAACCCTCCCATGTTGCATGAGTACTGCCCCTAAACCAGTCCCACTAGCATCGGTGTACACCACTAAGCCTTCATTTCCTTCTGGCACTTGCAAGACTGGAGCTTCCATCAATGCTTTCTTCAATGATTCAAAAGCTTGCTCACACTTCTCTGTCCACACATAAGGTTGCTCTTTTCTGGTTAACTTGGTTAGTGGAATAGCTATTCTTGCAAAGTCCTTTATGAACCTTCTATAGTAACCTGCCATCCCTAGAAATGATCTTACTTCAGTCACTGATTTTGGCCTACTCCAAGATTGCACTGCCATAACCTTAGTTGGGTCTACACTAACTCCTTGTTGTGATATAATGTGTCCCAAAATTTTTACTTCATTCTACCAAAATGTGCATTTAGAAAATTTGGCCTTTAAATCATGTGCTCTTAGTCTAGACAAAACCAGATGTAAATGTTTTGTCTGTTCTTCCTATGATTTTGAATACACTAATATGTCATCAATGAAAACTACTACAAATTTGTCTAAATAATCTCTGATTGTCCTATTCATTAGATCTACAAAATAAGATGGTGCATTTGTCAACCCAAAAGGCATTACTAAATATTCATATAACCCATACCTTGTGTTGAATGCTGTGTATTTAATACTCTCCTCTTCAACCTTCATTTGGTTAAATCCAGAGGCTAAGTCTAGCCTTGAGAAAATTCTTGATCCATTTAATTGATCAAATAAATCATCAATTCTGGTAAGTGGATATTTATTTTTAATGGTGACTTTGTTTAATTCTCTATAATCAATGCACATTCTCAAAGTACCATCATGCTTCTTCACAAATACAACTGGAGAACCCCAGTTTGAACTACTAGGCCTTATGAAGCCTTTCTGCTCCAATTCTTCCAACTGATGTTTCAATTCCACTAATTCTTTAGGACCCATTCTAGTAGGCTTCTTGATGATTGGGCTTTCTCCTGGGATTAGCCTTATTTGAAATTCTACTTGCCTATTTTCTGGAACACCTATGACTTCACTAAAGACATCTGGGTATTCATTTATAATTTTTATGTCTTCCAGTGTTAGTTCTTTCTCAGTCATGCTACATATTTGGTTAAGGTAATTGATTTTAGCAATTTCACTCATGACTATAATATTTTTACCATTTTCTGTTTTCAGAGAAATAGTAAAATTTTCTAAGTTTAAAATTGCTTTGTATTTTCTTAGCCAATCTACTCCTAGAATAATTCCTATTCTAGGATATTTTAGCACAAACAAATCAGAATTAAACATATTTCCACCTATGTTTAACTCTACTCCCAAACATTTAATCCCTAACATGCAAGAACTACTTAGCGGGCTTTGAATAAACAAGGGATTATCAACTAAATAGCATGTGAGAGTCAATTTATTCACTATGTCTTGGGATATTAGTGAATGTGTTGCTCCAGTGTCATATATAACTGAGATGGGGTGATCTTTAATTAGAAGTATACCTTCCAATTGTCCAGAATTTCCCACTGCATTTGCTTTGGCTTTGCCCTCAAGTGCTCCTACCTTTGCTCCTTTTTTGAATTCTGGGAAATTCTTTTTAATATGACCTTCTTTCCCACAGTTGTAGCAACTGAATGGGGTTTTCTTAGCTGCTTGACACCTATTACTCATGTGTCCTTCCTTGCCACAATTGTAGCAAATGATCTTCTTCTTGACTTCTCCACTGGTTGCTCCTTCAACCTTCTGATTTGAATTCTTCTTGTCATAAGGGTGAGCTCTATTTTTCCCCTTCTTATTGTTGTTGTTAGCCCTCATGCTCCTGAATTTTTATATGGCATTATCATGTTGTTCAAAAGAGAGAGTGAGGTCTATGACTTGATCAAATGTTTTGTCTTTGTATGGTAGCATTGCTTTACTTAAATTAGCATTAAGTCCTTGAATAAATATGGAATTCTATGATTCTTCATTCCCTATGAGCATGGTTCCATACTTAGATAAACTCTCAAATTTTTGAGTGTATTCAGTCACACTCATTGATCCTTTCCTCAATCTTATGAACTCTTTAAGCAATGATGCCTTAGCTATTTCTGGGACAAATCTGGCCTCAAGTATGTCCTTAAATTGATCCTATGTTATCTCATTTTCTGGCCTTCCTGTGATAATAACCTCCCACCAATCAAGTGCCGTTCCTTTGAGTCTTCTGGAAGCAATTTTCCTTTTCCTTTGATCATTTATTTGCATGTCTGCAAATATCCTATCCAAAGTTCTTAGCCGTGTTTGCACACCCATGACTCCTTCAGTACCTTCAAAATCCTTGCCCCCTAAGTTTGAGAATGTTTTCAGTAACTTAGACAACTCCTCATGAGGATTCTCTTCCCTTTGCACTGCTCCTTCCCTAAATGCCCTCACCAAATCTTGCAAATTGACTAATGGTGTTGCATTGGAGGGTCCTGCTCCATGACTTGGTGGTCTTCCTACCATGATTTGCTATACAATTTACATAACTAGTTAGTTTAATTTGTAATTTAATTGTTTCAGTGGTTTTATTTACACTGAAAATATTGTTATGTATTTGGTCTCATAAGATTTTATTCCTATAAGAGAATTTGATCTTTATTTCTGCTATGTTTAATAACATAGCTCTGATACCAACTGAAGTGACCCACTTTTCTTCACCTATAATTTTTAGTGAATTTTAGTTAGGAATTTTTTTTACTAAGGGATCACCTCTCTTCTTGCTCCTTTTATTTCTTTTAATTAATTACCCAAGATCCTGAATTTTACTAATATAAATATATCAGTATTTAAATCAATTCCTATCATTTATATATATGAGGATATATAAATGTTTCTTTGCAAATCAGAGTGTTTAAAGTAGCAAAGAATTTTAATTCACACAATATTTTTAATAATTGAAATGTCTTGTGTCACATAGCTTGTTTCTACACTTATATCTCTTCACTGACTCAAGATTGACTAATACTAAATACAAATATTATCACCTTAATGAGACTCAAGATTGACCAATGCATAATTTAGATTTTATCTTCTTATATAATGACTCAAGATTGACTAATACAAAAATAAAGTATTAGTTTCTCATATTTTCATTTGTATTGTTTTCCAGAGTTTTCAATAAACCAAATTATTTGATTTGTGGTCTAATATCCCATGGGTTTGATTCTGGGGTTTCAGTAATTCATACCTGTTATTTAGAAATGATAGAAGATGTCAAAACATAATTTGATTAATGATTCAAGGGTTTATCTAGCCCAGATTCATGGTTTATACACAAACATGCACCAAACATGCACAAAACATGCACACGCAATTCAGTTCAATCAAAATGCATATATTCAGGTTTATAAAACATGTAATGATCATGTAAGTGATAGGGGTGTGTGCTGATTTAGAAATCATACAAACTTTGCTAATAAAACTGGAAAACATATTGAACTTGGTTTTGAAAGATCTTTGCATATTCTGAATGATAAGTGAGCAAAAGTAACGTTCTGGATTTCTAAATACTTAACCAAATTACTCTATTTTCTTACTTGATGCATTGAATCTTTTGATCAGCTTCTTTTACTAAACTTGCTACTTCAATCATATGTTTGATGTCATTTCTAGATTTTATCAAAATTCAAATCCTAAAACCTTAGCTACCTATGATTTCTAGGTTCTATAACATCATATTCTTAGTCTTATTCTGGATTCAACTTATGACTTGATTTCTTTTCAAATTAGCATTACACTATGGATATACTTGCTTCAGAAAGTTGAAGCATATGGCTTCAGACATATGCATGCACTTGTATCAATTACAAGTCATGTATAGGCCCTTCTAGTTAGCCATGGTCAAGCTCAAACTCATCTACTGTAACTCTTGTACATTCTCTTTTAACACAACTTAACTACTAATACAAGGTTTGGTTGCAATTCAAATTAACTTGTACTATGGTCTTGTTTGCTTCAGTGATTTCAAGCTTACACATGAACTTGTATTAGTTACAAGACATGTAAAAATCTTGCTGGCTAGCCAAGACCAAATTTAAACCCATCAACTCATTACTTTGACTAACATTCATTCAAAAACAACCCATAATCCTATCTGAAACTTAATCAATAATAGCAAGGAGAATATGTCCATATATCAGATTATATGGCATACTTCTCATTCATTATAGTTTACTGGATTTAATTCCAGAGCATATTACTTTGATCAACCACTCACAAGCACATATAAATGCATAAGTCTTACATATTCATTACAAGGAAACAAAGCACTAAGAATTCTGGACACACATAATCCTTAAGAATGTTTTTGCCCAGATTATTTATTACAAATAAAAACTTCTACTTCTCTAAAGTATTTTAAAATAGCAAGCTCTTCAAACACCCTTGCAAGCAGAGCTACTATGCCTCTTTCCCTGCAGCAATACCTGGAACTGCCTCAATGATAATGAGACACCCCATAGTTTGCAAAGGCAACAAATAGGGTCAAAAATAAATTCTGGTATGAGTGAAATCAAAATATAATAACTTGTCATTTTATAATTATTGTGCAGAGAATTCATATACTTGATGCTTATTTGGATTTATAATGTAACTGGGTATATATATATATATATATATATATATATATAAAAGCCCCTACTAACACTCATGCACACAAGCATCCATTCATCTATTTAATTCAGTACACATGTATACATACTCCTATGGATTAACTCATTTTAATACCATAGCTCAACTCTCAATCTCAATTTATCAATTTAATTTGGTCTTAACTCTTTGCCATTGAACACCATGTGTGCATTGCAAGGGACTCAATTCTGTTAACCCCTGCATAGAGGCCTACAGGACTTAAACAAGTCATGCACATACCCATCATCCCCCTTATGATGAATAGATCAAGGCTCTACTCCTAGATTAGCTTTATAATCTAGTGACCATTCTCATTTTCTTTCAGAAAAATTTATTAACTCTTGAAATTCTTTTATATTATTTTTTGCTTTTTCATAAATCAAAGAGAGTTAAACTCACTCAGGGATTTCAGCCAACCATACTAAACATTCATGAAAAGAATACCATATCTCATTTTCCAGTTATTTTATTCAAAATATGTTTTAACACTTGCATGTCTCCTATATTCAGGAATATCATGATCACTTAAACAAATCTAGTGAAATCATATAAAATCCTTATACTCAATTCTACTGTGAACATAGGGTAAGGTTTTTGAGAAAAACCAATAAAATTTTTTAGCTTAAGATCTGAACAAATCAGCACATAAATAATTTATTGCATTGTTCATCTCATTTTTAAAACAATCTAGACATAAGCATGAATCTCCTTTATTCACACTGCCTAGTTTATTTCCCAGTAATACCCTACTTCTCAATAAAATGTATTTATCTTACTAAACTTATTTATAAACTGATGTTTTAAGGTACTGGATCCATATCAGTGATCAGGGTGTTTTTCTTATCAAACAATCAATCAAAACAAATCAAAGCATCAACCAAAGATTTATCAAAACACAAACCATTCTAAGCATTCATTTATTCAGAAAAATAGATCAAGCACAAACATGATATGGTTTTTATAAAATAATATGGCTGCCCTTAACTTGGGTCTTAATGCCTTAAACCTCATAAGATTGATTAATCACTCACCTTCCTTCCTCTTTTCCCCGAGAATACTTTAACTTGAAAATGGCTTTGGTTTGCTCTTCTTTCTTTTCTTAATATTTTCTGTTTTCTGAAATGAGACTGCTGCTACCCCCTTTAATTTTTAAAACATTGTTTAGGGTTTTAATAGAGTGAAAAACCCATCTTATCCCCACACAAATGAGAGAATTCTGCATATGATGTTATGGCTAGAAATGCCATTTTCTTTTTGATTTCCATTTCGGGTATTTTCGGTTGCTTTAGCTTTTTTTTCTGGTTTGCATGCTATTTGCATGTTTCATACACACACCTTATTTTCATGTGACTTTCTTACATTATTTATTTTCTTAAGACTAATCTGTAATGTATACATGTATATCCTTTTATCAATTAATTCCTTGTTAATGTTTCAAGCTATTTGTTTTCTCTTGATATATAAAATGTATTCATATATTTAATTACCATAGTGTTTTCCTTATTACTTTATATTTTTCCTGGTTGTAAAAATATAACATATGGTAATGTATAATCCATATATACACTCAGTCACATTTCCTCATTCCTTCTCCCTGAAATACCATTTCCTTCTTATTATTTATTTTTAATTACTATAAAAGTCTACTTTTATCATTTTATTCCTTTCTGACTATTTATATTCAATATATATATATATACATATGAATATAAGACTTACTCATACTTAGTTATTTTCTTCTCATTATTATTTTACTGAAAACAACTATCCCCTTCATTATATATTTAACTCATTCTCAATATTTATTTTCAAACTATATTTTTCCTTGAAAATTCTCCTTTCACTAATTTTATTAAAATTATTCTTATCTCAATAATTTGGGTCTTCACAGTGGCATTCAAAGTGGAATGTGTTATGACTAAGGTAATCGTTACCTCGAGCCTCATCACTCGGAAATGACTAAAACAGGGTAGATGCGGCAGAGCTAAGTGGGTCGCTCCCATTAGGGTATAGTCATCACCTTTCTAGATATATTTATTCCTGCTATGACGTCGAGTTTTAAATTAACGTGGTGTATGAAAAGAGAGCTCTCGAGTAGGTCGGGAACGACCGGGGTGATGACATATTCGGTACTATCTATGGGAAAGGTAGGCCGGTTCTGTGTTGGTAGAGGTTGGAGCCTCAGGTGCATTTTTCTGGAGATGTACTGTCGGAAGGTAGTCCCTTACCTTGTCATTGTATGGAAATCCATTCTCCAATAAGTGCCTTCGGATTTGATTGTAGAGCCTAGTATGCTGGAATTTAATAATGTAACAATTTCGGCTAAGATTATGTATACTTACTTGAAAAGTGTTTTCAAAAGAATGTCATTAAAAATAATATCCACATATTCTGCTTAGCAAATGTTTGGGTTATCATAAGGAAAAAACCCGTTCCGTGTTTATGTGCAGTGTGGTCTTATGAGATACCTTTTGTTTTCAAACATCGTATTTTGAGTTTCTCACACCAGTCCCATGACTGACCCAGAGTTTATTTTCTTTTTCCCTTAAACTCTGGGTGCCCTATTTTTCTGGGCAGCCAACTAGTTAGGTAAGCTTGGAGCATTTTGGAATGGAGCATGGAGCATTTTGGGTCTTTTGTTGAAGTCATCTATCACTTTCCGCTATGTCTGTATTATGTATTAGTATCTACCAACACTTTAAGGATAGGTCATTATAACTATCCTAGCTGGGTTAGTACCTGTCATAACTTTGATGGAATAATTTGGAGTAATTGCATGTACTACTCATATGTATAATTATGTGTTGAATACGATGTGAGATTCTATTATTGTCCACCTTCTATCTTTATTTCTTTACCCCATGATAATCTGCCTCTCCGGCACTTGGATTTACGGCACGTGGATACCAAGGATGTATTAGTGTCAATTTCTGAGGGTCGAGGAGGTGGGTCGTCACAAACAGCTTTAGGAAACTTAATGATAAAGTTATTTCAAAGAAAGAGTTATTCCTAAGGAAATACTATAAAGGGATAGTTTATAGAAAAATACAAATATGCTCTCGTATATATATAATACACTCAATTCATTCTAAGAAGTCACTTATCCCATCTCTAATGAGCCATACACAACCAAAACCAAAGTATTCGCTAAACCTTCGCTTTGATACCAAATGTAACGACCTAACTTTTCGACCCTCAGATGTCAACACTGATACATTCATGGTATTCGAGTGCTGAGCACCTAAGTGCTAGAAAGATAGATAGTTAAGGTAAAGTCAAAAAACAAAAATAAATATAACAATAAAGAAAGAACACAATATCAAAATCTTACAATGTCACAAACAATATCAAAAAAGACAGTACAAAGGTTTGCTCCAAAATATAAAGTAATTTCAGAGTTATTAAACCCAAGTACTATCATCAACTTGGATAGTTATCACTTCATGTCCTCACAATCCTGAGACTTACAATAATAATAGTGCAATAATAATAAAAATAGATAGATAAACGGAAGCGTCTAGCTCGTCTCCTAATGCTCTAGTGCGTCCAAAGTAAAACTTGCTTTACTTAGCTTACTCCAAAGAGTACACGAGAAATTTAGGGAAAATAAAACCATGTGTCAGACATAAGTTTGATATGAGAAACGTAAGATAAATGTATCCATATAACAGTAAATTTTGAGACCATACGGATCACCCATATAGTTTTCCCCTTAAAAGAAATCAAACCATATATTAAGTAAATATAGTGATATAATAGATAATATCCATATGTAGAATATGAATCAGAAAATAGCTATGCCGCTTGCATCTCACAACATAACATTATTAGAAGTACATCTAAAATCACTAAGGTACGTTCGCATATGGATTTTCCATGGAGGTCCACTCAGTAAACTGAAGCCAGCCCCCATGCACAAGGATCAAAACTATCTTCCAAGCATCGAATATCTCTAGATAAAATATACCACGCGATAAACACGATGGGCCTATACCCTAACAAATGGAATCATATATCAACAACTCCCACTAGCAATGTCGATAAGTATATTCTAGTTATGGAGTTGAAACATCCCTTTGGGTTTGCTAAACCCCATATCATGCAACCTACTCCCTCTGATGTCAAGGCCACGTTCGATATATCTCATATGAGTCTTCTTACTCGAATAGATCACGAATCCTTTCATGGATTCCAGTACAAGTCATTTGATGAATGCTAATGCTGACCTCTCCCTTGTACTTAACCTTAGGATAGACAGTTCAACTCTATAACATTAGTCCGAAATGTTAATGCTAATCTCTCCCTTAGACTTAACCTTAGGATAGACAATTCAACTCAATAACATTCCACTTCACAATCGCTTTCAAAAAGTATACTCATGTACGTGTTTTAAAGTAGTATTCGGTAAGTAATATAAGTAATACACTTATCTAATCCCGGACTCTTTAAAAATAAACCGATGAAATTTCGGCTAATTCAATTCTGGTTCTTTTAGAAGTAAGCGAACTATATATAAAGGAGTCCTCCCCGGCGGATCCCGTATATATACAATTATTAAAGTTAGAGACCTTTTATACCAATGAGTCCTACCCAGGGGATCTCAAACCATATGAATCCATAAAACTTCATATACTTCCTAAATTAAATGGTCAAGTTTGATTAGTTGATTAATCGACTATCTAGTTTTAAAAACGATTGCTTATGGAAATCAAATTTTGTATACTTAACATGTTTCAGACCGTCTCAACTTATCTTCCCTCGGTCAAGAGTGAAGTCGGTAGGTTAGAGCACTATTGCTTCTAAACCCTACTCAAACATCATTCTTAACTCTCATAGATAGACAAGCCTACTTCATCTGCTTTTAGTTTTAAGTATAGTTAATTACTTTCCATAAATAAGTTAAACAAACAAGTACGATTAAGCCACTAAGCAACTTCTGCACCTCTTTTTAAAATATTTGTTTATAATTTAAAAACATTTTAAAAATGATATATATATATATATAACTAATTTATTTATAAGATAAGATATTTAATAAAATACTAAAAACAATTTAAAAGATATTATATTACATAAGCTTTATATTACATTAATAAAATAATTAACTAATTTTTTAAAAACTATATATACTTAAAATATAACTTTAAAATACATATAATTATGGTTTAAACATTTATTTAAAATTTACTTAAAAATATATAATATACAATTTATTTAAAAACTTCAAAAAGACATGTTTTCTTTTATTTCAAAATATATTAAAATTCCAAACCACTATTAAAATACTCTAATATATGTTAGAAAAGACTTGTAAAATGGTTGAAGGATACTTAATTTAAAAGTCAATTTAAACCAAATTAAAATCTTAAATAGAAACTACATCATTTACATAATGATGTAAAAAGAGATTCAGAGATACTAAAGCATTTAAAAAGTACTACGATGGAGTACTGTAAATGACTATAAATTTGGCCAGTTTTACATACCTTAAAGTTTTGCCATTTTTTGATATGCTAACAATCTTTTCAGCATCTGATATTTTTGCAGTAACTAATATACATAATATATCACAATCATATTGAGAAACCCCTAAGGATCTATCTATAAAATTCTATAGAAAATGTCGAACACAAGGCATTTTCTAAGTGCTTCATAGTAACTAGTCGTTATAAAACCATTCCAAACTCAAGTCCAATTCAAATCAAAGTCCAATCAAACCCTATGTGTTTCATGTCAAGGCTATACAAATAAGTCAAAGAAAGTCCTACAAGTCCAAATCCATCGATTACATATGTCATTTTCTTTCTAAAGTAAGAACCATAAGAGAATATAGTAATATAAATTCAAGCAACAATAATAGAATTTAAACAAGCAAATGTACACTTCATATTCATTTAAATGGTGAGTTATCTCACCCTTCAACAAGTAAGAGACCAAGCACAAGCTTCCACTTCCTACCTCGACCTTGCAAGCTCCCAAACTTCCTATCCCAACCACTTTGTTGCTCATGGCCTAAGGCTAGAAAAGCCTCCAAATGCTTACGACCTAGGGATGTTTTAGGGTGTGTGCTCCAAATCTTCTAGCTCCAAGTTTCTAATAGTTGTTGCTATGTTGTTGTACGCTTATGTCTTAGGTTTGGTGAAGGGTTGAGTTGATTTGAGTTTCTTTGTCTAAGGAATTTATGAAGAGAAAAGAGAGTGAAGAGATAGTTTATTAAGTGGCTAAAATTTGTGAAGGGGATTCATTAGCCTTAGGGCCCTTTATATAGGCATTTAAGGGGTCACCATAACCTTCCCTTCACCTCCCATAGCCGACTAAGCCTTACCCGCCCCCCTTCTTGTGTCTTCATGTGGTCAAATTTCCACCTCACATGCCATAAAAAATATGTCCACTCAAATATCTCCACCTAATGATCTTCTATAAGCTTCCCAAAGCAGATTTAGTTAACCATAATTAGTGAAAATATTTTTATTAGCTATTAATGTTTGCTTACATTATTTAGACATGTACACAAAGTTTCAACAACTTATTTTGAAAAAAAAGCCGTTTATCGCTAAAACTATTTTCGGTCACATTATCGATATTTCTTCAAAGTGTTTATTTTTGTAAACAAAATTCAAAAACAAGTTTCTTATCATTGGTTATTAATTAAAAGAAGTTTAATAAGGTTATAAAATCACATATGTAACTTCTAACCATATTTCAAAAGTTCCAATGTTTAAAGATGAATTGTTTGAAATTATGGGTCGCTACAAAGATGGTCCATTCAACCACTTAATATAGGCTATTTATTTCATTTACCGCAACTGGTGTACAGTCGTGAATTTTCAAATCAAATATTTTAAATTCAAATACATAAATCTGATAGAAAATAATTTTCAATGTGAAAATACATTTGGAATAGATATCTTATTTCTTAATAAGTATCTATTATTATTTTACAATTCTCATTTCAAATGGTTCTTTATGAAATAGAAGTTATCATTCATTCTCTTCATCTTAACCGTGATTTAGATTATATCAACTCTTATAAATTCGATTTCCTTTCTAAATGATCAAACCATTCAAAGGAAATCCTTACTACAGTATCATAAAGAACTCTTCACAAAAGTGCATTTGGTCATCCTTAACATTTAAAGATATAAAATATGTTGCACTTTACATAAACTGATCAAACTAACATTTCAGTGATTGAGTTCTTATACTTATCTTGTAGCTTTTGGTCTAATGTTACATTTAACACAATAAGATCATGGTTGTAATAAATCATATTGAATACACGATCTCACACTATGGTTTACTTGCTTATTTCGAATGAGCTAGTTTCATTGAAGTTGTGTACATTATGAGTTGTGACTGTCCATTATAAAACATTTATATGTGACTGGAAATGGATCATATCCTTATATTGCTTTAAGAGTTCGAAACTCATTGAAGACAATGTCCAGTCTAGGGTAAGTAAACACTTAAGTGACCAAGTTATGAATGTATTTAGTGGTTGTATAATTAGGCATTTGCATGGATCAACATGCAAAAACGTATTAGTAAGTATATTTTATATTTCTATTATCAATATGAATTCAGTTCATTTGTATATTTTAACTGATAAATATTTTATCAATTATATCAATTGCACATAATTTTCGATGTAGAATAGTTAATTTTATACATAGTAGATGTTCTTACAATATTAGACAGGTTAGATATCTGCGTTTCATTTTTCTAATAAGGCTCCCACTAGAGTTTTATGTTTCTTAAATTCCTAAGACGAAACATAAAAGTCTTTCGACTTTTATAGTGATTGTCAGGGCTCGTATGCCTTAGGATTCTGACCTTGAGGATAGCTCAACAAATCATAGGCATGCGCACAATGGATAACTCATTATCGATCATATCACATACAACTCTTAACTTTTTGGTCCTTACCCTAATCTAATCTTTACCTTGAGGAAAGCTCAACAAATAAAGAGAGATTATTCATTCATGCCTACCATTTTGCGACAGCCTAAGTATAATGCACATACTATGAGGAAGGCTCAACAAATATGTGATGTTATCTTATCTCGTCTATTTTGTATATTAATAGTACTACACATAATATCCCTATCTTGAGGAAATCTCAACAACTAAGGAGTATGCAAGTAATCTATTAATGTGTAAATGGTAGAGGACAACTTTATATTAAAGATTCATAATATTTAATATATTTAATTATGTGGTACCAACTTATGAAATAATGTATTACTTATGAAATAAACGTGATTCAAGTGTCAGACAAATCTAAAATTATGGTAACATACTGTACGTATGTATTTATTCCTTTAGTCTATTTTGGGTTTCTTACCATTCCACCTTTTATTATACATTTATATTATATAAGTTTAATTCTTTTATAACATTTTATAATTTATTTAACTTATATAATAATCTATGTATAATCTTATATTAATTTTATTAATTAAATCTTAATTACTTAATTAGTTAATATTTTAATTTAATTTAATTTATTTATATTAAACATTTTAAATTGAATATGTGCACTATAACATTTATAGTTATATTCATATATATTATATATATGTATTATATTATTTATTAATTTACATTTAATTAATATATTCAATTAAAATAATTTTAATTAATTATAATTAATTTTGACTTTAACATCTTAAGATAATGTTACATATATCAATATAAATTATTTAATTTATTTAATTAACTTATAATTAATTATTCAATTTATTAATCAAATTAATAGTTAACAATTTTTTGAAAATAATTATTTTATTTCCAAAACAATTTTGAAAATTATTTTATAACATTTATAATATCATTGCTTATTTTAAATTTAACCTTTTAAATTTAAAATACCATTTTTATTATTTTAAATTTAACTTTAATTTATTTTAATTTCAAAATAGATTTAAAAAATTAGCCAAAAGCACAAATGAATTTGAGTCTTTATATTAGGGTAACTTTTGGGCCTACGTCATCCTTTCGAGCCAGGCCAGTGGTAGGCAGGCAGGCAAAGTGCTTGATTACCTAAACTCAACCCTAGACACTACTTTTCTAGACATCCAACTATATGGGTAGGCTTTAATAAGTTAGACCTAATACTACTAATTTAGGCCACATGGGCTATTTGGCTTCGATGCGATTGTTGAAATTGGGCTAACAAGGGTAAATAAGTAGATTTTAAAATTTTTATTCCATTTGTATCTTATTGGGCCTAAGAAGTCTAAATTTATTCAGATCTTACCAAAATTTATTTTAAATATAATTAATGTTTTTTTAATTTATAAATAAGGGTTTATTTAATGTTAAGTTTATATTATATAATTATGTGTATCATGTACACATATGTGCGTACGTGCATGTTCAACATAAATAGTTTATACGGTTTAACTTGCCCGTGTATAAATACTGGGATTTACACTGTAACGAACATATTAGCCCCTCTATATACACGTGTGTTGTCTAATATATATATATATATATACATATAAATATATTTATAAAATATATGTATATGATTTTATATATTGTAAATAATTTATATATATAAAGTAGATATATATATATAAAAATGTATACTTTATTATAATATAAAATAATTGTAAGTATTAATAAAATAGCTATAATTATAAACCTAAATTTTAAATTTCAGATATAGACTAACATAATAAAAAATCTAGTAATTTCAAATTCAAAATTAATATATTAAATAAAAATTACATAAATATATACACATTTAAAAAAAAATTATATATAAATTTATATTACATTTATATTACTTATTAAATTAATATCTACAAGTACTATATATATAATATATATACATATAAATATGTTTGAATGTAAATTAATCATTAAATATATATACATATATACTTATGCATATTTGACTATAAATTTTTTATTTCAATTTAAAATGTTTTAATTAAAATAATGTTTTTTTATTATTGATTTCCATATGGAAATGAACAAGATTTTTTTTTAATTTCCGATAACCATTTTAAACTGGTATATATTTTATAAAATATTTACATATTTGATTTATAATATCTACACATGTCCCAAGTTCGAGACCTGGCTTGCGCACCTTTGCCCCAAGTAAATCTCACCCGGTATTGTGGACTGTCCAAGGGGGACTGCGATAAGCTGTACAAGCTTGCGGTTGCGGACTAGGTGGCCCATACCTTCCTAAGGTGAGCGGTTTCCGTTAGTCTTCGGTGACCGTTCATTTTTTTATATATATATCATATTCAGATTTTATAATATATATATATATATTAATAGAAAATTCCTTTTTTTATTTTCATGAAGTATAAATTGTGTTTATGAATCAATGAAATTTATAAATATATATGTCATTTAAATGTGTTTGTATTGAAATTGATTTTATTTAATAGTCATTTTATATATTATTTTATTCTTTTTTATTTATGACCATGTGCACCTAGTATATAAATATATATACAATTTTTTTAAATACATACCTGTATACACTATCATCCAATGATGACAACACCAACATATATAGATTCATGATAATTGATACAGTAACTATGTCACGCAATAGACATGGTGAATGACACACACACACACATATTCATTTGTGATTGTAGAAAAATAATTTACCTTTTCCTAATGCTAAGATTAAACACCTTAAAATGCTGAATCGAGGACTCCTTGAAACTAATCCAGAATATAGAAAGTGCTACGAATCTGAATGCAGTTACCATCGATCTTTAATTTGTATTTATTTTGAGATCCAATGGCTTGAAAATTTTGGAGGAAGGAGGAAAAACTACGGTTGCCTTATTGGTTTAAGAAGAGCAAAGAATAGTGCACTAAAGTGAGGGTTAAGGATGAATAAATAAGCAAGATCTCAAGGAGTGAAAAAGGGATCTAGATCCACCTTTTGCTCTTACCAAATCACCTCCTTTTGAATCAAAATCCACCTCATTTGTCCTTGATATGGCAGGCAATCATAGGCTCCATTCTAGGTTTCAAAACCACTATAAGCCCTATCAATAAAAATGCATTTAAATCTAATTTAAATGCACATCGATAGCGTATATCGATACGTGTGTTTACAACTATTATATTCATACTATATAGTATTGATCAACATGAATTAAATAAAATTTAATAATTAATATATCTTAAATACTGATTAATTTATAACAATTATAATTAACTAAATAAGATGGTAATAAGAGTATTCAACGTTTCGGTTATAGGACTCTCAGGTGTAAATTCGTTAGCGATTAATATCAAACAATTCGAATATTAACGTTCACATACCACTTAGCAGGTAATGTACATTATCACCAAATTTATCACTTATATAGCTTTGGTAAAATCCAATTTTACTTATTTAAGCATTAATTGGTAGTGGCAATTATTTAATCAATTCTGTTCATCAAAACTATACATATCAGGACTTATGGAATTCAAAATTCCAATATTGTCCATATTTAACTATATAGACCAAACAAAAAGTCCATCGTTCAATAAATGCAATTATCATTAACAAAGCTGCTTTGGCTGGAGAATTTGACTTCGAGTTAATTTCGGTTGACTATGATACTAACCTCATATAACTGAGGAGATAGGTTCTCTCTTGAATAGTGTTGCACGTCCAATGCTTCCACTTGACCAAACTATAGTCGTTCAATGGATGTCGTGTCATGATTTGACAATAATCAAAGCAGAGTTTCCACATTGAAGCTCGACAACATTCTCAAGTCGAGGGAATTATGTAAAATTATCATATCGATATTTTCTGCTTGACTTTAGTTATATTAACCAATAGAAAACCGTCGAGTGAATCATTCCATAATTATCCAATAACTATCAGTACGTAACCCCTTGGTGCCCCCAGCAATGATAAGTAATACACAACCCAACATTTAGAGATCGTATCGTACTTCAGTCTCAGCGGATGTATCAATATCCAATCTCGATACATCTTGACTACGAATATTTAAAATGGTATGTTTATTTTATTACGATAAATCATTCATATTACAACACATTATAACTACTATCATAAAAAATACCATTTATGGACTTCTTATTAAATATACTTTTGACTAAATTAATTAATTAATACAACATATTATATCAAGTATATAATAGGAAGAAAACACCTTTTATTTCGAACACGATTAGTTATCAAGTTAGATATATGTAAGATTGCCCCTATCGCATACTCCTAACTCTATCTGATCACGCTAATATAACACAATAATATTACAAGTTCATATATCACAAATATTATCCAACATCTCAAAGATACATATATCACCAAACCATATCATCTAACATCATAAATATCCAACCAACACAAATATAAATGTTTACATACATACAAAAATAAATACATATTAGAAAACATAAATATCCAACCAAACGTCTACATACACATATACAAATGTCTAGGATCAATATATCCAAACAATAAAAACCATAATATGAAAAATATCCTACCAACACAAATACTACCTACTCCCTTGAACTCTGCCGACCATCACCATCATCATTAGAAGAAACAATGTCATCATCTGGAAATCGTCGCATAAATGCATCGGTAAGCTTACCGAGCTTCTTCTCCAGCTTACTAACATATGATTTCAATCGTTGGTTTTCTTTTTCTACAACAGTATTAAAATTGTACCTCAATCTAATGGTGATATCTACATTTCAACTGAATTTGTTTATTAATAATAAATAAATTTTTATTTCAACTATTTTATTTATTTATAATAAAATCTATATAATAACTCAAATACACTTGTTTAATTTATCAAAACAAACTTAATTATATATTTATTTAATTTATTGAGTGCTTTAACTTATATATTTGTTTAGTTAATTGGGTGATTTTACCATATCTATATTTTAACTCGAATAAACTTGTTTAATTTATTGGCAAAAAATTTGTAACTTAACTTAATTATGTATATATTTGTTTAATTTACTAGGTGATTTAGCAAAAAAAAATTAACTCGAATAAACTTGTTTAATGTATTAAAATAAAATTTATAATTTAACTTAATTTTATATTTGTTTAATTATTAAGTGATTTAACTTACATATTTGTTTATATTGGATGATTTAACAAAATCTACATTTTAACTTGTATAAATTTGTTTAATTTATTGAACAAAATTTATAATTTTACTTAATTATATATTTATTTTATTGATTGAGTAATTTAACTTATATATTTGTTTAATTTATTGGGTGATTTAACAAAATTTATATTTTAACTCGAATAATTTTTTTTAATTTAATGAAACAAAATTTATAATTTAACTTAGTATATATTTTTTAATTTATTTAGTGACTTAACTTATATATTTTAGCTCAAACTCAATTTATTTTTAAAACGATGATTTGTAACATCTAGTAGAAATGAGGGTAAGGTTAAATATTGTACTAAGCATGCATATAAAATACACACACACACATGTGGTTAATGGGATTTATAACTAGTGTATACATACATATAGTACACTATATATATATGGTCTTGTATACATATATACTTAATATCATAGGTATAAACCAAATGTTTAAGATATTACCTTCGGAATATTACCGAAGTTGGGCTTAAGATCTACCCTTTTAGGAACAACTCTGGTGAGTGTGTGGAATACTTCTTTATCGACTTCTCTTGTTATCTCCATACCTTAACTCTAATGCTCCTCAATCCTAGTCCGATATTTCGTCTATTTTGCATTTTACATATACATTAAAAAAAATTGTTAGAAAAGCTAGCAGGATTGACTGGACCCCTACCAGATTTATTACAACACAATAAATAAAATCCCTAAGCTAAAACATACTTTGAACCCAAGAAAAGGAAAAGCAGAAAAAAGAAAGCTAAAGAAACACACACAAAGATACAACATCAAGCATACATGAGCACAAATTAAAAAAACACAACAGACAAGTCCCCAAGAAGAAGAAAACAGAGAATCCTCAAACCCTACAGAAGAGTCCTTCATCCCTATAGCCACACCATGCCTTATTATATTCCATAACCCCACCTTGCCTCTTTTGATGCCTTTAAAACCCCTAGAGTTCCTTTCCTCCTATATCACTTTTAGAAAATTTTTTAAGCTTAGTAATATAAAATATGGCTCCTTAGTTCTCCACCTTGTAGCCTCATAGATCAGAGACCACTCAACATCACTATCCCCTCACTAAGTCATGCCTTCCAACCTTGGCCATTAAACTACTCCATAACTCGAAAACTTAAATGTAGTTGAAAAAAAGTTGCCTACAACTCTCGTTAGCAATAGAACATAACACATACGAGAGAGAAATATTCATACCAAACTCACATAGTTTATCCCTCATAAGGACTTCTTTGTTCAATATTTTCCAAAGTAGTAGGTTTCCCTTCGGGGGGGGGGGGGGTGTTTAAGCCATGTTCTCCAGCACCAAGAAAACTTAGGCATAACATCATCAACCCTAGTAAACTCCCTGTAGACCAAACCTATAGTGTGTTCCTTGCTAGAACACACCACCTGATCCTGCACAATTATGAGATAGTGTTTTTGCTGCAAAGTGGTCCATAGTCTCCTGATAGCGTGGTTACTTGAATATGGAAGAGTGAGAGCTCTATAACGTATGAAATTCCTAGCTAATGCATTGCTATTAATACAAGTCTGTTGCATTTTCTGGAAGTTGAATTTTTTGGAGAGAATGAGCCCTTACTTAGCCCAAGGATCATCTTAGAATCTAGCACTGCCATAGTCGGATAGGTTAAGTTTTAAAAGGGGGAGAACAACTCCTCTCAACTTCAATATCTATCTCCATGTCCAACTACAATTCTGTGGCACTTCCATCTTCCAGAAATTCTTCCTCTTGATATTGTGCACCAATATACATTAGACCCAAATATTAGCCTTCTTATTTAGCAAGGCATCTGATGTGCACGTAAATGTGCATATTTTTACTTCCATATTTAATCTAATTAAATTAAATTAAAGATCATATTGGGTATTTTAACATGTTTAAACCAAAATTCAAATTATTTTCAAATCATCATTTATTCATCTTCGTATAGGGGAAAAATGGTCATTTTAGTGCATATATTAATTTGAGAAAATTTACTTGGAAATTTTTATGTTATTTTGTAGGAATTTGAACTCAAATTACAAGTGGCTTCATGGAAAATATGCATGCACATGAGAAGACAAGCAAATGAAGATAGAAACAATTCGTTTCATGAATCATGGTGGACCCCACCTACCCACTTACTATGATGTATAATTAGGAGCTAATGCACATGCTAAATGGCTATTAAAGTTACATGCACACTTAATGGAAGATTATCTCATGCTAATGATAACTTGGTGGCCACGCTTCCTAAGAGGGTAGTTTGGATAGTTCCTAAAAATATGATTAGGGTTTCCAAACATGTTTAAGTACCCCATATGTTCATGTAATTATTCTCCCTCTCCTCTTAGCCTCCATTTTAGTTAGTTCAGTTGGAGGCTCAAAAATAAAAAAGCTCTCTTTTCTTTCTTTTCATGGCTACTTAGCCATTTCCTTTCATGTAATTTTTTATATGCCATTTTAGTTCATTCTCTTTTTATTTACATGCTCTTTTCCTTTCATGTTAGTAGTTGGTTTTATTTTATGCAAGTAACCTAGCTTTTATTTATTTAGCTCTCCTTTTCTTCTTGTTTTTTTGTTCTAGGTTGCAATCTACATTTATTGATATGATAACAAATATGAGAGGCTAAACCCCTTCAATTGAGGGGTAATGAAGCTCTCTTATCATGTGGATTCAACATTTTAATGATTTGTGATCTCTTTTTATGCGTAATGACAATGTTTGAATGGGTTAAATTTTGTTGTTTTAGCTTTGAATTTGATAGCCTATATTGTTGACACCAAATAGGCTATACTTAAACAAATAAAACACAAATTATCTCTTCATCTATATATGATTATGGTAATGAAGTGATTTTAAAATCAAAATTTTATGTCTATATTTCTAATCAATAGTTAATAGGCCATGCTTAGAATAGATTTTATTTTCAAGTTCATTAACATTTTCATGAGAGTTAAAAGTGATTTAGTGGTTGTGTTATAGTTTGATGGTTTATATTGGGCTAATTAATAACACAAATATGTCATACTTATGATAAACACATCAATTAAACTCACTAATGACCAAAAAAGAGAGATCATAATTTCATTTTGTTGAACTATGTGATGTTGAAATTGCCTCTAAATTACCTTTTACTCTCATATTTTTATCACTTTTAATTTTTGTTAGTTTCTAGAATTTTTTCTAGCTTAAAAACATCTCACAAATCTTGGCTTAATTTGACCGAATAAAAATTTTAAATTCTAAACAATTCCCTATGGATCGACCCGTACTCGCTACGTACTAAAATTGTATGCTGTGCGCTTGCGGTAATTTTAATTTAAATTCGATCGGCTATTTTCTAATCCGATGAATATTTAGCCGGTTCGAACAAGTTTTTAACGCCGTTACCGAGGAATTAATTTGATTTTTATTTCTTGTTTGTACCAAAATTGGCACAACACTCTTCGGAAGTTTTTGAAGAGATAAAATGAAGAAATTAAATGGAAAAAGAGGATTATCTAACAAAAACTCCAGAAAACAGATATGTAAATGATAAAAACGCACGGAAACACATGGATTTAGAGTGGTTCGGCGTGTTGCCTACGTCCACTATGAAATTGATCACTTTATTGATGTTTCTTTAATGATTACAATTGATTGCAACGGATTACAATGAATTAAAGCTATGAAATTCGAGTACAACAACAGTAGTGGAGTATGGAATTGAATCTGGCAGAGTCTGGGCGTTGGAGCGTCAAAAGATCCTTTCTCTATAGGCCCTGGGGCTCTATTTATAGGCGTAGGAGGCTGATATTTCGCCCAGATCTCGAGAGACTTCTTCTGGCACGTGAGCGGGCCTACGCGACCGAGCCTATGAAATTTTGGCTCGATCCGTGATCGATACGAACAAATTTCGTATTAATCAAGATCTCGTCCAATGGAGTCGAAACTTGGTGTGAACATTCTTTAGCGGGTACGTAAGCTCCTGTGAAAATTTGGTGGCATTTGGACTTGTAGATCGCGAGATATGATCGATAGGAAATGGTGTTCTTCGGCAGGTCGTTTCGTTCGAATCGATTTATTCGAATCGATCGCTTCGAATCGATGGCGGCACGCGCTAGCAGGTTGACGTGGCGCGCGTTCTTCGTATCGATCCACATCTTTCGCCGACTTGATTGTGTCGTTCCAGAGTTTTCGCCGTGTTCGTATCGAAGCAATTGACTTGTTCGAATCGATCAATTGCGCGCTCTTCGTATCGGTCTGCAGTGTGCTCTGTTCGCATCGATCGTGGGGCCTTGTTCGTATCGATCGTGGGGCCTAGTTCGTATCGATAAAAGCGTTCCAACTTGATGGATACGAATAGTGAATGTTTTATGGATACGAACTAGAGTAAACTGATGGATTCGAACAAATGCCTTTTGATGGATACGAAGTGGCGTGTCCTGATGGAATCGAACAAATGCCTTTTGATGGATACGAAGCAGACATCTGCCGATCGATACGAAGTGCATTATCTGTTGATGGACACGAAATCGATCGATTCAAACTAGGGCTTGTCGATGGATATGAATCTGATCGATTCGAACCATGGCTTGTCGATGGATACGAAATCGATCGATTCGAACTGTGACCCAGTGATGGATACGAAGCTGAGGCTGTTTTCATCCAACTTGCATCGATCATAACTTGAGCATATGAACTCGGATTGACTTGAAATTTGGAACGCTGACTTCCATGGGTTCGCTCATCGTGTCTTGTCAATTGTAGCTTGATCCGGACTCGAAAAAAATTCGTCGATATCCATAGTGAGCCTGCGTATAACCGATCTCCAAGACGGACCGTCATTGGTCTCTAGTCAAGTTCTTAGTGTCACGGCCTTGCCAAAAGGCGGGATAACATTTGCCCCCCAACGTACATCTTGTGGAAACATGACGTGCTTTGAAAAGCTGCAACCTTTACTTTGATCAGTTATCGTCCTTTGAAAGTTGTAATCTTTGGTTGGTTTCCTCGGTAATGTGAACCATTGATTGTCAACAGTTGTACCCTGTATTGTTGTAACTGATTGCTGTTTGATTGTGATTAGCTGTCCGTCGTCATAATCGTTATTAGATAAGTATCCAATTCCTGTGGATGTTGAAAATTGAATATTAGTCCGACATATATGCATATATGTTAATCTGACTCTTGTTGTCGTCGCACGTTCACGAGTCGTTGTCAGTTCTTTTGTATCGAATCCTGTATCGATCCTCTCCTGAACTGATGTGAAATTCGAGTTACAACAACGATTGATGGTTGTTTTTGAATGTTCCTTCGTGTCGATCCTCTCCTGAATCGATGTAAAAGGTTGAAACATTGTCTTCGCATCGATATACATCGCATTGATGGTTACGAAATGAACAGTTCGCATCGATGGATATGAGCTTCGATGGATATGAAACGATCTTTCGTATCGATGGTTACGAACTTCGGTGGATTCCATTGCAGTGATCTTCATTTTCGAATCGATGTGGGTCACAAAGATGGATACGAAATATGCGTTCGTATCGATAAATACCGGCCTCCGGAAGCTGTGATTTGATGGATTCGAACTGCACAGTTCATATCGTTGCACTGGGGATGGAGTTGAAAATGATCGATACGAACAATGGCTTCGTATCGATGGATTTGGGTGACTCAGAAAAGCCTCCGTTGGCAATTTCGTTTTGATAAAGGCTCGAGTTGATGGATTCGAATAGCTCGTTCGAATCGATCCTGTGGTGACACATTGTAACTGGTCGAGTTTATCGGGAGACGAATCGTTCTTTCCCCTTGGTTTCGTGCCCATATAAATACCGTTGGGACTTAGAAAATTTTTACTTGCCTCTCATTTCTTCTGCCTTGTCTTCATATCGATAAAGAGACTCAAAGAAAAGAAAACCGTTCTTGCCTTTGAATCGATCCAAACCTCCAACCCCTTGAACTAATTGTTGAAATCAGGTAAATGAATGGCTAACCTACGTTGTAGCTACGAGATTCGAAATCATTTGCCAATCTATTTACATATACGACCGATCTCTGGTGATTCCAAGGCCGGAGTCGGCTCAGCAAAAATTGCCATGGTGTTTGAATAGTTTGGGGAAGAAGATATTGTGCGAGGTCGAGGAAGGAGAAGATGGAGGTCGAATCGATCCAGGGAAGAAGGAATCTGGGAACCATTGTATCGATGATGGATAAAGGATGAGTTCATATCGATCCTGATGAAACACATCCTCGCATTGACTGACGATGGGGCTTTCGTATCGATTCGAGATGACTGATACGAAGACCTCAGATTTGTTGATCGATTCGAATAAGTCGCGTTTTATCATTCCGAACTCTACTGTCTCCGATCGATACGAACTATGTGCCAGGGGATCGATACGAAAGTGGCTTAAACGATCGATACAAATTCGAATCCGTACCCCTGATGGATACGAATAGCTACATTGATCGATGCGAACTCGAACTTTGGTGATCGACAATGAGCTTAACTTTGATGATCTTGAAAAATCTTGTGCATTTGAACACCTAACTCCGACGAGCTTCATTTTGGCATAATTGGACTTGACCGTTGGACTGCATATTTGACTTCCCTTTGAAGCTCGTCGATGACACTGTAATCTAACTAAACTTTAATAAACCCTAACCTGGATCGATCGCTAACATCTGGATGGCACGGTTGTGACGGTCAGCGATGATGGTCATTCCGACTGAATTTCGAAGTCTTATCGTTTACATGCTTTCTTCAATTCTGTAGAACCTTTTTTTTCAATTAATATACAGCACTGCACTGCACAACATATTCACACACTTCACACTACGGGATGCACGGGCTTATTATCGTCTAATGATGGTTTCTCTTAAGCTAACTAGTAATGAAATCCTCAATCTCACAGCAACATGAAGCTAAGTGTTTAATTCCTCCAATAATCGAGATACCGGCCATCGAGGCCGAAGTCATAGATCCAGCTCCGGATGAGTTTCTAGGTGCCAGGATCCTTTGCAGTCCATAAGACTCTGTGCCGTCTGGCATCTCCGAAGATATGCTGGGACAGATTTTCTTAAGACACGGCTTGTCGCTTGACGATGTATTACTGCCAGGGCCAGACAATAGACCGCATGCTCCCCTGGAGGGGTTTACTACTTTCAATCGTCATGCTTGCACAGCGAGGACACTTCCTCCATTTAATCAGTACATAAGGGAAATGCTGTCATTCCTTGGAATCGCTCCATCCCAGCTACACCCCAACGGATATGCCTTGCTGAATAGCACTTTCATTGTCTTTATGGAAATTCTCTTTCGACCACCAAAGCCGATCGAGATTAAATATCTCTTCAACATTAAGAGCTGTGGAGATAGCCCTTCTTTCACATTCTTGGAAGCGGTTAGGAACTGCCAAATAGTAACGGGGTCCTGGGAAAGTCTGAGTTACTTTAAAACAGAATGGTTCTACGTTCGATGCCCCCTGGATTCGCTAGGCGATGGTTGGATAGACGTAAGTGTTGCAGCCTTTCTCATGAATTATCGAGATAATAGTAATTGTTCTCAAAACTAACATACTTCTCTTCTCTTACAACCGCAATCTCACGACCTGATGGTGGGTATTTCAAAGAGTTAGTTCAGATCCTCCAAGCAGTTCCAAGCAAAGAGAGGAACATTGACTCGGTTCTAACCGACAGAAACTTGAGAATTGTCGGGCTGATTGAACGGAAGCAAAGCATGAGGCTGGAAGGGACACTTAGAGCGGTCTCGGAGAAGCGGATGAAGCGCAAAGCTCCCGGTGTCGTGATAACCAAAGGGGTTGATCTAGAGAGAACACCCACTGACGATGAACTTATTGCTGGGCCTTCTGGCAGTTTCCAAGACTCAGGAGGAAGGAGAAAAGGCAAGGCGGTTGCTCATAAGCGTTCTAAATCCATGAGATTAAAATTCGTGTTTGTGTCTTTGCCTGTTCCTGGAATTAGAATTTCGGAGGCTCCTCCCCTGCAAGTAGAGAATCCTTTCGAAGGGCTTGCTGATATTCCGATTCCAGATTATGTGTCGTTTCAACACGACACCGGGATGGAGGAGCTTGACAGTGCTCTTGATCTGAGCGAGTCGCTTGCTATGAGTGCTGCCGACATTTCCAGTTGGTCGGGGGGTTGCACATACATATACTTCACGGCACTACATGATCTTCTAATCGCAAATTGTCCAACTCAAGAGATCACTAATTTTTCTTTCGTTTTTCATTCACAGGTACGATGTCTGGGAGAGGATCAATGCTTGCGAGCCTTCGCTAGGGTCGAAAATCTTCTTCTTATTATGAGCCCCGCAGGAGAGACTCGGATAGAGACCGCGATCGCGGGTACTCTAATCAAGAGAGGTACGGGCGGGATAGGGATAGAGACTATAGACACCGATCTAGGTCCCGTTCTCCACCTCCTAGAATTTCATCTCCACCTCCTGTTCATGTCTCACACCCACCAGAGCCTCCGCGACACCGACCGTCTTCTCAAATTTCTAGGCCTGAAACTCATCGCCAGAGGGCTGATACTATGGCTCCCATAATTGCAGAGCAGGTCCTAACCGAGCCCACGGGGGAAAGGGGCTATTAAAATCGCTCAACTGAGGAAGGAGTTCCTACACATATGCTTCGATGGCTATGTCTTTCCTCCTCATTTAAAGAGGATCCCCTCGGAAGCCGAAAATACAATCCATGATTATATTCATGATATATACTCCCAGTATAGAGAGTGGGTGAAGGCTGCAGAGAAAGCTTCCAAGGTGGCCTTTGAACGGGCCAAAGCGATCGAGAAGATGGAGTCCGATCTTGCTCAAAAGGACCGAATCATCCAAGTGCTCAATACCGAGGCCGAGACTTCTCGGAAATCTGAAATTGAGGCCACCAAAAAAGCTGATGAAGCAACTGTGGCGATGGATAGGTTAAGGCAGACACACGTTGCCTTGGTGGAGGAGACGGGCCATCGAAATACTACAGTCACCGTCGAACGGGATGCGGCGGTCAAGGAACTCAATGAGCTCAAGGCCAAATTCTTTGACATGCCCAAAGAAAGGGATGATGCAAACAACGCAGCCAAGGATGCGTGCGAACATGCTGTCTTGCTTTAGGGTGAACGGGATGCGGCCATCGCTAAGGTTCGCGAGGTGGAGACTGAGGTCGAGGAGAAGGTGAAATCGGCCGAGTCCAGGCTAGAAGCCGATATTGAAGATCTTCTCGTTGTTTACAATGCTAACGTGTTGAGGCACATGGGTCTAGCCTGGCTCGATGATTACCCGGCACATCTATACAATGCCTGGGGCCGACTGGTTGAGGAGGAGAAAGCAGTGCATCTGGGTGAGTCTGTCAATGAGTTTGAGCTCGAGAATCGTCTGCTGAATGAAGATGAAAGGAAGATTCTCCACGAGTCAATGATTTCTCATGAGAAAGAGAGACTCGGCACCCAGCACTTGGAAATAGGAGAAGGCTCTGGGGTTGAACACCACGATGCAAGTCTTGAAATTCCAGCGTCAACCTAGCCTGAATCCTTGCCTGCGGTCGATCCCCAAGTTGTTCCTGCCTACAATCCGGATCAGCCGCAGATGTCTCCGGCTACAGAGCAAGTTGCTGAAGCCGTTCAGCCGTTTACAAGCCAAACTGAGGAAGGTATTTTGAACATTCCCCATATTTGTCTTAAGTCGGAATCGTCACTCGAATTAAGTTCTAACTGTTCTCTTGTTTTTTGTCTAGTGATCGATGCTGCACCGGTCGCGCCTCCTGTCACTCAAGAATCACATCACATGCAGGAGGCTATCGTTACCGAAGCGACCACTATAACTACGACTACCCCACTCGATGAAACGCAGGGAAGCACGCTTGTTTTTGATGAGCAGATGTTGGAGGAACTCTTTCGTCATCATAGCGATCCTTTTGCTAACCTGCCATTTGTTATGGGTGGAGGTGCTCCTGCTTCAGGCTCTTCGATGCCAACTACTGATGCTCCCAGCGAGGCCCGAGCGATTACTGAAGAGGAGATATTGGCCGAAATCGACGCTGAGATGGAAGCAGCGGCTCATGGTGGCAGTTTTGGAGGTGGGATGGCGGCACCTGGACCAGCTCCGCTCAGAATGATCTCTTGGTGGTACAGTTTTCGACACTAGTGTGCCCATTCCACCTTCTACAATTGATCCTGTTCCTCCGAATCCGCCCGCAGGAAGCATCCCTATTCATTCGAGCTCAAAGGAGGATGTCGAGATCATGGCCCCGCCTGGAGACGACCATCGAAAAGTAAAGGCTCAAAGAGGAAAGGTAGTGGTGGCTCCAGCGGGTCTACACCGAAAAGGAAGCCGAGGAAGAGAAAAGAGTAGACTTGCTTCCTCGGTTTATTTTGATTTTCATATTGTTGGCCGTGTATAGATGCGGGTTCGGCCCCTGCTATTAGGAATTTTTTGGAACAAACTTGTACATGAATTTCTTTTACAAATAGTAGGAATGAAACTCTTCTTTTTTGGCTTCTTCTCAGTCATTTTGTATTTGCTTAAGTGTTTCAATGTTTGAAATGCACTTGTGAAATTTTAGCTTCCGAGTCAAGTTTGTTTTTGTTTGCCAGGTCTGGAAACTGTGGACATGGTTTACGACCGGGAAGTGAGTTGAATTTTGACGTTGCACCGCTTCAGTCAATGGTCGATGCTTAAGTCCCGCCCCCCAGTCTTGGGGATGAGTTGTTGAACATCAACCAGCGATTGCATTTCACTTACAACACGTTGAGTCTAGTGCCGCTGAACGGATGTTTGGGACAAGTGGAGATTGAGTGGTTCAACCCCACTCGTTTAATTATCGATGATCATATCCGCACTCCGAGGATTTTCATTTGTTCACTGGTGGTAGGTTACACCGGTTTAAGTTTTGATTATATGTCCGCGCTCTGGGGACTTGGAGTTAATATTTATACTTCGACTCGCACTCTGGGAGTTCGGAGTTGGTGTTTATACTCCAAATCATGCTCTGGGAATTTGGAGTTGCTGTTTATACTCCGTTTCGCACTCTGGGAACCCAGAGTTGATGTTTATACTCCGTCTCGCACTCTGGGAATCCGGAGTTGGTGTTTATACTCCGACTCGCACTTTGGGAATCTAGAGTTGGTGTTTATACTCCGACTCGCACTCTGGGGGTTCGGAGTTGGCATTTATACTCCAATTCGCACTTTGGGAATTTGGAGTTAATGTTTATACTCCGACTCACACTCTGGGAGTTCAGAGTTGGTAAACAGACGGTCAATCACATCTGCTGCACGTTTTTGGATTTCGCTCGCACTCTGGGAACGAAAGGTGTATCAAGATCATGGATGGTCGGATCACATCCACCCTGAGTCAACAAGTGAGGTCGTTAGATGGACAGGTCCATCCTCCTCAAACTTGGTTTGGATACGGGCGAGGTCGTTAGGTGGACGGATCCACCCTCCTCGAATTTTGTAAATTTATACTCCTCATCGCGCTCTGGGAATCTGGAGTTAAGCAAAGGATTGTCGTGTATCAATCGTTTTTTGACTTTGGTGTAATGGCTTGTCCCCGAGCTCGGGTCTCACTTAGAGAGTGACCGGTTGCATCACAGTCACTCCCTATTTGAATAAATCCCACCGTATGGTGGAACTTAGCTCTCCGTGCATGGTGATGTTCATATGAAGTATTTCAAGAAAATCACAGCTCTGGCTCGAAGAGATTGCATTTTATTGCTGAAATAAGAAAATATGGCAAAGTCAGCTGCCTTATTACAAATTCTAATTTCGAAATGCAGAAAAAAATTGCAAATGGAAAATAAACTAAATGAATAGACATAGTCTGTTATGTGTAGTAGCGACGAAGACTCTCGCTGTTCCAGGCTCTCGGCAGAGTAAGACCGTCGACGGTCGATAATTTGAATGTGCCATCCCCGAGCCTTCGTTCAATAATATACGGTCCTTCCCATGTTGGCTTCATATGTGAAGGGACCAGATAGATCCTTTTCAGGACGAGATCGCCTAGTTCAAAGGTTCGCGGGCGGACCTTGGCGTTGTACAATCGGGCGACTCGACTTCGATATGCGGCTGCCCTTAGATCAGCCTCCTCACGCTTCTCATCCAATAAACCAAGAGATTCAGCAAGTAATATAGCATTTATCTTCGGATCATAGTATGTCACACGATGAGAAGATATTTCTAGCTCGACTGAAATAACAGCTTCTGAACCATAAGAGAGAGAGAATGGACTGTGACCGGTCGCGGACTTGTGGGTTGTTCGGTAAGCCCATAAAGCCATAGGAAGTTCATCGACCCACTTGCCCCCGACCTTTTCCAGTCGTTTTTTCAGAATGAACATTATAACTTTATTGACCGCTTTGACCTGTCCGTTCGCTTGAGGGTATGCAACTGCAGAGAATTTCTTTTGAATGTGAAACCATTTGCAGAAATCTTTAAATTCAATGCTGTCCAATTGGGTTCCGTTATCAGTAATAATGGTGTGTGGGAGACCAAATCGACAGATGATGTTGCGGACTACAAAGTTGATCACTTTTTTCGTCGTTATGGTGGCAAGAGGTTCAGCTTCAGCCCACTTTGTAAAGTAATCAACTGCAACGATGGCGTACTTCGCTCCACCTTTTGCCAGAGGTAGAGTACCAATGATGTCGATGACCCATATTACGAACGACCATGGGCTGACCATTTGCGTTATCTCGGTAGGTGGGGCTCTAGGAATTCGAGCATGCTTTTGACATTTATCACACTTCTTTGCATAATCCGACGCATCGCGGTTCACAGTAGGCCAATAATATCCACACCGAAGTATTTTCTTGGCAAGTGCTTGCCCCCCGGTGTGATCACCACATTCTCCCTCGTGTACATCGTGTAATACTCTCTTAATTTCATTGTGAATGATACACCGGAGTAAAGGAACAGAGTACCCTCTCCTGTACATGACTCCATTCTAGATGGTGAATCGTAAGGCCTTCCGAAGGACTTGTCTTTTCTCACTCCTGCGCTCCGGCAGGATTCCTTGCTCAAGGTAATTTCTGAATGGAGTCATCCATGACTCCTTATCGGGAACGATTTCACATACCCGATCTGTTTCTGCCCGGTCAATGCTTGGGGAAGATAACGTCTCTACGGGAATGAGTCCCATTTGCTGAGCTTCACCTGTGCTGGCTAACTTCGCCAATGAATCGGCTTTCTGATTGCGTTCTCGAGGTATGCAATAAATGGCATAATAATCAAATTGGTTCAGTATTTCCTGGACCCGAGATAAGTAAGCAGCCAGCCTTCGATCTCTCGCTTGATATTCCCCCCGAACTTGACACACAACTAATTGTGAATCACAATAAATTTCCACAGCGATAATTCTCAAATCTCTAGCAAGTTTCAATCCAGCTAAGAGGGCTTCATATTCAGCTTCATTATTGGTTGCATGAAAATCGAACTTTAAAGCATAACATATAAATCGGCCTTCGGGGGTTTCAAGTACAACACCAGCGCCTGAACATCGGTCGTTTGATGCACCATCAGTGTACATCTTCTAGACGTATTCGGGAGATTCACTGGTTTCGGGCAAGTCCTCCGGGATGGTAAATTCAGCTATGAAATCGGCTAAGACTTTTCCTTGAATGGCTCGTCTTGGAGTATAAGTAATGTCAAACTGGCTCAGTTCGATGTTCCACTTGAGTAACCTACCAGACGTCTCAGGCCGCGTAAGGACCTGTCGTAACGGCTGGTCGGTGTAAACAATAGTAGGATGTGCCTGGAAATATGGTCGGAGCTTCCTTGATGCAATAACAAGGCAATAAGCCAACTTCTCTAGTTTCGGATAATTCCTTTCAGCTCCAGTCAATCGTTTGCTGATGTAGTATACTGGCTTCTGTATCCTGTCTTCTTCTCGAATTAAGGCAGCGCTGATAGCGTTTTCTGATATCGCCAAGTAAACGTACAACTTCTCATGATCAATAGGCTTTGACAGGATAGGTGGTGTGGATAGATGCTGAATTAGTGCTTGGAAAGCGCCTTCACACTCTGTGGTCCATTCAAAGTTCCGTTTTCCTTTTCGGATTAGATCGAAGAAAGGAATGCATTTGTCAGTGGACTTCGAAATGAACCTGCTCAGTGCTGCTACTTTCCCATTAAGACTTTGGACTTGCTTTATAGTTTTCGGAGTTTCAAGATTTCTGATTGCCTAGTTCTTTTCAGGATTAGCTTTGATTCCTCGAGCATTGACAATAAACCTAAGGAATTTCCCGGATGCAACTCCAAAATGACATTTCAGTGGGTTGAGCTTCATTCTGTATTCTCGAAGTATGTTAAACATAGTCTCCAGGTCTTTAATATGGTTAGTGGAAAATCGTGACTTCACAAGCATGTCGTCTACATATATTTCCATGGTTTTCCCGATTTGACTGGCAAACATCCGATTGACCAATTGTTGATAAGTAGCCCCGGCATTCTTGAGTCCGAATGGCATAACTTTGTAGCAATAAAGTCCCAGATTGGTTACGAAGCTGGTATGTTCTTGGTCAGGTAAATGCATTGGTATCTGATTGTAGCTAGAGTATGCATCCATGAAGGATAAGAGTTCATGTCCAGCTGTCGAGTCTACGAGCTGATCAATTCTGGGAAGCGAGAAACTTTCTTTTGGACAAGGTTTATTCAGATCGGAGTAACCGACACATGTTCTCCATTTTCCGTTCGATTTTCGAACAAGTACGGGATTCGACACCCATTCGGGATATAGCGCTCTCGAATGAACCCGTTTGTTTTAAGCTTTTCTACCTCTTCTTTAAAGGCGGCAGATCTCTCTGGTTCCATACCACGCCTTTTCTGTTTGACCGGGACATGCCGCGGGTTAATATTCAGAGTGTGGTTCGCGATGTCTGGCGATATCCCACACATATCAGAATGCGTCCAGGCGAATACGTCAAGATTCGCCCGTAGAAACTCAACCAATTCCTCTTGAGTTTGCTGGCTTAGCTGAGACCCAATCTTTATCATTTTCGAATCATCATCATTGTCAATCGGGACATCGATCGTCAGTTCGGCCGAGGATGCTTGACTTTCTTTAGATTCTCCTTCATCTTCAGTTTCTCTTGGGTCAAGATCCCTTTGGAATTAGCTAGGGTGCCGGGCCTAGGCCTAGGCATTAATTGTCAATTATCAGCAAAACGGACGCAGAGAGATTCCTCTACGCCCTTTCCTTTCTCCTTTCGCTGCGCCTCCCGCAGCTCGGCAACATAACAGGCTCTCCCAGCAGCCTGATCTCCTTGAATGACTCCTACTCCACGATCAGTGGAAAACTTCAAAGTCAAACACCATGGGGCAATGGCTGCCCTAAATTCAGCGAGGGCCGGTCGGCCCAAGAAAGCATTATAAGGGGAGTCTATGTCTAACACAACGAACTGCAGTATCCGGACTCTCCGGCGTTCTCCAACTCCCAACTCCACTGGCAGTTATACTACTCCAGTGGGTATAGTAGCGCTCCCATTGAAACCGTGGATTCGGGACTGACAAGGTTTCAAATATTTGGCTTCCATTTTCATTTGGTCGTAAGCTCGTTTAAACAAAATATTCACAGAGCTTCCACTGTCAACTAAGATCCTCTTCATCCAAACAGGACCTACTTGAGCTGAGATGACCAGTGGATCGATAGTGGGGGCTTCGACTTTATCAGCATCTCTGTTTCTGAACACGATGTCATCTGTCATCGTCTTTTGTTGTTTGGCCGGAGCTCCTTCATCAAAACTACTATAACACTCGAAGTCCGCTTGCCTGATAGAGCTGGCATACGAATCCATTTCCTTCCAACTTTGGTCTGCTAGATGGGGACCACCACTTATTGTATTAATAACCAACCTCCCGCCAGTTCGAGCGGGTTCCTCCTGCCTTTCTTGATTTGGTTGACGATTCCGATTTGACGGGCCTGCACCTCCTGACTGTGGCGCCCGCACATATTGATCCAACTTTCGTTCACGTATCAGCTTTTCAATGAGATCTTGTAAATGACGACACTCATTTGTATTATGTCCATAACTCTCATGAAATCTGCAAAACTTCCCTGTTTGGACTTGTCTTTCCGTTGACGGCTTCGGGGCAGGTTTCCTGTATTGCATGGTATTGCAGGTCTGCAAATACACATTTTCCAATAACGTATTCAATGGAGTATAATTGTCAAACATGGGAGCTCTACGCCGTGGACCATGATTCTGATCTTGTTTTTTACCTTGATTTCCACTGTCCCTCTGCTGGTTCTGTTTGTTTTGTATATTCAACTGAACTTTTCCGGAACTCTCCCCGTATTGTTTAACTGCGATGTTACTTTGAATTCCTTCCATGCTGGGTCCTGCATCATCCTGCTTCCTAGATTGTTTCGCATACTCCCTTCTCAAGAATTGGGCTGCCTTGGAATAGAAACGGTCCAATGACGCAGGCGGCTTCCCAGCTAACCAATTTCCGAACTCGGAATTAGGATCAATCCCCTTAGTCAATGCCATCAGGATAGAGTTGTCATTGGGATTGCTTATTTCTGCACACGCAGCATGAAATTGCTCCAAGTAACGTCTGTGTCTCTCCGGGAGCTTGAGTGACACTAGACAGAGTATTAACATCTTTAGGTCTCGCTACGTGCATACAGAACTGTTCAACAAACTTGGTGGCCATTTGGTCGAAATTAGAGATGGATCGTGGTGGCATACGAGTAAACCACATAGTTGCAATGCCCCCTAGGGAAATGGGGAAACTACGGCATTTGACTGCATCATCAGCTCTCGCAGCATTCATTAGCCATTCATACTTCAGGATGTGTTGATTTGGATCCAAATTCCCTTCATAGACTGGAAAAGTTGGCATCCTGAAGCGCCGAGGTGGTTCAGCATATAATATGTCATCAGTGAAAGGGGTATGACTCCGGGAGATCCCCCAGTCGTCATTAGTGAGACCTCGACTTTCACGGATCATCTAACGAATCATCGTTAGTATATCCGGCATCCGGATATTTGGAGCATGCTGTGCCAAGTGTGGTCGGGTTCCACAGCGTGAGTCTGGACCGAACGCGGTCGACGGTCCGTGCCTCGCCTCCTTGGTTCAACATTTTCAGGGACATAAGGTTCTGGAGTATGTTCTTATTGGTTACGATGCGTATCAGCTTGATTTCTAGCATCGACTCCTTGTTCGGTAGTGGTGGTGGTAGCAAGGTTGCCTGTGACATGGTAAGGAGCGGCACCCCCTTGGGATGAAGGTCCGGTATGATGACTGGTGGATGGTCCAGTCCTTGGTTGTCTAAGATTTAAGGCAGGTTGGTGTCCCGTGGCCTAGGTGTAGCTTACATCCAGCCGTGGGCGTGTGGATCGGTGATGATCATCCGATGAGGCTGAACTCTCCGTGGAAGAATAAGAACCTTGATCTCTTCTGGACCTTCCGCGCCTTTGGCGATTCAGCTGGTTGGTCAACTCTGTGTTGGCGTGCAGTTGTTCAGTAAGCTGTTGCTGACTCTGGGTCAACTCTTGAAGCAACATCTGAAATTCTTGTCTGGTGACCGGACCCGATGGATTTGAAGGTCCGGCGGTATCTTGGTTGGATGGAGGCAACTGTACGGGATTTTGTCTATCCCGTCCTTCCTGATCAGCAGTTGTAGAAGCAGTTTGTGTGCTTACCATGATGAATTGACGAAGTCCTTTCCTAGATCTGATGCAAATTTGAATAAAATGGAAGGGCTTTAAGGCTTGAGATCTGGATCTTCTTCTTCGATTTTTGCAATCCGGTATCGATAGGAGATCCAAAGAGCAGGAGAAAAATTGGGTTTTTTCTCGGTGAAAGCACCAAAGTGTTTGTACCAAAATTGGGCACAACACTCTTCAGAAGTTTTTAAAGAGATAAAATGAAGAAATTAAATGGAAAAAGAGGATTATCTAACAAAAACTCCAGAAAACAGATATGTAAATGATAAAAACGCACAGAAACACAGGGATTTAGAGTGGTTTGACGTGTTGCCTACGACCACTATGAAATTGATCACTTTATTGATGTTTCTTTGATGATTACAATTGATTGCAGCGGATTACAGCGAATTAAAGCTATGAAATTCGAGTACAACAACAGTAATGGAGTATGAAATTGAATCTGGCAGAGTCTGGACGTTGGAGCGTCAAAAGATCCTTTCTCTGTAGGCCCTAGGGCTCTATTTATAGGCGTAGGAGGGTGATATTTCGCCCAGATCTCGGGAGACTTCTTCTGGCATGTGAGCGGGCCCACGCGACCGAGCCTATGAAATTTCGGCTCGATCCGTGATCGATACGAACGAATTTCGTATCGATCAAGATCTCGTCCAATGGAGTCGAAACTTGGTGTGAACATTCTTTAGCGGGTACGTAAGCTCCTGTGAAAATTTGGTGGCATTTGGACTTGTAGATCGCGAGATATGATCGATACGAAATGGTGTTCTTCGGCAGGTCGTTTCGTTCGAATCGATTTATTCGAATCGATCGCTTCGAATCGATGGCGGCACGCGCTAGCAAGTTGACATGGCGCGCGTTCTTCGTATTGATCCACACCTTTCGCCGATTTGATCAAGTCGTTCCGGAGTTTTCGCCGTGTTCGTATCGAAGCAATTGACTTGTTCGAATCGATCAATTGCGCACTCTTCGTATCGGTCTACAGTGTGCTCTGTTCGCATCGATCGTAGGGCCTTGTTCGTATCCATCATGGGGCCTAATTTGTATCGATAAAAGCGCTCCAACTTGATGGATCCGAATAGTAAATGTTTTATGGATACGAACTAGAGTAAACTGATGGACTCGAACAAATGCCTTTTGATGGATACGAAGTTGCATGTCCTGATGGATTCGAACAAATGCCTTTTGACGGATACGAAGCAGACATCTGCCGATCGATACGAAGTGCACTATCTGTTGATGGACACGAAATCGATCGATTCAAACTAGGGCTTGTCGATGATACGAATCTGATCGATTCGAACCGTTGCTTGTCGATGGATATGAAATCGATCGATTCGAACTGTGGTCCAGTGATGGATACGAAGCTGAGGCTGTTTTCATCCAACTTGAATTGATCATAACTTGAGCATATGAACTCGGATTGACTTGAAATTTGGAACGCTGACTTCCATGGGTTCGTTCGTCGTGTCTTGTCAATTGTAGCTTGATCCGGACTCGGACAAAATTCATCGATATCCATAGTGAGCCTGCGTATAACCGATCTTCAAGACGGACCGTCATTGGTCTCTAGTCAAGTTCTTGGGGTCACGGCCTTGCCAAAAGGCGGGATAACATTTCTATTCTTCGAATTATTTTTGTTTGATTTTATTGTTTGTTTGTTTTGTGTGATTTTATTTTAAAAAAAAGAAAAAGAAAAAAAATATTGTGTGTTTGTGTGATTTTTGTTTGCGTTTGTTTGTGTGCATTTCTTGTTTTCTAGTCTTATTTGCATTTCTATTTGTAAAAAAACAACATGCACAATTTATAAAAAAAATATTTTATTAATTCACATGTGCATTTTCATTTTTGCATCTACATTTTTACATTTACATCTTTCTTTTACATTTACAAAAAAAACTGTCACTGCACATCCACTACTGTGCATCACTATCATGCCCTATACATCACCACTTACATCTCTGTTATAACTGTGCACTGCCATCTTCACAACCATCCACCCCTGCACACTGTGCTTCTACCAGCAGACCACTCTACAAACATCAGACCACCTCTACATATCACTTACTTACCTGCACATCCACCCTCGACTAATCACATATATACTGTGATCAACCCCCGCCAACACTACAACTACTTCTCTGCCAAACATTGCCTTTCTTTCTTTCTTCACCTTACTTGCTTGCTTCCTCCACTATACATAGAAAACTGACAACATTCCACTGATATCAACCATTCACTGCCCCTACTTCCAGTGCCATATTCCCCCACCCAGTTCATAGTCTATAATTCACCCCCATTCCTACCAACTCACCACTGTTAGCAACCATTTCTCCGACCATAAATACTTCAACCATCATCCGTGGTTGCCTACACAACTCTGTGCACATTTCAGTGTGCACATCATATATTGTGCACATCTACTTCCAAGCTACCACTCTCTGTAAACTTCCACTTTTCACAACTGACGACACCCAAACAACTAAAACCACTTTTCAATGCCTCTCTTCCACTTCCATTCACAACTAACTGTAAGCCTACCCATACATAACAACTACTGCAACCTGACTACTTGCCATCCACTTCCACCATATACCACACAGTTCATCGCTGCAGCCATTAACTATCATCCCTCCCAAACCATTCACATACAATACCATTCAATCACCATCCTCTTGCAACTACTAAAAACATTACCAAACTAAACTTTTGTCACCCACACTTCAACCTCATCTCCACCACTCTTCAACTACCTCACTGAACTGCTTTCACTGACCATCCTTCCTTAACCATATCCGATAACAACAACAAAAAAGAAAGAAAAAAAATACTGTGCGCATAAACATACAACACCTCTACTCCAACCATCCACCTCTTTAACCGCAGCAGTCTCCCCAACATCATACCATTTCCTCCAACCTGCAGCCTCTACTTCACCTCATCCTTGCCTCAGCAACCACCTTTGCAAACCGCCTCACCTTCAGCCGACTGCAACTCCTTAAGACCACCATCCATTAATCATTACACAACAGCAACAACTTCCTTCATCCTATCACTTACCTCTGCAACTTCCAGCAAACCAATTCAACTAACCTCTACATTGACCAAAAACCACATTCGCAATTCACATATGCGCCTCCCCCCATTGCCTCCCTCAATTGCAAATCGCGAACACCTTTCAACAATAACCACCGCGACTTTATCACATTCCAACCACCAATCGCGATTCCCCAAGCCATCCATCACCAGCCAAGAAACCCTGAAATCGAACAACTCTCTTCACCTGAAATCGAACAACTCTCTTCACCTGAAATCGAATTCCACTGCATCCCCAAAATAAAAAAAACAATTGCCCACAAATACGTCGCCATTAGATTTAGGTTTGGAATTGAAATATAGAAACGCGTATTTCGTTTCGAAGTCGATTCGGAATTTGGTTGAAATATTTTCTTTTATTCGTGAATTTGATTAAAGAATTGAGTTGTGCTATTATATTGTTTAAGTGGGCTGGGCTGTGTTTTTAATTTGATAAAGAGAATGTTTATATTTCTTCCTTTTATTTGTTTAATTTGTTCAAGCTTTAATTTATCCTCTCTTCATAAAAAAAAGTTCTGCTTTCTTTTAGTTTAGTTTTCTTATATCCTTTTAATAAAAAATTCCAATATAAAAAAAACAAGTTTCAATTTGTTTTATTTTAAATTTGTCTTGTTTTTTTACTTCTTTTAGTTTTCACTTGTTTTAGTTTTACTTCTTTCAGTTTTCATTTTCACCTGTTTTAGTTTTCATTTGTTTTACTTTCATTTATTTTGTTTTTCACTTGTTTTATTTTCTTCTTTGATAAACATATAAAAAAAATTTAAAAAAATGTACATGTCTTGATTCACTCCTTTTCAGGTTGCCAAAGCAGAAAATCACAAGGAAAGTAACCGCTTGCTTGCTTAAAAAAAATATTTGCCGCTTTAAAATAAAATTGCTAATAAATCTGCACGCTCTGGTATCGTGCCCCATCCCTTGTTTTTATTTGCCTTGTATTGTTGATTGCTTGCATTTTATATTAAAAAAAATTAAAAAACAAAAACAAAAAAAATTCATTCGTAGTTGCATCATTAATACACGTTTAATTTCAGTTTGTATTTCATCCTAGAATTTTGATTAATAATAACAGTTAGACATCAATAATGCTTAATTGTATATTGATAAGTTGTCCTCTTTCAACACTTTAATTTCTTGGTGTCTAGGCTACGACAGAGCAATAATCAGTAATAAATATTATGGTGATTCGTAAATATTATATTGATTGTTTCTCTGAAGGTACTTAAACCTTCGGCTGCATTGCTACGGTAATTCGTGGTGCACCGATAAATCTTGTCCGTTACTTGACTGAGAACTATCTTATTGGATTAAGACAAAGTGTGATTATACAATTTTGGGTTAAGAGCTACCTAAGGTAGAAAAATTGTAATTAAACCCTTGCATTCATTTAATTGCATTAGTTCATGCATATTTAAGAAAACATAAAAAAATTTACAGAACCAAAAACTAAAAAATATTTTGTTAATATTTCTTAACTTAGTTTTTAAATCCTTTCTTTTGAAAATTTTCAAATAAAAGCAAAAATCCAAAAAAATAATTAGAAAAGCAAAAATAATATATATATATATATATATATATATAACCTTTTCAAAAACCAAAATTGAAAAAAATCCAAAAACCAAACAAAAATCAAATTTCCTTTTGAAAAATAAGTTCCTTTTAGTAAATAGTTTTCCTTTGCAAAAAAATATCCAAAAAAAACATTCTTGAAAATGTCGGGATTTCCCTATTCACAAGAATTTTACGATAGTTGTGAAAATCAATATAATCCATATAATTTCACTCCAAATTCTTATGGATATTTTAACAACAACTATTGTTTAAACAATTCGAATTTCGAACAACAAAATTTTCAAAATGATGACCAACCCTGAAATCTGGAAAAGAGTATCGAAACAATTTCGTCGTTACTTGAACTCTCTACACAAAATGATCAAAGGATAAGTGATTTGTGTAATTCATATTTGTGCAACAATTCAAGTCAAAGTTTTCAAGATAATCAAAATTTGAATTCACTTCAAAGTTCAAATGATTTCGATTATAACTCATGCCAATACAACTTCGAATTTCAAAATGAATTTCAAAACGAATTTCAAAACGAAAATGTGAAGCACTTTTCAAATAATTTTGGCAATGTGAACATTCCCGACTATGGTTCAATGAACAATTTTTGCTCTCAACAATTTCAAATTGAAAATCCTCAAATTAATAATTATAAATTGGATTTTGTTGAGAAAATAGACGAAATTTACAAAGAGCACATAGATTTGTTGTTTGAAACATATATGAAACAACGTGAGAAATAAAATCAAATTCCATCTTGTGACGAGTCAAGCAATAATCCATCTTTTACCAAGATTGACATTTTCAAATAACAACTTTTGAAATTGAAAACGACAATCTTAACAAAGCTGTTGAAAATTCAGTAATTGAGTTGAATTTCAATTCTTTTGAGGGTGAGATACTCGATTTAAATTTCGATCTTCCTTTTTTTGATTTCGAAAATTTGAATACAACAACTTTGGATTTTGAAAATGATATACGCAATGAAGTTGTTGATAATCCAACAAAGGAAGATGAATTTAACTAACATGAATTTTTTGGACTTTTCGATGATGAGTTGTTGAATTCTGAAGGGGAATATTTAAATCACCATTTTGATTTTGAAATTGATAATTCTGAAGAAGTTTTCAATGACAAGTTTGAATTTCAATTTGGTGAAAATAAACTTGAATTTCAATCAATTGTTTTATCAACCCCAAAATTCATTGAAAATAAAATAACTCACACGATTTTTAATAAAACGACATTCGTTTTTCCAAATCAACATTCAACTATGAAATCTTTTATGATTTGGTTTCTGCGCTTAAGCTGTGTCTCGCATACTTGATGAGACAAATAAATTGGCCTTTGAAAGACCATTTCATTTACTTTTTAACGGTGTATTTTCTGATGTTGTGTAAATAATAATCTTATCATGTAAATATAGGTCATATTTTTATTTTTATTTTGTTTTTCTCCTTCCACTTGAGTTGACTGTGGGGACATAGTCAAAATCAAGTGTGGGGGGGATTCTCATCTTCTTTTTTATTTTTTATGGTTTATTTTTGCATTTTCTTTCCAAAAATTAAAAAAATTCCAAAAATAATTTTTTTAGCACTTTGATTTATTTTTGAAAAAACACTATAGGATAAATATATGGTTTTGGTTATTAAATTAAAATTTTTGAAAATTTATTTGTCTTAACAAAAATAAAAATCAAGTTTGATTACAAGTAACTATGATTTAACTAGTATATAGGAAGGGTCATACGTGTTAATTATAAAGTATATCCTAATTGAAAATCTTTGTTTGAAAAAGTGGTGAATTTAAAGTAAAGGATATAACATTTTTAGTCTTCTAAGTTAAATAGTGCTAAGATGATTTTGCAAAACTCTCTCTTAAAAAAAAAAAATACACAAAACAAACAAAAGAAAAAATATATTTGTATATATGTATATATTTTTTATTAACACCTAGAGTCATGTGTTCACACGTAAGTGTGTACACTTGCCATGCTCTGTACCCTTCTCACGTAAGCCTAAAAGTCAGTGCACGATCGGTATATCCGCCCTCAGTTTATCTAAGTTAGGTGTATGTATATAAAAATTCTTTTATTAATAATGCCTATAGTCGATAGGTGTTCACACTCGTGTGTTCACTCGCCACGCTCTGTATTCCCTCACATAAGCCTGAAAGGCAGTGCATGGGTAACATATCTGGCCTCAGTTTATCTGAGTTAGGCATATGTAAATATTGTTAATATCAATAAAATTTTCAAATAAGATAGAGTAACCAATTAAAATCCAAGCACTATTTTTACTTATTTGATTTGACTAGTTATTCAAAAGAAATGAAAATACCAATTTAAAAAACTTTGATAATCAACTAAGGATCCATTTCATAGTTACACTGTGTTATTACTTCTCTTGAAGAGGAATCATCGTCTCTACATTTGGAAAGTTCATTAAAGGGATTCTCTAATCTTCAAATTTCAGACGATATCATGTCTTATGACTTTCCAAACATTAACATCGAAGGACTTAACTCTCCCACCAGAAGTGGCAAAGGCATCCAACCTTCTAATAAAGGGGAGCACACACCGATGAGCAAAGCTACCATCACCAGTCTATTGGGGGAAACACTAGGACACTCGCAATCACTTGTACCCTACTATACACTTGTTATTGATCTCTCGTACGACAATTTCTGATACGCTCTTATTTGGTCTTTGCAAGTGAAATGTCTCAATCGAGAGCCTTTGATCGTCTTCGAAGCTCCTCAGCATACCATCGTCCAAGTTGGGATTCCGAGTCCACCCGACGCGAAGATAAGGATGAGGGACGGGACAGGAATTACCACTCGAGGGAGACTTCTTCCTCTTCCAAACGAAAATATCAATCTCATACTTCTCGTCAAGGCGAACAATCTCATTTTGCAGTTCAGAGTGGAGAACAACCTTCTTATCGTGGCCCTCACGTCGCTGCGTCTCACGAGCAACACTCCGGCTCTTCAAGCTTAAGGCAATCTCGTGAGCGCCAATCAAGCAAATACCCACTTGCTACTTCTGATCCACCCCTGCTGCTACTCCCCCTAACACTTCCACCGTAGAGAAGTTGGCCGAGTTTAAGGCCAATTTCCCAAAAATTTACTTCAATGGCCTTAAATTCCTCCGTTTTATTCAAATTATCCCAGGGCATGCCAAGGAAAGCTCTATAGCATGTGCAAATGACGTATTTGTACAACACGAATCATTCATGCACTTGGTAGAAAAAGTTTTTGAAGTTTCTATCGACCGACAACACGAAATAGACCATCTTAAGTTGGAAGCAATACATGAAAAGGATATAATCAAGCACCAGGATGTTGAGTTGCTAGAATTCAAAACCCAACTTGCTGAGGCGAAAAAGAATGCCAAGGAGACAGCAGAGGCGGTAAGCCGTTTGAAAGCTTCTCATAGAAAAGAACTCGACGTGGCCCTTCATCGTAGTGGGACACTTGATTTAGAAAAGGACTCCTTGCATAAGTAGAAAGATGCTTTAGCTCACCACGTTAAGGAGCTTGAAGAATTGTTAAAGAAGGAAAGGGAGGAAAAAATTGAATCCTAAAAGGAATCGTAGAAGTATTGCAAAGTAGTCATTGAGGCTAGGAGCTGGAAGGCAAAACTTGATGAAAAATTTGCTAAAATTGAAGCTCTCAAAGAAGAGGCCCTAGAAGAAGGCAAAAAAGAAATGATCGAACAAGTCAACTCCCAGGTAGAAGCCGCCTTGGAGTCCGGTAGGAATGAGATCAAGGACATATTCGATCCGTTGATCATAGAATACAATGCTAAAGTCCTGCTCCATCGCGACTTAAGTTTTCTTAGTGAGGGCTACCTTGAATCGCTTGCTTAAGCTTGGGAGCATATTTATAAGATGAAGAAGGAAGAGATGGGTGAAGTAGAATTTAATGTGGAAGAATTAGCGAGGGAGGTTCTTCGCAGAAACACGCTCTCGGATCTGGCCGCCGCAAAACTTCAATTTTTCAAGACTTTTGCACCTACTGAAGGAGGAAGGGATATTGCTGGGTCTTCAAGAACTGATCTAATGTGTTCCTCTCCAACCCAAATATCCGGACCATCAACTTCTCTTGACATGGAGCAGAATTTCGACTATGATCCGGATAAGCCTGACTTTAAATCAAAAATGCTATCTCCCATCCTTAGAGGAGGCACCTCGATGACTACAAAAAGTCAACCAGATGCTGGTATTATACTATACTCCTCTATTATATCTCACGCAATGGCTTTTATCTAACATCCTTATTTTATCAAATTTTCTTGGTCTTACGGGTCCCAGTCAAACTCCCATAAGTGGCGCTATTGTAGAACAACATGAGGAAACGACTGAAGACTCGGTGACTACTAATGTTCCGAGACTTGATGCTCAAGTCATCAGTGAGCTTGATGAAGATAAGACAGAGGTTAAAATCGAGCCCGTTAAGGTGGAGATCGATGATCCTCATCTGGTGCCATTGCAAATTATTCCATCGGGTGGGTCGAACCTTTATGAACTTCCTCCTACCTCCTCAATCTGTCCGACCAAAGGCGGTAAGGGGTCTCGAAAGAGAAGTACGAGTGACTCCACCCCTGGAAAATCCAAAAGAGAAAGAAAATCGAAGAAGTAATTGTTGCTTCATGTCATTGTATATAGTTTGCATAATTATTTCTTTCACTAGTCGTAGTTGTACGGGTATGAGTCCTGATCTTTTGAAATAACTTGTACTAAAATTTTGGCATCTGCAAATAGAAGTTTTTATTTTCAGCTATGCTTCGTATGAATTGTTATTCAAGTAGATGAACGATTACTTTCCAATCAATGTACTTGTAATTTGTTGCTTATGAATTTTGTTAACAATCCACCATTTTGGCGAGGCCGTAATTCGGATGGTCGATTCCCATCCTTAGCGAGATTATACTCCTCCTATTGATCTTATGCCGTAGTTTATGGAATAGAGAACGGTCAAAATCCACTCATCTATTCATGCAGTTTGTGGAATAGAGAACGTTCGAAATCCACTCATCTATTCATGGAATTTGCGGAAAAAAGAACGGTCGAAATCCATTCATCCGCTCTCCGGGGACTTAGAGTTATTTTGTGGGCAGTCTGTATCTGCTCGATTTATGTTTATACTCCAGTCGGTGCTTTGGGGACCTAGAGTTGTTTTGCGGAAAGTTGGTATTCGCTTGACTTATGTTTATACTCCAGTCCGCACTCTAGGGACATAGAGTTATTTTGCGGGCAGTAATCTGCCAGATTTACGTTTATACTCCAGTCCACACTCTGAGGACTTCAAGTTATTTCGGGAGCAACTAAGTTGTACTCCTTTTGGTTGATTGGTTTTGTTTCAGTCCCACAGTCCGGGCAGGATTTTTTAATCTTCAAATTGTCGACCATATTCGTTCCTTATTGCGTGTTCCATTCTCTAGATCATTTACAGGATTTGTTAAACGAGCAAATTAACTGAGCTCATATTGTTTGATCCCATTGGGGGTTAGCACGATCGATCGATTTCAAACTCTGGGAGCCTGTTCACACACATTGATATCAATCAGTTTCGTTATGTATTTAGCATACAATGTAATAATATCATAACTACAAAGGAAGCTTGAAACTTTATTCATTAAATGGAAAGGAACAAAATAATATATCTTATTACATATTCAGAAAATCAAATGCTAAAGAAAAACTCTGAAAGTAAATAGAACTGAAATGTAAAGGAAATAATCTAAGTGAAATAGAATCGTAAATGCTTGTTGTTCCACGCTCTCAGAAGTGTAATGCCATCAACAATTGCTAGCTTGAAAGTTCCTTCTCCAAGCTTCTGTTCAATGACATATGGTCCTTCCCAAATCGGATTCATGTGTGACGGGGTAGGAAAAACCCGTTTTAGGACGAGATCGCCAATTTCGAAGGTTCTTGACTGCACTTTAGTATTGTAATATCGGGCGACTCAATGTTGGTGTGCAGCTGCTCCCAAATCGACTTCTTCGCGCTTCTCATCTATAAATTCCAAAGATTCCAAGAGAAGATTTTATTTGTTTTAGGATCGTAGTAAGTCACTCAATGAGAAGGGACTTCGAGCTAGACAAGAATAACGACTTCTGAACCATAAGCGATGGCGAATGGAGTATGGCTAGTCGTGGCCTTGTGAGTGGTCCTGTAAGCCCAAGGTGCTATAGGAAGTTCATCCACCCACTTGCCTCTGGCCTTCTCCAAACGCTTCTTCAGAATTGACTTGATGATTTTATTTATAGTTTCAACCTATCCATTCGCCAATGGGTGAGCAACCATTGCAAATCTCTTTTTAATGTTGTATCTTCGGTAGAAGTCTTTAAACTCAGTACTATCGAATTGAGTCCCATTATCTGTTACAATAGTCCATGGGAGACAAAGCGACATATGATGTTTCGGACGACAAAGTTGATTACTTTCTTGGTCATGATTGTAGCTAAAGGTTCCGCCTTGGCCCATTTGGTAAAGTAATCAACTGCCACAATAGCGTATTTCATGCCATCTTTAGAGATCGGTAATGAACCGATAATATCTATACCCCACATGGCGAATGTCCATGGGCTAACCATTTGTGTGATTTTTGTTGGCGGAGCTCTCCGAACTTTTGCATATATTTGGCATTTATCACATCGTCATACATAATCAGCTGCATCTCGGTTTATGGTTAGCCAATAATACCCATAACGGAGTATCTTCTTTCCATAGTTTGGCCCCCAGTGTGATTGCCACATTCTCCTTCATGAACTTCTTTCAAAACACATTTTATCTCGTCATTAGCAATACACCGGAGTAAAGGGACTGAGAAACCTCTCCTATACATGACCCTTTCTTGCATAATATATCGTAAAGCTTTTCGAAGGACCTGTTGCTTTTCACTTCCTTTATCAGGTAGGACCCCGTGTAGTAAATAGTCTTTAATTAGAGTCATCCACGATTCCCTTTCAGATTCCACCTCCAATGCTTGATCGATTTCCTTCATGTTTATACTTGGGGTATCCAATACTTCGACCGGTACCAAACCCATCTGCTATGCATCGTCGGTAGTAGCGAGCTTTGCTGATGAATCGGTCTCTCTGTTTTGATCGTGCATAATATGTGAAATGTCATACTATTCAAATTCAGTTAAAAACACCTGAACTCGGGTAAGATAAAGGGCAAGCCATTGTCCCTTATCCTGGTAGTCTCCTCTAACTTGATACACCACCAATTGCGAATCACAGAAGTTTTCAAGAGATTTAACTCCAAGTTCTTTGGCGAGTTTAAGTCCAGCAATCAAAGCTTCATATCCAGCTTCGTTTTTTATCGCTGGGAAATCAAGGTTCAGAGCATAATAAATCGACCGATTATAAGGAGTCATAAGTACAATCCCAGCTCTAGAGCAATGATCATTAGGCGCTCCATCAATATATAACTTCCATCGAACAGTGGGGATTTCACTTCCTTTTGGAAGATCATCCTGCCCGGTAAACTCTGCTATGAAGTCCGCTAAAGCCTGTCCCTAGATGGCTTTCCTGGGGAGATAAGTAATGTCGAATTGGCTGAGCTTAATGTTCCACTTGAGTAACCTCCCAGACGTTTCAGCTCACTTTAGGACCTGTCGAAATGGCTGGTAGGTGTAAATATCGATCGAATGTGCCTGAAAGTATGGGTGAAGCTTTCGTGATGCTGTTATCAAGCAGTACGCTAGTTTTTCTATTTTCGGATAATTCCTTTCTGCTCATGTCAATCGTTTACTGACGAAAAAAACCGGCCGTTGGATCCGATTTTCCTCACGAACTAAGGCATCACTTATAGCGTGTGTTGATACAGCCAAATAAATGTACAACTCCTCATGATCTACCGGCTTTGAAAAAATAGGGATCTCTCCAAATGATTCACCAGAGCTTGGAATGCGGCTTTACAATCCTGTGTCCATTCAAATTTTATTTCTCCCTTTTTAATCAGATCGAAGAAAGGAATGCATTTGTCAGTGGCTCTGGATATAAATCGACTTAAAGCGTCAACCTTCCCATTCAGACTCTACACTTGTTTAACGGTTCTGGGCGCCTGGATATCGCAGATAGCGTGAATCTTCTCTGGATTAGCTTTTATTCCACGAGCATTGACAATAAAGCCCAAAAACTTTCCTGATGCCGCACCGAACGAACATTTCAAAGGATTGATTTCCAACTTGTAACATCGGAGGATGTCGAACATTTCTGCTAAGTCTTTGATGTGGTTGCTTGATCGTCGGGACTTTATGAGCATATCATCCACATACACTTCCATCGTCTTTCCAATCTGATTCCTGTTTCCTGGAGATTTGACCAGGCAACTAGTGCTCGGCATCAAGTAGCACTCGGCATCCATAGTGTCCGGCATCCAGGAGTGTTCGGCGAAGCACACGGTATCCAGTGGGACTCGGCACCAGAGAGTGTCCGGCATCCATAGTGTCCGGCATCCAGGAGTGTTCGGCGAAGCACTTGGCATCCAGGAGTGTTCGGCGAAACACACGGCATCCAGTGGGACTCGGCATCCATAGCGTTCGGCATCCGTAGTGCTCGGCGACCAGAAGACTCGGCGTCAAGTAGTGTTCGGCGTCAACTGGCACTCGGCGACAACCAATTCTCAGCGTCAGCTAGCGTTCGGCATCATTAGAACTCGGTGATAGGAGAACTCGGCAACAAGAGCGCTCGGCATCCCAAGGTACTCGGCGTAGTACTCGGCAACAGGAGTACTCGACATCCCAAGGTACTCGGCATACTCGGCAGCAGGAGTACTCGGCATCCCATGGTGCTCGGCGTAGTACTCGGCATCCAGAAGACATTCAGTATGCACAACTACTCAAGGTAACAATGTCGTTCGGCCTGCATGCACTGTTCGTTCAAGAGCTTCGGATAGAGACACGTTCGGCCTCAACTGACAATCATCCTGCACTTCCCACACATCCAGCGTACCGTTCGGCATAGAAAGGACTGTTCGGCATCAGAGCGTTCGGCATACCAGGTTCGGCATGCAGCGACCACAACACCTGGGCTAGAGCGTTCGGCCACCAAGCCCACTTGGGAAGTCCAGCCCATATTTGCCTATAAATAGAGGGGCAGGGTCACAGTGAGAGGGATCCTTTTTTGGGAGAGAACACTGGGGAGACTCTGCCATTTTCGAGACTCATCTTCTCTACTTAAACAACTTCATGCAAGCATTTGATTCACGAATTGTATTTGTAATCAACTATAAAGAAGATCAATAAAGTTTAACCTCAAAGTGGACGTAGGCAATTACGCTGAACCACTATAAATTTGGTGTTCTTACTTTCTGCAGTTAGATTAGCATTGTCTTCTCTGTTTAATTTACTTTCATCACTTATATCTCTACACAATCTTTCTCTACGAGGTTAGTGACCAATTTTGGTGCTAACACTTTGGTGCTTTCACTGAGAATTGAATTCTCAAACCTCAAGGATCTGCTTTGAAGCTACTGGATTGAACAAATCCCCCAAAGAAGATCCGACTCACTGATAGGACATCCGTTGATTCTACTCAGAGTTCATACCGATAACTCTACAGTGGCAAGACCACGTACCAGGTCAGCTTCTCATAATGCGGATGCCCACGAAACTGCTAGTGTGCAACAAGCAGGACCTAGCAATCAACCAACGATTCCGAGTGCAAGAATTGCCGCTCAAGAACAGACTCCAGTTGTCACCAGAATAGAGTTCAATGACTTGATGAGAGAACTCAGGGGAAGCAGGAGACAACTAGGAGAGCAGATGCAAGCTAACGCCAACCTGATGGCACAACTCACTCAACAGCAGCAACAGACTCCTTACTCTTCATCTGACAGCTCAACTTCCTCTGATGAACCTCCCAGGCGTAGACGCCGCAAGACTGACGCTGCACGAGCAGAAGCTGCTGTTCAAACAACTGGAGACCATGACCAAGCAAGAGCTGGAAACTTCAGGACCGGGGTACAGACGGAGGATAGAGGCCCGGATCATCAAAATGCTAACGATGTCGAACCTCAAGATGCACGATTGGCAGACCGTCGGGAGAGGAGGCATCAGCATGGACAGGCGCGTAGAACAGACACTAACCTTCCGCCTTCCATACAGACACCAGATCTGACAGCCATGATCAGGCTGTTGATGAAGGAAAATCAAGGGTTATCAAATGATGATTGGGGAGTGTCAAGAAGTCATACTCTGTTCACGGATGTTGTGTTGCAAGCGGCGTACCCCAGGAAGTTTAGTATGCCTACTATCCCTGCGTATGAAGGGAGGACTGACCCCAGACAGCATGTCATGAGGTACGAATGGATGATGGATTCAGCTAGAGCGAACGATGCCACCAAGTGTAGGTGCTTTCCGATTACTCTATCTGGGATCGCTACTATGTGGTTCACCCGACTTCCTCCGCGATCCGTATCAAATTTCGAGGAGTTGGCAAAGAAGTTTATTGAGCAGTTCAGGATACACACTACGTGCCCAAAGGACGTGATGTCTCTGTCAAGTGTAATCCAAAATCCCGGGGAGTCGTTGAAGGAATATTTACAAAGATTCGACGTAGCAGCAACTGAAGTCAGTAATCCCAATGACCATGCAATTCTGATGGCTGTAATGAGAGGTGTGGATCCAGACTCTGAGTTTGGAGACTGGCTGGCAGGAAAACCTCCGACCACACTAGAGCGTTTCTACTCAAAGGCACACCAATTCATAAGGAGAGAGGAAGCCAGGTGGGTAAGACGAGATATGGCACCAAGACCTGTCCAAGAGTCTATAATAAGCAACATTGCTGTGAAGCAGTCCGGAGACAGCTCGGGAAAGGTCCAAGTCAATGTCCAAAATAAGCCTGGGCAGCCTAAGGAGTCCGGAGGAAGAAATCAAGGGAAGAAGAGAGAAGCGGGGAAGTGGAAGTCGAGAATTCCAAGCTACAGCGAGTATACTCCGCTGAACGCGCCACTTGAGAACATTTACCTATCCACCTACAATACTTTTCAATACAGAAAGCCACGTCCGAAAGAATCAACCGAGGAACAGAAGCGGACCGGGAAATATTGTCGCTTCCATGAGACTTATGGGCACAATACGGAGGAGTGCAGACACCTACACGACGCTATTGAGAAGTTGATCAGGTAGAAGAAATTGCAAGAATTTGTGAAGGATCCACAAGAAGGAGGACAGGGAACGTCCAACCCAGGTCATGCACCAGCTCCGCGTCATCCCGAGGAGCCTGCCCGAACCGTAGGTAGACTAGTTATAAATACAATTATCGGCGGACCTCACCCCGCGGATAAGAATTGGCAAGAGATGGAGCGATATGCAAGTTCCCTAAAGCATGCAGATTTTGAGTGCTGTTCGAACATGGAGGACGGGGCCCCTGCTAAGCAGCAGCGCGTAATGACAGACGATATTGTGTTCAGAAGTAGAGACGCTGAGCAGATAGAGGCTCCGACCATCGACCCCATGGTCATATCTGCAACGATCGGACCAGCATATGTAAAAAGAATTCTGATTGGTTGCGGGAGTTCTGTCAACATAATCTTCAAGAAGGCTTACGACCAGACGAAAATGGAAACAAAAGACTTAAAACCGTCCAAAGCTTGTATTCATGGCTTTAACGGCGCTGTGACTAATGCAGTGGGATATGTTGAGTTACTAGTTCAACTGGGACAAGGCGAGCGTCGGAGAGTGCGAATTCTACCCTTTGTAGTTTTGGATGTGGACTCTCCGTATAACGTTTTCTTGGGCCGGCCGGCCCTGGCTGAGTTTAGGGCAGCGTTAGCCCCTTGGTGTTTAACTTTGAAGTTCCCGACTGACAAAGGAGTAGGTATTGTTCATGGCGATCAAGCAGCTGGTCGTTCCTGTTATGTGGCTGAGCTCCGAGAAGCCCATCAGAGGGAGAAGGGAAAGGTTGCGGACAATCCCGTCCGCATCCTTAATGCAGATAATTGACAAGTAGTGCCCGAGCCCTGGCTCGGGCATAGTTCTCGGATCTTCGGAGATATAGATCCGAGAGACGACGATGAGAAACCCAGGGAAGAGAAGGCGGCACCGGCTGAATTAACAATTGACATCTCAGTTAGCCGTGACGACCCTTTGCGAATTCTGAAAATCGGATCACATCTTGTTCCCGCGATGACTGAAGACCTTAGCGACTTCCTCCGGGCGAATCTTGATGTTTTCACCTGGACGCATTCTGATATGTGTGGGATTTCTCCCGCCATCACGAGTCATATGTTGAACATAGACCCGAAATACGTCCCAGTTAAACAAAAAAGGAGAGGAATGGATCCGGAGAGATCCGCCGCTCTTGGAGAGGAGGTGGACAAACTCAAAGCAAATGGGTTCGTCCGCGACGCCCTTTACCCTGAATGGGTATCCAACCCCGTGCTCGTAAAAAAGGCGAATGGGAAATGGAGAACTTGCGTAGATTATTCCGACTTGAACAAAGCGTGCCCTAAGGACAGTTTCCCGTTGCCTAGGATCGATCAGTTGGTCGACTCCACCGCAGGACACGAGCTGCTGTCATTCATGGACGCGTACTCAGGGTACAACCAAATCCCGATGCATATTCCGGACCAAGAACACACCAGCTTCATTACAAATGTCGGACTGTATTGCTATGTAGTGATGCCCTTTGGATTGAAGAATGCAGGAGCAACTTACCAACGTTTAGTGAATCGAATGTTCAAGGACCAGCTGGGTAGAACGATGGAAGTCTATGTGGATGACATGCTCGTGAAGTCACGACGGTCAAACGACCACATTCGAGACTTGGCTGAAATGTTCGACATACTCAGGTTTTATGGGATGAAGATCAACCCTTTGAAGTGTTCCTTCGGCGTTGCATCAGGGAAGTTTTTGGGATTCATCGTCAATGCTAGGGGAATCAAAGCCAACCCAGAAAAGATCCAAGCTATTCGAGATGTGCAAGCGCCCAGGACCATAAAGAAAGTACAGAGCTTGAACAGAAAAGTAGCTGTGCTAAGTCGATTTATATCCAGGGCAACTGACAAGTGCATCACATTCTTCGATATAATAAAGAAAGGGAAGAGAAATTTTGAATGGACGTCTAGTTGTGAGGAAGCATTCCGGAATCTGGTGAGGCATCTGGAGAGTCCACCAATGCTATCAAAACCAGTTGACCACGAAATGTTGTACGTATACTTGGCTGTATCCCCGCATGCGATAAGTGCGGCTTTGGTTCGTGAGGAGGATCGAGTCCAGAAGCCGGTGTATTATGTTAGCAAGCGTTTAACTGGGGCAGAGAGGAATTACCCTAAAATCGAGAAATTGGCTTATTGCTTGGTGATTGCATCACGTAAGCTGCGCCCATACTTTCAAGCACATTCAATCGGTGTTTATACCGATCAACCCCTGAGGCAGGTACTCCAACGGCCGAAAACTTCTGGAAGATTGCTAAGATGGAACATCGAGTTGAGCCAGTTCGATATCGCATACTTACCGCGGAGAGCCATCCAAGGGCAAGCATTAGCAGATTTCATTGCCGAGTTTACCATACCCATCAAACCGGATGACCACGACATCATTCCCCCCGTTCGATGGAAATTATACACTGACGGTGCATCAAACGACCGTTGCTCCGGCGCGGGCGTAGTTCTTATAACTTCGGAAAACCGATCAATCTGTTATGCCCTGAAGCTCGATTTCCCGGCTACAAATAACGAAGCCGAATATGAAGCACTGATCGCTGGCTTGAAGCTCATTAGAGAACTCGGGATCGAATCAGTCGAAATCTTTTGTGACTCACAGTTGGTGGTTTACCAAGTACGGGGAGACTACCAAGCAAAGGGACGAAAGCTTGCTCCGTACCTCGTTCAGGTCCAAGAACTACTATCAAATCTTGAGCGTTATGACATTTCAAATATCTTGCACGAACAGAACAAAGAAGCCGACTTATTGGCTAAGTTTGCAAGTACCGGCGATGCGCAGCAAATGGGATTGTATCCCGTCGAAGTCTTGCATGCCCCGAGCATAGACGGGATGAAAGTCGATCGTGTGTTGGAAACAGAAATCGAGAAGGAATCGCGGATAACCCCATTCAAACTGTACCTAACGACCGGGGCTTTACCAGAAAAAAGAAGCGAAAGACGGCAGGTCCTTCGAAAGGCCGCGCGATACGTAATGCAGGATGGATCAATGTATCGAAAAGGATTCTCAGTCCCATTATTACGATGCATCGCTCATAATGAAACAAAGTGGGTCTTGAGAGAGGTTCACGAAGGGGAATGTGGCGACCACACTGGGGGGCAAACGCTAGCAAAAAAGATCCTCCGCTATGGATATTACTGGCCAACCGTAAACCGGGACGCCGCAGACTATGCAAGAAAGTGTGACAAGTGTCAAAGATATGCGAAAATCCCGAGGACTCCAGCAACGGAACTCACACAAATGGTTAGTCCCTGGCCATTTGCAATCTGGGGAATCGACATAATCGGCTCTTTGCCTATATCCAGAGGTGGCGCGAAATACGCGATAGTTGCAGTCGACTATTTCACGAAATGGGCTGAGGTAGAACCTTTGGCCACAATCACCTCTAAGAAAGTCGTTAACTTCGTTGTACGAAACATTATATGCCACTTTGGCCTTCCTCGCACCATCATCACGGACAACGGGACGCAATTTGAAAGTAGAGAGTTCAAAGAGTTCTGTTTAAAGTATGACATCGAGAAAAAGTTCGCCGCCGTTGCACACCCGAAGGCTAACGGACAAGTCGAGGCCGTTAACAAAATAATCAAGTCCATACTGAAGAAGCGTCTGGAGAAGGTTGGAGGCAAGTGGGTAGATGAACTCCCGACAGCATTATGGGCGTATAGAACTACCCACAAGTCCGCGACCGGCCACACTCCGTTCGCCTTGGCATACGGTTCTGAAGCCGTTATACCCGTGGAACTTGAAGTTCTATCGCACCAAGTGACATACTATGATCCCAAGACGAACCAGAACCTCTTGCTGGAATCACTGGACTGCATCGATGAAAAGCGTGAAGAAGCCGAATTAAGGGCGGCAGCGCATAGGCATCGAGTCAAGCGTTACTACGACGGCAGAGTCCGTCCAAGGATTTTTGATATGGGTGATCTCGTTCTGAAACGAGTTTTCCCGGTACCATCACGTATGAATCCCAGCTGGGAAGGTCCGTACGCCATTGAACGGAAGCTTGGAGAAGGAACATTCAAGCTAGCGACCGTTGATGGCACGACACTCCCCCGAGCATGGAACAGTGAACATCTGCGGCACTATTACATTTAGCATGTTTCCTTTCTTATTTTAGGCATTGTTATTTCCTACATGTTTCCGTTCAGTCATAACATAGTTTCTTTTTAAAGTTGTAATCAAGAAGTTTAGTTGATTTTCATTAATAAAGGCTTGAAGCCGTATTTTCCATGAATCACTAACGTTTCTGTATCTCACATTTGAACGATGAACTACATTATCTTGTACGACGTACGGACTCGTATAAACGATTTCAAATCTCCGAATCCCCAGAGCGCGGATCAGAGTAATCTAAGTCCCCAAAGCGCGGACTAGAGTATAAATGATTTCGAATCTCCAAATCCCCAGAGCGCGGATCGGAGTACTCTAAGTCCCCAGAGCGTGGACTAGAGTATAAACGATTTCGAATCTCCGAATCCCCAGAGCGCGGATCGGAGTACTCTAAGTCCCCAGAGCGCGGACTAGAGTAGAAACGATTTCGAATCTCCGAATCCCCAAAGCGCGGATCGGAGGACTCTAAGTCCCCAGAGCGCGGACTAGAGTATAAACGATTTCAAATCTCCGAATCCCCAGAGCGCGAATCAGAGTACTCTAAGTCCCTAGATCGCGGACTAGAGTATAAACGATTTCGAACCTCCGAATCCCCAGAGCGCGGATCGGAGTACTCTAAGTCCCCAGAGCGCGGACTAGAGTATAAATGATTTCGAACCTCCGAATCCCCAGAGCGCGGATCGAAGTACTCTAAGTCCCCAGAGCGTGGACTAGAGTAGAAACGATTTCGAATCTCTGAATCCCCAGAGCACGGATTGGAGTACTCTAAGTCCCCAGAGCGCGGACTAGAGTATAAACGATTTCAAATCTCTGAATCCCCAGAGCGCGGATCGGAGTACTCTAAGTCCCCAGAGCACGGACTAGAGTATAAACGATTTCGAACCTCCGAATCCCCTGAACGCGGATCAACTTACTCTAAATCTCTGGAGCGCAGATTTAGAAAAAAGGTCCAAGTACTCGAAAAATGTGGAATAAGGAGTATGCCACGTCCGGAGATGTTTGAACAACAGGAAAATGGACTGGGAGATAAGGCAACTCATAAGAACTTGAGTTATGGCTGCAATTAGTCATCAAACCAAAGAAAAGCAAGAGAATCATTCGAACGAAAAAGAAACTAAAAACTTTATTCGATCAGTCCAAAATGGGGTTACATGATCACTCCTACAAAATTCAGACTTGTCTATACAAACTACAAGCTACGGAAGATAAAAGCAATTACAAGACTTAAGAAAGAAGCTCGTTGAACGAGTGTATCGATTACTTCTTCGATTTCTTCTTCTTGTCTTCCTTTGTCTTTTCCGATGACTCCTCTCCCTCATGCTTTTTCTTGGACTTCTTGCTTGCTAAGGAAGCGGAGTCAGGAGTAGGAGACGGAACATCTAGTGGTTTGGACCTGCCCGGGAGGATGATTTTCAAAGGTCTGTTCCACGGGTCGGTAAGTTCCAGGATTCCAGGTTCAACTTTGACCTCGGCCTTTTTCTTCTCCTCTTCGGCGAGGCGGTCCTTCATGCTCATTTGCGAGGTATGCTCAGAGGCGCCAGTGATTTCAATTTCATCATTCCCTTCGGCAGGAGATGAAGTGTCGAGCTTATCATCATCCAGCGCCCCGATCACCTGAGCATCGGCACCAGGGAGTACTCCCGCGTGGACAGCATCGCTTGTTTTCCCTGCCTCCTCCTTGGCGTCATCGCTCCTCGGAGTTTGCTCGGCGTCAGAACAACCTGCACGAAAACATAAAGAATCAGCGTTAGAACGAGTAGCCACTGCTGAAAAAAGACGGGATCTTTCAACTTCTAGAGAAAGAAGAATTTCCTACCAGGTTCCGGTTGGCTATCGGTGGCGCGTGGGGTTTCACCCTCCAGGATAGGGGATAGCACATGAGCACCGAGCCCGGGGTCTTCGGGGTCATAACCAACATGCTGCTCAAATGGATCAAGTGTCGGCCGACCGGCCGATTGGGCAGCGGATTGAGCAGCAGTATGAAGAGCAGTAATATTGGCCCCAGACGGGCCAGCTTCATCATCTTTCTCTTTTGGAAGGGGAGAGCCTTTGCTATAAAGTGCCAATGCTGCGGATAAATCCGATGGCTCATTCCCCCTAAGGAACTCCTTCACCAAGGCCTCCTCATCGACCTCTTCGGAGCCTGACTCGATCTTCCTGATCCTTATCAAAGTTTCCCAGGCCTCAGCTAGGGACTCAAGGTAGCCGTCGCCTAAGAATGTTAAGTCACGATGCATAAGGACGCGGGCTCCATATTCAGCAATCAACGGGTCAAACATGCTTTTGACCTCTTCCCTGCCGGCTTCCACGGCCGCCTCGAGGCGAGAGTCAATCTCCTCTGCAGCTTTTCTTTTGCCCTCCTCACGGGCCTCATCCTTCATTTTCTCAACCCCAGCAAGTTCGTCATCAAGCTTCGCCTTCAAGAGACGAGTAGCGACGATTTCATCACAATATCGCTGTGATTCTTCTTGAGCAGCTACCTTGTCTTCTTTCTCCTTGGAGAGTAATTCTTTCAGCTCTTTGACTTGTGTAGCGAGCGCGTCCCTTTCCTTTTGGACAGAGTCTTTTTCTAGGGCGAGGGCACCGCTGCGCTGGACTGCTTCGTCGAGCTCTTTTCTGTGAGCCACCTCTAAACGAGTAACTGCCTCAGCAGTATCTTTTGCGCTTTGTTCAGCGGCTACCAGCTTCGACTTATACGAAGCGAGCTCTGCGTCTTGGTGCTCGATGATGTTTTTGTCGCAGCCAGCCTCCAGTTTCAGGCGATCAATCTCATGCTGACGCTCGACGGACACCTCCGAGATCTTCTCCACCAAGTGCACAAACGCGTCATGTTGAACATAGACGTCGTTATTGCAGGCAATGGCACTCTGCTTCACGTGCCCGGGAATATGATGAATGGCTGGGAGGAACTTCAGACCGTCGAAGCAAATTTTTGGAAACTTGGCCTTAAGATCGACCATCTTTTCCGCAATAGTTGGGTCCACCGCAGGAGTAGGAGGGGGAGGCTTTGAGAATTCCGCTCTTTTCCGTTGCTCTCGAACTTGCCTTATACTCGATGAACTGGAATGTTGTTCTCGAGAAGCATCAGATTGATAACCCTTCTGTAAAGACTTCTCCCTATCCGGCTCAGTTGGAGGAGGAAGATCACGGGACTGGGAAGATTGAGAATGTGCCTTCTTGCGGTGAGACGACTCGCGGGGACGATTGTCCCTATCTTCATAATCGCCTCTGTCCCTACGTCTGCCTGAACCAAAATCCCGTCCAGAGTGATGAAATATCGAAGAACCCTGAAGGCGATCGAGTCCGTGAGAACGCCCCATATCACCTGCAAAGGATGGAGATAACAACGAATTAAGGAAAATTCACGAGATAAGAAAAAAGACTTGAAGTATATTATGGAATGCGCATGTGCGTGTGTGTCCTAGTGTTCCCCCCGACGGACCCGTTCGTTTATCTTTGCTAATTGGAGTGTTGTCTCCTTGAGCTGGGAGTTGAACTCCTGCATTGCCTCTCGCGGGCGAAGAAAATTTGAGAGCTTCAGGATCATCGAACCCGTAATTAAGTAAATCATCGGGAATGGACAGGTTTGACAGACCCCTCAGAGAACTTTCCAGATGCTGTGAGGAAGCCTCTTTCTCAGGCGGGATAAGCGTGACCTTCGAAGTGCCACCAACTGTCTCTTTCTGAACTTTATATTTTAACTTCTTCTTTCCCTTCGAAGGGGAGGACGATGTCTCAATATCATGAACTTCAACTGCCGGATTCCAAGCGGGACCCGCATTCTCGCCATGAGTCTCAGGAGCATCATCTTCTTTGCGCTCACCTTCTTCGTGCGTATCGGGAGTGCGGCGCGACGACGATCCGGCCTGTTTTTTCCCTTTACCGGATGGAGGTTTGGGAATGGTGACACCTTCTGGAAGGCTGATCCGACGACCAGGGGCTAGCAAACCAAACCCCGACAGTGATTCATTTGAAATGATAGTCCGGATGTCTCGTTCCTCGGCAGGAAGAGCTCTAATGGCTCCAACAGCCTCAGAATATCCTCGGCCTTCCGGACGCGGGTTGATACCTGAAAAGATGAAACAAAGAATTAGGAAAAGCATGACTCCGGTTAAATATGAATAGTGACTCAGCAGAGAAACTTACTGCCTTCAACCCATCTCCTCGCAAAACCAGGAGGGCAGCGCACATAGAACCATTCCTGTTTGTACTGGGCGAATTTACTGCATGCCCCTGTCAAGATCTGGCATTTGTGGTACGGCTCGAGGAACATAAAGGAAGGACTGTCTTTCCGTCTCTTGATCATATAGATATATCTGATATCACTGGCGGTTGGAGGTCTGGAGAAGACGGCCATGAAAAGTAAGTAAGTCCCATATAGAAATGCATGGCCGTTCGGGTGCAGCTGCGACGGAGCTATGTCGATATACTGCAATACATCCCGGAGAAATAAATTGAATGGAGGCACGCTGCCCATCCAACACATGAACTTGTTACAGGTTGTATACCCGACTGGGGGCAGATAAGGACGATCGTGTCGCGAAGGAACTAACACGTCGGCAAAAGGGATGCCATGAATGGAGCATATCCGTCGAAGAGCGGCTTCGTTGACCTTCGAAGCTTGTGAATCGATCGGATTGTCTAGTAGGATTGTCGCCTCCAGGGCATCAGGTGCTAGGTTATGAACAGGAGAAGTCGACGGATTAGAAGTATCAGCGGCTACTTGCCTTGATGACGGCCCAGGCCTGTCAGATATAGTGGCGGAGCAAGACTTTCTCGACATTCCCGATAAATAACGAACCTGGCTAAGTGCTTGAGAGAACTATACTTAAAAAATGTTGAACGTTAGAATTAGCAACACGAGTTTTCCCCCCACGTGGTGTGTGAACTAGTGCAAGCATTCGTGTACAAGCAATAAGAATCTAAAGATTTCAAAGATATAAGAATGAGCTTCGAATCATCGCCTTCGAAGACCGTCATCGCTGACCGTCTCAAAGAGCCCGCCTGGTGGTGATTACAGTTCCAGATTCAGAAAACACATGATTTATAGAGTGACCGGCCTAAGTGTAGTTTCACATTTATACTGTTCGGCATTTAAATGTTGTTCGGCAATTGCATTGTTCGTCCTAAGAATAGATCAGCATGTATGTTTGTTCGGTTAAGTCATTGTCAAGTGTTCGGCTAAAGGGCTTTGTTCGGTTAAGTCATTGTCAAGTGTTCGGTTAGATCCTGTTCGGCATTCAGACTGTTCGGCCTAGGTATAGTGTTCGGCTTTGTTTGGCTCGGTCTAAATAATGTTCGGCAATTGTACTGTTCGGACTAAATTATGTTCGGCATTTGGAGTGTTCGGCCTAAACATGGTTCGGCATGTCAGTTGCTTAATATTTATGACGTTCGGCATTGATACAGTTCGGCGTCTAAGTGTGTTCGGCTCGAGTTCGATTCGGCTAAATTATTGTTCGGCATTTGTGTTTGGCTTTGGTTTGTTTGGCTAAGTTATCGTTCGGCATTCCTTAGTTTATTCAGATAAAATACTGTTCGGCAGCCTCCACCATTCGGCGCATGACGGCATACGCCGAACCAGAGCTGTGCCATCCAACACCCTTACCACCTTTAACGTTTTCCTTTTCCTTCTTTACCTATAGTTCGGCACGATGAAGCTAAATACAATGACCATATGTGCAAACACCCCGAATCCTTCCTCCTCGCCTCGCGTTATCGTTCGGCAATATACTCGAAAGCTTTCTACGTGACACACTTCCATCTCGTTTGAAACCTATTCGAGTTATACGAGGAATAGTACCTAGTTTGCAGAATTGGAGATTATGAAGGAATGGTCAGGTTTTAAATCTGATCGTCTAGCGAAAATTGCTAATCTTTGAAGAGTGGCAGAAGTGAAAAGGTAAAGGAGAGAAGACGGGGAGGACCTGGTTATATAGGGGGAAGGGAGAAGTTGAAAAGGCTATACTCGGTAGAACCGGTCAATACCAGAGTGTTCGGCATCATAGCAAAGTGACGTTCGGCACACGAGGATTGTTCGGCTTCGAACGTATCGTTCGGCATCCAGGCCACGCTCGCCACACACCTCCGTTACAGGCATTCTCGAGAAGGCATCATCAAGGAAAATTGAACCAGATTCAAAGCGCATCACGTTCGGCCACGCGATACACTTTGGGGGGCAAGTGTTTCCTGGAGATTTGACTAGGCAACTAGTGCTCGGCATCAAGTAGCACTCGGCATCCATAGTGTCCGGCATCCAGGAGTGTTCGGCGAAGCACACGGTATCCAGTGGGACTCGGCACCAGAGAGTGTCCAGCATCCATAGTGTCCGGCATCCAGGAGTGTTCGGCGAAGCACTTGGCATCCAGGAGTGTTCGGCGAAACACACGGCATCCAGTGGGACTCGGCATCCATAGCGTTCGGCATCCGTAGTGCTCGGCGACCAGAAGACTCGGCGTCAAGTAGTGTTCGGCGTCAACTGGCACTCGGCGACAACTAATGCTCAGCGTCAGCTAGCGTTTGGCATCATTAGAACTCGGTGATAGGAGAACTCGGCAACAAGAGCGCTCGGCATCCCAAGGTACTCGGCGTAGTACTCGGCAACAGGAGTACTCGGCATCCCAAGGTACTCGGCGTACTCGGCAGCAGGAGTACTCGGCATCCCATGGTGCTCGGCGTAGTACTCGGCATCCAGAAGACATTCAGTATGCACAACTACTCAAGGTAACAATGTCGTTCGGCCTGCATGCATTGTTCGTTCAAGAGCTTCGGATAGAGACACGTTCGGCCTCAACTGACAATCATCCTGCACTTCCCACACATCCAGCGTACCGTTCGGCATAGAAAGGACTGTTCGGCATCAGAGCGTTCGGCATACCAGGTTCGGCATGCAGCGACCACAACACCTGGGCTAGAGCGTTCGGCCACCAAGCCCACTTGGGAAGTCCAACCCATATTTGCCTATAAATAGAGGGGCAGGGTCACAGTGAGAGGGATCCTTTTTTGGAAGAGAACACTGGGGAGACTCTGCCATTTTCGAGACTCATCTTCTCTACTTAAACAACTTCATGCAAGCATTTGATTCACGAATTGTATTTGTAATCAACTATAAAGAAGATCAATAAAGTTTAACCTCAAAGTGGACGTAGGCAATTACGCTGAACCACTATAAATTTGGTGTTCTTACTTTCTGCAGTTAGATTAGCATTGTCTTCTCTGTTTAATTTACTTTCATCACTTATATCTCTACACAATCTTTCTCTACGAGGTTAGTGACCAATTTTGGTGCTAACACTCCTAAACATCCTATTAACCAAGCGCTGATAAGTGGCTCTGGAATTCTTCAATCGAAATGGCATTACTACATAACAATACAAACCAACATCTGTAACAAAACTAGTGTGCTCCTGATCAAGGATATGCATTGGGATTTGGTTATATCCCGAATACACATCCATAAATGATAACAATTCATGTCCTGAAGTTGAATCAACTAGCTGATCAATCCTTGAAAGGGGAAAACTGTCTTTTGGACATGCTTTATTCAGATCTAAATAATTGATGCATGTTCTCCATTTTCCATTCGCCTTCTTCACAAGCATGGGATTATACCCACTCAGGATAGAAGGCGTCGTGGATAAACTCGTTGACTTTTAGTTTATCCACCTTCTTTTAAAAAGCAACAGATCTCTCCGGATCCATGCCTCGTGTCTTTTGCTTCAGCCGAACATACTTTGGATCAATATTCAATGCATAGCTCGCAATGGCAGACGAGATTCCACACATGTCAGAGTGAGTCCAAGCGAACACATCTAAATTCGCTTGGAGAAAACTAGCAAGTTCTTTCATCATTGAGGGGTTGAGCGACGACCCAATCTTTAAGACTCGTGAAGGGTCGTCGTGGCTGACTATGATATCAATCATCAGCTCAGCCGGTGCAGCCTTGGTAACTTTGGGCTCCTCTTCGTCATCCCTCAGATTAAATATCTCTATAGAACCGACTGTGGTGCCCAAGCTAAGGCTTAGGCGCCAATTGTCAATCTTCAATAACTTGGATGCAGACAGCTTTGTCCACATCCTTTCCCTTCTCCTTGCGCTAAGCTTCCTTCAACTCAGCTACATAACAGGCACGTCCAGTCGCTTGTTCACCATGAACAACTCCTACACCATTATCCGTTGGAAACTTTAAAGTTAAACACCATGGGGAAAGAGCTGCCCGAAATTCAGCCAGGGCTGGTCTGCCCAGAAAAACATTGTACAGCGAGTCAACATCCAAAATAATAAACGATAGGATCCGCACTATCCTACGTTCACCTTCTCCCAGTTCAACAGGCAACTCCATATACCAACAGCCTCAGTCGCCACGCCAATAAAACCATGTATTCGAGCTTTAGATGGTTTTAATCTTTGGCCTCCATCTTCATCTGATCATACGCCTTCTTGAAAATTATATTCATCGAACTTCCACAATCAATCAAAATCCTTCTTACCAATGCAGGGCCAATCATAATTGAAATTACCATCGGATCAATTGTTGTAGCCTCTACCTTGTCTGCATCCCTGCTTCTAAACACAATATCATCCGTTATTATGCGCTGGAGCTCCATCTTCCATATTTGAACAATATTCAAAGTCTACATGCCTTATCGTGCTTGCATAACGCACCATTTCTAGCCAACTACTATCCTTAGGGTGCGGTCCCCCAACTAGCTTATTTATCACCAGCCTTCCACCAGTTCACGCAGGCTCCTCAGTCCTACATGAAGCTTGTCCTGGATTGGGATTAGATGTCCATTGTCTGCCATCCTGTGGAGTTTTCACGAACCGTTGCAATTTCTTTTCCCGAATCAACTTTTCAATAGCGTCCTGGAGATGCCTGCATTCATTTGTATTGTGCCCATAACACTCATGAAACCGACAATATTTTCCAATCTATTTTTGTCTCTCTAATGATGCTTTTGGAAGCGGCTTCCTCTATTGCACGATATTGCAAGTGGATAGATAAATATTCTCCAAGGATACGTTTAGTGGTGTGTAGTTGACATACATTGGAATCCTAGGCTTTAGTCTCCCAGACTCCCTCTTTAGGTCTCGATTCCTATCTCCATTTCTCTTTTGTGGTTCGGCTTATTTTGGACATTAACCTGGATTTTCCTGAAACTGTCATCAGACTGCTTTATTGCAATATTGCTTTGTACAGCTTCTCCACTCAATCCCGCAACATTATTTTTTCTAGAGGATCTGGCTTCCTCCTTCCTCAAAAACAGAGCTGCCCTTGAATAAAAGCACTCCAACGTGGTAGGTGGTTTCCCAGCTAGCCAATCACCAAACTCAGATTCCGGATCAATCCCTCTCGTTACAGCCATAATGATAGCATGATCATTTAGGTTACTGACCTCCGTAGCGGCGGTATGAAATCTCTCCAAGTAATCTTTCAACGATTCCCTTAGGGCCTGGATCACACTGGAAAGGGACATCACGCCTTGAGGACGAACTGCGTGCATTTGGAATTGCTCTACAAACTTGGTTGCCAACTCATTGAATCTCTAAATTGACGGCGAAGGTAGTCTCATGAACCACATCGTTGCTATCTCGAAAAGGGTTATGTGAAAGTTGTTAGAACCTTGTATTTTGATGTTTTGATTGTGACAACTATATAAGTATATATTATACGAACTAACAAAATTTGCAAGAGAAGATACTATTATACTCGACGATAGATCGAAGACCAAGAATTCAAAGAGAAGTTTCAAATTTTATAAATTATTTGTCTATAGTTTAGTTTAGTAATTAATCAATGTTAAAATCTCTCCTAAGTGGTATATGCATGCATACATGGTTTAAATTATACTCAAAATCATATACACATAATAGAAATTGTTTATATTAAACTAATAAACAAAAAGCTTTCAAAAAGAAGTGAATATGGCAGAAAACACAAGTTTCAGTCGATTGATAGGTGTTGTCAGTCGACTATTCAGTCGACTGAAACATGCATAGGTGCACAAGTATGTTTGAAGGTTCAGTTGACTGAACCCCTCCATTCAGTCGACTGAACCAAGTTTCTTTTCAAAATAAAATTTAAAATTTGAAAATTTTAAATATCCAGAAGACTGAATTTCTTTCCTCCGTCGACTGAATATTCATAAGGGTTATTTTTCTGAACAGTCACCACTTTTTAACATACAGAAACAATCTTTGATTCAAGAGTTGTTTCCGTATCTTTTGGCCAAAACTTTTACGATTACATCTTTTAAACTCTATATATAGCCTTGAATTTAGTTATTTTCAATAACTTAATTCTCTAATTCTATTCTAATAATCTTGCTATCTAAAACTCTGCCATTTGCTTTCATAAACGTGTTATAATCACTCGCACATTCAAGCACAATTTATTTGTGATTAAAGTTACTTCCAATCTTCACGAACTACACTATATACCACAAAGGAGAAGATTATCGTAAGGGTGTACTCTGAAGACTTATCCGTGCTATCTACAGAGCACAATCAGTCATGAAAACTTACTGTATTTTAGAAGTCCTGTTCGGTTGCTTAGGCGGTAAAAGTCCTATTCGATTGTCAAGGAGGTAGAAGTCCTGTCCGGTTGCTCAAGTGGTATAATACTTGTTCCTCTGGGTTAAGTAAGGGTTGATAGTAGAATTCTAGAAGGGGTTTCGGACTGTACGTAGAACGGGAGTTCGAACCAGTATAAAAATCCCTAGTGTCATTTACTTTACTGTTATCATTTATATTCATATTCTGCACTAGTAGATAACTTAGATTATATTACATAATCCATAGCAGTACTTTCATTTGGTATTAGAGCAAGGCCATCATATAACCATAACACCGTTATTTGATACACAGTTAATATGGAAAATTACACTAACACAATTTTTGTTGAAGGTCAATCCACTACACGACCACCACTATTTAATGGTTTGGATTACAAGTATTGGTCAACTCAAATGAGAATTTTATGCAAGCACATGGATATGATACTTGGAATATCACTCAAAGTGAATATACTATACCCACTACACCCTTTGTAGAATGGTCAAATACACAAAAGATAGATGCTACATCGAATGCAAAAGCTATGAATATTTTATTTTGTGCCTTAGACAAAAATGAATTTAATAGAGTTAGCATGTGTACAACTGCTTATGAAATTTGGAGAACTCTTAAAGCCACATAAGAAGGAACTAACAAAGTTAAACAAAGCAAGATTTATATGCTTAAAAATTAGTTCCAAAATTTAAGAATGAGACCAGATGAAACTATAAATGACATGTATTCTAGATTTCAAGACATATATCATTCACTATTGGTATTAGGAGAAAATTTTTCAGATTTTGATGTTGTTTCTAAAATTCTAAACTCTTTAATAAATAAATGGGAACGAAAAGTCTTAGCTGTTGAAGAAGCTAATGACATTTCTACCATCAAACCTGAAGAGTTAATTGGAAATCTCATGTCATATGAGATGAACTTGCAGGCTAAACGAGATCAAGCACAAAATAAAAAGAATATCGCATTCAAAACTGAACAAGAGGATTCAGATTCAGATGACATGGCATTGATCGCAAAGAATTTCAAAAAGTTTTTAAAATTCAGAAAGAACAAGAAGTTTGGAAACAATAGTAAGGACAATTCTAGTAAATTTCCAGTCTCAAATCTTGAATGCTATGAATGTCATAACAAGGGCCACATGAAGAAAGATTGTCCTGGTAGAAAGAAAGACATATTTAAGAATAAGAAGGACAAGTACAAAAAGAAGCAAGCATTCTAAGTTACATGGGATAATTCAGAATCGTCTTCATCATCAGATAGTGGCACAGACAGTGATTCAGCTAACGTCTGCTTTATGGCTTCAACCAACGATATAAGTGATTTATCTTTTGATGATTTAATTGATATAAATTCAGAACTGTTAGACAAACTCAAAAAAGTTAAAAGAAAGTATAAAGATGCACTAGAAAAATTAAACAGAACTGAAATAGAAGTTGATATGCTAAGAGATGAAAATAAAATCTTAAATGAAGAACTTGTTAATACACAAGAATCTTTGTCTAATGTTTCTTCTCAACTCACCATGCTATCAAATGAAGTAGAAATGCAAAAAGAAAAAAAATGATATTAGTTTCAGAAAATCATAATCTAAAATCAAATGTCAAAACTATCGAATTGAATAATACCAGTCATAAAACCGAGTTAGAGAATATCACTAAAAACATAACAAATTTTAATAAAGGAAGAGAGAATCTTTCTAAAATTATCAGTAATTCACAAACTACTTTTTAATAAGAATGGATTAGGATATAAAAATTCTTCGAAGACAATTTCAAAGAAGAATAGTATATCATATAAAAATTTCAATTTGCATAATAATTTTGTAAAAGCAAAAACAAAACCAAAGGTTGTTACTCAAAAGAAAGAAATTGGTAAAACAAATATTATAAAAATCTAGGAACTGAAAACTAATAATAATTTAATCAGAAACAAGTATATAAAATCTTTTATAACTTCAGTTCATAAAAATAAAGATTTTATAATGGGAATTCTAAACCCTCTTGGGTTTGGCTTCCTAAGATCTAACTCTTATGACCCTAATAAAAATTTGGGTACCAACGTCATTCACATATTTTTTGCAGGTACCGACTAAGAAAAGAGGAAAGTGAATACTAGACAGTGGTTGCTCAAAACATGACAGGAAATAAAGATATGCTAACCAACATTTTCTACTTGGATGGAGGATCTGTCACATTTGTAGATAATTAAAAAGGCTATATCATCGACAAAGGTGATGTGAGCAATGACGGTACATCTAACTTACCTCTTATTACAAATGTTTTACTAGTTAAAAACTTAAAACATAATTTACTAAGTATAAGTCAGCTATGTGATAAAGGTTTTAATATAACCTTTTTAGAGAATAAATGCAACATTTTTTATCAAAATAATAATCTTATTTTTGAAGGAACCAGAGAAAGAAATATTTATATATTAAATATGAAAGTCAATCATAACACAAATATGTGTCTAATAGTCAAAGAAAATGATCCTTGGTTATGACACAAAAGATTTTGCCATATGAATTTTAAAGCAAGAAACAAATTATCTAAAAATAATTTAGTTAAAGTTATTCCAAAGATGAATTTTAAAGTAAAAAATATTTGTGATGCTTGTCAATTAGAAAAATTAACAAAATCTTCTTTTAAATCAAAGAAAATGATTTCTACATTACAACCACTTGAATTATTACATTTGGATCTTTTTGGACCAACTCAAATTCAATCTATATACCATAATATATATGTTTTTGTAATTATAGATGATTTTTCAAGATATACCTGGACAATATTTTTGAAAAATAAAAGTGATATTTATGAAAATTTTAAAATATTTTCTAAAAGAATTCAAAATATTAAGAATTTAAAAATAAAAAATATCCGAAGCGATCACGGTGGTGAATTCGAAAATGAATCTTTTGAAAATTACTATAATAAGAAAGGAATTGTTCATAATTTTTCATTTCCTAGAACTCCAAAGCAAAATGGGATTGTAGAAAGGAAAAATAAAACACTTCAAGAATGTGCTAGGACTTTATTAGATGGAAGTACTCTACCAAAACATTTTTGGGCAGAAGCTGTAGCAACTGCTTGTTATATTTTAAATAGAGTTTCTATCAGACCATTAACTAAACATACACCATATGAGCTTTTTAATGGAAGAAAACCTAACATATTATATTTTAAAGTTTTTGGTTCAAAATGTTTTATATTAAATACAAAAGATAAGCTTGGTAAATTCGATCCAAAATCTGATGAAGGAATATTCATCGGATATTCGAGACGAAGCAAGGCTTGCAGAATTTATAATAAAAGAACTAAAGTAATCGAAGAAACACTTCATGTGTCATTCGATGAAAATTTCAAAGTTAACCATCAAATATAAGATAAAGAAAATATTTCTAAATCAAATGACTAAGATGAAGATATTGAAATAAATACAAACAATAATTTAAAAAATAATAATGAAATAAGATCCCTACCAAGACTCCTAAGAAATCACCCTGCTGAAAATATAACTAGAGAAATAAATACTAAAGTAAGAAACAAAATTGCTTTTCACTTTTGACGTGTGAGGCAGAATATATCTCTACTACTTTGGCATGTGCTCAAGTAATCTACATTCAACAAACACTTCAAGATTTTGGAAAAATCTCTATACTTCAATAATACAAGTGTAATAAATTAATCAAAAAATCCAATAAATCATTCTAGAACTAAACACATAGATACAAGACATCATTTTCTCAAAGATAATATAGAAAAAGGTAATATTTCATATTTACAAAACCTTTAATTGAAAATATATTTATAAAATTACTTCGGGAATTGGGTATTATATCTTTACATGATTTATAATTAAAAATAGTTTATTTTTTATTTTTTAAGAGAATTTTTTTTAAATTGATGCTGCTGGCACTCGAACTCAGGTTGCTGGTAAGGTAGTTATATGTTTTTCCATGTGCTATAGTATTTCTTATTATACAACTACTATCTTCCTTAAATCAGCTATACGGCTCTTATTTCTCATCCTTTTTTTACCTCAAATTTTTCTTTGGCCATAAACCTACACTGCTTCTCCTTCTCAGGTTTATTTCACCTAAAATATTGTATACATCTGTATATAAAGGCTCTTATTTCATTTCTTTCACTTCATTCCCCTCAATACATTTTCTAAACTTAAATTCTTTTTAATATTACTTTCTACAAACACCAACATGTCTTCATAGGAAGAATCAATTCAATCATCCATTGTTTTCAGCACACGCTCTTTTGAATCATTAAAGAATTCTACCAAATCCACACCTATTTATATTCCAGTTAAAATTACACCATCTCCTATACATCATACTGGATATACTCCTCAAGGAAAACGAACTAAACGCAATTTACGTTTTGGTTCTCCATCCACGAAGGAGAAAATTGATGATATTCATCACTACTAGAGAGACTCTCGAACTGCAACGCGAACTGTACTATGAATAGAAAGTGAATGCTAAACGTTTAATTTTTCTAGAACAAGTCGCATTAAAATTTTTGTGGGTCTTCATCGAAATAGTGCGTACATCAACCATCGCCACAACGTTCTTAAGCTCCACCGAATTCTTGGGAACGAAGCCCACAATGTCCTCAGGTGTCACCGAACTCCTAGGAACATAGTAATGTATGGTCACAAATCCAACCATTACAAGAAATAACGAATGTTAAACCGCACTCCGACGATTCACACTCCTCTAGAAACTAGGAATTTATATATATTGTTTAAAATAAATTTTGCATGTTTTATATGTTTTATGTGTTTTGAAATAAAATTCCTTGTTTTCTACTAAATTAAAATTATAAAATTACTAAGTTTTTTTATAATATTTAGTTTTTAATAGCAAAATCTTCAAGTACATAGGTCAGATAGTCAAAATAAAACATATTCAGTCGTCGTCCAGTCGACTAAAACTGCTAACCAATTTTTTTTATATAAATCATTTCAATCGACTGCCATAGAACTTTTAGTCGACTGAAATGTTGATTTTCTAGGCTATTTACTGTGGGATAAAATTTCCTACATAATAGTCGACTGAATTTTATTTTCAGTCAACTGAACATCCTTGAACACTCGAAAATTTCCAGATTTCAGTAGACTGGTCCTATATATTAAGTCAACTGAATTTAGCAATTTCCAGGCAAAAAGTTGCGGGATGAAACCCTGTGTAATTCAGTTGACTGAATGATTATTTTCTGGTTTAAAAAAAATAAGATTGCACAATTCCCAAAACACCTTTTCAACCACCATATATATTCATCTCCTAAAACCTACCTCATTTCTGCAAGCAAACCCTAGCCCCCAATACTCTTCAATCCAATTTTTATCTCCTCAAATCAATTCAAATCCAATGGCACCTAGAGTAAAAAGAGCTCGACAATCATCCGCCGGACCATCCAAGAGCCAAATTAGGTCATGGCTTCATAATGAAACCACGGTTACCCGTTTCAATGCCATGAGAAGCTCACAAATCTTCGATGGTTCCTTTGTCAAGTTTCCATACTTCAATGCTTACACGATTTGAGAAACCGCGGAAGCAAGTGGCCTTGAAAGCTTGATTAGTCTCAGTATCTTCAAAATCTATCCTCTCCTCATCAAGCTCTTCTTTGTCAACATGAACTTGGATCACCAAGATCCAAGAAATAAGGATGATTTCATTTGGACATTGATTTGTAGCATCCGAATCTACCTTCCTCTCCAACGTCTTGGTCATATTCTCCATTGTCTCGCCGAAGGAGTCGACGTCAATGACATTGAAGTCAACGTGGACAACTGAGATGAAGTCTCTCATCGATTTCTCTTCGATGATATGACCGTTCTCAAATCCGTCACCTTACGAACAAAGGCACGAATCCTTCATCGTGCTCTCATCTGCTCTATTCAACCTCGTACCGAAAGCTACAAAAAAGTTTACAAAAGAGACTTCCAAGCCCTCTATGCCATCTACTCCTCTCATCACGTCAATTGGGCTAAAGTAATTCTTGATGAATTTCTCACGGTCAACCACAAAAGGAGCTACATCTTCTATAGAGCATACATTATGTGGATTCTCATGAATTTTGGAGTGGCCATCCCCGATGCTGATTTTATTACTGTCGGTGAGCTAAACTCTAAGACGTTAAGTCTTATGGGTTTGCCAAAACGCCCCCACCTCAACAAATCATTAACTTCCAACAATGGGCGGCTAATCGCGCTCAAGGGATTCTGCAACCTCGTGAGACACATACTCGGCTCCTCCTCCTCTCAACCATCTCGCCAAATCGAGGAAGAAGAATAAGGCGATGAGATTCAAGAGCTTCACTGTAACTTTCTTCCAAGGCAAAGTCTAGTCACTCTCTCTCGGAATCAAAGTAAGCTAAATCAATGATTGGTCAAAGTCGAGAAAAACACTGTCAAGATCAATAAGAAGCTCAACTCCATCAAGGGCTTCTTATATAAAATTTAGGAGAAAATTTCTTGCACCGGCTCTACTTCCACAAGTATTGCCAAAAATCCCTCCGCTCCTTTCACTTGGACAACATCCGAGGAGGAAGAAGAGGAAGAATCCGATAGCGAGGAAGTTTAGTCCCTTTTTTTATATACTTATGTATTTTCCTTGTTTTTGTTGCTTGTTATGTTGTATCTATGCATAATTATTGTTGTTTACGTTGTTTGTTTTAATGTTGAATCAATGTTGTTTTCTTGATGTTTATTAAGTATATGTTGTTTCATTTGTTGTTGTTTTCTATGCATGTTATCTATGTTATCTATTTTACTTGTTAATGTCATATTACCCAATTATTATTCCTTTTTTACCGTTGACAAAGGGGGAGAAGTATGAGAAGTTTAGGTAGAGTATTTATTCAGGGGGAGTTTCAATTGCATTGTATAAATTTTTATAAACTTTTAAACTTACATAGTTGCCATCATCAAAAAGGGGGAGAATGTTAGAACCTTATATTTTGATCTTTTAATCATGACAACTATATAAGTATATATTATATGAACTAACCAAATTTGCAGGAGAAGATACTATTTTACTCGACGATAGATCAAAGACCATGAATTCAAAGAGAAGTTTCAAATTTTATAAATGGTTTGTCTATAGTCTAGTTTAGCAGTTAATCAATGTTAAATTCTCTCCTAAGTGGTATATGCATACACACATGGTTTAAATTATACTCAAAATCATATATACACAAATAATAGAAATTGTTTATATTAGGTTAATAAACAAAAAGCTTTCAAAATGAAGTGAATACGGCATAAAACACCAGTTTCGGTCGACTGAATAGGTGTTGTCAGTCGACTGAAACATGCATAGGTGCACAAGTATGTTTGAAGGTTCAGTCGACTGAACCACCCCATTCAGTCGACTGAACCATTTTCAAAATAAAGTTTAAAATTTGAAATTGTAAATATTCAAAAGACTGAATTTCTTTTCTCAGCCGACTGAATATTCATAACGACTATTTTTCCAAACGGTCACTACTTTTTAACGAGCAGAAACAACCCTTGATTCAAGAGTTGTTTCCGTATCTTTTGGCCAAAACTTTTCACAAACGATTAAATCTTTTAAACTCTATATATAGCCTTGAATTTAGTTGTTTTCAATAACTTAATTCTTTGATTCTATTCTAATAATCTTGCTATCTAAAACTCTGCCATTTGCTTTCATAAACCTGTTCTAATCACTCGCACATTCAAGCACAATTTATTTATGATTAAAATTACTTTCAATCTTCACGAACTACACTATATACCACAAAGGAGAAGATTATAAGAAGGGTGTACTTTGAAGACTTATCCATGCTATCTACAGAGCACAATCAGTCAAGAAAACTTATTGTATTTTAGAAGTCATGTTCGGTTGCTTAGGCGGTAGAAGTCCTATTCGATTGTCTAGGCGGTAGAAGTCTTGTCCGGTTTCTCAAGCGGTGTAAGACTTGTTCCTCCAGGTTTAGTAAGGGTTGATAGTAGAATTCTAGAAGGAGTTTCGGACTGGACATAGAACGGGAGTTCGAACTAGTATAAAAATTCCTGGTGTCATTTACTTTACTGTTATCATTTATATTCATACTCCGCACTCGTAGATAACTTAGATTATATTCCATATTACGATCCATAGCAGTACTTTCAAAAGCATCTGCACTTGGTTGCATCATTGGCACTTGTAGAATCCATCAGCCATTCGTATCTCATAATATGCTGCATGGGGTTGATTTTTCCCTCATAGGAAGGCATTGATGGCATGTTGAACCTTCTCAGATATTCCGCATGCAAAACATTATCAGTAAATAGGGTATGGCTCATCGAAATTCTCCAATCATCAGTAATCAAACCTTGGTTCTCTCTCACCAACTGTCTGACCATTGCTAACAAATCCGATGTTTGGATGGGTGGTTCCAAGCGGTGGTTGCGCTCCATCTCACGTGAATGGTCTGGTCGATGTCCATGGGCCATTTCACGCCTTCTTGGTCCACCATCCTCTTGATGTGCACCTTGGACATTCATCTCGTCGTTTCCTTGTGGGGTACCTAGTCAACGTTTAATCGAACTTTAGCATCCAAGTTTCCAGAATATCTCCTGCTCGATTCCCCAAGTATTGCGAGGGAATCCCTCATCTGGAGAAGGGATCGGTACCGATCTCTAGGGAGGGATCGGCATTGATCGGTCTTGACAGAACATATTGGTCTACCAAGCGACATTCGGATGTTTCTGCTTGTTCTTCTTGGACCCTGCGATGCCTATGCCTATGGTATTCATTCGATGAGCTCGAACTCTCTGATTCCGAATAAGGAGTAGGATGCCTTATGGCCTTCCCATGCTGTTGTTGAGTAATCTAGTTCATTAGGCCAATATTAATCTGAATTTGTTCATTCAGCCGTCTACGACTTTCCATCAACTCCCTCATTAAGTTATTAAATTCAGCTCTGGTTATAGAATCAGTAGGGTTCTGAACTTCAGCAGGATCAACATTCAGATTTGCAGGTAGGTTGCTTGGGGCTCCTTGTTGAATGCTAGCAGTTTCATTCCCATCCACGTTCTGGGAAGTTGATCTGGTATGTCTTACCATTATCGATTTCCTTGCTTAGATTTAAGTAAATATGAATACTATATGCAGGCTTGTGAAGATGACTATGGATCTCCTTCGGGGGATTTGTCCAATCCATTAGCAATAAAGGGGATCCTAACGAGCTGAGAATTGGGTTCTTAGTGAAAGAACAAAACTGTTTGCAACCAAATTGGTCATAAACACCTAAGAACAGGTTTATGTAGAGAAGTAAATAAAGAAAATTAAATTAAAACAGAGGAATAGAGCAAACTAATAAGCAAATCAAAACAATAATCAAGAACACCAGGATTTATAGTGGTTCGACGTCGTATGCCTACGTCCACTTTGAAGATTCTATTTATTGATTCACTATTAATTTGATTATAGCAACAAACAACAAGAAGTAAGGAAAAAACTTAGTTACAATGAAGAACTATGTAACCAGCAGTGTAAAAATCCTCAGAATGACCCCTTAGGCTAGTATTTATAGGTGAAGGCGACCACCAATCTCTTTGAAACTTCAGCTACAGGATCTTCTTATCCATATGGGGCCACCATAGGGGTCGCTAGGCCCAAATCCCAATGAAGAAGGATTGGTACCGATGCCTCTATTGGTCGATTCTGGGGTAGCGATCCCTATGGTGGCTTGTTCATGCTTATATATGATGGCACTCCAAATATCATATTGATTGGACCAGTGGAGCTCATGCTTTTGATTGATATTTGATTTGAACCCACTTGCAAATTATTTTATTTCGAATCCCCCGGATGGATAATGTCGATCCCTCATCCTTTAGCTATTTTGACATGTGATCCCTAGGGTCCATATACCTTGCTCTCCAAGTTTCTCCTACTTTGGACCTTTGGATCTGAAAAAATTAATTGTTGAAGGCAGGTGTGTACTTGGATCCTGGCGCATATCGATCCCTTCATGATTTATTCAAGTATGCCGGTTCATCTAATAACCTACCATAATGCTATGCCGATCCCACCTTGCTCCAAAAGGCTATGCCGATCCCTCTTGCTCCATAAGGGTATGTCGATCCCTCTTGTCCATAAGGCTATGCCGATCCCTCTTGCTCCATAAGGGTATGCCGAACCTCTTGCTCCACAAGGCTATTGTAATGACCCAAGATTTTAGGAATTTATTTTGAAAATATAAATAAGTTTAAAATAATTTTTTTAAACTAATTTTGAAAAGAATTTGATATGGCTTGATATGGTGTAGCTATATGTGTACATGTGTGCACAGGAAATACACATGAATAGAAGCTTAATTCCTGGATGATATGAATGAACATATGTTGATGTGTATGAAATATATATATATATACAGATAAATAGATTAAATCCTTAAAAGGTATATGCATAAATATATATGGATGCTACTGGTTGTATTTGAGTGTATATGTGCATATGTGTTCAGTAAAAATAATGTATAGACATATATATGTATTAATTATTTCTGTAAGACATATATATACATATATGTATGCTAATCAAACGCAAGTGTTCAAATCAGTAAAATAAAATACACAAATGTATTTTAACTATAGGCAAAAAGCAAGAATGAAGATATAAAAGGAGCAATCCTTTTATAAATAAATAAGGGAAGCACATGCTATTTGAGTGAAAGCTAAAAATAGAAAAGTAAGATAAACCAGTGATATGTTTTGTATAGGTAGAATTAGGAAGAACCCTTGGCATATATATATATATGATAAAATATTGGAAATCAAGTCACACCTTTAGCATGATATTAGATAAGAGAAAAAGCATTTTCTGGAAAAGCAAATTTCTGAAAATAACCAAAACGATAAAACCTCTTTTCTCTCCACAAACTTGAGCCGGGGAGGGTAGGATTTTGGGTTTAAACTAAATGCAAATGGCATGATTTCAGGTGGGCAAAAATGACTTTAGCTAGCACCTTAAACCCTATAAGAACCCTGCATAAATAAGCTGTGATAAGAGGGGCCTTCTCTTCTTCCCGGATAGCTTTTGAAAAAATATATATATATATATATATATATCATGTATATATAAGACAAGTGAAGAAAAGGGTTTGGGGGTAAAGGCAGAAGCTTATCAATCAACTAAGAAGTGAAGGAGAGCTAGGTGAGAAAACTCACTCAAAAATCTAAGGCACTAAGTCCTAATGAAGGCAGCCAGTTTATAAGTTGATCTTTCTTATAATGTATTTTCATATGTGGTTATCTTTCTTTGATTTCTAAGATAAAAATGCTTTGATCTTTAGTTTGGTTGTTCTGCTTGATCTATTATGTGAAAGTTCTAAGTATTATTAGTAAATATGTTTTTATAAACCCAGATCTCTCTGATAAGTTAATATTAGGAAAAATAAGTGAATACCCAGAGAATCAAATGATGAATATAGGCAAGTAGTGCTGGTTCTGGCATAATCCAGAGAATATAAACATGTTGAGCTGCAATATACTTGTGTATAGGTGCTGAGGCTTGAGACAAAAAGGAATTAGGGGTGCAATAGGGTTGCCTATGTGCTGATGCTCCTAATTCAATGAAAGTATATAAATAGCCATATACATAGCAAATAAATTTGTGATTCAGTGAAACTTGGTCATTCTGAGTTTAACTTAAGCACAGATGTTTGCAAGATGAAGAACTCTCTCAAAAGCCATAAGCCAATGTTAGTTGCCTATACCCCTTTTAAAATGCAAGTATATATATATATATAGATGCAGAATCTTATTTATTAGACACCTATGTTTAATTGCCTGCTTGTCTTTGTTTGGTTATGAAAGATATGAAATGCCATGACATGGATGTTTGTTTTAGTGAAATGATTCACCGAATGGTTTAGTCATGAAAAATCAAAAGAGTTATTATCAGCTTAAAACTTACTAGGAAATGGTGTCATGAGCACTGCAGGAATGACTTGTGTTCTTGAGCAATACAAGTTGACACATGGCTTGTTTAAGTCCTGAGATCTTTGTGTAATGGAGTGAATTAGTCCATTACAATGTGTCCATTGATTCATATGATTGCAGATGAGACCAAGATAGATAAATATACCAATGTAAGAAAATTTGATATAAGGAGGAACTATAGTTTTCCTGGATGAAATCTGAGTAGGGAATAAATGATTTAATTCATTTTGGTGATTTCCCTGTTTTGTATGGATGCTTATTTGATTTATGGCTGATTTGTATGAATGTGTGCCTGTTCCATATCTTTATAAGGTTTCTAGAAAGAAAGATTTAAGTGTGCACATGCACACTGACACAGAACATGCACACTATGACTTACTTGTTTTCTAAAGGCAGGATATACTGATTTATATATCTTTCAACTTTAACTTGATTTACTAATTGTTTTTAGTGGATTTTCTCATACCAGACATATGTCTGACCATAGTGTGCTAATGGCATATGGGGTGTCTCATTTAATATGGGGCAGCTTCAAATGCTTTTTCAGGAATTGCAGCAACTAAGTAGGAGTAGGAGCAAGGCTTTGAGAAGAAGATTATAGCATGCTAAAATTAGTTAGATAAGAGCTTAAAAGATGAAATCTGCATGTATTGATATTTTTAAATTATCACTTGTATTAAGTACTGAATGATGGATGGATATTTTGCTAAGTATTTTGCTAAGGAATTGACTTGTAACTGGAGTTTATAAATTTGGATATTATCTGAAAAGTTGAAGAAGTTAACCTATGATTTTGTATGTAAATCTGAGCAAGAATACTATGATAAATAGGATGGTTATATTTTATAAATGTATTAGTCAATCTTGAGTCTTTGAAAAGGATTAAGTATTGGAAATCTGGATAGTTAAGTCTCAATAAACAATATGGTTTATTCTTTCATCATGACATTTGCATACAGGAGTTTAAAGGCATAGGGAAAATGTATTATGTGTCTGCATGTTTTCATAATGCAATTTGTACTATGCAAATGTTTTACACCTCATTCTTGAATAAAGGAAGAATCTCCTTTTACTAAAGCTATGATCAAATGCATTTTAAAGCCCTATGGCTTATATCATAACAAAGAGTCTGGTTTGTAGAAAATCATCTTACCATTAAAACCATGTTTTGGATCCTCAAGGTCTCAGGAAACTCATTCATGCTTGCATATCATTTAGCATAGCATCATGACTTCAAAGAATTAAGCTTTAGGAACATGGTATCTCACTTAAAAATATTCCAGAAAAGAGTTTGTATCTAAGGCAGATTTTATAGAAAATCAAACATAGAAAATGATATAAACTTATATCATTTTCAGGACATAAGCACTACACCAAACATTTATATGTGATCATAACACAATTTCCTTATTTCTAGGAATTACCCTTCATAGAGAATCCAGCAAGAAATCAAGAGTTAAAATCTTACAAATACATATATGGATGGAATTTTTTTGTATGAATTAAATTGAACTATGGGTGGATTGATTAAATTTAATCAATCAAATTATCCTCTTGTTTACCATAACTCTGATTTAAACAAGCGAGACACATGCATCCTCATATGTATGTGCATATCTTTATGAATACACTGATATATTTATATTGGTAAAAATTTTGATCCTGGATAAATTGTTTATTTGATGAAAGGAAAAATGACTCTAGGCTTCAGAAATATATATATATGATAATAAATATATGTATACATCTCTATGTTAAAAAAAAATTCCTTACAAATTAAGGTATAAAAAGAGAGGGTCATTTCATTTGGTATCAGAGCAAATGGTTGCATTGATTGTTGAGTACTATAGAAATATATTATGTTTGTTTGTTTTGGATGAAATAATTTAGATAGGAAAATATTAACTATAGAAAATACTCACAGTATACTAATACCATTTGCCCATAACTTGGTTAGCAACCCATGGTAGGAAGGGGATCACATCATGCAGGAACAAGTGCACCACAAATGCTTGATATGCAAGAGTTTGTAAGGGTTTTAAGGGATGGAATTGGGCATAGGCCTGAGAATCCACATGAGGAACTTTCAAAACTATTAAAGGCTTATACAAACTTGGGAGGTAAGATTTTTGAAGGGACTGAGAATGTGATGGAAATTCAAGCATGGTTGAGAACATTAGATAGGATTTTCAATGACATGCAGCTTGATGATCAAAGGAAGAGGCAAATGGCTTCAAGACAACTGAAAGGAGTAGCTTTAAGCTAGTGGGAGGTGATAATAGCTGGGAGAATTGAAAATGAAATCACTTGGAATCAATTTAAGGAGATGTCAGAGGCAAGATTTGTACCAGCATCAGCTAAGACCACTTTACTCGAAGAATTTATTAGACTCAGACAAGGAACTCTGAATGTCACTGAATACACTTAAAAGTTTGAGGGGTTATCCAAATATGGAGCAATGCTAGTGGCAGATGAAGCATCCAAAAATGACAAGTACATTAAAGGTTTGAACCCAAGACTTAGCAGAGCCATGTTACCTTATGCTGACAGGACTTTTGATCAAGTAATAGACTTGGCTTTGAAATTGGAGCAGCATGACAAGGAAAGGGAGAAGTATAGAAATTTTAAGAACAACAGCAACAAGAAGAATAAGGGAAGATACCACCCTTATGACAAGAAGGAGGAAGCAGACACCAAAAAGGCTAGTGATACCAAGGCCAGTGATGCTAAGAAGAAATTGGTTTGCCATCAATGTGGAAAGGAAGGACATATCAAACCAAGGTGCCCAGAATTGAAAGGAGGAGCTTTCAAGTGCTATCTATGAGGGAAAGAGGGGCATATGAAGAGAAACTGTCCTGGGTATAAAGAGCAAGGAAAATTGGCAAATTTGGAAGGCAAAGGCAAATCCACAGTGGAGATTAATGCTGAAAATCACAGTCAAGTGGAAGGTACACTATTTATTTGTACCATACCCATAGCAGTAGTATATGATACTGGGGCAACTCACTCTTTGATTTCTTATGAACTAGTTAAAATGCTAAAATTGAATTGCATATTGGTTGAAACTCCATTGCTTATACAAAGTCCACTGGGGAGTTCTAGTGTTTTAAATATGATTTGTGTGGATGTGGAATTAAACATAGGAGGAAATACTTTTATTTCCAATTTATATGTTTTAAACTACCCAAATATAGGTGTTATATTAGGGCAATTTAAAGCCATAATTAACTTAGATTCATCCACCATATCATTGCAAAACTTTAGAGGCTAGAGAATCACAATTTTGTGTGAAGTAGCTAAGGGAAGGAAATTGTATCATTTAATTGACTTGGAAAAAGATTTCAGTGAACTTACTATTGAAGAAATTACCACAGTCAATGAATACTTGGATGTGTTTGGGGAGGTTAAGGGTGTTCCATACCATAGACCAGTAGAGTTTCAAATCAATCTCATACCAGGAGCAAGCCCAATAATTAAGAAGCCTACCAGAATGGGGCCAAGTGAGTTAAAAGAATTGAAAAATCAGTTAGAGGAATTAGAAAGTAAAGGGTTTATAAGGCCAAGTAACTCATGCTGGGGTGCTCCAGTAGTGTTTGTAAGGAAACAGGATGGTACTTTGAGGATGTGTATAGATTACAGAGAACTAAATAAGGTCACCATCAAAAATAAATACCCATTGCCTAGGATAGATGATCTCTTTGATCAACTCAGTGAAGCTAAGATATTTTCTAGATTAGACTTAGCATCAGGGTTTCATCAGATGAAGGTTGAAGACTCAAGTGTTAAGTACACTGCATTTAATACTGGATATGGTCTATATGAGTTTATGGTTATGCCATTTGGGTTGACAAATGCCCCCTCATATTTTGTAGATTTAATGAATAGAACCTTTAGAGACTATTTAGACAAATTTGTGCTGATTTTTATTGATGACATTTTAATTTATTCCAAAACAGTGGAAGAACATAAAAGTCATTTGCATCTGGTTTTGTCTAGATTGAGGGAAAAAGATTTAAAGGCAAAATTTTCAAAATGTGCATTTTGGAAAGAGGAAGTACATTTCCTTGGCCATGTCATTTCTACCAAAGGAATTTCTGTGAACCCCAATAAAGTAATAGCTATTCAAGCATGGAAGAGGCCTAGCACAGTGAGTGAAGTAAGATCATTTATGGGGATGGATTGATATTATAGGAGATTTATAAAAGATTTTTCAAAAATATCATCACCACTTACCAATTTAACTAGAAAGAATTAGGCCTTTGAGTGGACTGAAAAATGTGAACGAGCTTTTATCAAGATAAAGGAAGCTTTATTTAATGCACCAGTGTTGAAAGTACCTGAAGGAAACGAGGGATTAATTGTGTATACTGATGCAAGTGGCTCTGGCCTAGGGGCTGTGTTGATGCAGCAAGACCAAGTGATAGCCTATGCATCCAGACAATTAAAACCACATGAAACTAGATATGCAACCCATGATCTTGAGCTAGCAGCAGTGGTGTATGCACTGAAACTTGTGAGACATTATTTGTTAGTTGCCAAATTTAAATTGTACACAGATCATAAGGCATTGAAATATCTCTTCTCACAAAAAGATTTAAACATGAGGCAACATAGATGGGTGGAGTTCTTAGCTGCCTATGATCTAGACATACTCTATACACCAGGTAAAGCAAACAAAGTTGCAGATGCCTTGAGTAGACAACATGCTAAGATAGCTATGTTGATGATGGAAGAATTTAAAGATTTGTCTATACTCACTGACTAGGAAATTGAAGCAAGTAGTAAGGTACAAATGGTACCAGTTGAAGGAGATAAGAGTAAAGGAAAATTGAGTTTAATGTCTCTGCAATCAGATTTAATTTTGAAGGTAGGAAAAATGCAAGAACAAGACACAAACTTATTGGAGAAGAAAATTCTCATATCAAAAGGGGAAGAAGTGACAAATTACCATATTGATAAAAATGGTTATTTAAGAAACCAGGATAGAATATGTGTTCTAGAAAACATGGAATTGAAGGAAGAAATATTGAATGAATATCATAGGAGTAAGTACTCCATACACCCAGGCAGTACAAAGATGTATCAAAATTTAAAAAGAAATTTTTGGTGGAAGGGAATGAAGTCAGATGTAGCCAAATATATTGCAAGATGTATGACTTGCCAACAAGTCAAGGCAGAAACACAAAAGCCATCAGGATTGTTACAACCTCTTAGCATACCACAGTGGAAATGGGAAGATATATCTATGGATTTCATAGATGGACTGCCTAGATCTAAAAGAGGAAACACAAGTATATGGGCGATAGTAGATAGGCTAACTAAAGTGGCACATTTCATTCCAGTCAAATCAGAAAGGAATGCACCAAAATTAGCTCAAGAATTTATGAAGGAGGTGGTAAGGTTACATGGCATTCCCAAAACTATTGTGAGTGATAGGGATACCATTTTCACATCAAGGTTCTGGAAAAGTTTTCAAGAAGCCATGGGAAGTGAATTATGCTTAAGCACTGCCTACCATCCACAATCAGATGGGCAGACTGAGGTGGTGAACAAAGTTTTAGATGACTTGTTAAGGGCATGTGCACTGGATTTTGGAGGTAACTGGGAAGATTATCTCCATTTAGCTGAGTTTACATACAATAACAGCTATCAAAGCACCATAGGGATGGCTCCATTTGAAGCCTTATATGGCAAGCCATGTTTATCACCTGTATGTTGGGTAGAAACAGGAGAAAGAGCTATTTTAGGGCCTGAGTACATACAAGAAACTAAAGAGAAAATTGAGCTAGTAAGGAAGAGAATTGCAGCAGCTCAAGACAGGCAAAAGAAATTTGCAGACATGAAAAGGAAGCAGGTGGAATATGAAGTAGGAGACTTTGTTTTCATAAAGGTTTCACCTATTAAAAAGGTCTTGAGATTTGGCAAGCAAGGAAAACTCACACCAAGGTATGTTGGACCCTATAAAATTATGGAAAGGATTGGTTCCTTGGCATATAAGTTGGAATTACCAGAAAACATGCAAGGGATGCATGATATTTTCATGTATCACAATTGAGAAGGTGGGTTCATGACAAGGCAGAAATTCTTGAGACCCCAACCCAAGTGCAAATAAATCCTGATTTGATTTATGAAAAGGATCCAGTGGGAATTTTGGCAAAGGATGTGAAGAAGTTGAGGAATAAATCACTAAAACTTGTGAAGGTATAGTGGAGTCTTGATCCTAGTGATTGCACATGGGAATTAGAAGACAAGGTTAGGATGAACTATCCTAAGCTATTTTCAGATTAAAGGTAATTCTGATTTTTAATTTGTTTTCCTTTTGGATGCATGTATTTATAGTTATTGTGATAGAACTAAAAATCTATTTGGTTGAGAATTTATTTGTTCTCTGAATTAAGTTTAAATTTGGTTTAAGCTTAGGAAAAATTGTGGGACACAATTTCTTAAAGTTGGGGTATATGTAATGACCCAAGATTTTAGGAATTTATTTTGAAAATATTAATAAGTTTAAAATAATTTTTTAAACTAATTTTGAAAAGGAATTGATATGGCTTGATATGGTGTAGCTATATGTGTACATGTGTGCACAGGAAATACACATGAATAGAAGCTTAATTCCTGGATGATATGAATGAACATATGTTGATGTGTATGAATATATATATATATATATATATACAGATAAATAGATTAAATCCTTAAAAGGTATATGCATAAATATATATGGATGCTACTGGTTGTATTTGAGTGTATATGTGCATATGTGTTCAGTAAAAATAATGTATAGACATATATATGTATTAATTATTTCTGTAAGACATATATATACATATATGTATGCTAATCAAATGCAAGTGTTCAAATCAGTAAAATAAAAATACACAAATGTATTTTAACTATAGGTAGAAAGCAAGAATGAAGATATAAAAGGAGCAATCCTTTTATAAATAAATAAGGGAAGCACATGCTATTTGAGTGAAAGCTAAAAATAGAAAAGTAAGATAAACCAGTGATATGTTTTGTATAGGCAGAATTAGGAAGAACCCTTGGCATATATATATGATAAAATAATGGAAATCAAGTCACACCTTTAGCATGATATTAGATAAGAGAAAAAGCATTTTCTGGAAAAGCAAATTTCTGAAAATAACCAAAATGATAAAACCTCTTTTCTCTCCACAAACTTGAACCGGGGAGGGTAGGATTTTGGGTTTAAACTAAATGCACATGGCATGATTTCGGGTGGGCAAAAATGACTTTAGCTAGCACCTTAAACCCTAGAAGAACCCTGCATAAATAAGCAGTGATAAGAGGGACCTTCTCTTCTTCCCGGATAGCTTTTGAAAAAATATATATATATCATGTATATATAAGACAAATGAAGAAAAGGGTTTGGGGGTAAAGGCAGAAGCTTATCAATCAACTAAGAAGTGAAGGAGAGCTAGGTGAGAAAACTCACTCAAAAATCTAAGGCAATAAGTCCTAATGAAGGCAGCCAGTTTATAAGTTAATCTTTTATATAATGTATTTTCATATGTGGTTATCTTTCTTTGATTTCTAAGATGAAAATGCTTTGATCTTTAGTTTGGTTGTTCTGCTTGATCTATTATGTGAAAGTTCTAAGTATTATTAGTAAATATGTTTTTATAAACCCAGATCTCTCTGATATGTTAATATTAGGGAAAATAAGTGAATACCCAGAGAATCAAATGATGAATATAGGCAAGTAGTGTTGGTTCTGGCATAACCCAGAGAATATAAACATGTTGAGCTACAATATACTTGTGTATAGGTGCCGAGGCTTGAGACAAAAAGGAATTAGGGGTGCAATAGGGTTGCCTATGTGCTGATGCTCCTAATTCAATGAAAGTATATAAATAGCCATATACATAGCAAATAAATTTGTGATTCAGTGAAACTTGGTCATTCTGAGTTTAACTTAAGCACAGATGTTTGCAAGATGAAGAACTCTCTCAAAAGCCATAAGCCAATGTTAGTTGCCTATACCCCTTTTAAAATGCAAGTATATATATATATAGATGCAGAATCTTATTTATTAGACACCTATGTTTAATTGCCTGCTTGTCTTTGTTTGGTTATGAAAGATATGAAATGCGATGACATGGATGTTTGTTTTAGTGAAATGATTCACTGAATGGTTTAGTCATGAAAAATCAAAAGAGTTATTATCAGCTTAAAACTAACTAGGAAATGGGGTCAAGAGCACTGCAGGAATGACTTGTGTTCTTGAGCAATACAAGTTGACACATGGCTTGTTTAAGTCCTGAGATCTTTGTGTAATGGAGTGAATTAGTCCATTACAATGTGTCCATTGATTCATATGATTGCAGATGAGACCAAGATAGATAAATATATCAATGTAAGAAAATTTGATATAAGGAGGAACTAGAGTTTTCCTGGATGAAATCTGAGTAGGGAATAAATGATTTAATTCATTTTGGGGATTTCCCTATTTTGTATGGATGCTTATTTGATTTATGGCTGATTTGTATGAATGTATGTCTATTCCATATCTTTATAAGGTTTCTGGAAAGAAAGATTTAAGTGTGCACATGCATACTGACACAGAACATGCACACTATGACTTACTTGTTTTCTAAAGGCAGGATATACTGATTTATATATCTTTCAACTTTAACTTGATTTACTAATTGTTTTTAGTGGATTTTCTCATACCAGACATGTGTCTGACCCTAGTGTGCTAATGGCATATGGGGTGTCTCATTTAATATGGGGCAGCTTCAAATGCTTTTTCAGGAATTGTAGCAACTAAGTAGGAGTAGGAGAAAGGCTTTGAGAAGAAGATTATAGCATGCTAAAATTAGTTAGATAAGAGCTTAAAAGATGAAATCTGCATGTATTGATATTTTTAAATTATCACTTGTATTAAGTACTGAATGATGGATGGATATTTTGCTAAGTATTTTGCTAAGGAATTGACTTGTAACTGGAGTTTATAAATTTGGATATTATCTGAAAAGTTGAAGAAGTTAACCTATGATTTTGTATGTAAATCTGAGCAAGAATACTATGATAAATAGGATGGTTATATTTTATAAATGTATTAGTCAATCTTGAGTCTTTGAAAAGGATTAAGTATTGGAAATCTGGATAGTTAAGTCTCAATAAACAATATGGTTTATTCTTTCATCATGACATTTGCATACAGGAGTTTAAAGGCATAGGGAAAATGTATTATGTGTCTGCATGTTTTCATAATGCAATTTGTACTATGAAAATGTTTTACACCTCATTCTTGAATAAAGGAAGAATCTCCTTTTACTAAAGCTTTGATCAAATGCATTTTAAAGCCCTATGGCTTATATCAGAACAAAGAGTTTGGTTTGTAGCAAATCATCTTACCATTAAAACAATGTTTTGGATCCTCAGGGTCTCAGGAAACTCATTCATGCTTGCATTTCATTTAGCATAGCATCATGACATCAAAGAATTAAGCTTTAGGAACATGGTATCTCACTTAAAAATATTCCAGAAAAGAGTTTGTATCTAAGGCAGATTTTATAGGAAATCAAACATAGAAAATGATATAAACTTATATCATTTTTAGGACATAAGCACTACACCAAACATTTATATGTGATCATAACACAATTTCCTTATTTCTAGGAATTACCCTTCATAGAGAATCCAGCAAGAAATCAAGAGTTAAAATCTTACAAATACATATATGGATGGAATTTTTTTGTATGAATTAAATTGAACTATGGGTGGATTGATTAAATTTAATCAATCAAATTATCCTCTTGTTTACCATAACTCTGATTTAAACAAGAGGGACACATGTATCCTAATATGTATGTGCATATCTTTATGAATACACTGATATATTTATATTGGTAATTTTTTTATCCTGGATAAATTGTTTATTTGATGAAAGGAAAAATGACTCTAGGCTTCAGAAATATATATATATATATATATATATATATGATAATAAATATATGTATATATCTCTATGTTAAAAAAAAATTCCTTACAAATTAAGGTATAAAAAGAGAGGTTCATTTCAGCTATGCCGATCCCTCTTGCTCCATAAGACTACGTCGATCCATCCTCTTCCATAATGCTATGCCGATCCCTCCTATTCCAACCTAACTCCCATATTTTCAGAATCCTGTATCGTTTATCTACCAACTTCGTTCAATCCTGGCTTCATATAACCATTTGAGCTCTTCTTCCAGGTTCTACAGCCGTTGTTCCGTGGTCATCCTTCTTAATAACAGTTCGTCCATCTTACGCAATCAGTCCAATAGCCGGGTCAAGTTACCGGGTAACACCCTCATCTTATCAAAGCCGATGATCATGAAGTTTTATACATCTATTGGCCATGTCAGTACAAGCTATAAGTGCCACATTACTTCATGGGAAGAATCGAATTCAAAGACCGATTTACTACGTCAGCAAGCAATTGACAGGAGTTGAAAGGAACTATCCGAAAATAGAAAAACTGACATACTACTTGCCGATCGCATCACAGAAGCTCCGCCCGTACTTCCAGGCACACCCGATCAATGTTACACCGACCAACCATTACGACAGGTCCTATAGCAACCTGAGACATCTGGAGGATTACTCAAGTGAAATATTGAGTTTAGTCAATTCGACATCACTTATCTCCCTCGGAGGGCTATCCAAGGTCAGGAACTAGCAGATTTTATTACAGAATTCACTACGCAAGATGATTCCTTGAAGGATAGCGAAATCCTTATCATACGGTGGAAATTGTATACTGATGGAGTGATCGTTGTTCTGGAGCTGTAATTGTGCTTGTAACTCCTGAAGATCGGTCGATTTATTATGCTTTAAAGCTTGATTTCCCAACGACAAACAACGAAGCTGAATATAAGGCCCTGATTGCTGGACTGAAATTTGCTAGAGAACTGAGAATAAGGTCCCTTGAAATCTTTTGCGATTCAAAGTTGGTAGTATACCAAGTCATAGGAGATTATCAAGCTAAAGGAAAATGACTTGCTCCATATCTAGCCCAAGTCCAAGACTTATTGACTGAATTTGAGTATTATGACATTTCGCATATTCCTTGGGATCGAAACAGAGAGGCTGATTCGTTAGCAAAGTTTGCTAGCACCGATGATGCACAACAGATGGGCCTGGTTCCAGTCAAGGTACTAAATGCCCCGAGTATAAATCTGATGGAAATTGACCAAGTACTAGAGACGGAGCCTGAGAAGGAATCGTGGATGACTCCGTTTAAAGACTACTTGCTATGGGGAGTTCTTTCCGAATGAAGGAATGAAAAGCGACAAATCCTTCGTAAAGCTTCACGGTATATCACGCAAGAATAATGACTACTTGATAAACCAGATGGATATTTTCTGATGATTTTGGCATGCGACGATTCAAAGCACGTCATGTTCGCAACAAGACTTACTTTGTGGGGCCAATGTTATCCCGCCTTTTAGCAAGGCCGTGATATCATCGACTTGGCTAGGAATGGATGGTTATCAGCTCTAAGAATCGACTATATATGACATTGTGGACAATGGTCGAGCAAATATGGACCGGGTCCCAATCAAGGTGCAATCAGTATGGAGTGACTAGCATAGTTCCATGAAGTCATAATTCAATTTTCAAGATGATCAGAGTTCATATGCTCCAATTACGAACAATGCAATGATTTATATGGATCGATTGGGAACGATCCATAAAGCAGCTCAAATCAGCAATGATCGATCGATATCTCAAAATCCACAAGACCAATCCACTTGAAACTTTCAGAGCTTCAATATATTGAAGATTGGAGCCCACAAAAACAATCGCATGTCAAAACCTTGAGATACAAAGAGTCGATCGTTTTAGGCCGATCATTTTTGAAAATCCTTCATAACGATCGGTGTAGCTAAGTGAACATATCAAATGTGACAAGAGTTGATCCATATCACGTTATCTACAACTCAGAATGACTTCATATTTTAGGGGCAAGTTCAGGAGGCATGTGAGACCCCCCAAAAACGATCGCACATCATTTGGAGGGAAAAATAACGATCGACATAACTATAGCCAATCGCATGTCAAAACCTTGAGATACGGAGAGTCGATCGTTTTAGGCCGATCATTTTTGAAAATCCTTCATAACGATCGGTGTAGCTAAGTGAACATATCAAATGTGACAAGAGTTGATCCATATCACGTTATCTACAACTCAGAATGACTTCATATTTTAGGGGCAAGTTCAGGAGGCACGTGAGACCCCCCAAAAACGATCGCACATCATTTGGAGGGAAAAATAATGATCGACATAACTATAGCCAATCATTCTTAAATATCGAGTTAGGGCCATCGATCGTTATGGTGGGCCCCTATGGACCTAGAGAGCCTTCTGTCGAAATCTTAGTGAAATAGCTCATCATCTCTCCTTGTAAATACAGGCCTTTTTGTTCATTTTCAGGATCTTTACGCTGCTTGTTACTCTGGACTCCATTGTAATCAAGCACTTGCTATCCTCTACTGCTGTAATCAGAGTTATAAGTGATTAATAAAGGATAATCTTCAAAATGGACATAGGCATACAATGCCGAACCACTATAAATTTCTATATCTATGATTATAGTTAATTCTCGGTTATTTGCTAATTCATTTACTCAGTTTAATTTTGTTCTTCTTCACTTACTTCTCTATAAAAACTATTCTTGGGTGTTTGTGATCAATTTAGTTGCAAGCATATATATAAACATATATAATTTTAAACTAAATTTATTTTAATATTTAACATCAGATTACAATATAAAACATGAATTAGATCTACAAACTTTATACACATATCCTATCTCTATTTTAACAACAACAATGCATACAAAAATCTCACATAACTAATGAAATAACAATAATCTAATTTATATACATAAGATTAAATGATTAATAAATTCTTAAAACCTTAATAATATGATTAGCATATAGAAAAACATTACCCAAAACAGATGCTCTAAAGTCCACGTAGTAATAATGAAATCTCTTTTTGTAAAATTCTTTGATTTGTGAGATTGCTAGCCTAGAACCAACGACCGTTCACTATTAAAGAGTTTTTTTTAACTTGAATTGGATATGAGATTTTGGGATATTTCTAGAGGACAGTTATTGCAATTAAAAGGAAGAAGAATAAGGTGGCAGCTCAAAAAAATGAATTAGAATGTAATTAGGGTTTTTGAGATCATAATTTATATGGTAGGATAAGAGAGAAGCAACTAGATCTCTGCCACACATCTCCAAACCCTAATCATAGACATAGTACCACCCCTTCCTCTCTCCAGACCATCTGCCTATCACTCTAAATGCATGGGTTGTGAGCCCATTTAGATCAAATTAAATATACATAATTGTATATAACTTAATTTGTTATCGATATCTCATATCGATCAATATATTTATAAATTTTATAAATATATGCAACAATTTTATTTCATAGATTATATCCAAGTTTTATAATTAATATTTCTTAAATATTAATTAATTTAATTAATTTATAACAAATATAAACTGATTAAATATTTTGGTCTAAAGAGAATTCATTATTTCAGTTGTGTGACTCTTGGGTGTAAATTCGGTCAGCGATTAACATCGAACTATTCAAATGTTAACATTCACACTTCACTTAGTAGGTGGTGTGACATTATTTCTAAATTTATCACTTACACAGCTTCGATAAAATCTAATTTCACTTTATTAAGCATTACCCAGTTGTGATAATTATTTACACCAATTCTTTTCGTCAAAACTTATCACTTTGGACCTATTGAATTTGGTAATGGTCAAAATTTCAACATCATCCACATTCAACTCTATTGTCCAAAAACACAAATTCCTTGGTTTAATAATAACAATTATTATAAACCGTACTACTCTGGTCAGAGATTTTGACTTTGGATTGACTTGAGTTGACCGTGATACTAACCCTATATAACTGAGAAGACAAATCCTCTCTTGAAGTGCTTCACTTCCAATACTTCCACTCGACCCAACTATAGTCACTCGATGGACGCTGTGCCATGATTTGACTATAATCAAGGCGGAGCTTCCATATTGAAGATTCACAGTATTCTCAAGTTGAAAGAACAGTGTAAATTATTCACATCGAATGAGTCGTTCCATAGTTATCCAATAACTATTAGTACATAACCCCAGATGCCCTCAGTAGTCACAAGTAATACACCATCCAACATTTAGAGAGCCTCACGTACTCTAGTCTCAACAGATATATCGATATCTAGTCTCGATGCATCTTAACTAGAAACATTTAAAATGATGTGTTTTGAAACATTATGATCCAATACTCATGATTGAAACTATTTTTACTTACTATCGTAAACATACCATTTATGGATTTTCTGTTAAATAGTTGTAATTAAACATTTAATTATTTATAACACATTATAACAAAGATATAACAAAAAGAAGATACACCTTTTTTTCGAATGAGAATTGACTTCAGAGTTAATTAATTTACAATAAATTTCATAATTGCTCCTAGGGGCATACTCCAAACTCTATTAATCTCCCACTTGCACTTGGGGCCAATTATGGAATCCCAATCTCATCTCTTCAGCATGTTTCTTGAGAACTGATCGAGCCAGGCCTTTAATGAATGGATCTGCTATGTTGTCCTCGGTATCTACCATTTGAATCACAACTTCTTTCTTCTTAACGAATTCTCTAATTAGGTGGAAGTTTCAAAGAACGTGTCATGACTTCTTGTGTGCTCTTGGTTCCTTATGATCTGTATCGCTGCATTGTTATCATCAAATAATGTCATAGGATTCTTGGTATTAGGAATCACTCCAATCTCACTCAAAAACTTATGATCCGAACGGTCTTTTTGCTGCTTCATTGAGGGAGATGTACTCGGCCTCCATCATGGAATCAACAACTGTTTCTTACATGGAACTTTTCTAACTAACGACTCCACTCTATAGTGTAAACACGTAGCTGGATACTGATTTACTATCATCTATATCACTTTGAAAGCTTGAATCCACATACCCCTTCACTAGGGGGTCACCATTCCCATATATGAGGAATAAGTCCTTAGTATTTCTCAAATACTTAAGTATACCTTTTATGGCCATCTAATGTTTTTCTCTAAGATTAGACTGGTATCGGCTTATGCATCTTAATGCATATGCCACATCCAATCTAGTACATAACATAACATACATTATGGATCATGTGGTTGAAGCATAGGGAATCCTCTTCATACACTTTCTCCTCATCGGTATAAGGAATGTCCTTTTTAGAAAGGACGATTCCAGATTGCATTGGAACACTTCCACGCTTGGAATTCTCCTTACTAAACCTTTTTAGTATGGTGTTTATGTGTAGGAATTGAGACAATCCCAGCAGCCTCTTAGATCTATCTCTAGATCTTTAAACCAAGTACATGCCACTTCTTCCGAATCCTTCATGGAGAAGTTTTTGAAAAGCCAAGCTTTCACTGATTGCAATAATGAAGTGTCAATGCCAATTAATAATAGATCATCGACATAGAGTACTAAAAATATGATGCCCAATTCCTTTTTGTATATGCACAATTCCTCTGTGTTCTGATAAAAACCAAACTGTTTGATTACTTTATCAAAACACTTGTTCCAGCATCTTGAAGCTTGTTTGAGTCCATAAATGGACTTTAACAACTTGCAAGCTTTGCCTTCACTCCTACCACAAAATCCTCTAGTTGCGACATATAAATAGTTTCTTCTAAATCCCCATTTAGAAAAGCCATTTTTACGTCCCTTTGCCATATTTCATCGTCATATAATGCAACAATGGCTAGCATAATCTAAACAAATTTAAGCATGGCTACAGGTAAAAAGGTCTCTTTATAATCAACACCTTGAATTTAATGAAATCCTTTTGCAACTAGCCTTGCCTTATAAGTCTCCACTTCTCCATTCACATTTAGCTTTTTCTTAAAAATCCATTTGTAATCGATGGGTTTTATCCCTTCAGGTACGTCCGACAAAGTCCAAACTTTGTTTTCGTAGATAGAGTCCATCTCGGATTTCGTAGCTCCAAACCAGAGTGCAAAGTCTTTACTCTATAGTGCTTTCTGGAAAAAGAGAGGAGTGTCGTCATCTAAGACACAATCCTCCTTCTTGCCATCCATGAGAAAACCGTATTATCTCTCTTATGCGTGAAATTTCTAACTATACCTTCTGATAGGTTGCGTGTTTTCATATATAGGTGAACTTGATTCTCCCATTGGTTTAGTCTCAGTGTTAATTCCTTGAATCTTATTCAAATCTACAACCTCGCTGTTAATTTCTTTTGATAGAAATTCCTTTTCTAAAAAGACAGCGTGATGAGAAATAATGACCTTTTGCTCCTCGGTGTTATAGAATATATATCCTATTGAGTTTTTGGGATATCCTATAAATTTACGCAGTACCGATCTTGCCTCTAGTTTATTATGTCCAACGTTCTCAACGTATGCTGGACAACCCCATACTTTCAAGTGCTTGAGTTTGGTTTTCTTACCACACCACATCTCATATAGTTCTTTAGGCACAAATTTAGTGGGTAACACGTCTAACATATATGCTTCAGTTTCTAGCACATATCCCCAATAGGACAAAGGTAACTCAGCCTTATTCATCATGAAACGAACCATATCTAATAAGGTTCTGTAACGACTAATATTTTCGACCCTTGAAAATCGACACTAATACATCCACTGTATTACATGCTAAGAAATCAAATGTCGGAAAACCCGATTGTTAGGGAAAAGAAGAAGAAAGAAGATAAGAAGAAAAACTAAACAATATAGAATCTCGTAGTGGAACGAATAATCTATAATATATCATAAGTCTTTACACAAAAACAAAACTGTAATATGTTGTATATACAACCATCAATCAGAGTATACTAACCTATTTCAATCTAGACAGTTATAATAGCATGTCCTCACAACTGCTGATAACACAACAATGAATACAACAGAAAATATAAACATCTCTGTGAATACGTCTCTGGGCCTCCAACTCGTCTCTTGAAGCTTCAAGCATCCAGAACTAATCTGTAATATACACGGTCTGACCCAAGCATTATAATAAAATAACACCCAAGTCAGTCTGGAAAACTAGATTTAAAGTTTACGAATTTTTTTGAAATCAAAAGGTATCTCGTAAGACCACGCCATACATAAACACGATGGGTTTTTACCTTACGATAACCAAAACCTTTTATATCAAAATCATCTGATATTATAATAGTGTCTATAGAAAGTGAACTATAAAATAGCTGAAATGCTTGCATTTCACGTTTCAGCATATTTGGTATACAACTAAAACCGTACGACGCTTATTGGAGAATGGATTCTATACAATAACTAGGCACTGTGGTACTACTTATCACAGTACACGTCTAGAAAATGTACCGAGGACCTCGCCTGGATCCCCTACCAACACAAGACCAGCCTACCCCTGACCTGGATAGTACCGAATATGTCATCACCCCGGTTGCTTTGCAACCCTTTTTACCTAGATCTCATGCACAACCAATCCATAAATATGTAGATGTATCTAGAAGGGTGACAATATACCCTAATGGGTGCAACCCACTTAGCCTTGTTGCATCTCTTCTGATTTTCCGTCATTCCCGATTGATGAGGCTTGAGGCTACGATTACCTTTCAAGAACATTTACACTTAGAATGCCCATTGCCCTCCAATGACAATATGTTGATGGCATTCATCCATACAAGTCCGTTTTGGGTCTGAATGAAACCGAATCTCCAAGAACTCCGTCTTCATTTATCTTCACGATACCACAATTCGTAACGCACAAATCGAATCGAAGTGATTTTCGGATAATTAAATCTGATCTCGGTCTCTTCGAAACGATTAACGAAATTGGGCAGATTTGATAGTCGGTTATTTAACTATCAAATTACAGACATAAGAAATCACTAGACCTAATTATAAATCTTTCAAACATTTATCTCAAATATCTTTACAAAGATATATATTCAAATCTCTTCTAGCATTTCAATATTTGAAAACACTTTCGAATACTTATATCCATAACAGGATATTTCCAAACCATACTAACACTTAGAAATATTTCCAAATCCAACTTATAATTTATTTCTTAGAAAAATATTTCTATATAAATCATTTTGTCACTAAAGTATCTCCAAAACCGTTAATTCCAATACTTAGGAAAATATTATAAGTCTATTTCCCGAAATCATTTCTAATATCCATACTTAGGAAATATTCCATACTTATCTCATACATCTCCGGAATTTTTATTAATTCCCTTAACAATTTCCAAAAATTATCGATTATACTTATTTATAATCCATCTAACAATTTATAACTCCTTTAATGTATTCCGATTCATTTTCGAAGTTCCCGTGTCTAAAACATTTTGGAAATTTCTTAAGTTTCCAGAATTACATTATAAAATTCTCTTACAAAACCACCTCCATTAAATAACTTGGTTTACAAATCTCGAGAGTATTTATAAACACATCCCAATTACTTGCCTTTAAATTCCATATATAAAATAATAAGTATTTTTAAAGAACAATAGTTTATTTTCAAAATACGTTTAAGTAATCATTTAAAATATCCAAAATATTTTTTTTTAAACAAACAACGATACCAATTTCCAATTCCTTTATAAATAATACTAATCAATTTACCAAGCTTATTATAAAAAATTTATAATCATTTCAACTAATATCAAATATTTGAACAACCAACCTTCCGAAATAATTTCAATACTAAATAGTTTTTAAACCATATAGTTTAATAAATAAAAATCCCTTTCTAAAATCAAAACTTAACTTCTCGATAAACATCTATTTTAAAATCCAATATAACCATTTTAGCATTTACAAATCTCTTAATTTATCACAAATCGACCTACGTCTCCAATTTCATAACTATTTCCAAATTCAAAAAAATAGAATCTACTTTTTCTTTCTAAACCGATTTCTATATCTCATTATAAATTCTCACTGCGAATTTATACTTCCAAATTATCAAATGAAAATCATTTCACTTTATTTATAAACATCGTTTATAAATTGATAAACTCATTCGGGTTTCACTTGTTTATAAAAACATTCTCATTTATAAACTTCATTTTTAAATCTATAACTTTATAAATCCCATTTATTTTTTCGAATCTATTTTCAATATTCATTTTAACTCCTTATCCATATTTTTAGAAATATCATTTAAAAATCCATTGTTAAAAATCCCTTATATAAATTATTTTAAAATCTCTATTTAAAACATTTTACGAATAGTTAAGTACAAACCCAAAATCAAATCTTGTTTTTATCCAAATCAATTTTCTTTAAAATAATCCAAAATTCGATATAAATATTTCCATTTCCAGAATATCCTTTGAATTTCTTTTTAAAATTCAAAAATATTATTTATGGTATTTATAATACCAAAATTAAGGCCAGTGCTACTATAGCATCCAATAAATCAAACATATCACAATCCATAACAGAATATTCACACACATCATATATCAACATATATGAAATTAAAATCAACATTTTTGAGGAATCCAGTTGGATCCCTCCAAACTGTTTCCCTGCAACCACAGATGTTATATAATTATAGAAATATAATCACTGGTTCGAGGTGGGATATCACAATAAAAATGGTCATCCGTTATTATGTTGGACGCATAGTGTCTCATCCGCTCCAATCGGCGGGAATATACCCAACTACTAATATATATACTGATATATATAATATAACATCCGACTGATAATAATAATTTACCAATTCATCCAATCAACCAGTAATAATTTTTAACTATTTCAAATAAAACCAATTATCCAAAATGAGTGAGATTTACTCACATTTATCCTTTGCTGTTGCCGAAGCGTTCCGTTTTTTGGAACTAAAACCGGACGACGTCCGATTTTAGCTCAAATTTCCACTGTCTCCAAATTCGTCCAAACTAGTTCAATTTCAAAGCTCTCGTCGATACGAGCGGAACACAAAAAGTTTCGTTCCAATCGGACCTTGTATGAGAGAGTTATTGAATTTTATAAGTAAATGATAATTTAAATTAATCACAATAACTTAATTATATTCACCAAAATGCCCCTCACCCTATTCTTCTTCCTCCATCATTCCTCTGCCTAACAAAAACGTGCACAGACAATTTCAAACCCATAAAAGCGTGCACGAATTTGCACTGGCACTGAGCTACACACCTCCGTTTGTCGAACCAATTGCACCGATGGACTTCTCTCGTTGAACCACACCAGCCTAGCACAAACTCGACACCTCCGGAGACACTACGCAAATCGTGACATCACCACGAAATCCCTCGTCGACCATCAAGTTGCGACCTCTAATTCTTCGTCGCACACCACCAAATCATGTCCACACGTGCGCCTACCCACCACGAGCTCAACTCCGCCCCCCATTCGAACCATCGAAGCCTAAATCTCCCAAAATCTATAACCCTAGCTGCTCTGTTAAAACGTCGAACACTGCCAAGGAGGATCGCACCCAACATCGTGGGTATAGGATCGAAGCTCTCCTCAAATCACGATTTTCAAAGCTTGTCTCGGATTTTTTAAACGAGTAGAATTGGAGAAATAAAATTTTAAATTTTCTTTGTTTTTTTTCATCATGTTCGCTGCATTTAAAAAGAAGAAAGGATGATGGGAGATACGTATCAGCGTAGGGTGGCTCGTTTAAGATAGGGTGGCTGATAGGGGTTGATTAAATTTTTTATAATATTATTAAATTCCAAAATATCTCGTTTATAGTTACTTAAAATCCCAAACTCCTTTCGAGGCGTGCACCCTGGCGTTTCTAATGTTATACCCCTATTCCGAACGCAATGGAACAAGTTTTGAGACCTAATTCCACCGTATGGAGAAAATAGCTTTTTGAACCCAATTATTATATTATATTTCCGATATTAATTTCAACGCATTTCTATCTAGTACGACCAAATTGTGCATCTGATTGCTACGAAATTTTACGGTGTATTATAATTCATTATTACGAACCCAATGACAATGGTTTCGTCGAAATCTGAGACAATGCACCGGAAGGCTATTTTCACTCGTTAATTAAAATAAGTTATTTTTAAAATTAGTTAAATCGCTTTTGAATCCAATTTAAAAGTTTGCCTATCTTCCTTTTTATTAAAGAGATTTTAAATAAGCTTTGAAATTATTTTTATCAAGCTTAAAACCCAAGATTCTATTATTTAAACGATTTTCAATTATTAAATTTAACAATTTAATTATCAAGTAAATCGCTATATTTGAAATTCAAATTACTCAGTCTATAAAAATTAATTTTTCAATATTTAAAATCAATTAAACATTCCAAATTCAAATACCCAAAATTCTGGGTCGTTACTGGTTCGGTTCCTTCGCTTCAACACACTATTATGTTGCAAAGTAAAGGGTGCAGTAAGCTGAGAGATAACCCCATTATCTTTTAAGTATTATTGGAAAATCTGTCCAACATACTCACCTAAACGATCTGATCGAAGAATTTAAATTCTACAACCCGTTTGATTTTCTACCACATTTTTATACTTAACAAACTTCTCATAGATATCGGATTTGTTGTTCATAAGATATACATATCCTAATCTTGAAAAATCATCAGTTAAGGTAATAATGTAAGAACTATTATCTTTGGTAACTACAAGCGTTGGCAACAAACATCACTATGTACCGGCCCTAAGAGTTCATTAACTCTTTCATTGCTCCTACTGAAGGGGTGCTTGGTTATTTTACCGTTGAGCCATGACTCACACATGTCAAAAGATTCAGAATCAATTGATGGTATAAAACCTTCAGTTTTTAATTTGTGAAGTCTTTTCTCACTGATATGACCTATCCTATAATGCAAAAGATAATTTTCATTTATATTGTTAGGAGCTTTATTCACAAAACACACGTAATTAGTATTGATCGCATAGATGCCATTTTCAAGGACACCGACGCAGACCTTATTTCCATTCAAACTAATGTTTATAACATTGTTTGCACAATGAAAAAAATCCAGTCTTAGAAAATCTAAAAACAGATACAATTCCTCAAATAAAGTTTTTCACAAAATAGCAGTTATTTAATATCAATACTACACCACTAGGCAAAACTAAATCATAATCTCCTACTACCGTTGCATCTATAGAAGATCCTTCAGCAACTTGGAGGCTCATTTCTCCTTTTTCTACACGATGCCAGTTCCTAATCCTCTGTAACAAATTACATATATGGATTCCAAATCCAGTATCTAAAACCCAAGCATTTTGTTGATTGCAAAACAATTTTGAATCATAATTGTACCTAATGGAGCCGCAAAACCATTCTGCTTCCTTTCCCTAACAATCTTTAAGTACTCAGGACAGTCCCTTTTCCAGTGACCTTTCTTATAGTAGTGATGACATTCACCTTTGTCATCAGTCTTCTTACTTTTCTTTTTCTTACCATCTTTTTTCCGCTTCTTTGAACTCTTCGAAGATGGTACACCACCCTTTACAGCAAGTACAACCCCTTGATCATTAGATTGTGACTCGGCTGACCTCAACGTATCGAGGAGCTCTATGAGATTCACATTCCATTGGTTCATGCTATAGTTTAATATGAACAACTCATACTGGGAGTAAGAGATCCAAGGATCAAGTCTACTTGCATTTTGTTGTTTATCTCTATGCCTAATTGTGCAATCTATCAATATAGCCTTCCATTATTTGAATGTAATTGTCTACTTTCTGTCCCTTGATTATTTTGGTGTTAAAAAGTTTCTTTGAAAGTTCATACCTTATGGAACGAGACTTACTATCAACAATCTCATGGACATATATGTTCTCGTGTTGCCTTTGCAACAATTTGTCTAATGTTGACAACACGAAAACTTGGGCGATCTCTAGGTCTGACACCCATTTTTCATAACCAAGTCGTAGTTCATTGTCTGCATCAATCGACGGGTTGTTCTTTAAGTTCACATGTAATAGCAGTCCAAAGGCGCTCATAAGTTAACACTATCTTAATTGCACTTAGCCAGTTTGTATAGTTAGGTCTAATAAGCTTGTCACTTTCAGAAAATAGTTTTAGAGTTGACATTTTCTACAAGTTTAAGTGGTAGATTATTAGGACAAATCAGAGTAGATGTTCTTACAATATTAGTAAGGTTAAACTTTATGTTTCATTTTACTAACAAGCTCCCACCAGTCTTTTATGTTTCGCCAAACCCTAAGTCGAAACATAGAAGTCTTTTGACTTCGCCAATAGGTGTTAGGACTCGTCCGTCTTGGAATTCTGACCTTGAGTCCGCTCAATAAGTCATAGCTCCACGGACAAAGGATAACTCCTTATCGATTGTATCATATACAACTCCTAACTCTTTGGCATTTTGTCCTAATTCCATTTCGACCTTGAGTCTGCTCAACAAATTGAAACGAATTACACTCGTACCCACCATATTACGGCGGTCTAAGTACAGTATATGTACCTTGAGTATGCTCAACAAATGCAAATAGTTATCTTACCTCATTTGTTCAATATATTAATAATACTACACATACCATTCGTAGATTGAGTCTGTTCAACAGCTAAGGAGTATGCAAGTAATTTATTAATATATATATATAGTAGAGGACAACATTATATTGAGTGATATTGACTTATGAAATAATGTAATTCTTATGAATTACCCTTGTGATTCAAGTGTTGGACACAATGGGAATCATGGTATACATACGATTACGTATGTATTTATTTCTTAAGTCTGTTATGGGTTTCTTTAAAGTTCCACCTTTAGTTTACACTAATTAAATCATATTTAGTTAATTTCAATTAATTAACATTTTAATTAATTTTTATATTGATATAACATTTGTATTCCTATGTACTATAACCTTTATAGTATAACACATATATCATATACATCTGTGTATTATTTAATTAATTATCCTTTTAATTAATTTATTCAATTAAACTATTTTGATTAAATTATGTTAATTTCAAACTTCAATTCATAACATACATGTATACTTATGTTATTTTAAATAATTTAAAACAACATAACATATATCTTTATATATAATACATGCACTTGTTTATTAATTAATTAACTTATTTAATTAATTTCCTTTTATTAATCTTATTAATAAATTTAAACTTTGAAATTAATGTGAATTGATTTTCAAACATTTTGAAAAATTACATTATATTATAATTTTACCTATTAAATTTAAAATCTTTTACTTTAATTTTCAAAACGTTTTTGAAAACTAGCCCAAGGTCTAATTCAAGTTGGGCCTTCTCTATTAGGGGCAACCTTTGGGCTCACGTCACCATTTAGGCCAGGCTAATAACCAGGTAGGACGTGGTACTTGATTACCCAATTCCAATCCTAGACATTACCTTTCTAAAGACTGTACTAATTGGGCATGCTTAATTAGTTAGCCCTAAAGTGACTAATTTAGACCGCATAGGCTATTGGGCTCTGATACCATTGAAGGAACTGGCCTATCCCGTGGACGAATTTCAAAATTTTTAACCATTTCTGATCTTTAATGGGCCTATGAAGTCTAAATTCATTTAGAACTTTTCTAGTTTATTTTAAATAAAATCATGTATTTTAGTAAAATTTGTTAAAGGGAAGTTTAAAACAAATTTAAAATTTAAATGTATAATGTATCAAATACACCTAATAGTCATTTATAAGAGTTAATTTAGGGAAGGAGACCTTACATTTTTTTCCCTAAATCAAGTAATTAATTGAGACCATAAATTGCATTAAATGGAGAGAGAAACCTTTCATTTTCTCTCTTTAAATAAATTGGTTGATTCATTAAATGTCATTAATTAACAATTTATTCATGGCATGGAAAGTGACAAAGTCCAAATGTATTCTAAGTGTAACATATCAGGTTATGTACAAAGATATATTTAAATTGTAATTTGAGATTTATTTAATTTTGATTTTACTTAGATAAACATACACACACACATATATATGTATTATGTATGTATCACACACACACACACACACACATATATATATATATATATATATATATATATATATATCTGTGCGTGTGTGCGTGCTCGTGCGTGCGTGCGCGCGCATGCATATATAACTGTGTGTGCAAGTATAACATAACAATCTATGCAGGGTAACATGCCCGTATATAGATGCTGGAATTTACATCGCAACAGACACATTAGCTCAATATGTATGTATTGTATATTGTTTATTATGTGCATGAACATATAGTTATAAATTCGAAATGATAGTCTGTATATATATGTATGTATAAAATACATATTTTATCATTAAAATATTGCAGAAAATATTTATTTATTTATATAATTGTATGTTGTACCATAAATAGCAAAAATCATATATGTATATTTATATATATATATATATTAGAATAATTATCTTTTTCTTACTAATCAGTAAATATGTCAGATCTAAATTTAAATTGATTTTAATATTCAATATATATATATAATATTGAATTAAACAATATCGACCATAATAAATTAATATAAAATTATTATTTAATGAAAATTCATGTTTTATAATTTTAGAAAAATCTGGAAAAATATTTTAGGGCCTAGAAAAAATTTCTAGCATTTTCTCAATTATAATAATATTTTTAATTAAATAATAGATAGTAGGATGAAAATAAATTAATTTTAAAAAATATAAAATTAACTTGAAAAATATGAATTTTTTTAAGGAACCTAACATGATGAAATAACTTTAAAAAAATTTAAATTTAATTTTAGAAACAAAGATTATTTTATATGAATTTATTGAATCAAAACAAAATAATAATAATATATAAATAAATAATAATAAATTATTTTCAGCACTCATAATTCATAATAGATAGAATAAGTGTTAAGAAAATTTAAGATCAATGTTATATAATAATAATGAAAACATATGTTTCAATTCAAACTGTATGTGAATATATATATGTGTGTGTGTGTGTGTGTGTATGTGTATATATATATATATATAAACATATACGATTTTAAACTAAAATTTATTTTAATGTTTAACATTAGATTACAAACATAAAACATGAATTAAATCTATAACTTTATACACATATGCAATCTCCATTGTGACAACAACAATGCATACAAAAATCTCTAACTTATGAAATATTAATAATTTAATTTATGTACATAAGATTAAATGATTAACAAATCTTAAAACCACAATAATATGATTAATATATAGAAAAACGTTGCCTAGAATAGATGCCCTAAAGTCCACTTTGAAATAATGAAATATCTTTCTCTAAAATTCTTTGATTCGTGAGATTGCTAGTCTAGAATCGACGACCATTCACTACTAAATCGTTTTATTTTAACTTTAATTGGATTTGAGATTTTAGGAAATTTCACGAGGATAGTCGCTGCCATTAAAAGGAAGAAGAACAAGAAGGTGGCGGCTCTATAAAAGAATTAAAATGTAAATAAGGTTTTTAAGATCATAATTTATATGGTAGGATAAGAGAGAAGCAGCTATATCTCTGCCACACATCTCCAAACCCTAATCACACACATAGTAGCCACCCCTTCCTCTCTCTATGCCAGCTGCCTATCACTTTAAAATGCATGGCTTGTGAACCCATTTAACCTAAATTAAATATACACAATTTTATTTAAATAAATTTGTTATCGATATGTTATATTGATCAATATATTTATAATTTTATAAATATATGCAAAAAAATTATTTCTCAAATCATATCCAAATTTTATAATTAATATTTCATAAATATTAATTAATTTTATAATTAATATTTCATAAATATTAATTAATTTTATAATTAATATTTCATAAATATTAATTAATTTATAACAATTATAAACTAATTAAATTATTTGGTCTAAATAGAATTCATCATTTCAGTTATGTGACTCTTGGATGTATATTCGGTCAGCGATTAAATTCGAACTATTCGAATGTTAGCCTTCACACTTCACTTAGCATGTGGTGTGACATTATGACCAAATTTATTACTTACTCAACTTTGGTAAAGTCTAGTTTCACTTTATTAAGCGTTACCCAATTGTGACAATAATTTACACCAATTCTCTTCGTCAAAACTATTTCACTTTAGACTTATTGAATTTGGCAATGATCAAAATTCTAACATCATCCACATTCAACTCTATAGTCCAAACAAAAAGCCCTTAGTTCAATAATAACAATTATTATTAATCGTACTACTCTGACTAGAGAATTTGACTTTGGATTGATTGACTTAATCGTAATACTAACCCCGTATAACCGAGGAGACGAATCCTCACTTGAATAGTGCTTCGCTTCCAATACTTCCACATGACCCAACTATATTCACTCGATGGACACTGTGCCATGGTTTGACTATAATTAAAGCAGAGCTTTCGTATTAAAGATTCACGGTATTCTCAAGTTGAAGGAACTATTTAATTAGTCATATCGATATTTTCTGTTTGACCTTAGTTATATTATCCAACAAAAACTATCAAACGAGTCATTCCATAGTTATCCAATAATTATTAGCACGTAACCCTTAGGTGCCACAAGTAGTCATGAGTAATACATTGCCCAACATTTGGAGAGCGTCACGTACTCCAGCCTCAACTGATACATCGATATCCACTCTCGATGCATCTTGACTAGGAACAATTAAAATGATGTGTTTTGAAACATTATGATCCAATACTCATGATTACAACTATTTTTAATTACTATCACAAACAGACCATCTATGAATTTTCAGTTAATATGTTTTAATTAAAAATTTAATTATTTATAACACATTATAGAAAACATATAAATGAATGAAGAAACACCTTTATTTCAAATGAGAATTGATTTAAGAGTTAATTAATTTACAATAAATTATAGAATTTCCCCTAGGTCATATCCCTAACTCTATCGGGCTGGACTAGAATGAGCAGAAGGTTTTGCCATTTTTGGGCTATAGGAATTATTCGTCATAGTAAGACTTGCACTGATCCTCCGCTTTGAGACCTTGGAGTGGGAATGTTACTTGCGCTACATCTACCTTTTCGATGCCCTGATGGGGCAGAGTTTCGATCAAGGCAACAGTTTGATTCATTCGAAGGTGAAGGGTGCCTAGATTGAGCTGGCTAATTATAACCTCGTTGAGGTTTTGGAGGTTTCCGAGGAGGAAACAGACTTAGATGATTAAGAAGTGACAAACCTAGCAATTTTGCAGCGGCTCTTTTCCCAAGATGTCGGTGTATGGAAGGCAGATAATATACGTCGACTACTAGTTTGGTTGTGCGCATCATTCAACACAATATTAACCCAAAGATGTGAAGTTACAACCTAATTTATCCCATGGTGCAGAAAACAACCTATGCTATTATTGGCGGCATCGCCATCAACTGGACCCACACCCTTATGGTTCATTTTGTCAATCAAGGAGTCAATACTTCATGGAGTTACTTTCCATATTGTCACCTATTCATTCTTGTCTTTGGGCAATACTAGTGAATTTCCATGAAGAAGTAGTTTAGAAGAAGGTTCCTTCTACCATTTATAGATCCTTTCTTAGGAAGATGGCAATTCCGAAGCCACCAGCAACACCAACAACACCAACAACATGAGATTAGATGTATAGCCGCCATGCTACAACAATTCAAGGGTAGCGGTAATGGCTTGAGCTCCAGCTGCGGAGCAAGATCTCTTGTAGTCTGTAGGCGGTGTTTTAGGATTTATGGTGTTGTTTTCTTTTCCCTTCCAGCATTTGTTCTTTTCTTTTAGGTTGTTTGGGTTGTAACCGTTAGTTGTCTCTTGTAAAAATTCACGTACGATATTATAGGAATGTTCCTATTTATTTACTGTACTATTGTCACTGGATATGTGAGCCGCACTTATACATGCATAGAGAATAAACAATATAAATATGGAAATCTCATAAAAACACTTAACTAATAGTAAATGCAATATAAGACAGGGAGTTTAGAATAGTTGGAAAATTTTAGCGAAAGCCAGGATAAACTTGTTTTGGTATCACGGGTCCTCGCTCATGTTCCATAAAAGCACAATTTTTTGAATAATAGACGTGTTGATATTTTTTTATAAAATGTCAAGTTTTATAGGTTAATGTTAGCTGTGGGATTCTAGAATTTGGTTTATGCATTCCGCGCATAACTGACTTCCGACTACATTGAATTGTGGCTTGATTTATCAAAAATTTTGAGGAGGAAAATATTTTGAAAAGTTTTCCTTGATTTAAAAAGTCTCTTTTGATAAAAAAAATGGGTTTGAGTTTTTTTAGCTCTTAAATAATTTTTAGAGTTTTTGTCCAGAATTTAATTTCAAGGGAAAATGTACGTCTAAATATTTTTGAATTTATTTTTCAAATGACATATAAATTTGAAAAGTGAGAAAGATTTTTGTGAAATCTTGGATTTTGCAGGCCACATGTTAGGCGCAGGGAGGCAAACAGAGCTAGAATTTGTAGATTTTGCTACGCACTAGGATCAGTGATACGATAAAACGCAAGCGATAAGAAGGGAAAAGCTGTTTTAGTCATGGAATTCCTATTTCCATACCTTGTTGACGATGCGCTCGAGTCTATTTTTCGAATTAATTCCTTTTTGGAGCTTGAATACAAGCCTTTGTATGCATTTTATGCGTGAAAATTTGAAGTAAATCTGGGGCTGCCGGGAAATTTCCACTGTACTATGGAAATGAAAAACTTATAGAGTTGTAAGAATATTAAATTCTCCACTTAAATTCCGTAATTGGCGTAAAAGTAAAGTTTAGGAAGAGACTTTGCGATGCGTTAGATTTTTGGATGGTAGAAATTGGATGCAAAATTGGTTGCACCGTACTTCTACTCGTAGAAATGTGCAAATATTTGGTGAAAAGATTTTTAAAAATTTGCATACATATAGAAATGCCAGTGTATATACAGGTTGTTTGCATCATATTTTTCAGAAATATTTTCAAAGAAGTGCATATATATAGGTGGATCTGATTTAGAATCATTATGCATGCATGTTTTCTATGTTGTGATACACTATACATGTGTACATATTTGGTTGCAAAATTGGTTGTACACTAACATGCTGTGTAGATTAGGATGATTACTAGCTTAAACCATGATTTAGTCATTGGTATAATTTCAGGGACGAAATTCTTTTAGGAGGGGATAAAAGTAACACTCTGTAGTTTAGCGTTAGTTATTTAATTAGTTAGTCAGTTAATTTAGCTTCAAAAGTGAAATTTTTGTGTTTGCACAAAAAATGGACAAACACCTCAAAGTTGTATGATTTAGTAGATCTTATGTTGTTCTTAGTGATTCGGGTGATTTATGCAAATATATGAAAAGCAGGGGCTAAACTGTAAAAAGGCATGCAGATTTATAGTGGTTCAGCCAGAATGTGCCTACGTCCACTTTATATGTTATTTCTCTTCTCTTGTTTTGATTACAAGTACAAATCTTTGATACAAGTAAAAGAAAGTTGTTTGAAAGTTCTCTCCGTGCTTGAGCTCTCAAACTTGTCCTCTATTGTTGTACCCCTGCCCCTCTATTTATAGAGTGAGGCGGGGGTCTTGGATGTATATAGCTGCTGGTGGGCCGGGGCTGAAGCAATCTGGCCTGGCAACATTGGTCCGGTAATGCCTTCTAGGCTTCGGTTCGGTGATGAATGGATGGTCCGGTCTGATGAGACTTTGGACCGGTGATAGTGGCTTCATCTCTTGGTTCAGTGGTAGGAGGATGGTCCGGTCTGGTGAGGCTTTGGACCGGTGGTGTGGATTCGGAGAGGCTTCTGGTTCGGTCGAGGGTGGTAGGTTGGTTCGGTGTGGCTGGTAGAGGAGAAGGTTAGCTCGGTGGAGAAGGCGGGGTTTGGTCCGGCCATGATCTGGACCGGTGGTTGTTGGAGAGGTTCTGGACCGGTGGTGGAGGAAATGCACCCAACACTTGCCCCCCAAAGTGGGGCATATGCCAGCGTATGCCACGCTTTGTTAATTGGACAGTCCCATTCGGTCCTAAGCGCCGAGCCGTCTGGTCCGGTCATCTCGTGCTCGCCTATAAGTAAGGGGCTCATGCCATCGTTTTTTCTATCAACCGAACCACTCCCTCGTTATTTGCCGAACCAAGGTGTTTAGCCGAATCAAGGTGTTTAGCCGAATCAAAGTGTTATTCGAACCAGGTGAGACCTTTTTGCCGCCGAATGAACCTTTATATCGTACTACCGAATGAGCTTTAGTGTTCTGAGCACCGAATGAACCTGTGTACTCTGAGTGCCGAATGAACTTAGTACCAGATGAACTAGAAAGCTTTACGTGTTTGTTTTATACTTCTACATCCTTTGTTCTAATAGCACGCTTTTCCTTGTGTTTGCAGATAAATGTCTCAAAGAGTGGAAACCCGATCAGACAAAAAGAAGTCCAGGGGCGAAGGAGAGTCTTCTGCGTTGCCCCCAGCTCAATCAGGACCAGAGCGTCACGGACCCACCCCGAGGTCACTAGTGGACGGGTATGGCCCTCAGGGGCTTCTGAACTCCCCGCCCGACTGCTTTCCCAGCTCCCTTAAGGAAGAGCAGCTTGATGTCATCTCTCGTTCATTCGGAATAGATAGGGCATGCATGCTGTTGCCAGGGAGAGAAGTTATGCCATATGATCCTCCCGAAGGGTACTTTGCCTACAACAGATACCACTGCATGTGCGGCACCATCTCGTCTCTTAATGTTTGGGTAGTCAGCTTTCTTACATATCTAAAGGTGGCCCCATTCCACCTTCAACCCAACTCTTATACTATACTGGTGAGCCTCTTCGTTATCTTTCAAAGGAAGTATGGACGTGCTCCTTCCAACCGGGAGATCCGGTATTTATATAATCTGAGGGGCTATAAGAAGGGGTCCCCTTACATCAGCTTGGAGTCAGCTGTAACCTTCAAGCCGGTCTTGGATCTGTATTCTAAGTACAGCATGTTCAAGAAGGAGTGGTTCTTCGTCAGGGACGACTCTGTTTCTATTCGGCGTTTCACCTCTGGATGTAAGTCAGCGCTTTATTTATAATTTCCATTCTGGTTGCGATGCTTCTTCTCATACGTTTTCATTTTTTGCTAGCGACAGGTGGCTTTGCGGTTGTGGAGACTGATCGCCTGGTTCAGACGGCGGCTGAGATATAAGCTATCCCCGGGAGAGATAGATCAGCTGCTTACCTGATCAGAAATGCGACCCTTCTGGAGTATAATTTGATCCTTCCACAGCAGTCAGTAGTCAATCAGAGGGAAACGGCGGAGGAGAGGGCGGCTGCTCAAGCTAAGGGAGGTGTCACAGTAGACAGTGGCAAGAGGAAACCTTCCCCCAGCGCTTGTCCAATTACTCAGGGGGAGGAAGATGTGGAGGAGGAGAGAGGTGAGGGTGAAGATGACCGGGAAGGTGGCGATGGTGGCGACGGCATCGGGGCCTTGCTCCCTGGGCAAGCAGGCAAGATTCAAGAGTGGACGGATGATGCATTCCACCAAGCTTCTGAGGGGTTGGACGGAGAACCGGCTTTGGTAGAGAAATCCGGGAAAGCTGACAAGGCCGGGACCGGTGCAAGCGAGTCTTCTCAGACTATTCCAGCGAAGGTGGCTCCGACGACTCAAGGTGAACTTTTGACTCCTGCAGGCTCCATTTATGATAGGGACTTAGGAATATTTTATGATCCGCTCCCGTCCTGGAATGAGATCCAGGACTCATTGCAGTATCCTTCTCCTCCCCAGGGTTTGTATAACAGATGTGTTTCCTTTCTTCTTTTAACTTTTAATTTACCGCGTTTCTCGAATTATGGATCAATGTAAGCTTGTGACACTTGTTCTTCATATCAGGAGCAGGTAAAACGGCCAAGGCCTCAGATCTTCGGCACAGGCTCGAACAATACAAGCTCTCCAAAGCTTCCGCCAAGCCGAAGCCTTCGACCCACCGTTCCGGGGATGTAGTCGGCTACCGTCCTCTTCTCGGGGTTATTGAAGAGGGTATTCAAAAGAGAAAGAGGAGTCATCCCTTATCCGAACCTTCACTTGGTCCTCAACCCCCAGTTCAGCCTCTTCATGATATCACGGAGGAGGATACTGAGTTTGCACTCTCTCCGCACCCGTCTGAAAATCCTACCGTTACTCAGATTGATCTTCCTGGCTTGGCTCGTAATCCATTTGCGGGTCATCCTGATCTGGATCCAAGTTCCCATGATATTACCTTCGACGAGGCTACCGGTGAGCATCTTCTTCATTAGTTTCTTCTTTCGTTAACTCTGTTGCTTATCAATAATGATTTCTCTTCTTGCCTGATCAGGCGGTCGACACCAACAAGACAAGGGTAAAGATCCAATGCAGCCAGCTCCCTGATTCGACCTGGATGTTTCTTTTGGTTGACTCGATACTATTACACATGTTTGTTTTAAAACAGTAACATGGCTTTCAAGTTATAATGGTGCTATTTGTATTAAGAGATTTGATTTTTGGCATGTAATTCTTAACTTATGATAATTTCGTTACATATGGATGTTTTTTGTAGTCTTAACGTGATGAATAAGAAATATAGCTATGCGTGTACTTGTGATTCAATGGTATTTGATGCTAAGTTCCTGTTTAAAGTATAATTTCATATCTTGTAATACTAACGCGATGTGCGAATAAACTATAGCTATGTTTTTAGGCACACAAAAATAAAATACCGTCCCTCCTGCTTTAGTTGTAGACGGCGGCTTTAGCGTGATTGAGTATGAAAATGTGGTCGAGTGCCCGGCCATCCGGTCTCATTTGCGAATGCCTCCTATTCTGTGACCTGTGCTTTAGGGATCGTTATAGAGGATATGAGGAAAGTTTTTTTTTAAAATAGAATGGAAATATAGGAAATAGTAAAAACTTCCAATCACGGAAGGCCGTCGATGTGCTTAAGTTCGTGGCAAACGGGTTTTGTAGTCACTTTCCCTAGCTGTGGGTCTTGGAGACATTTGTCACCCATCTTACGCCTCCGCGGGGAGTTAATTCTTTTTTACCTCAGCCGTACTTAAGACACATCGGAGCCGAGATCGCGCACAGTAACTACCCGAGCCATTATGGCCCGTAATCGTGGGTATTATTCGATTTACCATGGCCGGCTAGCGTGGGTGCCGATCGTCAACCGTGAACTGCCCCTGGCTGGCCACCCCTTATGTTGGGGCTTATAGTCGGTTCACGGTTGCCGGCGAGCCGAATGCCATAATGAGCTGCCTCGGCTATAGTCGGCCTTCTCGGTGGCTTATAATCGGCTCATTACAGTTGGCTTTAAGGGCCATCGCGATCAATGAGTTAACCCGCAGCAGAGGGGTGCCGGAGCAAAAGTGTCTCATTGACGAGGGCGTAGATTCTCATAGTACCTGTCAGGTCTTGTCGAGGTGAAGTTGCGTTGTGGAGTGCTTTGAATTGAAATGCTGTATGCACAGGATTTGTTCAACAGAAAAGGATAAAGTTAACAAGCAGCCAAGATATAAAGGAACAAGTTAAAAAAAAGAGACAAGGGTTTTTAAAGTGGTTCGGCACGAAAATGCCTACGTCCACTGATTCTCTTTGTTAATTCACTTCATATGGGCGGTACAAGTTAAGAAAAGTATCGACGGAGGTGTTGGATGTTCCATGCGCTCTGGAACACCTCTCCGTCCACTGTTGACAAAATATAGGCTCCGTTGTGGAGATTTTTATGAATTACATATGGTCCATCCCAGATTGGGTCTAGCGCTCTGGGGCGAGGGAAGATTCGCTTGAGGACAAGATCCCCTTCTTGTAAGGTACGATGCTTGACTTTGGAGTTGTATTGTGCTGCCACTTTTTGTTTGTGGGCTGCTGTTTTAAGGACTGCATCATTTCTTCTCTCCTCGACTAGATCCAAAGACATGTGAAGGAGTTCTTCGTTCTCTTCTGGGTTATAGTGGATCCTACTGTGGGAAGGCACAATGGTTTCAACTGGGAGCATAGCCTCCGATCCGTATGCCAAAGAGAAAGGAGTATGCCCCGTTGATGTTCTGAAAGAGGTGCGATAGGCCCATAGTGCCGTAGGGAGTTCATCCACCCAAGCGCCCTTTGACTTTTCGAGTTTCTTTTTTATTAGAGTTTTCAGAATTTTGTTGACGGCTTCGACTTGTCCGTTTGCCTGGGGATATGCTACGGATGAGAAGCTTTTGTGAATTCCGTGCTCTCGACACCAGTTGGCGAATTCCTCGCTGTCAAACTGAAGTCCATTGTATGATATGATTTTGAGTGGGACTCCGTACCTGCACAGAACATTTTTGATCAAGAAGTTAATAACTTTTGCTGAAGATACTTTATTCAGAGGTTCCGCTTCCACCCATTTGGTGAAATAGTCGACTGCCACTATAGCATATTTGGCCCCGCCTCGGCCCATTGGTAGCTTGCCGATTAAGTCAATTCCCCATATTGTGAAGGGCCAAGGGCTGGTCATTTGAGTAATCTCAGTTGTTGGTAGCCGCGGAATCTTAGCAAACTTCTGGCATCTGTCACACTTTTTGACGAAATCTAAGGCGTCCTTGCTTAAGGTGGGCCAGAAATATCCATATCGAAGTATCTTTTTTGCTAATGTTTGCCCTCCGGTATGATCTCCGCAGCTTCCCTGATGGATGTTGGATAAGATTTCCTTGGCTTCCATCCCAGCGACACACCTTAATAACGGGTTAGAGAATCCGCGTCGATAGAGGATGTCTTCTTGTATTGTGTAGCGGGATGCTTTCCTCAAGATTTTCTTGACTTCGTTACGCCCGTTGGGTAGCGTGCCGCTTTGTAGGTAGTCTCGGATGGGAGTCATCCAAGTTGATTCCTCGGTTGCAGCTATCAAATTCACTTGCTCAAAACTTGGGGCCAGTTGCTTTGAGATGGTTACTGCCCCGAAGATGGCGATGTCTCTTACACTTGCTTGCTTCGCCAATTCGTCGGCCTCTTGGTTCTCTTCCCGAGGGATGTGTTTGACTAAGTAGTGGTCCAATCGGCTGAGAAGTAACTTGGTCTTCTTTAAATATACTATGAGTCGTTCTTCTCGAGCTTGGAATTCTCCTAGTATTTGATTAACAATAAGTTGAGAATCGCTGTGAAGACACAAAGAATTGGCTCCGATTTCTATGGCAAGTTCTAGTCCGGCTATTACTGCTTCATATTCTGCATCGTTGTTGGTGGCAGCGAACTCCAACCTTATAGCATAGTGCAGTCTGTTTCCCCTGGGAGTGATTATTACCACACCTGCCCCCGAGCCTTGTTCGTTCGATGCACCATCCACAAAGAGATTCCACTTGATATCTTCTGCTATTTCCAATTGCTCCTTATCTTCGTTGGTAGTGAATTCTGCAATGAAATCAGCCATAGCTTGTCCCTTGATGGCGGTGCGAGGGTGATAGGTGATATCATACTGACTTAGTTCAATGCACCATTTAAGTAGTCGCCCAGAAGTGTCGGGACGATGGAGTACCTGCCTCAGTGGTTGATCGGTCAGAACTTTGATGGAATGGGACTGGAAGTGGTGACGCAGTTTCCGTGATGTGATTAGTAAACATTATGCTAGCTTCTCAAGTTTAGGATATCTGACTTCTGCCCCCGTAAACCTCTTGCTGACGAAGTAAACTGGCCGCTGCGTGCGGTTGTCTTCCCTTACCAAGGCAGCGCTTAGGGCGTGAGATGACACAGCAAGGTATAGGTATAATTCTTCGCCTTCGCTTGGAGTCAAGAGTACCGGTGATTTCTGGAGGTGTTCGATTAAGTTAAGGAAAGAGGTTAAGCATTCGTCAGTCCATTCGAACTTTCCTTTGTCTTTCTTTAGAGCTTTGAAAAAGGGGACGCACTTGTCCGTTGCCCTGGAGATGAATCGGCTTAGGGCGGCCACTTTTCCATTCATACTTTGCATTTCCTTCCGAGTGGAAGGTATCTTGATATCCCTTAGCGCTCGGACTTGTTCAGGGTTTGCTTCAATCCCTCTGGCATGGACGATGAATCCTAAGAACTTTCCTGATGACACTCCGAAGGAGCATTTTAGTGGATTCAACTTCATTCCATACTGTCGAAGTACCTGGAACATCTCGCCTAGGTGGCTTACATGATCATCGGCTTTCCTTGACTTTACCAGCATGTCATCCACGTATACTTCCATAGTTTGCCCTATTAGCCCCGCAAACATCTTGTTGACGAGGCGCTGGTAGGTGGCTCCTGCGTTTTTAAGTCCGAAAGGCATTACCTTGTAGCAGTACAATCCCCGGTCAGTGATGAAACTAGTGTGGTCTTGATCGGGAGCATGCATAGGAATTTGGTTATATCCTGAATACGCGTCCATAAAAGATAAGAGTTCATGCCCGACTGTGCTGTCTACAAGCTGATCGATTCGGGGAAGCGGGAAGCAATCCTTTGGGCAGGCGTCGTTTAGGTTGGAAAAGTCAATGCATGTCCGCCACTTCCCATTAGCCTTCTTTACCAGCACCGGGTTAGCGATCTATTCCAGGTAGATGGCTTCTCGTATGAAGTCATTGGCGAGCAGATTCTTCACCTCTTCATCTAGGGCTGCTGATCGCTCTGCCCCCATACTTCCCTTTTTTTGCTTCACGGGTGCTTTGGTAGGATCAATGTTTAGTACGTGGCATGCTACGTCGGGGGAGATTCCGGTCATGTCAGCGTGTGACCATGCGAATACATCCAGGTTGTGGCGGAGAAAGTCGATGAGTTGTTCCTTCAACTCTGCTTTTAGTTGGGACCCAATTTTCAATAGTCTGCTTGAGTCGTGCTTGTCTACAGATACAAACTCCATAGCCTCTGCAGGCTCGGCGGTGGCCTCCTCCTCTTTGTCCCTAGGGTCTAATTCATTGAAAGGGTCGCTGGTATATCGAAGAGGAGGGGCTTTCTTTAGTTGCTATGCTTCTAGACTTTTCGTGCAGAGGGCAACCTCTACAACCTTCCCTTTATCCTTCCTGTGGTTGTTGCGAAGTTCAGTCACATAGCAGTCTCGAGCAACGTCCTGGTCTCCTTCTACTTCCCCTATTCCATTGTCCGTTGGAAATTTCATCTTTATGCACCATGTGGCTAGGACAATCTGGAAGTCAGATAAGGCTGGTCTTCCTAAGAAGGCGTTGTAGGCCGAATGGTTTTCTATTAGCACAAATGTCTGCTTCCGTACAACGGAGCGGGGATGGCTTCCAATCTCAACAAAGAGGTCCAGTTGCCCGAGGGGAATCTTTGCATCCCCAGTGAAACCGTGTAGTGGTTTATCGCAGGGAGATACATCCTTCATTGATAGCTTCATTTTGTCGAATGCATGCTTGAACAGGATGTTTACTGAGCTTCCCGTGTCTACTAGGATTCGGTAAACTTCGGCGGGACCGAGCTGGGCAGAGATAACCATGGGATCCATGTGAGGGTACTGCCTTCCTTCTAGGTCACGCTTACCGAATGTGATGTCATCACTTTCTTTCCGTTTCGGGTGGCATTCTTCTATAACCGTATTGACACAGTCTTTACTGTCTCTAAGCGACTTTCCGTATCTTTCCATCTCTTTCCAGCTTTTGTCTGCGATGTGTGGTCCTTCTGAGATGGTATGGACCACTATCTTCTCTTGACTAGAGCTGCTAGTGTTGCGGTTTCTTCTGCCGGTGTCCGGTGAGGGTAGCCTTGGGTTTTCATTGGCAGGAGCTAGAGTCCTGTCCTGACCTTTTACAAAGCGTTCCAGTTTCTTCCTTCTGATGTGTTCCTCAATCAAATCCCGGAGATGATGGCACTCATTGGTATCATGCCCGTGAGATTCGTGGAAGCGGCAAAACTTTCCAGACTTCTGCGCGTTATCTGATTCCTTCTTGTATGGTAGGCGTTTGTATCTAACTTCTCCTTGGGTGGCAAGGAAGATATTTTCGACGGTCTCGTTCAAAGGAGTGTAAGTGTCGAATCTCGGTCCAGGCCGATATAGGCGCTTTTCTCCCTTCTTGCCCCCAGTATTGTCTCTGGAATCATTTCTTCGAACGTCCCTTGCCGCAGCAGGGGCGTTGCTGTGAGTTGCCTTATTTTGCTGTCCTGACTGCCCCTCAACGGCAGCATCCTCGAGCCTCATATATTTCCCGGCTTCATGGAAGAAATCGGGTAAAGTTGCTGGTTTTTCTTTTGTCAACCTTCTAGCAAATTTAGTGTCCGGATGCACACCACTACAGAGGGCCATTAGGATAAGCTTCTCATCGGCATCTTGGACTGCGGCTGCTGCGGCGTTGAATCGGGTTAGGTATTGCTGCAGTTTCTCTCCAGGTTTCTGTTTGACGCTGGATAAGGAATAAGCGTCCTTAGGTTGCTCCACATGAATGCGGAACTGACTGATAAATTTTTCTTTCAACATTTCCCACGAGCTGATGGATCCCTGGGGTAGATGACAGAACCAGGAGGTAGCGAGATCTGCTAAGAAGAGCGGAAAGCATTTGCACAGTACTCCCTCTGTTGCTCCACTCATGAGCATATGTTGTGTGTATCTCTGTAAGTGTACAACGGGGTCGGTGGTTCCTTTGTAGGGTTCCATTGTTGGCATCTTCCATTCTCGGGGGGTGATAGCAGTTTCGATATTGCGGGCGAAAGGGCTGGTTATCCTAGCGCCTATCCCTCGATCTCTTTGCTCCCATTGGATGCACTCTCTGAATAAGCGTGCCATCCTTTCATTAGAACTTGGAGCAGATAGAAATGAGTTTGGGTCTGTTCTGTGGGATTGATTCCGTCCAGATGACCTGTAGGGATGGTATCGTCTATCACTCCTCATATTTTCCAATGGCTGTCTTTGATCTTCTGGGAGCATGCTAGGGTCAGCTACAGTTAGCCCTTGCCTTGATCTTCCCCTACTGGGTTCTAATCTAAGCACTTCCCCGGGTCCAACTTCGGGCTGGACTCTAGCTCGGCCCCGTTCACCGGCGTTTCCGTGGTTAGGCAGTATGACAGGCTCAGCTACAGTTGACCTTCGCCCGGTACCTCCCCCATTGGGTTCGGTACCAAACGTTTCCTCAGGCCTAACTTCGGGCTGTGCTCGATCTCGGCTCCTACCATGGCTGCTTCTGCCATTAGCTCCTTCGAAGAAGGAAGATCTTTGTTGTCTCTGAGATCCTCCAGACTGGGATTCGCCCCATGATTCAGTGTTGCGGTTGGACTCTTCAGCATCCCTTAAGCGTGACATGAGATGGTCCACCAAGGCTTCTTGCTGGGACGTGAAGCGGTTAGTCACTTCAACCACAACCCTATCTAAATCTGCCCTAGTAATTGCTGCAGGCTGTTCTGTGGCAGGAGTGGTCGGATTAGCCTGTCCTTCATTTGGTACTGCTGTTGGAGGAGGATGATTTACTTGATTCGTGACAGCTGGATTTGAAAGACTACTGGATGCGATGTTTTTTCCTTTGTTACCATCTTTTCTCTGTTTGGGAGGCATGTTTTCCAAGTGGCGAGTGACGTTGTTAGGAAAAATGTCAAGCGGATGAAGCTGAAGCTTCGAGCTTCTAGTTCTCAGAGAAAGCACCAAAAATGTTTGCACAAAAAATGGACAAACACCTCAAAGTTGTATGATTTAGTAGATCTTATGTTGTTCTTAGTGATTCGGGTGATTTATGCAAATATATGAAAAGCATGGGCTAAACTGTAAAAAGGCATGCAGATTTATAGTGGTTCAGCCAGAATGTGCCTACGTCCACTTTATATGTTATTTCTCTTCTCTTGTTTTGATTACAAGTACAAAGATTTGATACAAGTAAAAGAAAGTTGTTTGAAAGGTCTCTCCGTGCTTGAGCTCTCAAACTTGTCCTCTATTGTTGTACCCCTGCCCCTCTATTTATAGAGTGAGGCGGGGGTCCTGGATGTATATAACTGCTGGTGGGCCGGGGCTGAAGCAATCTGGCCTGGCAACATTGGTCCGGTAATGCCTTCTAGGCTTCGGTTCGGTGATGAATGGATGGTCCGGTCTGATGAGACTTTGGACCGATGATAGTGGCTTCATCTCTTGGTTCGGTGGTAGGAGGATGGTCCGGTCTGGTGAGGCTTTGGACCGGTGGTGTGGATTCGGAGAGGCTTCTGGTTCGGTCGAGGGTGGTAGGTTGGTTCGGTGTGGCTGGTTCGGTGGTAAGGGAGAAGGTTAGTTCGGTGGAGAAGGCGGGGTTTGGTCCGGCCATGATCTGGACCAGTGGTTGTTGGAGAGGTTCTGGACCGGTGGTGGAGGAAATGCACCCAACACTTGCCCCCCAAAGTGGGGCATATGCCAGCGTATGCCACGCTTTGTTAATTGGACAGTCCCATTCGGTCCTAAGCGCCGAGCCGTCTGGTCCGGTCATCTCGTGCTCGCCTATAAGTAAGGGGCTCATGCCATCGTTTTTTCTATCAACCGAACCACTTCCTCGTTATTTGCCGAACCAAGGTGTTTAGCCGAATCATGGTGTTTAGCCGAATCAAAGTGTTATTCGAACCAGGTGAGACCTTTTTGCCGCCGAATGAACCTTTATATCATACTACCGAATGAGCTTTAGTGTTCTGAGCACCGAATGAATCTGTGTACTCTGTGTGCCGAATGAACTTAGTACCGGATGAACTTGAAAGCTTTATGTGTTTGTTTTATATTTCTACATCCTTTGTTCTAATAGCACGCTTTTCCTTGTGTTTGCAGATAAATGTCTCAAAGAGTGGAAACCCGATCAGACAAAAAGAAGTCCAGGGGCGAAGGAGAGTCTTCTGCGTTGCCCCCAGCTCAATCAGGACCAGAGCGTCACGGACCCGCCCCGAGGTCACTAGTGGACGGGTACGGCCCTCAGGAGCTTCTAAACTCCCCGCCCGACTGCTTACCAGCTCCCTTAAGGAAGAGCAGCTTGATGTCATCTCTCGTTTATTCGGAATAGATAGGGCACGCATGCTGTTGCCAGGGAGAGAAGTTATGCCATATGATCCTCCCGAAGGGTACTTTGCCTACAGCAGATACCACTGCATGTGCGGCGCCATCCCGTCTCTTAATGCTTGGGTAGTCAGCTTTCTTACATATCTAAAGGTGGCCCCATTCCAGCTTCAACCCAACTCTTATACTATACTGGTGAGCCTCTTCGTTATCTTTCAAAGGAAGTATGGACGTGCTCCTTCCAACCGGGAGATCCGGTATTTATATAATCTGAGGGGCTATAAGAAGGGGTCCCCTTACATCAGCTTGGAGTCAGCTGTAACCTTCAAGCCGGTCTTGGATCTGTATTCTAAGTACAGCATGTTCAAGATGGAGTGGTTCTTCGTCAGGGACGACTCTGTTTCTATTCGGCGTTTCACCTCTGGATGTAAGTCGGTGCTTTATTTATAATTTCCATTCTGGTTGCGATGCTTCTTCTCATACGTTTTCATTTTTTGCTAGCGACAGGTGGCTTTGCGGTTGTGGAGACTGATCGCCTGGTTCAGACGGCGGCTGAGATAGAAGCTATCCCCAGGAGAGATAGATCAGCTGCTTACCTGATCAGAAATGCGACCCTTCTGGAGTATAATTTGATCCTTCCACAGCAGTCAGTAGTCAAGCAGAGGGAAACGGCGGAGGAGAGGGCGGCTGCTCAAGCTAAGGGAGGTGTCACAGTAGAGAGTGGCAAGAGGAAACCTTTCACAAAACCTCCAGTTGTCGGAGGTAAGAGACTTAAGAAGTCAGATGGTCCTTCCCCCAGCACTTGTCCAATTACTCAGGGGGAGGAAGATGTGGAGGAGGAGAGAGGTGAGGGTGAAGATGATCGGGAAGGTGGCGATGGTGGCGACGGCATCAGGGCCTTGCTCCCTGGGCAAGCAGGCGAGATTCAGGAGTGGACGGATGATGCATTCCACCAAGCTTTCGAGGGGCTGGATGGAGAACCGGCTTTGGTAGAGAAATCCGGGAATGCTGACAAGGCCGGGACCGGTGCAAGCGAGTCTTCTCAGACTATTTCAGCGAAGGTGGCTCCGACGACTCAAGGTGAACTTTTGACTCCTGCAGGCTCCATTTATGATAGGGACTTAGGAATATTTTATGATCCGCTCCCGTCCTGGAATGAGATCCAGGACTCATTGCAGTATCCTTCTCCTCCCTAGGGTTTGTATAAAAGATGTGTTTCCATTCTTCTTTTAACTTTTAATTTACCGCGTTTCTCGAATTATGGATCAATGTAAGCTTGTGACACTTGTTCTTCATATCAAGAGCAGGTAAAACGGCCAATGCCTCAGATCTTCGGCACAGGCTCGAACAATACAAGCTCTCCAAAGCTTCCGCCAAGCCGAAGCCTTCGACCCACCGTTCCGGGGATGTAGTCGGCTACCGTCCTCTTCTCGGGGTTATTGAAGAGGGTATTCAAAAGAGAAAGAGGAGTCATCCCTTATCCGAACCTTCACTTGGTCCTCATCCCCCAGTTCAGCCTCTTCATGATATCACGGAGGAGGATACTGAGTTCGCACTCTCTCCGCACCCGTCTGAAAATCCTACCGTTACTCAGATTGATCGTCCTGGCTTGGCTCGTAATCCATTTGCGGGTCATCCTGATCTGGATCCAAGTTCCCATGATATTACCTTCGACGAGGCTACCGGTGAGCATCTTCTTCATTAGTTTCTTCTTTCGTTAACTCTGTCGCTTATCAATAATGATTTCTCTTCTTGCCTGATCAGGCGGTCGATACCAACAAGACAAGGGTAAAGATCCAATGCAGCCAGCTCCCTGATTCGACCTGGATTTTTCTTTTGGTTGACTCGATACTGTTACACATGTTGGTTTTAAAACAGTAACATGGCTTTCAAGTTATAATGGTGCTATTTGTAATAAGAGATTTGATTTTTGGCATGTAATTCTTAACTTATGATAATTTCGTTACATATGGATGTTTTTTGTAGTCTTAACGCGCTGAATAAGAAATATAGCTATGCGTGTACTTGTGATTCAATGGTATTTGATGCTAAGTTCCTGTTTAAAGTATAATTTCATATCTTGTAATACTAACGCGATGTGCGAATAAACTATAGCTATGTTTTTAGGCACACAAAAATAAAATACCGTCCCTCCTGCTTTAGTTGTAGACGGCGGCTTTAGCGTGATTGAGTATGAAAATGTGGTCGAGTGCCCGGCCATCCGGTCTCATTTGCGAATGCCTCCTATTCTGTGACCTGTGCTTTAGGGATCGTTATAGGGGATAGGAGGAAAGTTTTTTTTTAAAATAGAATGGAAATATAGGAAATAGTAAAAACTTCCAATCACGGAAGGCCGTCGATGTGCTTAAGTTCGTGGCAAATGGGTTTTGTAGTCACTTTCCCTAGCTGTGGGTCTTGGAGACATTTGTCATCCATCTTACGCCTCCGCGGGGAGTTAATTCTTTTTTACCTCAGCCGTACTTAAGACACATCGGAGCCGAGATCGCGCACAGTAACTACCCGAGCCATTATGGCCCGTAATCGTGGGTATTATTCGATTTACCGTGGCCGGCTAGCGTGGGTGCCGATCGTCAACCGTGAACTGCCCCTGGCTGGCCACACCTTATGTTGGGGCTTATAGTCGGTTCACGGTTGGCGGCGAGCCGAACGCCGTAATGAGCTGCCTCGGCTATAGTCGGCCTTCTCGGTGGCTTATAATCGGCTCATTACAGTTGGCTTTAAGGGCCGTCGCGATCAATGAGTTAACCCGCAGCAGAGGGGTGCCGGAGCAAAAGTGTCTCATTGACGAGGGCGTAGATTCGCATAGTACCACAGGTCGTCCCCTTCATAGGGGCGGTCGGCAGACCTTTAGGATGTGGGCGGTCGACCGCTCCACACATGCAGGCCAAGTTTTGGCTTGGCCTAAAATGCCCGGTTTTAATTTAACGGATGTAGTTCATTCTAGCGCCTATAAATTCAGGCCTAACCCTTTCTTCTCTTCTCATATTTTTTTGAATAGAGCAATGAAGCTCTACCATTTCTTCTCCTCCACTTTCTTTCTAAATTATAAACAATAAGATATTTATATCTATAGAATGGAGAAAGATAGAAATCAAATAAAAGGAGAAGAGAAGAGAATCAACACTACGCGCTGTTGAGGTAATTTGTATTTAGATCTATATCCATTTTCTCTCCCATTCCCAAATCTCTTCTTAGATATGAAATTCTAATATATGTATATGCCATTTTATACATATTTCTTGGATTAAAAAGGATCTGGAGTTGGATCAAAGGTTTTACTTCAGATCTAGAGAGAGTGAGAAATTTATGTATTGTTTATGATTTTAAATCTACTTCATTGGCATATATTTGATTTTTGTGCCTAAATCAATCTTATTTATGAGTTGTAGGCTCAATCTAGCATAGAAAACCACTGCCTACATATTCTTGTTTTAGATCTAATTTGAAATAGTGTTTACAATCTGATCTAGAAATCAGTCCCAAAGATTTTATAATTTGAATAGCGTATAGTTTTATTCCAGATCTGTATTTGGGGTGTAAAATATCAACAAGATTTGGATTATTGTCCTATTCATGTTGAACTGTAGATTTTTCATAGGTTAATTGTGGAAGAAAATCCATTTGATTTTTATAAATTGGTTTATTTCTCCACTTTTCATAGAAAAAGACGATGTTTGATTTAACAAGAAATACATGTAGATAAAAAGGAAGAGATGTGTAAAGTATAGATTTATTTTCCGTAGTTTACATTGTCTATTCCGAATAAAAAGAAATTATTTATTCTTGTAATCTCAAATGGAGTCAACCTTTCCTTTTATTAGCTTTTGCTTTAATTATAATGGAAAATCTTCCCAAGGAATCTAATTCTAGCAAATTAAATAAGGAAAGCATATTCTAGTTAAATATTTATGACTAAAATATATTTGGATAGGATTAGGTAGTGTATACATATTTATTTCGCTAATAAATGAGTATAAAATTTAGATAATAGCATTGAATTACGTGTGTCGCTCGCTTAGGATAAATTATTTATAGGTAGGATAGGAAAGCGAATAGGAGGATTAGAAAAGGTTATAGTTCCTATTAATAGGAAATAAAATTATGAGTTGCTAATAATTAATAGGATATAAAAGATTGTAACCCCAATTAATGGGCAATAAATGTGAATTGAATTGGGGGTTATAATTAATCAATATGTTATTAAAGGTGGTAACTCCAATTAATAGGAAATTAAATAAGGAATGAATTAGGAGTTATAATTAATATGTGCAAATGGATTTATGGGACTGATAAATATGGAAGGTTAGATAAATAACTATGGAATTGTTATAAAAGGTTACTAATTGGAAATTAGTAATTATACATAAGTGTTTTAGGAAATATTCATTAGGATTGTTATGGACAAATTGACATATATGGATTATTAGAAGTGGATTTATGGATAATTAAGTATTTAAGGTAAATCTCATTGACTTAAATAAAAAGGGTATTAGCAAACTAAGCCCAATATTTGACCTAATAATAATACTAATTCCTAGGATATATGACATGAATCTTGTATAGGCCTAGTATAGTTATTTGGACTTAGTAGATTGGATGCGAGGTTAGTAGAGTCACACGTTGGAAGACTGCCCTTCACTCAGAGGCTATCAGCAGTCGTGTGCACTTATTACTGATGTGAGATTTCACCAATCATAGAACCCATGACTATGCTAGGGATAAGACCTCCTTTGGGGTTAGAGGTATTAAGTGGTTGTTTGAGAGCCCGCTTCTTTCGTAATTAAAAAGTATCAAATAGTCCAAAGTAGTAATTAAGAGCGGTAAGGGATATCTTCAGAGGGGTTCGCTTCAGGTTTGAGGTATTAAGTGACTTTAGGTTCCGCCTTTCTCCTAAAAAGAAGTATTAACTAACCTGGTGAGATTCCAAACTAATAATTAAGAGTGATAGTGGATATCTCTAGAAGGGTTCGCTTTAGGATTAGGGTCTTAAGTGGCATTAGATCATAAGGTCCACCTCTTTCCTATAAAAGAAGTGTTAAGCAGCCCAATGAGATTCCAAGTGATGTCAGCTAGATAGTACCTGTGAGGAGTCCGCCTTAGGGTTGGGTATTAAATAATGTGAGACCTACCTAGAATATAGATATTAAATGGTTAGGAGTCTGCCTAGTCCTTATTTATAAGGTATTAAGTGGCTTAGGTACTGTCTCCCACATGCTTGCAATTTTATTAGCGATAGTTGTGCAAGTATGGATATTAGATATTATAAAGCCTTAAATAGTAGTCGGAGGTCTCTGTAGCTAGGACCAATAGACTAACAACGACGATGCTAAAATTCCACCTTAGAGACATGTCTTAAGTGATGGGGTCTACCTCGATTGAGGTCTTAACTAGCCAAATTCTACCTATTTCCCTTTTAGAAATATTAAGTAGCCAATGGACTTGATGATAGTAGGGACTTGCTTCATATTTGGAAGTATTAAGTGGCTAATTGATTTGGAAAGTATTAGAGGGTTGATAGGCTTCATCTACATTTTATACCTTAGGAAAGGGTAGGTAGATAAATCATGCTTGCAATATTAGGTTAATCCGGTTAATGTTAAAACAGTAGACATAATAATTAAATGGAAACCAATCTGTATAAATTTATGTTATGGACAATATATAGATTTTCTAGTCACCAAAACATTGTTTTGACCCCCTCCTCATTACAACCCACATGATAAATTTAGAGAAATAGGTCATCGGAGCTGGACGTGATTGATTAATGGAGAATTCTTCATTTCTCTCATGCTCGATACTAATTTAGCAATCTGATATCCAAGGAATACCATTAATTCTAAGGTAGTAGTCATAATCAGTATTTATATCCAATTATTGTTTTCGTTGTGAGTTTAGATTTTATAAATATTTGATAATGCTCATGCTTTTTTGCATGTACCAAATCCAACGATCTATACTCTGATAGACTTGGATTATTTGGGCTCATTAAAGTGCGGGTTATTACATTATATGACTGAATAAAATTATGCAATACACAAACGCGCACGCATGTGCATGCATACCCATGTATGTATTATAGGCATATATATTCAATACTAAATGTATATGTATATAGCACATGTTACAAAACATATGTGTATGTGTATATGTATAAATCCAAATAACTATACAAATACATAAAAATATTACATGAACATTACTATTATATTACAAACACACATATATCATTATTTGTATTATCGAGTATATTATATCATAACTAATGATAAAATTAATTAATATTAAAATAAATAAATGTCAATTGAAATTTGCAAACATTTTGATATGTATTAAATATGATTTAACATGAAACTAAAAATTTACACATAATAATATAGATGATCTTGTGAAGCTTTAACAAAAGGATTCTTTTTGAATTTATAATTTTACCCAACTACACACAACAATTGATCCAACACTGATATAAGAGTTGTTACGTGTTATTATGAATACTTGACCGACATATTGGGAAGTGTTATGGAAAACATACCCAATTCTCTTAGCACTTACTTAGCTAATCTAGTGGATTAAATTTGTAGGTGTGTTCATAATGAGAGGCCTAAAAATATATGTGACCTAGGTTGATTCAAATAAGCGTATTTGAGTATTATTTTATTTATAAAAGTTATAAAGAATAATTTGAAACTGTTTTAAATTAAATATAAAACTATAAAGGTTGTAATTGAAATTCAAACTGTTTTTTAATTAACTTGAATTATAAAAGTTATGATCCATAGGTTAGTAATGTTATGATAAGTTATAATGTTAACTACATTTGTTTAAGCAATAAGTGTGTGTGTGTGTGTGTATACATAAAAGATTTATTTAAAGTTATATTATTAAAATTATAATTGTACTAATCTTATATAAATACATATAATTATAAATTTGAGATTTCAATAGTTAAAATCAATAGTAATAGAAGGTAATTAAATATCTAAGATTTTTGCATCTAATGTAAGACATTATATGTATGTAGTAACATTTGATGTCATTGAGGATTTAAAATACATTTTAAATTGAGAATTCATAATTATAGGTATATCTCTATCATTTACATTCAAAGTACAGTACTTTGCATACTTGTTGTTGATATCCTCAAGCTATATACGATGTGTAGTGATGCTTTGAACATCTATAAATGGGTAAGATAAACTATTTACTTTTATTGATCATCCTTAAGGGGTATATACTTATACTTACGCAATTGTGAAATGATGGGTCATGAGTATCTTGCACTATATGATTTTTTAATCATCCTCAAGGCTATAGAGATGGTTAGGAGAAAAAGAATAGCATTGATATATATATATATATATATATAAACGATATATCCAATAAAGAGTTATTCAATATTTATGGTAACCACAATTTGTTGATCATTTTGAAAGTTAATTGATAAATATTGTAGAATTAGATTGAATGACTTATAAGTTTAGACTATGTAATTAAGTACAGACATTGTTGGAGTGTTGATCATAGATAAGCTTTACAGTCTTAGTAAAATAGTGATGATGAAGTGACACAATATATCATTGCTTAAGAGTGTAGCTTAAACAGATCAGAATTAAATTTCACCTAAATGATTTGTAAGCAATTGAAGTCATGTCAACTACTATGCTTCGGCAAAGTTCACACAAGCTTTACTATTTAAAACATTTACAAAATTACTTAGGCCTGAAATAACACATAGGGATCATATAATAATATATATTTGTTGGCATATTTCCAAATTTAACTTAATCGAATTAATTTATATATATATTATAAATTACAATAGAGAAAAAAATATAAATGTTATATTTATTTTTATGGGTTTTAATATATTCATTTGATAAGAATTTTTGTTCTAAATTAATATATGATAAAATGTATACTATACATAAAGTATGAGAGAATTAAAGGGAAATATGTTGGTATTGTACGATCTTTGAGAGGCTATAAATAACCTATTGTTCTCTAATCTAAAAGACATGCTAAAAACTTAAACCCTAGCCTCCACTAGAGTGAGTTGAAGTCAATAGCTCAGCCCGGTGCTAGGGTTGGGTTTCAAGTACATTTATTTTAAAGCCCTTAAGATCTTCAAAATTGCATTAAGCCCCTCTAATCAGATTATTTACACATATAACCCCATAACTTATAACCTCATAACTCACACATTGAAACTCTGTTTTATGCTTGTGATGCTGGGTTTGAATTAAAATTTTGGATACACTAGTATTATTTAACTTTATTTCATTGTGATAACTTCCCTTACCTGTGAAACATATAATAACACGCAATGTATTGGAAGCCGCCGATATGGATGTCTAAGTATATACATATGTTTAAATATATTGTAATATATGTCTATGGTTCATATGGGCATATAGATAGTACCATATGTATATCATTTAGAAATATATATGTAATATATGTATGTATGTATGTATCCATGTTATTATGAAATTACATATATAAAGGAGTTATTTGAAGAGACAACTCTCATTAATTGCCTTTAAATCCCAATTAAAAACTGTAATTCTCTCTTAATAGCTCTTTAATGCCAAATCAAAAACTTTTCATTTCCCATTTAGATTTTATAATATATCTAATTTATTTGTATTCCATATTTATATTGTTTGTATCAAATCATCTAATGATATATATATATATATATGTATGTATGTATGTATGTATGTATGTATGTATGTATGTATCCGTGTGTGTATGTATGTATATGTATGTATATGTATAAATTTTATTTTAAATTATATCAAAATAAAGGATTGTTTATGCAACTAAGATAATCATAATTCAGTAAATAAGATATATAAATTTTAATTCTAATTTCATATTATAAATATAAATATGGGGTTATATATCTATATTTAGTAAAATGCATTTATGACCAAAATGATTAAAATAGATATATTTTTTGGGTTAATAGACATAGAAATAGAAAATGAAAAAAACATAAACCTTTTTTGAAAACATATATATAAACAAACTTAGATGTATAAAACTTGCACAATTTAAAACATAACCAACTAAAAAATTGATTATTTACATATATGTAAATTTAAGCGTTAAACAAAGTATACTTTGTAATGACTAACATAAATCAACACAAAATTAAACAACAAAATTTATTGCATGTAAATATTTTACTTTGAATTTCATTTGTGAAACAACAAATATAACAATTTTACATCAAATCTAGTTTAATGGAAATGAAAATATACTACATACATCTATAATGGTCAAGTGTGATCATGTATGGATATGTGAAATAATATTAGATTAGTACCTATTCAGATCTAGCCCATCATGACACATTGATTTGAGAATTAACTCCTTGATTGCTTGAATCGTCACTCGACGTTGTAACAATCGAATGAGCCATCATCTATTTGATTTGATTTTATTTTATTTTAGAGCAAACATTTAGCCATAAGGAGTGGATGAAAAAAGTATGGTCAAGCTATGATGGCCCACCCCGAGACCCACATTAACAAAGAGTATTACTGATTAATACTGTCTGCTAATGCGGAGAATAGGGCTGGTTAGGAGCGACCATCCATAGTTTTGTCTTAAACATATATTTTGAGAAAAAAAGAACTTTCTTCTTTCTTAGTTTAGGCTGTAAATGGGCTTAGACCCAATTAAGAAAATAATTCGCTATATAATCTAATTAACACTTAAAACACATATATCTTATTCAAAACAACTTATATTAACATGATTTCAACACTATAAAATCAAACATTCATATTTTAATGCTTAACAAAATATTTTATCAACAAATAAAAGATAATTTATTCATAAAAATTATTTTTCATTATTAAAACTCTTATTTATAATTAAATGCCCAATTTACACTATAATTTACACAAAACACTATTTTTAACACAAAAAAATTACATAAAATCATTTTCTTATATAATTAAATACAACAAACCATTTTAATATCATTTTTACATCCAAATATTATTTTTAAACAAAATTCCATCTTTTATTTACAATAAACAACATATTAAATCAAATACTTTAGTTAAAAATTAATAAAAATCACTTTTGGCAATAATTTCCAAAATTGTTGCATTTTACTAAATTAAAACCAATAAATGTTTATTTTTATCACAAACGACCAAAGTAAATTTTCTAAAACTTTATTTTCTCATTTAAACCCATTATTTATTTAAAATAAACAATTTTAACAAATTATATCTCCAATTTATTTTATTTCTCCAATATTAAATTATAAACACGTTATAATTTAATATTACAAGTAATCACCAAAACCAGGGTTGCTACAGACCCCCCCCTTCTCGAAATTGCATATGAAGGAAGAGCACAAAAATCATATGAAATTAATGTGGAAGAAGTTTTTTATGGAGATAATGAAAACCTTTCACATATTCTCCTTAAAACCTTCCTGTATTAATTTAAATTTAAATCTAAATCAAGCTTTAGACTAATTTTAAACTCCTATGGCCAGTCATACCTTGTTACTTTAATGAGCAAAAAAATCCAAAGCATGTTTAAGTAATTATCTCTATTTAAAACCTTTTTGAATAATATCGATACCATATATCAGTACGTGCATATATAACTTTTATATATGCATCATAATAATTGCTAATAACACCTAGAACAACAAATAAATTAATAATTAATAATTCTTATTAATTAATTTAATTAATTCAGAACATTTAATAAACTAATTAAATCGTGTGGTTTTTCAGAGAATTCACAAATGCAGTTGTAAGACTCGGGGTATGAATTCAACCGGTGATTAATATGGAACAATTCAAGTATCAATGTTCAGACATCACCTTAACTAATGTTTTAACAATTTGGCTAGATTTATTGCTTATTGATTTTTACAATAAGATCCAGTTTCACATTTCCTTAAGTGGTACCTTTTAGTAACGAGAATTTACACACATTCTTTTGGTCAAAACTATGTCACTTTATGATGTACGAGTGTTAAGACATACACTTCGCGTATGACGATAGCACGTGCTTTGCGAGTAAATTGATTTTTTTTACAAACTATATGTGTTTAACATGTTTAAGAGAAATAATTTCTTAAATATGTGGCTATGTTCTTGCATTGGAATCATGTGTAATCAGTTTGAATTTCACTTCTAAGTTGGAACACTTAATTTTTTGTTAGGTTGAATTTTCATTTCTGTTATCAATTAATAAAGAGAAAAAACGTATGGAAAGCTTGATTATTAGATCATATATTTAAGCGATACTAAGTTTGGTAATATATGTAGAGAGTGTATTGAATTTGTGAAAGAGTATAGCTGTCGGATCATATTTTTAAGTGATAGTAACATTTGGTAATGTCTATAGAGAGGCATTTATGGAAGTTTACGTTTATAGCAAAAATAGGAAGAGAAAACTAATAAGATAATAAAATTTAATTATATATTTTTTTTCAAATTTTTTGAATGATATATCACTTACCACTTTATAAGTAGATTTATCATCCCAACCATAATCATCTTTTGAGGGGGAAATTTTATCATTTGTTAATTTCTAGACATGTACACTATCTTTCGTTGAACATGCTTTTGAAGATATATCGTCTTTTTGAGTCTACCTTCGCTTATTAGAGTGTTTAATATCTATTAATTGGTTAATAAGTTGTGTTGTATGCTGAAATTAATTTTTTAATATATAGAGTAAAGTAATAATAAAGTGATGACTGACATGTACTTTTGAACATTTTTTTATAAGAAGCATAATCTTTATGCATATTTAAAAATAAAAAATAACATGAAAAAAGAATAAATTTTCATGATCAATTGATTTTATGTCCAAACATGTAATCATGATATTATTTTGAGAATATACATAGCAATGCAATTAAATAAACAATACAAAAAAATTCTAAAAAGTGCAAGTTACCTTTTTAATATAAAACAGAAGTGTAATAGTTGTAGTCATAGAAATGATTTTTTTTTCTTCATATAGAATAAGATTGAAATAACATGAAAAAAGAATAAATTTTTATCGATCAGTTGATTTTATGTCCATAAATAACATGTAGTCATGAAATTATTTTGAGAATACATAGAGCAATGCACTTAAATAAACAATACAAACACTAAAAAGTGCAAATACCTTTTAAATATAAAAAAGAAGTGTAAAAGTTTCAGTTGCATATTTTTTTCCCTTTAGAATAAGATTGAAATATATAAGTGCAAGTTAGAGCTATAATGTAAAGAACAGTATTAATGGTATAATTACACTAAGCTAAAGCCGTGATATCGAAGATTAACGATGGCGAGTAACATAATGAAGCGTGTCTAGAAAAAAATAGTGGTGGTGAGAGATTTAATAGAGATGACAGGGGAGAGAACTAGAAAAGGAACCGGGGTGGAAAGAGATGTGAATATGGATGGATAGAATGAGTAGCATTTATAGGTTTGGTAGATATTTCTAGAATGCAATATTTGTGTTATGAAATTTGAATATTTCTATGTTGGAACGATTAAGGGTTATGAATATGCATGCCATGTCTATTTTAACCCATCTGCAGTATCTTAACTCATTTATTGATTCAGAAATTCTCGGATCAGGGTTGGGAAAAATTACAGTCTAGAGAAATCTTAACGGACTTATATGGTCGTCTGTAGTAAATTGATATAGTAACAGCATTATTGGATTAGTGCAAATTAACGCTTATTAATTCCACTTTTCAACATTTTATTCCTCTCATTAGGTTTCTCTTACATATATGTTTCGATATTTGTACCATTTATCCACATTTAATGCATAACCTTGAAATTCATAAATCTCCAAATATGGTATACAATAAATCAAGATATATTCATTTATTTAAATTAATTTATCAAAATAAACTAATTAAATCGTTTCCAATAATGTAAAACCATTTCCGTTTCGATATTTGTATCATTTATTCACAGTTTAAAGCATAACCTTGAAATTCATAAAACTTTAGATATGGTATATGATAAATCAAGATATGTTCATTTATTTAAATTAATGATACATTAACATATATTTTTTCCATGTCCGATATAAAGGGAAATTTCTAGAATGCTATATTTGAGTTATGAAGTTTGAATATTTCTATGTTGGACCGATTAAGGGCTATGAATATGCATGCCACATCTATTTTAACTCATCTACAATATCTTTACTCATTCATTGATTCGGAAGTTTTCGGATCAAGGTGGGAAAAAAATCCAGTCTAGAGAAATCTTAACTGACTTTCCAACATTTTATTCTTCTCATTAAGTTTCTCATACATAAGTTTCGATATTTGCATCATTAATTCATAGTTTAATTGCAACGACCCACCTTTTTGGACGGTTTAAATCGACAATAAACCACACATGTCAACTTAAACCATTCAAATGGGAGGATTGTTAATTGGGTAAGAAAATAAGATAAAGAAAGAAAACAAAACATAGAATCTCACGGTGGAACAACAAAATATAATTTTCAAATAAACAGTTCAAGAAGATGTTTTACAAATAACTTTTGATTACACTTTTACAATATATCAGAGTTATACATACAACAGGAATAAATAAATAATGCAATGGAAGAATATAATACAGTGGAATAATAATAATAATATAATATAGTATTAAACTCCGTCTTCGTCCTCCAGAATATTGTCTTCAACACTGAAAAGCTTAGGCCCACCCAGCGAAATGAAAAGACAAAACACTTGAGTCAAAACTAAAAGATGTTATGTAAGTTAAATCAAAATAAGTAAATATGAGTGTAACGGCTTCAAAGATGTTTACGGGATTTTACGTCTCCTATCTAGTGTCTAACGTGCGTGCAATAACTTAAGGGATGTTCGGGATTCCATCTCCTAAGGATCCGTTAAACTATCTACATATATAATACAATACGCTATTATAATATGTCTACAGTAAAGTAAAGTATTAAAATAGCATAAAGGCGTTACCCATATCCCCATTAACACATTTTATATAATGCTGTAGTCTATACAGTACTGTAAACTCCACCGTAAACTGGTGAGCTATCAGGGATCACTCCATAGGTACAACACAAACCAAAATCGTAGTGGGCTCGATAAGGCAGAATACAAGGCACAACGAGGCAATTCCAAGGTAGGATTCTACGGTTTACACTTTCGGGCTAGTGGTAACGCATAGCCGCAGCTACCGCCCACCTCAAAACAACACTCCCATAATCAAATCGAAGGTGGCCACCAAATAAATCACAAAGTAACAGATATGGTATCGAAGAAGTGTGTCTGATCGGAGGAGCGACCACACTTGGCCAGTCAATTGCTCCTGTTTTAGCCATCTTAAGCTGACCCAGGGGGGATCAAGGTTGCTTTCATACCTCATACTGTAGCGTTCGCCAAACCATTCTACTTCGCTTTGGATTCTCCACCACGTGCATAGTTATCAAAGAGGTTTCGGAATTGGCAAAGAGTATGACATTATCCGATTCGGGTCTCTTTAACAACCAATCATTATATTTTTCACACCGTGGTCATTTTATAAAACATTTATAATAATAAGTCCAGAAAACAGTTTATACTTTCATATCCAGATAACCTTTGTTTGTACCAAAATTAGGTACAACACTCTTCGGAAGGGTTTTAAGAGATAAAATGAAGAAATTAAATGGAAAAAGAGGATTATCTAACAAACACTTCAAAAACAAATAAGAAAGTACGCAGAAACACATAAATTTAGAGTGGTTCGGCGTGTTGCCTACATCCACTATGAAATTGATGATTTTATTGATGTTTTCTTGCTGATTACAACTGATTACAGCGGATTACAGTGATGAAATTCGAGTACAACGGCAGCCTTGTATTGCAAAAATGTTTTCGGCAGAGTCTGGACATCAGAGAGCCAAAAGATCCCTTTTCTGTAAGCTCTGGGTGCTATTTTTAGGCGTAGGTTGCAAATATCTCGCTCAGATCTCGGGAGACCTCTTTTGGCACGTGAGCGGGTCCACGTGATCGATCCCATGTGATTTCGACTCGATCCGTGATCGATACGAATGAATTTCGTATCGATCAAGATATGACCCAATCGAGTCGAAACTTGGCTTGAACATTCCTTAGGTCGTACGTAAGCTCCTGGGAAAATTTTAAAGCATTTGGACTTGTGGATCGCAAGTTATGATCAATACGTATTCGAGTCTTCGGTAGGTTGTTCAGTTTGAATCGATCCTTTCGTATCGCTCTGTTCGAATCGATGTTGAGCGCATGCCTGCGAATTGACGTAGCGCTTGGTTTTTGGATCGCTCCACTTTTGATGCCGAGTTGACCGAGTCATCCCAAGGTTTTCGTCTTGTTCGTATCGAAGGCCATTGCCTTGTTCATATCGATGGAAGTGGCCCAGTTCGTATCGATGGAAGTGGCTCAGTTCGTATCGAACACCGTGGCTTTGTTCGTGTCGATCCAAATTGCATGGCTCGTATCGATTATGTGGTCTTGTTCATATTGATCGAAGTTGTTCCAACTTGATGGATACGAACAACTGATAATGTGATGGATATGAACAGATGGATGCAAGATGCTATCGATGGATGGATACGTACAATCGATGCTGTATGGATACGAAGAAAGCCCTTTGGTTAATGGATACGAAAATTCAGTTCTTCTGATCGATACGAAATCGTGCGCCTCTGATCGATACAAAATCAGATGTTCCCTGGTTGCCTTATGGATACGAACAAGGTGGCCATCGATGGATTCGAACAGATGGATGCATGATGATGGATACGAAATGACACGATTGTGTTGATTTCCTTAGTTTACATTGTTCATATCTTGAGCATACGAACTCCGATTGACTTTAAATTCGGAACGTTGGCTTTCATAGCTTTTCTTGTCATGTCTTGTCAATTGTAGCTCGATCTGGACTCGGAAAAATTTTATCGATATCCATAGCAAACCTTCATATAACCGATCTTCAGGAGGGACTGTCCTTGGTTTCCAGTTGAGTTCCTAGTATTGTGGCCTTGCCAAAAGGCGGGATAACATTTGCCCCCCAAAGTACGTCTTGTGAGAACACGACGTGCTTTGAAAAGCTGCAATCTTCACTCTGAATAGTTCCATCTAACTTGTTAAACAGCTATCGTCTCCTCGTTGGAAGTTGTAACCTTTGATTGATCCATAGAGACATAAATTATGAACTGTAGACTGCCAACTGTTGTACTGTATGCTGTTGTAACTGATTGTTATATGATATTGATTAGCTGTATGCATATATGTTAACCTGACTCTTGTTGACGTTTGCACGTTCACAAGTCGTTGTCAGTTTCTCGTATCGAATTTCGTATCGATCCTCTCCTGAATCGATGTGAAACTCAAGTTGTAACAATGCTTGATGGTCGCTTTTGGAATGTCCCTTCGTATCGATCCTCTCCTGGATCGATGTGAAAGGTCGTAAGATTGTACGAGTATTGTCGTAATTTGCATTGATGGATATGAAATAAACATTTCGCATCGATGGTCTTATGCGGGATGCGAATAGAGCTATTGGTTCCCTAGGGACTATTCGTATCGATGAAGCTCATTCTTCATGGGTCGTGCGTCGATGGATACGAACAGTGCAATTCTTATCGAGGCATCTTGAATGGGGTCGAAAACAGTGGATACGAATAAGTGCTTCGTATCGATGGAATCCAATGTTTCAGAAAAATCTTCATTGCAACTTTCGTATCAATGAAACCCGAGTCTGTGGATACGAATAGCTAATTCGCATCGATCTAAGGAGGAATCGGTTGGAAGCGGTCGCGATGACTGGGAGTCGAATCATCTTTCTTCTTTCCTTGGTTCATATAAATACCGTTTCGTACTTAGGCAAATCTTTACTTGCTTTCTACTTTTTAACCTCCCTTCGTATCGATCGAGAATACGAGAAAAAAAAAGAATGCCTTTGTCACCAAATCAAATAACCCATTAATTCTTCAAACCGACTACATAAACTAGGTAATTGACTAGCTGAATCGACTTTAAAATGATGAGACTTGGGGCTCGATGCCATTCCATCCATTGTCGTGGCCGATTCCGGCATCGTTGACGCCGGAATTTGGTTGGAGTGAGGTTGAGAACCGAAGAGCCGGTTCCTCCGAAGCTTTTGGAGAAGATGGAGTTTGGGATACGAAGATCTTGCGGAGGAATGGCTTGGCCTTCACTTCGTGTCGATGGAGGAGGAAGTATGGATCGTATCAACTCGGAGTAGGAGCGTTCGAATCGATCTGGATGAGGAATTTTTGTAACGAAAAAGTGGAGGTCCTCGTATCGATTGATGATAGGGCTTCGCATCGATTTGAGGTGATCGATACGTATGCTTGGACTTATTGATCGATATGATGGTGTTGTACTTGATCGATACGAATTGCTCGTCAGGAGATCGATACGAACGTTTCTTTGATGGATACGAAAAGTCCCCTTGACCGATACGAATTGGAGCCTTGGTGATTGATACGAGTTGAATCTTGACGAACTCGAAGCCCCTTGTACATTTGAACATACGACTCCGATGAGCTTTTACCTTGCATAATTTGACTTAACCATTCCACTGCATATTTGACCACCTTTCGAAGCTCGTCGATGGAACCGTAACTTAACACAATTTTAACGAACTTGAACTCGTATCGGTCTTCAAAGTCTGAATGGCACGGCTATGACGGTCAGCAATGACAGTCACTCCGGTTAAATCTCGTAGTCTTATCGTTTGCATATTTTCTCATACTTTGTTGAAATTTTCAAGTTATTTGTAGCACCCCACTTCACAACACATTCATACACTTCACACTGGGGAATGTGTGGACTTATTATTGTCTAATGATGGTTTTTAATAAGTTGATTATCTATGAAATCCACAAGTTCACAACTGCAAGAGCTTCGGGATTCATCTCCTTTTGTCCTAGAGATTCCGGCCATCGCGGTCGAAGTCATAGACCCAGCTCCGGACGAGCTGCCTGGGGCCAGGTTTATAGGAAATCCTCAGGATTTTGTACCATCCAACGTCTCCAAAGACATGTTGGGACAAATATGCTTGAGGCATGGTTTGTCATTGGACGATGTACTATTACCGGGACCAAACGATAGACCACATGCTCCCCCAGAGGGGTTTACTGCCTTCACTTGCCATGCATGCACAGTAGGAACACTTCCTCCGTCCAACCAATACATTAGGGAAGTGTTGTCTTTCCTCGGAATCGCTCCATCACAACTACACCCCAATGGATACGCCACACTGAACAGTTTACTTATTGTATTCATGGAGCATATCTTTCGTCCAACGGCTCTAACAGAAATCAGATGTCTTTTTAACATCAAGAGTTGGGGAGATAGTCCATCTTTCACATTCCTGGAGGCGGTCAGGAATTGTCAAGTAGTAACCAGATCTTGGACAAGGCTGAGTTACTTTAAATCCGAATGGTTCTACGTCGGATGCCCCCAGGATTTGCCAGCCGATGGTTAGTCAGACGTAAGTGTTGCAGTCTTCTCCAAGAGTTATCAAGATAATAGTAGTTAATGTAAAACTAATATCTTCTTTTCTCTACATCCGTAATTTCACGACCTGAATGCGGGCACTTCAAAGAAATGTTAAGGGTCCTTCAAGAAGTTCCAAGTGAAATGAGGGACATCAATTCGGTTCTAACCGGCAGAAATTTGAGAATCGTTGGACTGATCGAGCGAAATCAAAGCATAAGGCTTGAGGGGACACTGAGGGCAGCCTCGAAGAAGCAGTTGAAATGCAAAACACCCGGGGTCATAATAACTGAAGGGGGTGATGAAGAGAGAACGCCCATGGATGATGAACTTGTTGCTGGGTCTTCGGTTGGATTTCAAGCGATAGAAGGAAGAAGAAAAGGCAAGGTCGCTGCTTACAAACGTCCTAAGTCTTCGAGGTAGAAATCAGTTGTGGTTTCTTTGCCGGTTCCCGGCATTAGAATCTCAGAAGCTCCTTCCTCATCAACAGAGAGTCCTTTTGAAGGGCTTGCCGATATTCCGATTTCGAATTACGTGTCACTTCAACACGACACCGGGTTGGAGGAGCTTGATAGTGCTCTTGATCTGAGCGAGTCACTTCCTATAAGTGCGGCCGACATTTCCGGTTGGTCGGGGGGTTGCACATACATACACACTTCATGGCACTACACGATTTCCAACCTCAAGTTGTTCAATTCAAGAAACCACTAACTCTGCTTCTCTTTCTTTTTTACAGATACGATGTCCAGACGAGGGTCGATGTTAGGGAGTCTTCGCTCAGTTCGCCGACCTTCTTCATATTATGAGTCACGTAGGAGAGAGGAAGACAGAGACCGCGATCGCTGGTACTCTAGCCAAGAACGTCATGAGAGAGATAGGGATAGGGACTACAAACATCGATCCCGATCCCGCTCTCCTCCTCCTAGAATCCCTACAAAACCTTCGGGCCAAGGAAAACAGCCGATAGAGCCCCCTCGTCACAAACCATCTTTGCATGCTTCTCGATCCGAGTCGCAACGCCATAGAACTGAGGTTGAGCCTCCAGTCGTCATTGAACAAGCCATCACCGAGCCCACTAGGGAAGGGGCTATTAAAATTGCTCAGCTAAAGAAAGACTTCCCAAACATATGCTTTGACGGCTACATTTTCCCCTTCACTTAAAGAGAATTCCATCGGAGGCGGAGAACACAATGCATTATTACATTCATGATATCTATTCCCAGTACAAAGAATGGGCGAAGGCTGCGGAGAAAGCATCGATAGTGGCCTTCGAACGGGCTAAAATAATCGAAAAGTTAGAATCTGATCTCGCCCAGAAGGACCGCATCGTCCAAGTGCTTAATGATGAAGCCGAGTCCTCTTGGAAATTAGAGATAGAGGCCACCAAAAAGGCCGATGAGGCGAACTTGGCCATGGAGAGGATGAGGCGGAAACACTTTGCCTTGGTGGAGCAGATGGGCCACCGAAACACCACGGTCACTGCTGAACGGGACGCTGCTCTGAAAGAACTTGATGAGCTTAAAGCTAAATTTTCCAAAATCATCAAAGAAAAAGATGATGCAAATAGAGCTGCCCAAGAGGCTTGTGAACAGGCCGTTGTGCTTTGGGGTGAACGGGACGTGGCAATGGCTAAGGTTCGTGTGGTAGAGACTGCGGTCGAGGAGAAAATTAAATCGGTTGAGTCCAGGCTAGAGACGGATATAAAAGATCTCTTGATAAATTACAACGCTAACGTATTGAGGCATAGAAATCTAGCCTGGCTCGACAACTACCCGACCCATTTGTATAATTCCTGGGGCCGATTGGTTGAGGAGGAGAAGGCGGTGCATCTGGGTGAATCAATCGACGAGTTTGAGCTCGAGAATCATATGCTTAATGAAGATGAAAGAAAGATTCTCCATGAGTCGATGATTTCGCGTGAGAAAGAAAGGCTCGACACCCAACACTCGGAGGCCCCAACACTCAGAGGCCGGTGAAGGTTCAGGCGTTGAACAACACGATGCAAGTGCTCAAGTTCTCGTGCCAACCCAGCCTGAATCTGCACCTGTGGTTGATTCCCAATCAGTTCCTACTTACAATCCGGATCAGCCGCAGTTGTCTTCGGTTAGAGAACAAGTTTCTGAAGCCGTTCAGCCGCCCACGAGTCAGACTGAGGAAGGTACTCTGAACATTCTCTTTGCTTATCTGAAATTAGAATTGTTATCCGAAGTAGTTACTAACAGTTCTCCTTTTTTCTCTATCCATTGACTGGAGTTACACCGATCGTGCCTCCTGCAACTCAAGAATCACATCACGCGCAGGAGGCCATCATCACTGAAGTGACCACCATAACCACAACTGCATCGACTGATGGAACACAGGAGAGCACGCTTATTTTTGACGAGCAGATGATGGAGGAACTCCTCAGTCATCACAGTGACCCCTTTTCGGACCTACCATTTGTTATGTGTGGAAGTGCACCTGCAATTGGCTCTTCAATGCCAACAACTGATGCTCCCAGCGAGGTCCAAGTAATTAATGAAGAAGAAATATTGGTCGAAATCAATGCTAAAATGGAGGCAGCGGCTCGTGGTGGTAGTTTTGGAGGTGGGATGGCGGCACCTGGTCCAGCCCCGTTAAGGATGATATCACCTGGTGGTACAGTTATTGATACCAGTGTGTCTATCCCGCCTCCAATAATCGATCCAGTTTCTCCGACTCCACCTTCAGGGAGTATTCCTGTTCACTTGAACTCGGATGAGGAAGTTGATATCATGCCCCCTCCTGAGGATCAACCGCCGACAGGCAAAGGCTCAAAAAGAAAAATAATTGGCAGCTCCAGTGGGTCCACACCGAAGAAGAAGCTGAAAAAGAAGAGAGAGTAGACGTGCTTCTTCGGTTTATTTTGGTAGATAGATAGAAATCTACTTTCTTTTATATTTCGTAGGTCGTGTATAGATGCGGGTTCGGCCCCTGCTAGTAGGAATTTTGGAATCAACTTGTATATAATTTCTTTTCACAGATAGTTGAAATGAAACTTTATTTTGCTTTGAATCTTGATGTATGTTTATTTGCTTGAGTGTTCCAGCATTTTGAATTCTTCGTTTAGTACACTTGTGAAGTTTCAACTTTCGAATCTTGTTTGAGTTTACCCGTCAAGCCCTGAAATCACGGCCACAATTCATGACTGTATACTAAGTTGAACTCCGATGTTGTACTACTTCAGTCAGCGATTAACACTTAAGTTTTGCCCCCAGTTTCAGGGATGAATTGAAAAGATCGGATAGCGATCATATTTCTCCTTCAATGCATCATGCTTACCATCGTTGAATTGATTGCTAAAACACGGAGAATTCGAGTGGTTGAGTCATACTCGCTCTTTTATCGATGATTGTATCCACGCTCCGGGGATTGCACTTTGTGCGCCGGCAGTTGATCACGCCTGCTTAGGTTTTAAGGATGCATCCATGCTCCGAGGACTTAAGTTATTTTATGGACGGTCGATCCTAATCCGGCTCATGTCCAAACTTCAATCCACTTTCCAGGGATTTTGAGTTAACGTTATACTCCAATTTGCACTTTGGGAATTTGGAGTTGGTATTTATGTTGATACTCCGGTTCACACTCTGGGAATCCGAAGTTAAGTGATGTTTATACTCCAGCTCGTACTCTGGGAACTTAGAGTTAGTTGATGTTTATACTCCAGTTCGCACTATGGGAATCCGGAGTTGGTAAACAGACGGCAAATCACATCTATTGTGAGTTTTTAGGATTTCGTTCGCACTTCGTAAACGAAAGATGTAACAGGATCGTGGATGGTCGGATCACATCCACCCTGAGTTAACAAGTGAGGTCGTTAGATGGACGGGTCCATCCTCCTCAAACTTGGTTCGAATACGGGAGAAGTCGTTAGGTGGATGGATCTACCCTCTTCGAAACCTTATTTGTAACTTTATACTCCAGTTCGCACTCTGGGAATCCGGAGTTATGTAAAGGATTGTCGTGTATCAATCCTTTTTAGACTTTAGTGTGATGGCTTGTCCCCGAGCTCGGGTTTCACTTAGTGAGTGACCGGTCGTATCACAGTCACTCCCTATTTGAATAAATTCCACCATATGATGGAACTTAGATCTCCGTGCATAGTGATGATCATATGAAGTATTTCAAGTAAATCACAGCTCTGGCTCGAAGAGATTGCATTTTATTGCTGAAATAAGAAAATACGGCAAAGTCAGTTGCCTTATTACAAATTCAAATTTCGAAATGCAGAAACAAATTGAAAATGAAGAATATACTAAATAAATAAACAGAGCCTATTATGTGTAGTAGCGACGAAGATTCTCGCTGTTCCAGGCTCTCAGAAGAGTGAGACCGTCAACGATCGATAATTTGAATGTGCCATCTCCGAGCTTCCGTTCAATAACATATGGTCCTTCCTAATTTGGCTTCATATGCGAAGGGACCGGATAAATTCTTTTGAGTACGAGATCACCAATTTCAAAGGTTCGGGGTCAGACCTTGTCATTGTATAATCGGGCGACTCGACTTCGGTATGCGGCTGCTCTCAAATCAACCTCTTCACGCTTCTCATCCAATAAATCGATAGATTCAGCAAGTAATATAGCATTTGTCTTTGGATCGTAGTATGTCAGACGATGAGAAGGTACTTCTAATTCGATTGGAATAACAGCTTCTGAACCATAAGAGAGAGAGAATGGAGTGTGACCGGTCGCGGACTTATGGGTTGTATGGTAGGCCCATAGGGCCATAGGAAGTTCATCGACCCATTTGCCCCCGGCTTTTTCCAGTCATTTTTTCAGAATGGATTTTATAACTTTATTAACAGCATCAACCTATCCATTCGTTTGAGGGCGTGCGACTGCGGAGAATTTCTTCTGAATATGGAATCATTGACAGAAATCCTTAAATTCGGCACTGTCGAATTGGGTCCCGTTGTCACTGATAATAGTACATGGGAGACCAAATCGGCGGATGATGTTGCGCACTACAAAGTTGATCACCTTATTCGTTGTGATCTTAGCAAGAGGCTCAACTTCTGCCTACTTGGTAAAATAATCAACTGCTACGATGGCGTACTTCGCACCACCTTTGGCTAGAGGTAAAGAGCCAATAATATCGATGCCACATACTGCGAACGGCCAAGGACTGACCATTTCTGTTATCTCGGTAGGTGGGGCTCTTGGAATTCGAGCATGCTTCTGACACTTATCGCATTTCTTGGCATAATCCGATGCATCATGATTTACAGTTGGCCAATAATATCCATATCAAAGTACTTTCTTGGCAAGAGCTTGCCCTCTGGTGTGATCGCCACATTCTCCTTCGTGCACATCATGCAATACTCGTTTGATTTCATCATGAGCGATACACCGGAGTAAAGGAATAGAGTATCCTCTTCTATACATGACTCCATTCTGAATAGTGAATCGCGAAGCTTTTCGAAGGATCTGTCTCTTTTCGCTCCCGCACCCTGGCAGGGTTCCGTGCTCGAGATAATTTCCGAATGGAGTTATCCATGACTCCCTCTCGGAGACGACATCAAATATCCAATCGGTTTCCATCTTATCAATGCTTGGCGAAGATAATATCTCTTCGAGAATAAGTCCCATTTGTTGTACTTCACCTGTACTGGCTAACTTTGCCAACGAATCAGCTTTCTGGTTGTGTTCTCGTGGTATGTAATAGATGGCATAATAGTCAAACTGATTCATTGTCCCCTGAACCTGAGCAAGGTAAGCGGCCAGTCTTCGATCTCTGGCTTGGTACTCGCCTCTAACTTGACACACGACCAATTGTGAATCACAGTAAATTTCCACTGCAATGATTCTCAAGTCTCTTGCAAGTTTTAATCCAGCCAGTAGGGTTTCATATTCGGCTTTATTATTAGTTGCACGGAAGTTGAACTTTAGAGCATAACATATAGATCGAACTTCAGGAGTTTCAAGTACAACCCCTGCACCTAAGCAACAGTCATTTGATGCACCATCTGTCTGCAGCTTCCAGATATACTTGGGAGATTCACTGGTTTCGGGCAAGTCCTCTGGGATGGTAAATTCAACTATGAAATCTGCTTGGACTTGTCCTTGGATGGCTCGCCTTCGAGTATAAGTAAGGTCAAACTAACTTTACTCGATATTCCATTTGAGTAACCACCAGACGTCTCAGGCCGCGTAAGGACCTGTTGTAACGGCTGGTCGGTGTAAACGGTGATCGGATGAGCCTGGAAATACGGACGGAGCTTCCTCGAGGCAATAACAAGACAATAAGCCAATTTCTCTAGGTTTGGATAATTTCCCTCAGCTCCGGTTAGCCGCTTGCTTATGTAGTAGACCGACTTTTGTATTCGGTCTTCCTCCCGAACTATGGTAGCACTGATTGCATTTTCTGATACCACCAAGTAAATGTACAATTTCTCATGACCGATAGGCTTTGACAAAATCGGCGGTGTGGAGAGATGTTGAATTAGTGCTCGGAATGCGCCCTCACATTCCGTAGTCCACTCAAAGTTTCGTTTCCCTTTTCGGATCAGATCGAAGAAGGGAATGCATTTGTCAGTGGACTTTGAAATGAACCTGCTCAATGCTGCTACTTTCCCGTTGAGACTTTGGACTTGCTTTATAGTTTTCGAAGTTTCAAGATTTCTGATTGCCCATATCTTTTTGGGATTGGCTTCAATTCCTCGAGCGTTGACGATAAACCCAAGGAATTTGTCGGATGCTACCCCAAAATGACATTTCAATGTGTTGAGCTTCATTCTGTATTCTCGGAGGATATTAAACATTGACTCCAGGTCTCTGATGTGATCAGTGGAAAACCGCGACTTGACTAGCATGTCATCCATATATACCTCCATGGTCTTTCCAATCTGGTTAGCGAACATCCGATTAACTAACCATTGATAAGTGGCCCCAGCATTCTTGAGTCCAAAAGGCATAACTTTATAGCAATAGAGTCCCATATTGGTTACGAAGATGGTATGCTTCTGGTCGGGCAGGTGCATGGGTATTTGATTATAGCCAGAGTACGCATCCATGAAGGATAAAAGTTCATGTCCAGCCATTGAGTCTTCAAGTTGATCAATTCGTGGAAGTGGAAAACTGTCTTTGGAGCAAGCTTTATTCAAGTCTGAGTAGTCAACACATGTTCTCCATTTTCCATTTGGCTTTCAGACTAGTACAGGATTGGACACCCATTTCGGGTATAATGCATCTCGAATGAACCAATTCGTCTTAAGCTTCTCTACCTCTTCTTTAAGGGCGGCAGATCTCTCTAGATCCATACCACGCCTATTTTGCTTGACCGGGACGTACCACGGGTCAATATTCAGTGTGTTGCTCGCGATGTCCGGTGAGATCCCACACATATCAGAGTGCGTCCAGGCAAACACATCAAGGTTTACCCGGAGAAATTCAACCAATTCCTCTTGCATTTGTTGGCTTAGCTGAGATCCAATCATTATCATCTTCGGTCATCATTATCGTCGATTGGAACATCGATCGTCAGTTCGACCAGAGAAGCTTGACCGTCTTTACCTTCATATTCACTTTCGGTATCTCTCGGGTCAAGATCTCTTTGGAATTGGTTGGGGTGCCCGAGCCTGGGCCCAGGCGCTAATTGTCAATTATCAACAATGCAGACGCAGAGAGATTCCTCTACGCCCTTTCCTTTTTCTTTCCGCCGCGCTTCGCGCAGCTCAGCAACGTAACAGGCTCGCCTTGCGGCCTGATCCCCCGAAAAAACTCTGAGACCATTGTCGGTAGGGAATTTCAAAGTCAAACTCCATGGGGTGATGGCAGCCCTGAATTCAGCTAGGGCTGGTCGGCCCAAGGAAGCATTATATGGGGAGTTTATATCCAAAACAACAAACTGCAGTATCCGGACTCTTCGGCGTTCACCAATTCCCAACTCCACTGCCAATTCCACAACTCCAGTGGGTATAGTTGCACTCCCGTTGAAACCATGAATGCGAGATTGACATAGCTTCAAGTCTTTAGTCTCCATTCTCATCTGGTCATAAGCTCGTTTAAACAAAAAATTCATAGAGCTTTCGCTGTCTACCAAGATCCTCTTCATCCAAGCAGGACCTACTTGAGTTGATATGACAAGCGGATCAATAGTGGGGGCTTCGACCCTGTCGGCATCCCGACCTCGAAATATGATGTCATCTGCCATCGTTCTTTGCTGTTTGGCCGGAGCCCCATCTTTAGAATTACTGCAACATTCAAAGTATGCATGCCTGATAGAACTGGCATACGACTCCATTTCCTTCCAGCTTCGGTCTATTGGATGAGGACCACCACTAACAGTGTTTATCACCAACCTCCCGCCAGTATGAGCGGGTTCTTCCTGTCTAGCCGAATTTGGTACATGATTTTGATTCGATGGGACCGCACCTCCAAACTGCGGCGCCCGCACAAACTGTTCTAACTTCCTCTCTCTTATCAGCTTTTCGATGAGATCTTGCAAGTGACGGCATTCATTTGTGTTATGGCCGTAGCTTTTGTGGAATCTACAAAATTTTCCCATTTGAATTTGCTTCTTCGATGACTGTTTCGGAGCAGGCTTCTTGTACTGAATGGTATTGCAGGTTTGTAGATATACGTTCTCCAGCGACGTATTCAGAGGAGTATAATTATCAAACGTAGGAGCTCTACGTCGTGGACCACGGTTCTGATCCCATTTTCTATTTTGGTTAGCATTGCCTTTTTGCTGATCTTGCTTATTCTGAATGTTCAATTGCACTTTTCCGAACTCTCCCCGGATTGTTTAACATCAATATTACTCTGAATTCCTTCCACACTAGGCCCCACATCATCCTTCTTCCTAGACTGTTTCGCATCCTCCCTTCTCAAGAATTGAGCTGCTTTGGAATAGAGACGGTCCAATGATGTAGGGGGCTTTCCAGCCGGCCAGTTGCCGAATTCATAATCGGGATCAATTCCCTTAGTCATTGCCATATGAATAGAGTTATCATTTGGGTTGCTGATCTCAGCACATGCAGCATGAAATCTCTCTAAATAACGCCTGAGTGTATCTCCAAGAGCTTGAGTGACACTAGATAAAGTAGTAACATCCTTTGGTCTCGCGACATGCATACAAAATTGCTCAATAAATTTTGTTTCCAACTAATCAAAGCATGAGATAGATCGGGGTGGCAATCGGGTAAACCACAGTCGCTATGCCCTCTAGTGAGATCGGGAAGCTTCGGCACTTAACTGCATCGTTAGCTCGTGCTACGTTCATCAACCATTCATACTTCAGGATATGCTGATTAGGGTCAGAGTTCCCTTCATAAACGGGCAAAGTCGGCATCCCGAATCACCGAGGTGGTTCAGCATAAAGTATCTCATCAGTAAAAGGGGTATGAATTCAGGAGATTCCCCAGTTGTCATTGCTAAGCCCTTGACTTTCACGGATCAATTGACAGATCATTGCTGACTGGTCGGGCATCTGAACATTTTGAGCAAGTTGGGCCAAGGTGTGGTCGGGTTCCACAATGCGAGGAGGGGCCGGTCGCTGTTGATGGTCCACGTCTCGCCTCCTTGGTTCTATGTCTTCGGGGACATAAGGCTCAAGATGGTAATCATGCTGGTGATGGTTCAGATCTATCCGATTTCGGGTCTGAGCACCCAAACCAGTAGTTGTCGTGGTATAGTTATTAGTAATATGGTGTAGGGTAGCGCCTCCTCGGGAGGAGGGTCCAGTCTGATGGCTGGTTGATGGGCCAACTCTCAGTTGCCCAACATTCAATGTGTGTTGATGCCCAGTGGCTTGTGTGTAGATTCCGTCTAGCAGTGGGCGTGTAGATCTGTGATGATAATCGGAAGAGGCTGAACTCTCGGTGGAGGAATGGGAAGCCTGATCCCTCTTGGATCTCCTTCATCACTGATGGTTCAGTTGGTTGGCTAGTTCTGCATTAGCACAGAGCTATTGAGTGAGCTGTTGGCGGCTCTGAGTCAATTCTTGCATCAACATCTGAAATTCTTCCCTGGTGACAAGGCCTTGCGGATCTGATGGTCCGGTAGCATTCTGATCGGCTGGAGGCAGTTGCACGCGATTCTGCCTGTCCCATCCTTCAGGATCTGCAGCTGTGGAAGTAGTCCTTGTGTTAACCATGATGGATGATGAAGCTCTCTCCTAAACTTGTTGCAAATCTGAATAGGATGGAAGAACTTCTGAAATTGAGATCTAGATCTTATCCTTGGATGTTTGCAATCCGATATCGGCAGTAGATCCTATGAGCAGAAGGAAAAAACTGGGTTTTTTCTCAGTGAAAGCACCAAAGTGTTTGTACCAAAATTGGGCACAACACTCTTCGGAAGGGTTTGAAGAGATAAAATGAAGAAATTAAATGGAAAAAGAGGATTATCTAACAAACACTTCAAAAACAAATAAGAAAGTACGTAGAAACACATAAATTTAGAGTGGTTCGGCGTGTTGCCTACGTCCACTATGAAATTGATAATTTTATTGATGTTTTCTTGTTGATTACAACTGATTACAGCGGATTACAGTGATGAAATTCGAGTACAACAGTAGCCTTGTAGTGCAAAAATGTTTTCGGCAGAGTCTGGACGTGCAAGAGCCAAAAGATCCCTTTTCTGTAAGCTCTGGGGTGCTATTTATAGGTATAGGTTGCAAATATCTTCCTCAGATCTCGGGAGACGTCTTCTGGCACGTGAGCGGGCCCACGCGATTGCTCCCACGTGATTTCGACTCGATCCGTGATCGATACAAATGAATTTTGTATCGATCAAGATTTGACCCAATCGAGTCAAAACTTGGCATGAACATTCCTTAGGTCGTACGTAAGCTCCTGTGAACATTTCATAGCATTTGGACTTGTGGATCGCAAGTTATGATCGATACGAATTCCAGTCTTTGGTAGGTTGTTCAGTTCGAATCGATCCTTTCGTATCGCTCTGTTCGAATCGATGTTGAGCGCGTGCTTGCGAATTGACGTGGCGCTTGGTTTTTGGATCGCTCCACTTTTGATGCCGAGTTGACCGAGTCATCCCAAGGTTTTCGTCTTGTTCGTATCGAAGACTGTTGCCTTGTTCGTATCGATGGAAGTAGCTCAGTTCGTATCAATGGAAGTGGCTCAGTTAGTATCGAACACCGTGGCTCTGTTCGTGTCGATCCAAATTGCATGGCTCGTATCGATTATGTGGTCTTGTTCGTATTGATCGAAGTTGTTCCAACTTGATGGATACGAACAACTGATAATGTGATAGATACGAACAGATGGATGCGAGATGATATCGATGGATGGATACGAACAATCGATGCTGTATGGATACGAAGAAAGCCCTTTGGTTGATGGATACGAAAAGTGCAGTTCTTCTGATCGATACGAAATCGCGCACCTCTGATCGATTCGAATAAGATCGATACGAAATCAGATGTTCCCTGGTTGCCTTATGGATACGAACAAGGTGGCCATCGATGGATTCTAACAGATGGATGCATGATGATGGATACGAAATGACGCGATTGTGTTGATTTCCTTAGTTTACATCGTTCATATCTTGAGCATACGAACTCCGATTGACTTGAAATTCGGAACGTTGGCTTTCATAGCTTTACTTGTCATGTCTTGTCAATTGTAGGTCGATCTGGACTCGGAAAATTTTTATCGATATCCATAGCAAACCTGCTTATAACCGATCTTCGGGAGGGACTGTCCTTGGTTTCCAGTTGAGTTCCTGTATTGCGGCCTTGACAAAAGGTGGGATAACATTTGCCCCCCAAAGTACGTCTTGTGAGAACACGACGTGCTTTGAAAAGCTGCAATCTTCACTCTGAAAAGTTCCATCTAACTTGTTAAACAGCTATCGTCTCCTCGTTGGAAGTTGTAACCTTTGATTGATCCATAGAGACATAAATTATGATATGTAGACTGCCAACTGTTGTACAGTATGCTGTTGTAACTGATTGTTGTATGATATTGATTAGCTGTATGCATATATGTTAACCTGACTCTTGTTGACGTTCGCACGTTCACAAGTCGTTGTCAGTTTCTCGTATCGAATTTCGTATCGATCCTCTCCTGAATCGATGTGAAACTCAAGTTGTAACAATGCTTGATGGTTGCTTTTGGAATGTCCCTTCATATCGATCCTCTCCTGGATCGATGTGAAAGGTCGTAAGATTGTACGAGTATTATCGTAATTTGCATTGATGGATATGAAATAAACATTTCGCATCGATGGTCTTATGCGGGATGCGAATAGAGCAATTGGTTCCCTAGGGACTATTCGTATCGATGAAGCTCATTCTTCATGGGTCGTGCGTCGATGGATACGAACAATGCAATTCGTATCGAGGCATCTTGAATGGAGTCTAAAACAGTGGATACAAATAAGCGCTTCGTATCGACAGAATCCAATGTTTCAGAAAAATCTTCGTTGCAACTTTCGCATCGATGAAAACCCGAGTCTATGGATACGAATGGCTAATTCGCATCGATCTAAGGAAGAACCGGTTAGAAGCGGTCGCGATGACTGGGAGTAGAATCGTCTTTCTTCTTTCCTTGGTTCATATAAATACCATTTCGTACTTAGGCAAATCTTTACTTGCTTTCTACTTTTTAACCTCCCTTCGTATCGATCGAGAATACGAGAAAAAAAAGAATGCCTTTGTCACCAAATAAAATAACCCACTAATTCTTCATACCGACTACATAAACTAGGTAATTGACTAGCTGAATCGACTTTAAAATGACGAGACTTGGGGCTCGATGCCATTCCATCCATTGTCGTGGCCGATTCCGGCATCGTTGATGCCGGAATTTTGTTGGAGTGAGGTTGAGGATCGAAGAGCCGGTTCCTCCAAAGCTTTTGGAGAAGATGGAGTTTGGGATACGAAGATCTTGCGGAGGAATGGCTTGGCCTTCACTTCGTGTCGATGGAGGAGGAAGTATGGATCGTATCAACCTAGAGTAGGAGCGTTCGAATCGATCTGGATGAGGAATTTTCGTAACGAAAAAGTGGATGTCCTCATATCAATTGATGATAGGTCTTCGCATCGATTCGAGGTGATCGATACATATGCTTGGACATATTGATCGATACGAAGGTGTTGTACTTGATCGATACGAAGTGCTCGTCAGGAGATCAATACGAACGTTTCTTTGATGGATATGAAAAGTCCCCTTCACCGATACGAATTGGAGCCTTGGCGATTGATACGAGTTGAATCTTGACGAACTCGAAGCCCCTTGTACATTTGAACATACGACTCAGATGAGCTTTTACCTTGCATAATTTGACTTAACCATTCCACTTCATATTTGACCGCCTTTTGAAGCTCGTCGATGGAACCGTAACTTAACACAATTTTAACGAACTTTAACTCGTATCGGTCTTCAAAGTCTGAATGGCACGGCTGCGACGGTCAGCGATGACGGTCACTCCGGTTAAATCTCGAAGTCTTATCGTTTGCATATTTTCTCACACTCTGTTGAATTTCTCAAGTAATTTGTAGCACTGCACTTCACAACACATTCATACACTTCACACTGGGGAATGCGCAGACTTATTATTGTCTAATGATGGTTTTTAATAAGTTGATTAGCTATGGAATTCACAAGTTCACAACTGCAAGAGTGTAACGATCTAGAAATTTAACTAATTTAAATAATAGTAGTTATTTAAATATATGAATTTGAATTCAAAAGTTATATGAGTTTATAGTTATATTCATTTGAATTTATAAAAGATAGCATACATAGATAACTAAATGAATAAGAAAAGCTATGAACACAAACCATAGCATGAAACAAATGCTACTAAAGAGAAGCCTTACACATGTCTTCTTCTTAGCCTCCCTTCATATGCACATGACACCTCTTCTACACATGTCTTCTTCTTAGCCTCCCTTCACATGCACATGACACCTCTTCTACACATGTCTTCTTCTTAGCCTCCCTTCACAGGCACATGACACCTCTATGTAACGACCCGTATTTTTGGGTCATCAAATTCGAATATTTAAAATGTAACGACCCATAATTTAATCACTTTGAACATGAATAGTTAATATGTTTTTAAATGATTAAATAATGGATTTTATATCTAGAATTATTAACCCTGCCTAATAAAACAGAATAGTATAATTACTTGCCTAATAAAACAAGAGAGAATTATTAACCTTGCCTAATAAAACAGAATAGTATAATTACTTGCCTAATAAAAATAGAACAGTATAATTACTTGCCTAATGAAACAAAATAGCATAATGATTTTTATATTCCATGCGGATGGTTGCCATTGGACCAAAATCTGGTCGAATCAGGTTCTGCCATGCGGATGGTTGCAATTGGATTAAAATCTGGTCGAATCATGTTATGCCATAGTTGATAACGAGGATTTCTATTGGACCAAAATGTGGTCGAATCAAATTAGGCCATCAAGATATTTTCTATTGGACCAAAATGTGGTCGAATCAAATTAGGCCATAAGGCTGGTTTCTATTGGACCAAAATATGGTCGAATTTGGTTAGGCTATAGGAAATGACTAAAGTACCCTTCTCTTCACCTATAAATAGCTAAGTCCATATCTCATTTTATTTCATTCACAAACTAAACAAAGGAGGAGTGGATCCCATAGTGAGAAACTATATCACTTAATATAGTGTTTATATTGGTGTTGATTGGATGAATGGATTGATAGTTATGGATGTTTTAACTATAGGATAGTTATATCAGTATTTAATTGTTAACATATTCAGTTATACCATATACTGCTTGTTTGGATGATATGAATGTATATATGGATGTTAATAGTGATAACACTGCATGTTACACTTATTATACACACCCATTTGGATTTAAACGGATATTGGTTAAGTCTCGATTTAAAATAATAATAATATAATATTCAAATTTGAGTGGAAATTTGAATATTCGAATTTTATAATTTAAACTATTTGGAAATGATATTGGAGATATATTGAAAAACTTTTGTAAAAGAAGTTATTTATTTGAAATCATTTTAAATATAAAATGGCATGTTCAACTTTGGAAATATAAATAATAATTTAAATCGATTTTAGAAAAGTGAAGTTAAGTTTGCTATATAAATAAAGGTTTATAATCAATTAAATGATTTCAATAGTATTATATATAGTTTATTTTGATTTCTGGAAAGTTTGGATTAAATCGGATGAAATTTAGAAAAATAATATTATTATATTATTTAAATATTCAATTCAATCAATTAAATTGAATAAAAAGGTTATGAATTGAGAAATGAAGTTTTTATAGTATATATGAAGTATATATATGATTTAAAAGATAATAGAAGTAATTTAAATCATATTTGAATGGTTTTAGTTGTACAAATACACTATATTTGCGACACTTTTTGTAACGCTTAAATCAACATTTTGATTTTTGAGCTATAAGTGATCAATATTTTCCAAATTTGAAATAGTATGAATAAAGTAATTTAAATGTAGGTTTAAATCACTTAAATCAAATATGAATTTGATTTGTTGAGACTTAAATTAAAAATCCATTTGGTTCCGAATGGCTTTTAAAGGACGCTTATTATTCGGAAAGACCGGGAACGAGAATTTCCCATTCCGAATAATAATACGACGCTATGATTGTGATGAGTCGTATTGAAATGATGATGAAGACCAGGGATCTTCACATCTAATGGATTGCTTGTTGATTTCTCTTCATCGGTTTAGCGGCAGATATAGAAACGATACCCCTATACTTTTAAAGCAGTGGTCCAGATGATGTTTGAAGAATCTTCGGATACGCAAGGGCCTTTCACCTTTTGGGCAAAGGTTGAGGAATAAGGTGCCTTCGGTTTCGTTTAGTCCCAGAACGAACTTGTGGATGGATGGATTGTCTGACATTACATTCTGACTTTATATGATTGATTTTTATTAACGTATATCTGCTTGGTGGCGGAGAATTTATTCTCTTAGCTTAACACCCTTCCTTGAGACGTATGAACTCAAGGGTTATGCATTGGTAGAAATCAGTTATGTAATTTTGGATTGGTAATGTGACATTCTGAAGAATGCTATGGATAGGATCAAGGCTTTTGTTGAAAAGCAGAGCCTTGTGGGTACGAGACTTCACGAACCTCACACCCCGGGAATGGCCGAAACATGAATGGATGCAGCAAGGTGTAGGATGTCTATCCCCTTCTAGATATATATAGTGATACCATGGTATGGAATCCAGGTATTCACTTTGTGGATTATATATTTATATAGCTGTATTGTGGTCTTACATGCCCAATATTTGCTTGATGTGGATGTTGGAAAAGATCGGGGCCCCGTTTTAAAGGTTGGTAACAACCGGGGGATGGATAGACTTGAGTAAGTAGTTACTAGTGAGTGGTAACCCGGCCTTGTGTTGGCAGAGAAACAATAGTTTCTCGGGACGTCCCTCTAGAGGCGTACCCAATCATGGATGAGGAAGTTCCTTTGCCTGGTTATTATTGGAAACCCATTCTCCAATACGAACCTTGTACGGTTTTGATTGTATTACTCACTGTTTAATACAGTGGCTATAGTAGGCATACCATCATGTAACGTATGCTGGCTAAATTAATAAGTTTATTTTGAAAATGGTTCTCAATCACTAAGCACTATAAAAATATTAAAAGGATATTTTTAACGTATCAAAGGCATGTTTGACTGTCATAAGGAGAAACCTCGACCATGTGTGCGTTTGCATCTTGTGTGCAGATCGAGACCTTATGATAGTTTCATTTTTCAAAAGCATATACGGAACTTGTTTTCAAAAGCAACTATATACTTTTGTTTCTCACTCCAGTCACATGACTGACCTGGAGTTTATTGTTTTTCCCTAAACTCTGGGTGCCCTTATTTTCCACACGGGCAGCCTAGAGTCAGGTAATAGATCACCATGTAGATAGTTGGAGCTAGAGTTGGAGTGTTTATTTGGAGCTTTTGGATCAGAGTGAAGATGTCGGTTTTTTGGACTCTCTCTGAAGACTTGTTTCTTTAGTTTCTATTTCCGTTGTGTACCTTGTTCAGTTGTACTTCATGATGTTGTATATAGTGATGTATCCATGACTCTCTAATATCACCTTGTATCATCTTTTGTTCTAAATATATATGAGAGCATTTTGTTTCAGCTGTGCATTCTTATTTATACTGATGTTATTTACTGGTAGCAAACCCTACCGATGAGGATTTTAACATTTGGATCTCGACATTGATATCTTCGATATATGATATGTTGATTTACAAAAGTGAAGAATCCAATTTGATTAGGGAAGATCGTGAATCCTTATCTGTTTGGATTTGACTTGTGTGGATTATAGTCGATTCAAAAGGTGAGAATTTACGGGTCTTCACAAAGAGCTTCAGGATTCATCTCCTTTTGTCCTAGAGATTCCGGCCATCGCGGCCGAAGTCATAGACCCAGCTCCGGACGAGCTGCCCGGGGCCAGGTTTATAGGCAATCCTCCGGATTCTGTACCATCCAACATCTCCGAAGACATGTTGGGACGAATATGCTTGAGGCATGGTTTGTCATTGAACGATGTACTATTACCGGGATCAAACGATAGACCACATGCTCCCCCAGAGGGGTTTACTGTTTAAGTAGTTTAATTGGAACTTCTTATTAAGTTTATAATTATCTACTTAAATAGTATTCACATTTATCTATTCAATTTAATTGTTAAGCATTTCAAAACATTAACTCATGTTTATAACATTTCCTATATATCTTAATTTTCCATTTATAAACATTTATTCATTTTGAAGCATTTTGTTATTAAGATTTTGCTTGTATAAGATTCTATTACATATCCATATTTAACATTTTAACTTTTAAACATTTCTGGTAAGTTATATATGTTTTAGAATGCAATTGAGTGTTACACAAGTTTATCTTATTCAATTTAGTTAACAAAATGTTCAACAGTTCATATCTTCTTAATTTTTATTATCTTTAAATTTACTAGTTACAAATCTCCAATCTCTTTATAGTTTCATTAATCACTTAGCTTCTAATTTATTATTTTCATTTTAGAAGTTTTCAATAATTAAAATAGTTAAGATTTCATTTCATTACAATAATTAAAAATCATTGATTAACGAAAAACTTAAGAACTAAATACCGGATTTCATTTCAAATCATCTTGAAATAATATACAATTATATCTTTTAATATATCGAATCATGCATAGGAAATTTAAAATAAGATTTTGTTTATCAAAACAAATGTGTAGTAAAACTACTACAGTGATCTTCCCACTTTAAAACTCAAAAATGAATGTCGATGATGCCGCGGTAATCATGGAAATTATTTTCTAGCGACAGAAGAGGGGAGCATAGAATTTATTTCTTTTTAAAATTCTTTTAAAATAATTCTTTCAAATCACGTTGAAAATATTTATATCCGAAAATACTTCCAAATAATACTAATATCATATTCCAAAATCTTTGAAAACCAATTTCAACTTCCAATTTATATTCAAATAAATTATTTTATTTTGTATCCAATATTTATAAAATTTCACTTCCTAACAAACAAACATATCACATACAACTATATCCATTTATAAAAATTATTCTGTTATGTAAAAAAATATAATACTAGGAAAAATTATTTCATTTACCTATATTTCAAAAACAATATTCTATCGGTCGGCCCTATTAAGTGTTTAGAAATCCCAATCGATGCCATAGCGTCCTATATACCGAACGGAATTTATAAATACTAAACAGAAAAAATTAACACAATATAAAACATTTATATAACACTAAAAATACACTGTCTCATATATATATATATATATATATATATATACGCTCAAACAACTCATTCTAGGGTATCACTACCCTATCTCTAATGAGTCAAACCCCACAAAGCTAAGGTTATCACTAAACCAAAGCTTTGATACCAACTGTAACGACCCACCTTTTTGGATTGTTTAAATCGACAATAAATCACACATGTCAACTCAAACCATTCAAAATGGAGGATTGTTAATGGTGAAAATAAGAAAATAAGGGAAAGAAAGAAAACAAAATACAGAATCTCACAGCGGAATGACAAAATATAATTTTCAAATAAATGGTTTATGAAGCTGTTTTACAAATAACATTTGATTACACTTTTACAATATATCAGAGTTATACATACAACAGGAATAAATAAATAATGCACCGGAACAATATGATACAATGGAATAATAATAATAATATAGTACTACACTCCGTCTTCGTCCTCTAGAATAATGTCTTCAACACTGAAAAGCTCAGGTTGACCCGAGTGAAATGAAAAGACAAAACACTCGAATCAGAACTAAAAGATCTTATGTAAGTTAAATCAAAATAAGTAAATATGAGTGAAACGGCTTCAAAGATGTTTATGGGATTTTGCATTTCCTATCCAGTGTCTAATGTGCATGCAATAACTTAAGAGATGTTCGAGATTCCATCTCGTAAGGATCCGTTAAACTATCTACATATATAATACAATACGCTATTAAAATATGTATACAGTAAAGTAAAGTATTAGAATAGCGTTAAGGTGTTACCCATATCCCCCTTCACACATTTTATATAATGTTGTAGTCTATACAATACTGTAAACTCCACCGTAAACTGGTGGGCTATCAGGGAGCACTCCATAGGTACAACACAAACCAAAATCGTAGTGGGCTTGATAAGGCAGATGACAAGGCACAACGAGGCAATGCCAGGGTAGGATTCTACTGTTTACACTTCCGGGCTGGTGGTAACGTATAGCCGCAACTACCACCCACCTCAAAACAACACTCCCATAATGAAATCGAAGGTGGCCACCAAATCAATCATAAAGTAATAGATATGGTATCGAAGAAATGTGTCCGATTAGAGGAACGACCTCACTTGGCCCATCAATTGCTCCTGTTTTAGCCATCTCAAGCTGACCCAGGTGGGTCAGGGCTGTGTTCATACCTCATACAGTAGCGTATGCCAAACCATCCTACTTCATTATGGATTCTCCACCACGTGCACAGTTGTTAAAGTGGTTTCAGAATTGGCAGAGAGTATGACAATATCCGACCCCAGTCTCTTTAATAGCCAATCGTTATATTTTTCACACCGTGGTCATTTTATAAAACATTTATAGTAATAAATCCAGAAAATAGTTTATACTTTCATATCCAGATATCCATATACTTATTCCAAAAGTATAAATATATTCATAAATATCGAGGAAGATTTCTTTCAATCAATTTCAAAAATAATTTATAAATCTCTTCTAAACCATTTATAAACTATTTATATGCTTTAAAACCATTTATAAAGCTCTTTATAAATTCCCAAAACAATTTACAATTCTTCTCGTTATCATAAACTTTTACACAAATTCCTTTATACACTTCCAAATCCCTTTTATACAAGTTCTTTTACAAAACCCTTTTAAAATCTTTTTAAACCTTTATCAAAACATATAAAATTCTTTATAAAATTCTTTTATAAAAACTCCATTATAAAATCCATTATAAATCTCTTACAAAACTTTTTATAAATTCATTACAAACCTCTTACATTTTTATTTATTAAAGTTATTATAAAATCTATATTTATTATATTAAATCAACTATATTTGTTATATTAAATTAAATTTAAAAATATATGTTAAAATTATACTAAATCAAATTTGAAATAAATCTTTTAAAACTATATTAAATATTTTATTAAATTTAATTTTAAACTATTTAAATCATATATTTAAAAAATAAACAAAATTATAAGTTAAAATCTTAAGATTACATTTAAAATCATATATTAGCTTATAATTTTAAACTTCAAACACATAAAATACTTTATTTTCCAAATATAAGTTTTAAAAAAAATCATTAAATTGAATTTAAAAATCATATTTCTTAAATCAAACATACTCTATAATTTTAGAAACTAATTTAATATCGACCTACGGTGTCCGTATATAATTTTCTACCCTATGGTCAAGTGATACAGATATATATCATTTCAACCCGCAATAAATTTAAATTTTCGGATATATATCATTTCAACCTGTATCCCGAATCACAATTGTGACGCCCCACCTCTATACTCACACTAGCCAAGGACACTACGGGGTAATGCCGTCGACTAACACGAAGAATAAGGCTGTTGAGGAGTGACCATTTGAGTAATTGCTTTGTGCGAGTACCGATATGTCAGATAATATAACTTACATGTCATTTCAAGAGGAAATCCGACATATCAAATACAAACTCAAAGCTACCACACAGTGGCTATGTGGGCTTCAGAAACAAATATAGAAATAAATATAACACAAATCAGTCACAGATATTCATATCACAAAGGTGGAAACAGATATGAATATAACACATAGAAGTGTACATCAAAGTAGTGCTCAAACTAGATCCACTACATCACAAAAGAATAGATACAAGTGCTAGACAAAAGAATAAGTATACATCAAGGAGTCTCCATCTCGAATGTATAATAACAAAAACTACTAAGCTAAAGTAGTTAGCCAAAAAGTCAGGTGACGAACCCTGATACGAAGTCAAGCAGAAGGACCTGAAATACCTCGGTCTGACCCGAGTATTATTTAAGAAGAAAAATAATAAACGGATCAGTCTAGCTATAAATATCATATAAAATGAGATAGGATAAGAGATATGACAAAAAAACGTATGATAACAATAATGCCATACTGTGACAAGTATACATCAGATAACAACAAAAATCACACAATATCTCGAATATTCTCAAACACTAAAAAGAATGTCATATTCTTTAAATTATTCACCAAAACACAAATATTGACAAAACATATCAATGCGAATCACAAAAATCGGTGAAACACAAATTCTAGAAATAATCAACTAGAAATCCAAAAATCACAAAAAGGGGAAGGCCTATCACAAACGAGAATATGAAAACTCCCCAACACGTGTATCACAAATGAGCCGGAGCTCCTCCAAATAGGGTATAGTCCCCCCTTGCGGACTATGACCCAAAGCTCCTCCTATGAGCCGAAGCTCCTCCAAAGAGGGTATAGTCCCCCATTGCAGACTATGAGCCGAAACTCCTCCAAATAGGGTATAGTCCCACTTTGCGGACTATGAGCCGAAACTCCTCCAAACAGGGTATAGTCCCCCTTTGCGGACTACGAGCCGAAACTCCTCCAAACGGGGTACAGTCCCCCACGCGGACAAAAAGACATCGCACATCGCTAGTCTAAATCACCAAAGGATCATCATTGATCAACAAGAAGTGTTAATTACACTAAGCTTGTAAATAAATGAGTTTAGCTTCATGTCCCATAACCACTAGCTTAACTTAAATATTTACGAACAAATTGTAGATTTCCACTCGAAAATTATCACAAGAGTTTCAATCGAATAAGTCTAAGAATTAACCGACAAAGTAAACGCAAGCGTTTCATACCACTTGTTTTGCTAAGCCGTTTAATTAGATTTCTCATACGAATGAGGTAAAGGTTTGTATATACTAATAGATTGGAAAATGGTTTTAAAAACGAGCTTTGTATTTAAAAGTAGTGTTGAAATCGTTTTTGTGAAAGAGTCTGAGTATTTACTACTAGTATAGAAACCTTTGTATTTAAAGTGACAAACCATAGAAATGATTGTAGAAAAAATCAATCACCAAAAATTCACATACGAGAATGTGAATTAAATCCATACAAATCGATATCAAATCCATCAAATGGATATTCCCAAAAATCCAAAGAAAGAAGTCATCAAAGTCGTTAATAAGTGATAACAACTATCCGGATCAACAAAAACCGATTAAAATTGGAAATCCACACAAAACAGCCCAAAATAGGCAAAATGCACAGTTCCACACGTCTGGTTTAGAATCCAGACGTCTGGATTTGTTCTCTGGAAATAATCCAGAAAGATTCCAGACGTCTGAAATTTCAAGGCAGACGTCTGAACCCTAACCAGACGTCTGACCTAGTAAATCAGACGTCTGAACTGATGTACTGGAAATTCTATTCCAGATCACCCAGACGTCTGGGAAGTAAGCAAAGACGTTTGGATCTCCCAAATGTCTGGAAAGCAAGGTCAGACGTCTGAGCTGAACGTCTGGAATATTTATTCCTCAGCCTCAGACGTTTGATCCTTATACCAGACGTCTGAGCTGAAGCTTAGGCAAAGATTGAACCTAGGCCAATGATGGCCAATTCGTTTCGGGAGCGATCGGACGAGCAACAACGACTAAGGATTTATGCCAAGCGATAACCCAGCCTTATAGGCTCTTCGATACACCCCAAATATCATGTCCAAACATCCATAGTAGGATTTTCATAAAATTGGACTTCACAAACCAAAAATTGGAAAATTCGCCAAATCAATTCAAATCAAAAGCAAATGAACATGCACAAATGTTAGGAATTCATACCTAACAACAATGAAAGTTATAGACGTAGATGTGAGTTAAAGAACTCACCTTTAAACCCAAAAACAACGAACGAGAAGCTCTAAAACAAAGGAAAGGCCAATTCCTCTTCAATACACCTCTAGAATCTTCAATCTATTATCAAAGGTAAAGTTTTTGCTAAGTTAGGGTTAGGAATTTCTGAGAATTGAAGAGAGATAGAGATGGAGAAGATGAAGAGGATGCTTACTTAAGCTTCTCTTTGATTTTGAACTTGAATTTGAGTTTCCTAAACAAAACTAGGGTTTAGGAATTTCTATTTTCTTTTCTCTTCCCCCATTTTCCTCTAGAGCTTGAATGTTAGGAAATGAGGAATGAAATGAATGAAGAGGAGTTGAGTTAGGGTATTAAGATGGGTTAGTGGGCTGAAACCCAAATCCAAAGCCCAAAATAGAAAAATAGCAAAATTCTAATCAACTCCAAACATATCGATGTTTATACTCAAAAAAGTTATAAACGCCATTTTGGACTCAATGGAAGTGGTCTCGAGTCCCAATTCGACTGTTTACAAAAAGTAATATTTCGGACTTTAATCCGATTAACAATGCTATATTTAAATAAAACATTTAAATATACAATCGTGAAATATGCGGGTTGTTACAACAATTTTCCATATCCATAAAATTGCTCGGGTTTATCATTTCAACCGATAAAGATTTTCCCCTGATCTATAAGATCGTTCGGGTATGTATCATTTTAACCCATAGTGATTTTCCTAACAATAACTAAGGGAACTTGCAGTGTGATGACAACATATAAAATATACATAACATCAAATCATCCAAAATTTCAACAATTAAGCATCCATCACAATCATCATTTAAATCAACCAACAAATCACAACAATTAACTGGTTATCATTATCAGGTATTTAACCAACAATTTAAATTCAATATTAATTTTAAATGGCAATTAAATTCAAAAATCAAATTAAACTATTAAATATCAATCAAAAATATTCTTATCGCATCTTAAATTTAATTTAACCAACAAAAGATAGTTTAGTATTTGTGAGTGGGTTAAATCACTCACCTTTGGTTTACGGTCAATTTAAAATCCAATTAAAGCCCAAAATTTGAAATTTCTCAGAATCCAACCAAACTAGTCCCATATTGTCCGAAATTTTGATACGATTGCAATGGAGAAAACCGCGTGTGAATCCGAACTCGTATGAAAAAGTTATGTGTGTTGAACGTTTGAATTTTAAATTTAAATAAATAAATAAATAAATAACAAAAAGGGTAGAATGGTAATTTCAATTACCTTCCACAAACCCTAACTGCTACAACTCATTCATGCACCCGGTAACACGCTTCAGCCGCCGTCATACCTCGATCAAACGCCACCGCCACGACCCCTTCCACTCCGATCGACCACCTCCCATGCGATGCCCTGGCCGAGCCGCCCACACGTCACACGCGCGCGACCCTCCCATGCTTCCAAGCGACGACTGCCGCCGCTGCCTTCTCCCCTAATTTTCCATGAATCCGAGCACTTCCAAACCCAAGTAGCCGTACGAATGAACCCACCTTGACGACCTCTACACACTGCAACTTCCCGATCGACGAATCGATACAAATCCACCGTTAAACGACAAACCCTAATATGGACGACCGAGAATGTTGCCAAACCGAACCTCCAATTGAAAAAAGAATTCTAGATGTAGGTTGCATTCGATGAGAACTCGCAATGATATATTATTTGATAGGTTTTGAGGAGTTTTAATTTTTGGATTTTGATTTAAAATTGAACTAGGGTTTTGAATTGTCTGCCATTGGGAAGGAGGAGATGAGAAAGAAATGTATGTATGGAAAATAGGAAAAAAAAGGATGCTAGGGATTATAACAACGTATATATAGGCAGAGCTGAAATAGAAATGGATGGACATATCAATTTGGGTCGAAATGATAACAATGACCCGAAAAGCCCTTTTCGTTCCCAAAACGAAAGTAGGTCATCCCATATATAAAAATATATGTTTTTGATATTTTTAAACTCAATGGAACTAGTTTCAAACCTAAATTCCATTTTATATAGATGTTAGCTTTTAAAATAAAATTATTTTAATTGAATTCATTAAATTCCATTAATCGATTTCTACGCGATTCAAGCTCACGGCCGAATGACAAGTCCGATCGCTACGAAACACGAAATCCTGCAATAATTCACTGTTATGGATCTGATGAAACTGGTTTCATCGAAATCCGAGACAGTGGCCAAAATGACTATTTTACACGTTAATTAAATAAATTATTATTAAAATGTTTTAATCACCTTTAAATTCAAATTTAAAAGTTAACCCTTTTATCATTCTTGATTACATAGAAATTAATAATCTATTAAAATAAATTTCAATGTCAAATTCAATACTTAAATATTGCATTATTTACAGCGTTCAATTACAATTGTAATAAATTCATTAATTATAATTTAAATTCCAATAAATTCATTTATTTTGATTTACATCCTTATTATTCAATCAACAATACCCTATTAATTTTATTAACATAAGTTTACATTTTATTACATTCATTATTTTATCGTTAACATCTTTTACCATATTAACTGCAATATTTAATTACATTGATTCCAACAATTGATTCTAGCAATTATTTTATTCCTTATTAACTTGCAATTATAACCAAATTAACTTTACAATTATTTCAATAGATTGAAATTACATTAAAATAGTTATCAATTACATTAAATTAAAATTATTAAATTACATTCTAATCATCTTTTCCATTTATAAATCATAAATTTTTATTTCTTCCAATATTAAATTCTAAAATCTTAATAAATTTAATAGTTCTAATTATCGAAAAATACAGGTCGTTACATTAATGCATAACCTTGAACTTCATAAATCTGTAGATATGGTATATAATAAATCAAGATATATTCATTTGTTTATATTAATTAATTAGAATCAACTAATTAAATTGTTTCCAACATTGTAAAACCATCGCTGTTCTGATATTTGTGCCATTTATTCATAGTTTGATTCATAACCTTGAAATTCATAAATACCTAGATATGGTATACAATAAATCAAGATATGTTTATTTGTTTAAATTAATTATGCATTAACATTTTTTTATGTCCCATATAAGAGTCAATTTTGGAAGTTCGCGATCGGACCAAAAGTTTGTGCTTCAAAGCCAACTATTAATAAAGATGTAATTTGGCATTAGTCAAATTTATTATGCACATTCAACTTGATTTTTCCAAAAAACAAAGTCTTAGTTAATTATAACATTTATTATTAACCGTATTACCCTAGCTAGAGATTTTGACTTTGAGTTGACTACAGTTGACCATGATACTAACGTCTTACTATTGTAATTAGGCTAGTCGGATGTGGGTGGAATAGGTAAATTTCAAAATTTTCTTTCCATTTTGGTCTTAGTTAAGCCCATGAAGTCTAAAGATATTTTAGATCCAATCTGAAATATATTTTAAATAAAATCTTTATTTTATTCAGTTATGTTTAAAAGGATTTTTTGTTCACATGTATATCAAATATACTTATTTGTGTGAAGTGCATATGTTATAGATAAGAGGTGTAGTTAAGGGAACGTATGTAAGCGCTGGGATTTACACCATAACGAACCCATTTCCCCTAGACTCAATAGAATCAATCTTTGGATTTGCAGGAATTAGGAGATGAAAACCACCTTTTGTTTTTAGTTTTTATTTGATTGTGTTTCTGAAAAAAAAATTTCCCTAGGTCACCATGAAAATTCAAACAAAGAAGAGAGGAAGAAAGTTAGAAATGACTAACTTTTTTAATAAAGTAATAAAAGGAGAATCAATGTTTGAGATTTTTCCTATTCCTTTTAATTAATTTCTTGCCTTTTCTAATCCAATTTGAAAAGCTTTCCCTTACCCCCTTGGTCTGCTATAAATGGAAAGAAGTGGGCTACAAAATATTCCAAAATCATTTAATATTTAATTCATTTAAATCCATTTTAAAAGTTCCACCGATATCCTTTATCGATATGCGTGTTTATAACATTTATATACGCACTTTACCAAATAGTAATGATATTCAGAGAAATCAAATTAAATTTTAATAATTAATATTTCACAAAATATAATTAATTTAATTTATTTAAAAATCCACATAGTATGTATTCTATTTAAATTTAATTTAAATATTTTACTGGTATATATACACGCATTCATAACTTTTATATACGCACTTTATTGAATTATGATGATATTCAAACAAATCAAACAAAAGTCAGTTAATAATTAATTTTTCATAAATATTAATTAAGTTAATTAATTTACAATGATTATAAATTAATTAAATTATTTGGTTCATTTGAAGTATTCATCATTTCGGTTGTGTGAATCAAAGGTGTATATTTAGCTAGCAATTAATATCAGATAATTCAAATATTAACGTTCACATGTCACCTTAGCTAGTGGTGTAACATTTTGGTTGAATTTTTTTTTTGGCAAAGCCAGCGGGGTTAAATGGCCCCTACCATATATTAGAAAAAAGAATTACAACGATCTATGGCAAACCAATAGATCAAAAGAAAGAAAATACAACCACAAAAACACTATTGACTAAGTTTACTGAGGATGGAGTTGACAAGTATATGCTTCGGAGTAAAAACACTAGAGAACACCCTACCATTCCTCTCCATCCAAATAACAGTCAAACACTTTTTCAAAACACGCAGCAGCATTGAACTTTTCCGAGATTTCCATCTGGTAGCCTTGAATATGCTAAACCATTCCATAGCAGAGTCTCTGATCGGATTTTGCAGATTTATCATCTGCAAACAGGATCCCCAAATGAAGTAGGTATAATCACATTCAAAAAATAGGTGGCGAATAGTTTCCTTTGAATTATTGCATAGAAGGCAAGTATCATCCAGGATGGTACCCATCATTTTAACTTTATCAAGCGTGTGTAACCCATTGTTAATAATCTTCCAAAGCAGCAGATTCTCTTTAGGAATAGAGCCATGATCCCACACTCTAGTGTGCCAAGGAAACAAAGCAAGTTGAGATGGAGGTTGCATATTGAAGTAGACAACACTAATTAGAAGAGGATTATGACACCAAGCAGCATGAATATCAGTACAAGAATAGGAATTAGCATGGATGTTCTCCCAGCAGGCACGGACAGTGGTAGAACTAGATGAGGGCAAGATGATCTTACCTTCAGACCAAACAGAAGATACAGTAGCATGCTCAGTGATACCAGTCATGCCTCTGAAGTTGTAACCAATCAAATCAGCAAGAATGACTCCCAGGTCGGACCACGGATCAAACCAGAAAGATATTTTACTCTTATGAAGTAAACCAACCTGAAAGATATGAATAAAAACCCCTCTTAACCTTAGAATGTTCCTCCAAGACCAACTACAATCCATAGGAATAGGCATAGTCCAAAAATGATTGTCCTTGATTAAATTGCTCCTCACCCACGAAGCCCATAAATTATTATCAAATTTGTATATCGTGTCAATACGCCTCGAAATAGCAGCCCTATTCCATTGCTTAATGTTCATGATACCAAGACCGCCAACCTTCATAGGAGAACAAATCTTATTGAATGCAATAGGAATAGGCTTCTTGGAAAATGGATTGCCATGCCACAGAAAGCGGTTAAGGGCAGAGTTAATCAATGAGATTAATTTGGCAGGCAAGATGAAGATTCTGGCATAGTACAGGCACATTGAAGTGGCTATAGATTTGACAATCACAAGCCTTCCAGCCATAGAGCATTTAGAGATTGGCCAAGAAGATATTTTAGCAGTTATTTTTTCATAAAGTTTGAGACATTGGCTGGTCTTGACTTTAGATGAAAACATAGGAGCTCCCAAGTAGTCATCATAGTGATGCATAGGCTCGAGACCCGACAAACTGTAAATAATACATTTTTCAGAATGAGAGATGCCAGCTATCCTAATCTTGGATTTGTTGTAGTTAATGCTGAATCCAGTAAGAGACTTGAATTCATCCAAAATGCGAAGAACTCCCTGAATAGATCTGTAAGTAGGTTTGGTGAATAGAAGAAGGTCATCAGCAAATTGTAAAGAGGAGATTCCAGAATTCTTGCATAAGGGGTGAAATTCAATCTGCTTCATAGCCAAGAACTTATTCGAGAGAGACGTGAACAATTGCATGATGCAAACAAATATGTAGGGAGACAAGGGGTCACCTTTTCTAATACCCTTAGTACCATGGAAGTAGCCAAATAGCTCGCCATTAAAACTCAAAGAGTATTTAACTGTGGAAACACATGTGTATATCCATGAAAGGAATGGGATTGGGAAGTTCATCCTGAGAAGGATGTAAATAATAGATTTCCATTGTAGGGTATCATAGGCTTTTTGAATGTCAAGCTTGATCACACATCTTTTTGAAATATTAAGCCTATCATATCCTCTCATTAATTCAGCAGCGAGGAGAATGTTATCAGTAATGTCTCTGGAAGGTAGAAAAGCACTCTGGTTGGAAGATATTATTTCAGGGATAACAGTCATCATTCTAGTGGCCAAAATCTTTGAAATGCACTTATATATAACGTTGCACCAAGCAATTGGTTTGAATTGAGTAACAGAAGAAGGATGATCCGATTTTGGAATAAGAGTAATCTTGGTGGAATTAATCCCAGAAACTATTTTACTGTGCATAAAAAAGTTCTTAATTGTTGTAATCACATCAGGGCCAATTACAGACCAAGCAAATTTGTAAAAGTGGGCATTGAATCCATCCGGTCCAGGGGAACTGGTAGCATTCATAGCAAATATATTATCTTTTATTTCTTCAGCCGTAATTTCGCGAATAAGGGAATTGGATGCCTGATGAGATAAGGCAGGAAGAGAGATGTTATTAAATAAATGATTGTTAATATGAGGGTTGGTAGGGGGAGCTAACAGATCATTGAAATAATCCAAAAAGGCATCATGAATATCATCAGGAGAAGTACATAGAACATCATTTTTATCAAGGAGGTTGGAAAAATTCGCCGCAGTACGTTTGCTTCTCAAAGATTCATGAAATACGGCAGAGTTTCTGTCCCCGTTGATGGTCCACTTGATTTTTGCCTTTTGGTAAGCCATTTTATTTTCTTCCACAAGAGTTTTAGCAAGGAGACTGATTAAAGATTGCTCCTGAGTCACAAGGTTAGCTAGCAGAGACTGATCCAAACAAACTTGAATATCTTGTTGCACGTTAAGTAAATTAACTCTAATAGAATGAGATAGACTATTACCATTTCCAAAATTGTCTTTAGCCCAAGGTTTGAGAGTATCTTTCAAATGCCTGAGCTTAGCCTGCAAAATGTACATAGGATTACCATAGACTTTAATAGACCAACAGTTAGTCACAATTTTCATAAAATCCTGGTGCAAAGTCCAGTTATTAAAAAATGAAAATGAGGGAAATCTTCTCTCATATTCTTTTCCCCAGTCTAAGATCAGAGGAGAGTGGTCAGATAGAGAGGGAGGAGGGATGATGCAGTTAAGTTTAGGCCAAAGAAGAACAGATGAAAAGTTTTGATAAGATCTATCAAGATTACAAAAAGTGAGCTTGCCAGTTTTGCTGGAGTTATTCCAAGTAAAGGGACATCCACTGGAAGCAATAGGAAGGAGATTAGAATCAAAAATAGCCTTGTTGAGGGGTCTAGTCTGTTGGTAAGTGAGAGGAGACCCCCCAAACTTGTCAGCAGCAGATTGCATACAATTCCAATCTCCAACACATAACCAAGGAATATTAGAAGACTGAAGAGATGGAAGAGAGTCAAGAAAAGATTGTCTATGAGTACAATTGTTTTCTGCATATATAAAGGTCAAGTGGAAGATTGAGGAAGAAGGGATGTGGGAAATCACAGTGTGAATGAATTGTCTATGAACACATATGGGAGTAATAGAGAAAATGGCAGGATTCCAGAGAATTAGTAATCTGCCATAAGGGGCTTGAGAGAGATTATGAATATAATTCCAGTTACTATTAATGAGTTGGGTGGCTTTGAGGGTTTTGTTATGATTTAATTTTGTTTCTGCAATAGCCATTATTTGAATTTTGAAGGAAGAAATGATGTTTTTAATTTCCAGTTGTTTTTATAAGGAGTGAGCCCCCCTTATGTTCCAGAATGCAATTCTATCAATCATAAAACCGTTTGAGAGTTGGCTCTAGTTCTAACACCAGAGGAAGAAGTGTTAAGGTTAGTTGAGATTGTCATTGAAGGGGATATTTGGTCAATGGAGTATTGAATTCCTTTGTCAAGGTCTATATTATGTTTGAAATATTTCCTAGGCCTGCCCCTTTTACTTTGCGAGGAGCATTCAGGTAAAGAATGTAAGGAGGAAGGGGATAGAGTTGAATTGCTGGTTTGGATAGAGATAATGTCGGAAAATACTTGATTTGAAAGCGATAGAGATGAATAAGGAGAATTGGAAAGGGATTGATTAAGAGTGATTTGAGGTTGGACAGGAAGGTGAGCATTAGAGGGCACAACAGTGTGCATATCATTGTGCACATTCAAGTTGCTATTGATGGTAGAAATAGTAGTTTGTTTGCTTTTTGATATGATATTATGATCAGAAAGAGTTACTATGACATCATTATCCTCTTCACACTCTTCAGATAAGGTTTGAAGAATAGAAAAGTTGTTATGAGTAGATAAACCTTCAGAAGGTTGATATTTTGGTCGAATTTATTACTTATACATCTTTTGGTAAAATCCAATTTTACTTATTATAAGCGGTACTTGGTAGTAACGATTGTTTACACCAATTCTCTTCGTTAAATCTGTTTCACATTAAGACTTATGGAATTTAGTTTTGGTCAGAATTACAAAATGTTCCACATTCAACTTTGTAAGTTCAAATACAAAATCCTTGATTCAATAATAACAATTATTATTAATCGTATCGCTTTGACTAGAAACTTTGATTTTGAGTTGACCATGGTTGACCATGATACTAACCTCATGTAATAAGGGAGATGAATTCTCTATTGAATAGTATTTCACTTCTAATGCTTTAGCTTAGATCCAACTATAGTTGTCCGATAGATGTCATGCCATGCTTTAACTATAGTCAAAATGAAATATCCACATTGACGTTCCACATTATTTCCAAGTTGAGGGAATTGTGCATCGTTATCACTTTGAGATTGTTTGTATGACCTTAGTTATATTGACCAGCATAGAAACTCCCAAGTGAGTCATTTCATAGTTATCCAATAGTAATCAGTACACAACCCCTTGGTGCCCCCAAGAGCTATGAGTAATATAGTGCCCAATATTGGATAGCATTATGCACCATTGTCTCAATGTATGAATCGATATCCTCTCTCGAAACATCTTGACTAGAAATATTTAAAATAATCTATTATTTTTCAATGTGATAAAATTTTCATTGAGTACAACATGTTATAATAACTATCACATAACATATCATTTAAAGATTTCCTATTTAATATATATATACTTTAAATTTATTACTTAATTAATTATATCACAATCTAACAAGTATATGATAAAAACAAAACACTTTTTATTTTGAACAAGATTGATTATTGAGTTAGGTATATGTAACAAGTTACATTATTACGCATAGGGCATACCCCAACTCTATCAATCTCCCACTTGAACTTGGGTTAATTATGGAATTTTATTCTAACTTCTTTGATCGATTTTCTCAACACTAATCAGTTCAGTCCTTTAGTGAACGAGCATGCTATTTTGTTTTAATTATCTACTCTATCAACCAACTCTCTCATTATTGATAAATTTCCTTTACCATGTGAAACTATTTAGATTATGCATCTCAACTTTTAGTGATCTCTACGTTCTTATATGAATTGTATCGTAGCACTTTCATCATAAAACAATATCAAGGGATTTCCAACATTTGGAATCACCACTAGCTCAGTTATAAATTTATGCATTTATTTGTACTTCTTTTATTACAGTGCTTGTTCAAGGAAATGTACTTAGCCTTTAGTTGTCAGCCACTACTTATTGTTTGAAACATTTCCAACTTAAAGTTATTAACTTAAGATTGAACAAGAGCTTAGGATTGACACATAATACTCGATATTACTTACAAAATTCGAGTCTGAGCACCTCATTCATAAGAAGTTTGTTGTTTCTGTAAACAAATTTCTAGTATTTCGTAAATACTTGAGAATATTCTTAATTTTTATATAGTATTCTTAATTTGAATACTTTCTCTACATATCAAATACATATGTGAAGTGTGATATTGTAGACGATATAACATGTATGATAATTCCTGTTGCCAATGCATAAGGAACTCATTTTATATGCTCCATATTAAAAAATTTAACATCGTGTCTGCGTATATCATTTAGGATAATTCCAATATCTTTTATGCTAATTATGAAAAATGTCATTTTGAAATCCAATGTCGAGAGTTAAACAACCAAACTAACATGTTTTTACTAAGTGCATCATTAGCAATCATAAGTTTATTGTTTACTTATAGTTTTAGAAATATTATGTTCTTAATAATATTCTTTCTTACAGATACATGCTTAATTTGCGTTTTGATTGGAATCAAACTACTGGATTTCTTTGTCAAAATACTTGCTTATAGATGTTAATCGAATAATACTTTCGTACCACTTCTTGGATCATATCCAATATCCCACAAACTCAGAATTGCTCCCACTGACTTCGAGACACTTTGGTTATTAATTGCAAACAGCATATTCTAAATCATTATTTAGAATTTCTGCTCCATACTAAAACTCATAATCATATCAAACGATTATTTTCTAAGTAAAATCTGAATTAACTTAAGTACTTTGAACAACGAATCTATTACGTTAATTTCAATAATTTGAACTTATGTTATTATTCTTTTCAACATAGCTTACTATATTCCAACTACATTGGTTTTTTCTTAAAAACACTTTTACAGCCGATAGATCATACCTTTTTGGATACAACCATAAAAACCATATTTAGATAATGTACTTGTAATCCATTTAGGATTGGCGCATCATGCCATATGGTAGAGTCAATGATATTAATAGCTTGTTGATAGCTATGGAAATTCTTATCTTGACATTAATAATATTTTTTCTTTAATATGTGAGACTAATTATTAAACACTCTAACGTGCCTTGTCTACTTGCTTTGGTTGATTTCATTTCATCCACCGCAATCAATTTTATTTTTGGATCGCATCCAAATCCATTTTTCCATCAATAATGTAACGACCCGCCAATATGCACAATTCAAGCTGACAATAAACCACACATGTCCAACCTAAATTGAACGAAAAGACAGATAGTTATGAGAAAGATAGAAGAAAGAAGAAGAGACGAGTAGAAAAGAAGAAAGAAACTAAAAACAACATAGAATCTCACAATTGCAGCGGAACAATATATAATATAATATCAATCTTTACAAAAGAGAAACTGCTATATACACACATCCGTTAGATACAACAACAAATCACAATCATCGACCTAGACAGTTATAACAACCCGTCCTTACAATTAGTGATGATTTCAACAACACAGCAGCAGAAAATAAACATATATATGACTAAGACTTCAAGACCTCCAACTCGTCTCTTGAGCTCCAATGCATCCAAAGAAAATCTGTAATTATACTCGCTCTAACCTGAGCATTATCATAAAATAACACCTGAGTCAGTCTGGAAAACCAGTGTGAGCAAACATACCTAATTGGATTTTAAAGTTATAGAAAACCTTTGAAAATCAAAAGTATCTCGTAAGACAACGTTGCACATAAACACGGACGGGTTTTTGCCTTACGATAACCAATTTTTTTTTATAAAAAATCTTATGATGTTATAATAATGTCTAATATATAAATACTTATAAATATTAGCCGAAATTGTTACTTTATTAAGTTCCAACATACTAGGTTCTATAATCAAAAACGTTAAGGCATGTATTGGAGATTGGATTCCATGCTATGACAAGGTAAGGAACTACCTTCCAAAGGAGCATCTCTAGATAACTGCATCAGAGTCTTACAAGAACATTTTGTAACCCTGCCACACAGGACTGGCTTACCACTTGATTAGTAGTATCGAATATGATCACCCCACTTGGGCCCCAAAGTATACAAATGAGAGATAATAACCGATGTAGATATTGGAATGACCATACCCTACTTGGGAGCGACCCACTTAGCCCTGCTGCATGCTCGATTTTTGACATTTCCCATTTGATGAGGCTTGAGGCTACGTTTTACCTTTATATAGTACTTCCCACTTGGAATGATAACACTACCCTCCAGGAAATAATGTAATATCAGCATTCATCTATACAAGTTCGTTCTGGGATTTAGCGAAACACTTGAGAGCTCCGTCTCCAAAATCCATCGCCTTCAAGATGTCTTCACTTCGAAACATATTTGTTGGATGGAAGTGGTTTTCGAATAACATATCCGATCCTAGTCTCTTCGAAACAACTTTCGATAATTTCCAGTAAACTCAACCCCGGTTCTTTAGGAAATAAATAGTTAAAGATAAGATCGGAGGTCACCTCCTAACCGTTAGTGCACGGATTTCCTTGTCATTATCCTAAAAGAATGAAACGAGATTTATACGCATAGTACAACATCATCAGAGATGGCTGTGCCATATAACTCACGTGTTTCTTCTAGATGTTTTCAAAGTTACGTTTAGGTCCAATTTTGATAGTTAGTTATTTAACTATCGAATAAAAACATTCAATCAAGGATTTAATTCCCTAGTGAAAACCAACATGGGTTAAGCACCAAGCAATACTAAACCTCTTTTAACAAATCCTTCCATTAACTCAAATCACTTTGTAAATGTTTGTACCAAAATATTTTTTACAAATATTCATTCACAACCATTATATTTTCAGTACTTGGGAAATATCCATATACTTATCTCAACAGTATGAGTATATTCATCGACACGAAGGAGGATACTCTTTTTATAAAATTCTAAATCATTTATTACTCTGTTATAAATCCACAAAACCATTTGTAAAACTCCTTTTATATAACTATAAACCCATTCTAAAATTCTTTTATAAATATCTTAAACTATTTATAAAACTCTTTTATCCTTTAACCAATCTTCCCTTTTCATTTTCCAAAACATATTATAAGATTTCTCTTATAATCCACATCTGTTTATAAAAACCTTATTTATAAGTCTCGAAAACATTTAAAATAAAATTCTAATCTTTTCCTTTAAACACTACTATATACTAATAACATTATAAATAAATAAATACTAACTTTAAATAATAATTAATAATTTCCAAAACATTCTTAAATAAACAATAATAATTTATCTTCAACATTATTATAAATAATAGTAACTAATTTCCAAAGCCATACTGATATATAATTAAAATTAATTTCAACCTATAATATTCTATATAATATTCTCGCATCCAAAAATAAATTTCATTGACTATATAATATTCTAGTTAACAAAAAAGGTGAGATTAACTCACTTTGATTTTTAATAGTCACCAAACGTTCCATTTTGAATTAAATTGAACGGATGTTCAATTTTAACCCAAAATTTCTATCAGCTCCGAATCCATCCAATCCGACACCATAGCGTAGTACTCGATGATACAAACGCAACACAACTGGTCGCGTTCGAAACAGACCTCTTATGAATTAAATATGGATTTATGAACATTGATATAAGTAAAATTAACTTAACTAAACAAATTAAAAATGAAAACTTTCAAACATTTCTCTTCCCTTTCCCACCATCTTGTGCACGATACAGCCGCGCTCAAATTTTACTTTTTATTTTATTTTATTTCCTCGATCGGTCATCGCGCCTCCCATCTACCACCTCGCTAGCGCGCGTGTAACGACCCGTATTTTTAACACTTTAAAAATACGAATTAAAATGAAAATTTTGGATAAAAATCCGAAGGAAATAAAATTTTGTGTTGTTAAATGTGAATTACAAGTTAAAATACAAAACTGAATTCTGAAATAACTTATTTGTAAATTAAATATGGATGTTAACTTGTAGTGAATGTAAATAATGAATTGAATTTGATTGTAAACCAAATTGGTTATGATTGTAAAAAGAGAATAAATAAAATGGTAGATTTAATAATGGAAGTTTATGTTATTGAAACCAATATAAAAAAAAAGAAAATGTAACTTAATATTACAGTTGATTGAAAGCTGATAATAACTGAAACTGTAATTCGATAAAGATGTCAACTTGTAATTGAACGTAAGTAAAGATTTAAATTTGAATGTAACAAGTAATTGAACTGAATTGAATTTGATTGTAAACAACGAAATAAATAAAATGTTACATTTAATATTGAAGTTATAATATGTAAATCAACGTAAATGAATGTAATATAATATTACTGTGAATTTAAATAAGATGATAGCTGAAGAAAATTAAAGTAAATGAATTATAAACTATTGATAATAATGTATAAGTAAATGGTTGATTCAATAATGAAAGTGTAAATCGAAATAAAAGAATTCATTGGAATGTAATAACTTGAATTTGAATTATAATATAATTGAACGCTGAATCTAATATAATCTTTTATATTGGATCTATAATGGAAAACTGCATTGTAAAAGATTGTTAATTACTGTGAAATTAAAAAGGGAATTTGTGAACAATTGAAATTTGAATTAAAAGTTAAAAATTTAAAATTGGGAATTTTATATTGAAATTAAACAGTCGAATAATTTATTTTTCGAATATTGGATTTAATTAGACAATTAAATCGATAATTTAATAAGTTAAATTTCAGAAATAATTATAAATCGAGTTGAATAAGATTGAAAATGATTTGTAAAATTTTATCTTATCATATTGGAGTTATAGTAATGTTATAGAACTTTTAAAATTGAATTTAAAGTTAATTTGTGAAAATTGAATATTTTAATATTTAATTATCGACTGAAAAATAGCCATTTTTCGAACTGTCTCAGAATTCGACGAAACCGGTTCCGTTGGATCCGTAATAGTTTATTATTATCGGATTTCAAATTTCGTAGAAATCGGAGTTGCCATTTGACCGTGGCAGCTGAAAACGCTTAGAATTCATTTAATCGGTTTAATTTAAAATCGATCGGTTATTTCCATAACTCACACATACGATCGAATTAGGCCTTGAAACATATTCCGTTGTGTTCGGAAGGGGGGTAAAACCTTACGAACGCTTGTCGGCACGTGTCATTTGGAGTTCGTTCGAAAATCATGTAATTTGTGAGATTAATATTAAAATAATATTAGTTATACGCGTATATATACATTTGCAGTGGAACCCTAGGCCGAGAGTGTTCGTAGCCGCCACTTATTCATTCTATGGCTGAAATCGTCCCATATTGTTCCTCAAATTATCTCTTGATCAAATCAATATTTTCGAAAACTTCCAACACGAATATCGTAGAGCACGTTGTGAGCTTCGCATCCATACGGTGGGTCGATGCAAAACTCAACGAGATGGCCAGAATTTTCGCTTGAAGGCAGCGCGTTCGCGCACGTTTTCTGGAGACAGGGGATGATCGAGCTCGTCCATGCTCAGGGCGGTGGTGGAGCTCACGGAGGCGCATCGTTTGGTGGTCCTCGATCGATTTCTAGAGCTTCGTTGTGGGTGCGACAACGAGAAGATGGTGGCGTTGATGGGTTTGTGATAACCTGGGATACGATCGTGAGAAGGGGAAGAAGTCTGGTGGCCCTTGATTCCAGAACGAATGGCTGTGATTTTCTGTGGGTAAAAAAAAAGGGGAAGAAGGGGAAATTTGTTTTGAATTATAAATATATATATATATATATATATATATGCAATCTTGTAAAACTCATATCTCTTCCATACGTTATCAGAATCGGACGAAACTTTTTGCATTGGAATCGTGGTGACGAGCTCTACGTCATGGAATTGATTTGGAGACGTTTGAGGATAACTAAAATTTCAGGTTAAATCGAACGTCGTTCGATTTGATTTGAAATTGAAAACCAAGGTGAGTGTTTTACGCTCACATTTGACTAAATTTTTATGTTAGTTAAATAGAAATTCCTGTGATAATATGTTTGTGTTGTTTGATGTGGATGGATGAAATTGGCTGTTTATATCGTATTGGATGATTTATATGACTTTAATTGCCAGTTAATTTAAGTTCGATAGTTAGTCTAGAATTTAAATTTATTTGCCAGTTAAAAACCCCGACACCATTGAATAGTAAATTTTGTGATATTATGACTGCTTGGATTTATGGTTGTGATATATGATTTTATTTATTGTATATTGATTATGTAACTGTTTTCCTGTTATTTATATTGATTTCATATACATTGTTAGTTTGGTCGTTGATTTGTATCGATTAATCCCAATTATTACCCTAGATGTTGCGGGCATCAAATTAACTGGGATTAATCATTTAAAGAATTAAAATTGTAATAATAAAAATTTCACTTGGCCATAGGATAGAGAAATTTATACAGGCACCGATTGGATAAATTTACTGTTTTCAAACATTGAAATTTGGTTTAATTGAATTTGTTTAAAAGAGAAATGGATTTGAAAATTTTGAAACTAAAACTTGAATTAGAAACCATTTGAAATAAAACTGAAAGTTAAATTTAAGTTAAGTATGATTTGAATTTAATAAAGGAATTGCGAATTTGGAATGATCATACTTTATTCGGTGGTATAAATTTAAATGATCGATAACTGGAATTTGAATTCGAAATTTTGTATATATATATAAAAAGTTTAAATGGAAGTTTAAGTGTTGTTAACTAATTTAATTGAACTATTCAAATCAAGTTGGATCGTGGAAATTTGATTGAAATTTATTTGAAATGAATGAGAATTTATCTGAAAATATAAACTTGAACTTTGATTTGTATGAACGGGAAGTGAAATGAATTTGAAAGGAATCGAAATATTTGGAAATTTAATTGGTTTGACTTGGGAAGATTTTAAACAAATTACTTTAGAAAAAAAAAGAAACTATTTCAAACCTATTTTCATTTTTCAAACTAATTTGTTTTCTCAAACTATTTATTTTATAAACCATTTTATTTGTAAAACTATTTTCTATTAAACTAATACAAATATTTATTTATAAACCATATGTTTTCTTAAATTATTTTCTATTAAAACTATTTAACTATTTAACTTTCTAAAACTATTTTAAACTATTTTCTAAAAACACCAAACCAGTTAAACGGAATAAAGGTTATTTTTAAACCCTTGATTTAAATGCAAATTGGATTTAAGGAATTTAATCAAAATTGGAATTCAAATCAAGTTTTGAAATAAACGATATATTGAAACGAACTAACTTATCAAAGTAAATTGTGGCTTTGAAATACTGTGTTGTTTTTTTTAATAGATTTGTTTCCCAAAACAAATGCGATATTTTGATATGAAACATGAAATTGTTTTCGAAACGTAATAAAACCAAGCGGTGTAATAAATACGTAGTTATTAAAGAGACCGGGATCGGATATGGGCATACTCTCTGTCGATACCGAAACCACTTTAATAACTAATATACGCGAAGTGTTGATCCTGAATGAAGTGGATGGTTTTGGTGAACGTGTTGACTGAAGAAAGAGAACGATTTTGGATGACCCCTGACATGACTAAAACAGGAGCCGCGCCGGGCCATTGAGGTTCGCCATCTCTAGCGGACACACTTCTTCGATACCTTATCTATTACTTATGTGATTCGATTTGGGTGCACCCCGCGATTATGGGAGTGTTGTTTCGCGGTGTTGGGGTAGTAGCTGCTATGCCCAACATCAGTCCGGATCACGCAACTACTAGTATCCTAGTTGGTATTGCCTCATGTACCTTGTCATACTGATTATCCTATTCGCGACCACTACGATTTTGGTTTGTACCTTTAGTATATGGATTGCCCTCCGGTGACTTCCGGTTTTGGGGAAACTACGGTCTTGTATATGCTCTTGGGAATAAAAATGTGTTAAGGGTGGAATGGGCCACGACTTAACGCTATTTTGATATCTTACCTTACTGATTAGACCCTAGTGTATATAGCGTACATACTATGTAGTAGATAGTTTAACGGATCCTTGGGAGATGGAAAAACCCGTAACATCTCTTAAGTTATTGCATTCATATTTATCCATTTAGATTTAACTGATATAAGATATTTTAGTCCTGACTCGAGTGTTTTGTTTTTTTTCATTACGCTCGGGTCAGCCTGAGCATTTCAGTTTAGGTTGGAGATTATTCTGGAGGACGAAGACGAAGATTTGGTATATTTACTATTACTGTATCCATGCATTGTACTATGTTCCGCTGCATTGTTGTATTACTCTGAATGTATGTGACTCTGATTATTGTTGTATAATAATATTTCAATGTTTTATTTAACAGCTTCATGAACTGTTATTTTATTATTATACTTTATCCTTCCGCTGCAAGATTCTGAGTTTGTTTCTATTCTTTCCTTTCTTTTCTTATTTAACCCCAATAACCATCCGCCCTTTTTAATGGTTTAGAACCGGCATGTGTGTTTGATTTGTCGATTTAAACTGTCAAAAAGGTGGGTCGTTACAGCGCGTGCGACGTTGCCCATGCAAAATCCAAAAAGCGAACGCACTGCTTCTTCTCGCCAGCAGATCATGCCACACGTGCCCCGCTTCCCCTTGCTCCGCCTCGCTAGTAGCCCACGTACACACTCGATTGCTGAACCCATTTCTTGTGCCGCACCTTTTGCCACATGCGCGCCCAGTCACGATTTTTTTCTTTTAATTTCTGAATGCAATTATAAGAAGGAGGAAAGGTATGGGCAGCGCAGTGGGGAAGCACGGTTTGAACAATGGTATGGTATGTGTTAATATATATTTAAATTTAAATTATTAAGCAAAAATCATCCGAAAATCTCGAACTTCGAACGAGGTGTGCCGCCTGGCGCTCTATATGTTATACCCCTATTTTGAACGCAATGGAACTTGTCTCGAGACCCAATTCGATCATATGCAGAAGATAGCTTTTCAAACCCAATTATTGTATAAATTCCTTTAATTAATTTTTATGCGTTTCGATCCCGCACGTCCAAACGATTCGTCCGATCGCCATGAAATTTGACGGTGTACTATAATTCAGTTTACTGATCCAATGGAACTGGTTTCGTCGAAATCCAAGACAGTGCCCGGAAAAGCTATTTTTATATGTTAATTAAAACGAATTATTATAAAGACTAGTTCATTCACTTCTAATTCAAATTTAAAAGTTTGCTATCTTCATTTCTATCAAAATAGAATTTAATAAGCTTTGAAATCATTTTTATGCAATCAAATCCAAGCTTCTTTTACTTTAAATATTTCCAATATTGAATTCAACAATTTAATTATCAAATAAATCGCTATATTTGAAATTCAAGTTACTTAACTTTTAAAATTAACTTTTAATATTTGAAATCAATTGAATATTCCAAATCCAAATGACTAAAGTTTTGGGTCGTTACATTTTCCCCCACTTAAAAGAATTTCGTCCTATTAACTTTTTCAAAATCAATTATTTGAAATAAGTTTCCAAATTCTTTTAAGTCCTTTATCTTCATTCACTGGTTCCAACTAATACCATTCATTCATTTTAAGTTATAACTCAAAACCAAAATTTTAGTTATAAAAAATATTTCTAAAATTCTCAAAAAAATTCAAACGCCTTAAATTGTTGAAAAATTTCACCAGCGTTTCCTTTGCGCTGCTGGATTGTAAAAATTTACAACATATATATAATCATGAATATACATCTCTTCTTCGAGGATAAGGCATCCCGTAGGGAAAAATATAAAAGTACGGTATATAATCCGAGATGCGTACCTTATTTTAGTATTAGCAAGCATATACAACAAATATAATGTGAAAGTGAGCTCCAAAGTCGAAGCATACGCATCCGCACCTACTAATCACTCAGAAACCAATGAGAATAAGTATATAGAAAGTAATATCAATATATAACATACTGATTGTACAATAACTATATGTAAATGTAGCAAATGTAGCAAATGTAGCAAGAGAAGCTATAAAACAATAATATCCATCCAATTAATTCATAGCCATCTCGATTTTGCATTTTCAAATGCAACATCCAATTTAAGCACTTTCATTTCTTCTTAACATTCAATTGATTTACATTCAATTTCTAGCATTCTATTATTTAACATTCACTTATTTCATATTTAATTAGTTAACATTCAATCCATTTGCATTCAATTGATTTACATTCAACTTCTTTCAGTTATTAACATTCACTTTAAATTCAATGTTTAACAACATTTCATCCCATATTCAATTTACTCGGGTATATTTTCTTTAATACTAACAGCACTTAACATCCATTCCATAATTTTTTTTACTTTAGTTCATTTTTAACATCTTATCCAACCCTTGTTATTTTCATTATCGTTCAACACTTAAGTTCATATGCAATTTTATCAAACAACATTCCAACCATATTCAACTTACTCATTTTCACATCAAATTGCAATTTTAAATTTCAACATTATATACTTCCATTTCTTATTAACCTTAAATTGATTCCCACTCAATTTCTTTTCATTCAATTTATTCTCATTTACTTTACTTACATTCCTCTTAAATTCAATTTAAAGTTAACAACAATTCTTTTGCATACTAACTCGTTTATGGACCATTTCCATAAACAATTACTTAAGTTCACACTCGATTCTTTTTACAACACAAATTCCATTTCATTTTATAACTCAAGTTCATATTCATCTTATTAATTCATTTTATAACTTAACTGAAATTAATTCACTGTACTAATTTATCTAATTCATTTCAATCCAATTCAACTTCATTTAATCTTTCTTAAGTTAAACTTCATCTCATACAATTCACTTTATTTATATCTACTTAAGTTAAATTTTAAATTTCGTATTTCAATTCCAAATTTTATCCTCTTGTCCTTACCAATTCCTATTTATAAGTTCAAAAACTTATTATCTTATGTTTTGTAAAAAACATTTAGATAAAAATCTTTATGATTTTTAAACACCCTTTCTTATTTCAAATCATTTTGAAATCATATATATACATAATTCCTTTTTATTTCAAATCTTTTTTTTAATTTTAAAATCAAAACTAGTTTACAAAATCAAACTCCAATAGTAGAAATCTCTCACTTAGAAACTCGAAAATGAACGCCGATGATGCTGCAGTCATCAACAGAATTATTTTCCAACGACTGAAGTGAGTTTAATGCTTTCTATTTCTTTTAAATCTCATTTTAAAACATTCCCAACAAAAATATTTTCAAAATTATATTATTATTATTTATTCCAAAACCTTTGAAAAACCGTTTCCTAATTAATGGGGCTTAAATCCTCAAATTCCTTGTTTTAAAACCATTTCCATTTACAAAATCATATCTATAAATATACTTATGAAATTTTCATTTCCTTTCCATTTATAAATCACATTTATAAATCATATTTATAAATTCACTTTCTTATATAACTTATTTTGCAAATGTTTATCCTTGTTCAGATTATAATAACAATAACTTTTATTAAAACACAAACAACAATAGAAAATGATAATAATCAAATATTATCATTCTGTAACAATCAAACACTCCATATATAACTATACTAATTTCTGAAAATTATTCCTTTATAGATAAAATATACTTTAGGTAAAATTATTTCATTTACCAATTCTCAAAACAATATTGTGTCGGTTTGCCATGTTTAAGTGTTTAGAAACCCCTATCGATACGTGATGTCCAACGTATTGATCAGAATCCATAAGCCACTACACAGATAAACTAACATAATATAAAACATATTTATATCATTAACAAATACGCATTCATATATATATACGTTTAAACTCATCCTAGGTCTCGCTTACCCTATGTAACAACCCATAATTTTAATAAATATTTTTTAATTAATTTTTATTTTGAAACTTTGATTTTTAAATAATTTTAATGGAAGTTTGAAATTTTTCCTATGTATTTTGGATTTTTGTTCATTTGATTTTTACAAATACAATTAAATATTGATTTTTTGGAAATATTATATTTTGTCAAACCTTTATTGTTTATTGAAAATTTTGAAAGTTGAATTTTAATCATTTCTTTGAAACAGTAATTGGTTCTGATATCTGTTCTGTTTTTCGTTTCATCGAATTCCGTTTCAAACCTTTTAAAATTTGATAAATTCAGCATTTTTCACACAGAATTTTATCTGCATTTTTATTTTTCATTTTCTATTCTATTTGCTATCTTTTATTTTTATTTTGGGTTTTGAATTAAATTATGTGAATTTTGTTGTGTTTGGAATTTTCATATATTAGTTGTATTTTGTTTACAATTTTTAATTCTAGTTTCAATATAATAAATTATTTTCTTTATTTATTTTCTTATTTTTCCTAAGACAAATTATTTAATTTCATTCCTACTTTATTTTATTTTAACTTTTATTTTGTTTAATTGATTTTCTATTTGTTTATATTGAATTAAAAATGAATTGGAAATTAAAAGAGACCAAGCTTTTAAAACCTATGACTTTTCATTGCCTAGTCCTTTCATTTTCTTTGGCCGTTCAAAACTCTATTGTAGCCATATATTATTACTTCATTTTCACGTGAAAACTCCTTCTCAACATCACAAATTTTGGCCATAGCAATTTCTGAAATTTTGGTAAGCAATGGCTTCGTTTTCTCTTTACTTTTCTTCTTCTTTTTACATTGCTTTGCCTAGATCATCTCATGTTTGTTCGGCCACAACCCCTCCATCTTCTCCACCGACCATCACCATCACCATCCCCATCATCCACGGCAACAACATCTCCCCCTCCTCTGACCAAACCAGGCCGTGACCACCCCATGGACCAAACACCACAAAGCAATGCATAAAACTCCAAATTTTTGCATAGCCGAGCCTAGTCTTCATCACACCCTTCTTTGTAGCCACGACCACCACCTTTAGCCACCACCACCAGCATGACATCACCTATGGCCATCACCATCAGCCTTTGACCTGACCTGTAGTAGCATGGCCGAGCCCCACTTGACATAGGCCGAGCCTAAAATGGTGAACAAAACCCCTTCTTGCCTTGTCTTTTGACCTTCCATGCATTTGTAACTCAAAAACTCTTCCCATTCCCTTGTAGACATGCACTTATGTCCCAAACCAGAACCTTTTCCACCTGAAACCATGTTGTGGCCGAGCCAATATAGTGTTGTGGCCGAGCATATTTGAGTTATGGTCAAGCAAATTTGAATTGGAAGCTTGGTGATGTCATTTGTTAATTCTATTTCCACTTTGTTTCAATTTATCTTTGTATTTTAAACATATATTTATAATTTCTTTGCTTATTCGTTGTATACAAGAGTTAAATCTTGGCTCTCTCTCCACTTGAATCCAAAGTCGTGCTATCGTGGTTTTTGGATTTTAATTTGTTTGCGTGTTTTGTTTGCTAAATCCAGCTTTAAAAAGGTGAGTATTCACACAAGACATTTATACTTATAGAATTGTGAAACGACAACAAGTGAATGTGTATAAACTATTATATCATGTTATACCTGCTTGTGATGTAAATTATACGATGATAAACCCTGTTATAAACTTGTCACATCATCTGCTATGTTATATTTTATTATACTGTTTATTTATTTCTGTTATTCACACTGCAAGTTCCCTGTATAATAGAATCACTATGGGTTGAAATGATACACACCCGAATGAACTTTAGAATAGGGAAAAATCGTTATGGGCTGAAATGATAGGCCTGAGCGATTTTTATTTATTTTATTAACTTGGGATTGCGGGTTCGAAATGATAGAACCCGAATTTTTCTTTGTAAATTACGGATTGAAATGATATATTATCCGTATCACTTGACTTAGGCTAGAAGATATTATACAGACCCGTGGTTATTTTATATATTTTTCTAGAAAATTTTAAGTATTTTAAAATGTAAAAATATGATAATTTGATTTAAATTGAATTTAAAATGATTTAATAAAGTACTAATGATTTTTCTATGTATTAAAATGTTAAATAAATGAATAGAAAATTGTGATTTAAAACATAACTTAAATTGGGAATTTTGATTTGATTTTTAATGGAGTTTAGGTTAATTAAATAAAAATGGAAATTGAGTTTTATTTGTGAAAATGGAAATTTAAATTTAAGTGTTAAAGTAAATTGTTAAAAATGAAAAGAATGGGAAAATGGTACACTTGAACTTAATAAGTGGAACTTTGGAAATTTTGATTTTTATTGTAAAAAATTTCTTTATAAAAACCATAAGTTAAAGGTATTTAAATGAACATTTTTGATGTGGAAAAATGTGATTTTTATAAGTTAAAATGGTTAAAATTGAAGTTAAATTAATTCTGGAATTTTATTATTAAATCTGGAAATTCTTTTAGTAGCACTTCAGAAATGCGATCGTTTCTGAATTTAACTAGGAAACTGAAGTAAATGATACTGCAGCACTTTGTAAGTGCTGTGGTTGATACAAATGAACTAAAGGCTAAATTTAACTAAGGGCTATGACGCACTTTGTAAGTGCTGTAGTGCTGAAACTAAACTTGAACCTGAAATTAATGAAAGAGCTATTTTAGCACTTGTTAAGTGCTGCAGTTGGCTGAAATGAGATTTTTGAATATAATTGAACTACTACAGTAGTTTTGTAAACGCTGTCTTTGCTGAATTGAATTTAAATCTTTTAAATTAAACCCTGAACTATTACAGCAGTTTTTAAATGCTGTCTTTGCTGAATTGAATTGTTTTCAAATATAACTTACCATAGCACTTTCTAAATGCTGTGAAAGCTGGAATTTTAATGTTTTAATGTATTTAAGTGAACAAATGAACTCAGAAAAGGCTAAATTGTTGGGAATTAAATATTTAATTTGAAGGTATAATGACTACATCTTTTAGTGGTTTAAATGAATGATCTTAATTCGAAATTATAAACCATTTTGAAATGTTAGCCACGGGGACACTTCTTTGTATGCTATGTTATTTCCTTGTGATTTATTTGGATGCACACCTTTAATTTGAGAGTGTGACTAGAGGTGAGCGATTACTGCAGCTTTGCGCTACCCTTGTCACATTAACACTGTTATTTGCATTGTTTACTTTAATATGGATATTTATATGATAACATTTATTACTGCTTAATTGATGGTTTACGGATCCTTAAAGGATGGGCGATCCCAAGCATCCTTTAAGTTATTGAGCATTGCTATTACAGTTCACTTGTGTTGGTTTACATTGTATAAGTATGTATGTTCTGACTTGAGTGTTTGTGTTTTACTTTACGCTCGGGTCAGCCTGAGAATCACAGCTTTGGATTCACCTTCTGGAGCTAGAGATTTGTTGGAGCTTATTTGTCTATCGGTTCATCGACTTCTATTCCAGTTATTTCCTATTCAGTATTGTCTCTGTATTATTGACTTTTGTATCCTGACTTCTATTATATCTATTTTGACTATGAGATTTTGTATATGTTTTGAGAGTTGTATATAGTAGCTTCATGAACTACTATGGTATTTTATTTCCGCTGCGAGTTATTCTGATATTCTGTGTTTGTGATTCTTTGTTTGGTCCAAATTTTCTTGACAATCCACTGTTTTGAAGTATTCAAGTTCGACATGTGTGGATTTATTGTCGATTTGAATGGTTCAAAATAGTGGAATGTTACATTTGGTATCAGAGCTTTGGTTTTAGGCAAACCTTAGCCTACGGAGCAAAAACTCATTAGAGATAGGGTAGAAATACCCTAGAATGAGTGAAATCAATCTCATAATCATTTCTTTGTGAGAGAACGTATTTTAACGTATAAAATGATTTTAAAGAATTTTCAAAGATTATTTTGATATACATTTTCTTTCTTTGAAAGAAATTTTTTTCTAAACTTCATTCCTTTCGTATCCACCTGGTTAGTAATTTCTTTAGTTAGGACCCTCTTAAATTTTGAACTTCTAGCTTGTTTGATCTAGATCCATTGTTGATAGGAATCTATTTTGGGTATGGCAAAATCAGTAGTATGTTAGAGTAAACTCTATTGTATCTTTTGCTTAGCTGAAGTTGTCCAACTAAAGATATTTATGCTCATGTTTTTCTTATGATATAAATTTGAGTCTTTTTCAAAATTTTGGATGGGAATTCTTTTTTATTAATACAGGTTGTTTATCTCTAATCTTAGTTTGGGTTCTTATCGATTAGGATTCCTTTGAACTTTGGAATGCTCCCACTTGTCCTGAGATCTATTCCTGTCTCCCCTATCTGTAATCTTTTGATTTTGGAGCATTACATAACCCCCCTTTGAATGACCTCTATAAAGATCAGTGATTCCGCCCATCTTTGAATGATTTGAAAAAGGGGTGAAACTCCCTTATAATTGGCATTGATTCACCGGAGATTTCTGTATCCTCGGTTTACGATGTTTTCTATCTTCCGCTATACCTGGATTCTAATTCTGGCAATCGAAGGTCGATTTGCCTTAGATTTTCGCATCGATTATATTCCTGAAGTCACAGTTGACCGGTTAAGGTCGCCCGCGATTTATATGGGCTTATCCATCTTCTATTTGGTAATTTAAGTATCTCATCTTCGTTCGAGCTTATCTTTGAATCGGAATTCTATTTGATTAGAGTTCCTCTAAATTTGAATCTTTGTTTTGTTTTAAAATCCATCCTTGAATCATCCCTTGGAAGGTTTGTGGTTGATTGTCTTTTGAAAATTTTTGTATTCATCGGAATTGTTATTTTGATAAGGATGACCATATTTTTATATAAAGGTGAAATGTTTTCGATAAGGATTATATACCTTTTAAAAATGAGAATTTAAGTTTCGAAAGGATTTGAAATTTGAAAATTATATAAAAAATAGTTTCATATAAAATAATTTATAATTGAAGGTTTTGAATCTGAATTTGAGTGATTGAACTCCGGCATTTTGGAACTGGTTTTAAGATTTTGAAATAATAATATGATTTGAAAGTATTTTCCGAATATGAAATGTTTCAAATGATTTTAATGAGTTTCAAATGATTTCGAAGAAATTTCAAAAGAAGTTTTCGAGAAATAGAAGTCCAGAACCCACTTATGTCGCTGGAAAATAATTTCGGTGATGAATGCATGCATCATCGACATTGATTTTCGAGTTTCTGAGTGGGGGAGAGGCCACGTCGGTAGCTTTGCTATGCGATTGATTTGTGAAACCAATTTTGATTTCAAATTCCGAAGTATGATCTGATATTCGAGAGATATATGTATATATTTGAACAATTTGAAATGAGCCGGTGTTCAGTCCTTGAGTTTTGGATTTGATTGATATAACCCTATCTTTTGAAATTGATGTACTGATTTGTTGGTGATTTCCAACTCTTGGATTGAAATATGATTTCTTCGACTATTTTGAAGGTTCGAGCACTTCCAAATCAAGGTTAACTTTTCAAAGCTAAGTAATTTTGAAAAGTATAAAGTATATAAGTTGGTATGTATGTTTAAAGTATGTAGTGATATGATTTAAATGAGTTTGAACCTGTTTTGTTAAGTAAATGAATAAGGCTATTTTGAATTTTTCTAATATGAAATTTAGATTTGAAATGTTTTTGAAAAATTTAGTCTTCAAAATATTTTGAAATATTTTTTTTTAATTTTAAATGGTTTAACTTAGTAACATCTTTATGAAACTATATATTTAGCAAGTTGGAATAGATACATAAGTTGTACGTATGCTGTTTTATTCGCATAATTAATTTGATCCAGGTTTGAGTACACAAGTCGAGGTGAATTACACCATTTCGTGTTAGGATTTTTCATTTGATTCTTGATGACGAATATTTGATATGGATTTTGGGCTTGATTCTAGAATTCTCTATCATAGTATATGGCTATGCAAGGAGACTGATGGCTTCTAGTCGAGAAACCATATCGAAGTCCGCATTAGGGAAGTCGAATGGACAATACTAGTTCGAAAGCGAACTTGTGTGATCGAGCGAGCGATCGAATGTAATGTTGCAAAATGATGACATATGTACATCTTATATTCTAATATCATTGATATACTTGATGCTGAAATTGGAAGTTGTTGGGTTGGATATCTTTGCAATTTAATTGGAATTTTTCTTTTATGAAAAACTACTATCAATTTAAAACCATTTTTCAAAACTATTTTTCTTTTATTCTTCTTAAACAAACCATTTTATTCTATTTTACATACAAACTATTTTACAAACTATTTTATATACAAAACTATTCTAAATTAAAAATATTTTATAAAGCAAAGATGTTCAATCCCATATGGCTCTTCATGCAGCGTAATTGATTTTGGAAAATTTTTATCTTGATATAAGATGGACCTTATGTAAGTATAAGATGATTTTGAAAACCATTGATTTTGGAAATTAATTGGTTGACTTAAATTATATTGATTTATAAACTTGGACTATTCTCCAAATTTATTATTTTGGAAACTTTGGAACTGAAGATATTTAAATTGAGACGAAATAATTTGGTGGAATTGTATATGATTTTGAAAATTGTATTGATATTGAAACAAATGGAAATTTGAGAACCTTGTGTTACTGAATACTTGATTTGGAAGTTATCGAACTTATATAAAAATTGGTTTATATAAGTATGAAATTGATTCGAAAACTATTGATTTGGAAAGGTACTCAATTTGAAAAGTGAAATCTTATATAATTGAAGTCTATATAAGTGTGATTTGATACACTTTTGATTTTGGAAGGGTATTTGATTTGAAAATAAAATCTTATATATAATGGACTTTATATAACTATGATATTTGAAAGTGATTTGAAAAGGTACTATATGATACATATTTTCGAAGTAAAGATATGGAAAGTGCCTTCTGCTTGATATCCGCTTTGTGGCCACATTGTGGATTCATTCTATCGATATTATTCTGATTTGGTTTTCCAGATATGATACTCGAGTTTCCATCGAATTCCATGGCAATCTCCATGGTCTTACGAGTGCGACTACATAGCGTAATTCGCAGGGGCTGCGAGATCCTAGGGTACGGATGTTTCCTGGGAGATCCAGGCGTAAACATTGTGTATCTGCGATCTATTGGGTCGCTTGGTAGAGTAATCTGCCGGGGCTGCGAGAGCCTAGAGTACGGATGTTTCCTGGGAGATCCAGGCGTAACCATTGTGTATCTGTAGTACTACCAGTCTTCATGGCGTAATCGCAGGGCTAGGGGGCCTACGGGTACAGATGTTTCCAGGGGGATCCAGGCGTAACCATTGTGTATCCGCGATCCATGATCGACATGTTTTGTTTTTTTTGTTTGGATTGTACTTTCCATATCTGTTTTTTTTTAAGTTTTCCAGTATTTTCACTGGGTGTTGAAAAAAGTCTACTAATTACCTGGAGAATTCTAGCTTTGCACCTGATAAACGCACTGCTAGAGCCTGCAGGAACGAGGATAAACTTGTTAAGACATCGAGTTATAAAAGTATTTTGATAAAGTATTATATAAAGGATATTTTGATCAGTTATTTTTCCTTTCTAAAAGATTTTAAAGTGTTTTAAATATTGTTTACCTCTTTAACTAACAATTTGAATTAAATGACTTTTATGGATATAATAAAATGGATTTAACCAAATTATTAAATATTAAAGGATTATAATTGGAATTTATATGGTTTTAAATTAATGGCTCATCCTTGTCTTTCGACCTATTTTCCCTCCTAACTATCCCGATTCACCATTTTTCCTGCTGGCTATTCCTATTCTCCTATCTTCTTCCTTTTCGAGGACGAAAAGATTTGAGTGTGGGAGAGTGTAACAACCCATAATTTTAATAAATATTTTTAAATTAATTTTTATTTTGAAACTTTGATTTTTAAATAATTTTAATTGAAGTTTGAAAATTTTCCTATATATTTTGGATTTTTGTTCATTTTATTTTTACATACAATTAAATATTAATTTTCTAGAAATATTATATTTTGTCAAACCTTTATTGTTTATTGAAAATTTTGAAAGTTGAATTTTTAAATTTTAATCTTTTCTTTGAAACAGTAATTGGTTCTGATATATGTTCTGTTTTTCGTTTCATCGAATTCCGTTTCAAACCTTTTAAAATTTGATAAATTCAGCATTTTTCACACAGAATTTTATCTGCATTTTTATTTTTCATTTTCTATTCTATTTGCTATCTTTTATTTTTGTTTTGGGTTTTGAATTAAATTGTGTGAATTTTGTTGTGTTTGGAATTTTCCTATATTAGTTCTAATTTGTTTACAATTTTTAATTCTAGTTTCAGTATAATAAACTATTTTCTTTATTTATTTTCTTATTTGTCCTAAGACAAATTATTTATTTTCATTCCTACTTTATTTTATTTTAACTTTTATTTTGTTTAATTGATTTTCTATTTGTTTATATTGAATTAAAAATGAATTGGAAATTCAAAGAGACAAAGCTTTTAAAACCTATGACTTTTCATTACCTAGTCCTCTCATTTTCTTTGGCCGTTCAAAACTCTATTGTAGCCGTTTATTCTTTACTTCATTTTCACGTGAAAACTCCTTCTCAACATCACAAATTTCGGCCATAGCAATTTCTGAAATTTTGGTAAGCAATGGCCTCTTTTTCTCTTCAATTTTTTTCTTCTTTTTACATTGCTTTGCCTAGATCATCTCATGTTTGTTCGGCCACAACCCCTCCATCATCTCCACCGACCATCACCATCCCCATCATCCACGGCAACAACATCTCCCCCTCCTTTGACCAAACCAGATCGTGACCACCCCAAGGACCAAACACCACAAAACAATGCATAAAACTCCAAATTTTTGCATAGCCGAGCCTAGTCTTCATCACACCCTTCTTTGTAGCCACGGCCACCACCTTTAGCCACCACCACCAGCATGACATCACCTCTGGCCATCCCCATCAGCCTCTGACCTGACCTGTAGTAGCATGGCCGAGCCCCACATGACATAGGCCGAGCCTAAAATGGTGAATAAAACCTTTACTTGCCTTGCCTTTTGACCTTCCATGCATTTGTAACTCAAAAACTCTTCCCATTCCCTTGTAGCCATGCACTTATGTCCCAAACCAGATCCTTTTCCACCTAAAACCATGTTGTGGCCGAGCCAATATAGTGTTGTGGCCGAGCATATTTGAGTTATGGTCAAGCAAATTTGAATTGGAAGCTTGGTGATGTCATTTGTTAATTCTATTTCCACTTTGTTTCAATTTATCTTTGTATTTTATATGTATATTTATAATTGCTTTGCTTAATTGTTGTATACAAGAGTTAAATCTTGGCTCTCTCTCCACTTGAATCCAAAGTCATGCTATCGTGCTTTCTGGATTTTCATTTGTTTGCGTGTTTTGTTTGCTAAATCCAGCTTTAAAAAGGTGAGTATTCACACATGACATTTATACTTATAGAATTGTGAAATGACAACAAGTGAATGTGTATAAACTATTATATCATGTTATACCTGCTTGTGATGTAAATTATACGATGTTAAACCCTGTTATAAACTTGTCACATCATCTGCTATGTTATATTTTATTATACTGTTTATTTATTTCTGTTAATCACACTGCAAGTTCCCTGTAGAATAGAATCACTATGGGTTGAAATGATACATACCCGAACGAACTTTAGAATAGGGAAAAATCGTTATGGGCTGAAATGATAGGCTTGAGCGATTTTTATTCATTTTATTAACTTGGGATTGCGGTTTCGAAATGATAGAACCCGGATTTTTCTTTGTAAATTACGGATTGAAATGATATATTATCTGTATCACTTGACTTAGGCTAGAAAATATTATACAGACCCGTGGTTATTTTATATATTTTTCTTGAAAATTTTAAGTATTTTAAAATGTAAAAATATGATAATTTGATTTAAATTGAATTTAAAATGATTTAATAAAGTAATAATGATTTTTCTATGTATTAAAATGTTAAATAAATGAATAGAAAATTGTGATTTAAAACATAACTTAAATTGGGAATTTAGATTTGATTTTTAATGGAAGTTTAGGTTAATTAAATAAAAATGGAAATTGAGTTTTATTTGTGAAAATGGAAATTTAAATTTAAGTGTTAAAGTAAATTGTTAAAAATGAAAAGAATGGGAAAATGGTACACTTGAATTTAATAAGTGGAACTTTGGAAAATTTTATTTTTATTGTAAAATATTTCTTTATAAAAACCATAAGTTAAAGGTATTTAAATGAACATTTTTGATGTGGAAAAATGTGATTTTTATAAGTTAAAATGGTTAAAATTGAAGTTAAATTGATTCTGAAATTTTATTATTAAATCTGGAAATTCTTTTAGTAGCACTTCAGAAATGCGATCGTTTCTGAATTTAACTAGAAAACTGAAGTAAATGATACTGCAGCACTTTGTAAGTGCTGTGGTTGATACAAATGAACTAAAGGCTAAATTTAACTAAGGGCTATGACGCACTTTGTAAGTGCTGTAGTGCTGAAACTATACTTGAACCTGAAATTAATGAAAGAGCTATTTTAGCACTTGTTAAGTGCTGCAGTTGGCTGAAATGAGATTTTTGAATATAATTGAACTACTACAACAGTTTTGTAAACGCTGTCTTTGCTGAATTGAATTTAAATCTTTTAAATTAAACCCTGAACTATTACAGTAGTTTTTAAATGTCGTCTTTGCTGAATTGAATTGTTTTCAAATATAACTTACCGCAACACTTTCTAAATGCTGTGAAAGATGGAATTTTAATGTTTTAATGTATTTAAGTGAACAAATGAACTCAGAAAAGGCTAAATTGTTGGGAATTAAATATTTAATTTGAAGGTATAATGACTTCATCTTTTAGTGGTTTAAATGAATGATCTTAATTCGAAATTATAAACCATTTTGAAATGTTAGCCACGGGGACACTTCTCTGTATGCTATGTTATTTCCTTGTGATTTATTTGGATGCACACCTTTAATTTGAGAGTGTGACTAGAGGTGAGCGATTACTGCAGCTTTGCGCTACCCTAGTCACATTAACACTGTTATTTGCATTGTTTACTTTAATATGGATATTTCTATGATAACATTATTACTGCTTAATTGATGGTTTACGGATCCTTAAAGGATGAGCGATCCCAAGCATCCTTTAGGTTATTGAGAATTGCTATTACAGTTTACTTAAGTTGGTTTACATTGTATAAGTATGTATGTCCTGACTCGAGTGTTTGTGTTTGACTTTACGCTCGGGTCAGCCTGAGAATCACAGCTTTGGATTCACCTTCTGGAGCTAGAGATTTGTTGGAGCTTATTTGTCTATCGGTTCATCGACATCTATTCCAGTTATTTCCTATTCAGTATTGTCTCTGTATTATTGACTTATGTATCCTGACTTCTATTGTATCTATTTTGATTATGAGATTTTGTATATGTTTTGAGAGTTGTATATAGTAGCTTCATGAACTACTATGGTATTTTATTTCCGCTGTGAGTTATTCTGATATTTTGTGTCTGTGATTCTGTGTTTGATTTTATTTGCTCCAAATTTTCTTGACAATCCACTGTTTTGAAGTATTCAAGTTCGACATGTGTGGATTTATTGTCGATTTGAATGGTCCAAAATAGTGGGATGTTACACCATATCTCGAATGAGTAAATTCCCACTAAAGCCTAGGTGTTCGCTCAACCTAAGCTCCGATACCAACTATAACGACCTGCCAATCCGCACAATTCAAGATGACAATAAACCACATATGTCCAACCCAAATTAAACGGAAAGATAGATAGCTATGGAAAAGAAAGAAGAAAGAAGAAGAGAAGAGTAGAAAACAAGAGAGAAACTAAAAACAACATAGAATCTCACAATCACAGTGGCATAATATTTAATATAATATTAATGATCTTTACAAAAGAGAAACTGTTATATACATACATGCTTCAGAGTACAACAAATCACTATCATCATCCTGGATAGTTATAACAACCTGTCCTTACAATTGTTGTTGATTTCAACAACACAGCAGCGGAAAACAAACATATACGTGAATACGACTTTAAGACCTACAACTTGTCTCCTGAGCTCCAATGCATCTAAAGCAAATCAGTAATCATGCTCGGTCTGATCTGAGCATTATAATAAATAACACTCGAGTCAGTCTGGAAAACCAGTGTGAGAAAACACACCCAACTTGATTTTAAAGCTATAGAATACTTTTGAAAATAAAAAGTATCTCGTAAGACCATGCTGCACATAAACACGGACGAGTTTTCACCTTATGATAACCAAAACATTTTTATAAAAAAACTTCTGATATTATAATAATGTTTGATATACAAATACTTATAAATCTTAGCCGAAATTGTTACATTATTAAATTCCAACATACTAGGTTCTACAGTCAAAACCGTAAAGACGCATATTAGAGATTAAATTACATGCTATGACAAGGTAAGGAACTACCTTTCGAAGGTACATCTCTAGATAAATGCACCGAGGTCTGATAAGAACAACTTGTACCCTTGCCACACAGGACCGGCCTACCACTTGACTAGTAGTAGATCGCCCCACTTGGGCTCTGAAGCATACAAATGAGAGCTAATACTCCATCAAGATATTGGAATGACTATACCCTACTTGGGAGCAACCCACTTGGCCCTGCTACAAGCCCGATATTTATCATTTTTTGATTGATGAGGCTTGAGGCTATGTTTTACCTTTATATAGCACTTCCCACTTGGAATGCTAACACTGCCCTCCAGGTAACAATGCAATATCAACATCATCCATACAACTTCATTCTGGGACTGAATGAAACACTTTAGAGCTCCATCTCCAAATTCCATCATCTTCAAGATGTCTTCACTTCGAAATGCATTCGTTGGACCGAAGTGGTTTTCGGATAACATATTTGATCCCAGTCTCTTTGAAACATCGATAATTTTCCACAAACTCAACCATGGTTCTTTAAGAAATAAACAGCCAAAGATAAGATCGGAGATCACCTCCTAACAGTTAGTGGACGGATTTCCTAATCATTGTCCTAAGAGAATGAAACGAGATTTATATGCACAATACAACATCATCAAAGAAGACTATGCCATATAACTCACGTGTTTCTCCTAGATATTTTCAATGTTATGTTTAGGTCCAATTTCGATAGTCGGTTATTTAACCATCGAATAACAAACATTTAATCAGGGATTTAATTCTCTAGGGAAAACCAACATTAGTTAAGCACCAAGCAACACTAAGACACTTTTAACAAATCCTTCCAAACTCAAATCACTTTGTAAATGTTTGTACCAAAATACTTTTACAAAGATTCATTCACAACCCTTATATTTTCAATACTTGGGAAATATCCATGTACTTATAAAAAATATAAGTATATTCACCGACATGGAGGACGATTCTCTTTTTATAAAATTCTAAATCATTTATAACTTTGTTATAAATCCACAAAACCATTTATAAAACTCCTTTTATATATCTATAAATCCATTCTAAAATTCTTTTATAAATATCTAAAACTATTTATAAAACTCTTTTATCCTTTAACCAATCTTCCCTTTTCATTTTCCAAAACATATTATAAGATTCCTCTTATAATCCACATATGTTTATAAAAACCTTATTTATAAGTCTCGAAAACATTTAAAATGAAATTCTAATCTTCTCCTTTAAACACTACTATATACTAACAACATTATAAATAAATAAATACTAGCTTTAAATAATAATTTGTAATTTATATAAAATTCTTAAATAAACAATAATAATTTATCTTCAACATTATTATTATAAATAATAAAAATTAATTTCCAAAGCCTACTGTATATAATTAAAATAGTTTCAACCCATAGTAATAATTTAGGTGATAAACTTTTCAAAATATTGATAAACCACTTTTAAACAGTATTAATATAAATAAACAATTTTTAAAACATAATTATATCCCTATGATAAAAATACATACTTAATTTCCAACACGATCATTTCAATATTTATAAAACGACATTTATAAATCTCTTCTATTTTATGGAACTTCCGTTTATAAAATCCCCTTTATTTATGAACCCATTTATAACTCCATTCCTTTATAAATCTCACTTATTCATAAAATCTCATTCAAAACATAATTTCGACTGTTTTTAACCTAGTTTCCATAGTTATAAATTTCTTCAATTTATAAAATATCGTTTAACAATCCAAAATTTATCCTCACTTTCAATTTCCAAAATAAAATCAACTATTTTCTAAAACGACATTGCACATCATATAATAAATCCACCATTTGATTTATTTTTCCCAATCTATCCTATGATAATAGTTTCCTTTTATTTATAAACACCGTTTATAAATCCATACTTTTACTACCAAAAATAAGATTTTGCAAATCTCCACTTCTTTTGTAAAATATCACTTTTATAGCTTATCGCATTTATAAATCTCACTTTTGTAAATAATCTTTAACATATGTACATATACATATACATACATATATATATGTATGTATGTATATATGTATATATTACCTTTTAATAAAACGGTCAATAAATATTTATATCAAAATATTTCTATTTCCTTTTTAAAACCATATCCTTTATTATAAAAGACGAATTTATCTTAAGATTTTAAAAATCTTTATTTTACAGTTCAAAAATCTCTATTTAAAATATTTTATAAAACTATTTAGTTATAATATTAAAAAAAATCATACCTTTGATTTTAAAATAATTTTCTTCTTCAAATAATTCAAGAATAATTATTTAGAACTTATACGATTTCCAAAATCACTTGAAATTCCCTTTTAAAATCAATCACCATTTTATGATATTTTAAAATACCAAAATATAAGGCCCACTGCTACCAAAGCACTAAATAAGCAAAGTCGTGCCCGTGTCATCAATTAAAGCATCCAACCTATCATATATCACAATATATATAAAACTAAAATCAACAATGTGAGGAATCTCGTTGGATCCCTCCAACCTGTCCCCCTACATCACTTACAGTATCTAGTTATAAAATATAATCAATCGCTTCTGTAACAACCCTAGATTTTTGCATATATTTTAATTTTGACTTTATTTTTATTTTAAATTATTTTAAACTTGTTCTATTTCAAACATTTCATTTTAAATATAAATGTTGATTATTAAGTGATTTATAGTTCAAACTAGTATAAATTGGATATTTCACTGAAAGGTGAATTTCTATTCAAACTGGTCAAACTTTGACTTTTGAACTTTAAATTTAAATTATATAAAATCTTAAATTTTTCTTTTATTATGAAAATATATGTAATAACTTGAACACTGCTTTTTGTTTCGTTGAAAACGGAGTTAAACTGTAAAAGTTATGTATATTTCAATATTGTATGTAAACTGATGTATTTAGCAATATTGTCTATTTTATATTATATTTTATTTGTCATATTTTGTTCTAATATGTGTTAATATTTTATTTTATGTATATTTTTGTCTTTTATTATTTTTAAAGTGATAATATAATTTGTCCAAAGTTTACTTGAATTTATTTCAATTTATAAAGGCTAGTTTCTATTTTTCTATTATTTTCTTCAATTAAATTATATTTAATTTAAAATTTATTTATTCATTTTGTGAATGCATTTTTATTTTATGTTCTTATCTTTATTTATAAATGTTTTACAAGTCCATATGTGTAACGACCCGTATTTTTACGGATCGAAACATCGTAAAACTATTGTCATTAGGTCGTAATGTTGTTAAGTCGTATAGGGTTTAAGTCGTTTGAAGCTTAAGTTGAGTAGAAATTAGATGGTAAGCGACTTAAGAGAATGGAGTGACTTAAGGAATTGATCGACTTAAGAAGGGTAGGTGACCTAAGGAAGTTGAAGTTGGCGACCTAAGGATTCTAGGGTTAGGTCGTACGATAGATAGGTCGTATGATAGCTTAGGTCGTGGGGATAGGTTAGGTTGAGTTAGCGACCTATAGGAAGTGAGCGACCTATGGGAAGTAAGCGAGCTATAGGAGTTAGCGACCTAAGGGTTAGTAACCTACAGTAGTTAGCGACCTAGGGGTTAGCGACCTAATTGTTAGCGACCTAAGAGTTAAACGGAATAGGGGTTAGCTGGTTAGTGTAGTTAGGTCGTGAGCGACCTAAGTCCAGTAGTAGAGTAGTTAGGTCGTTAGACGACCTAAGGTGTTAGGTCGCGTGTGTGTTAGGTTGTGTATGTGTTAGGTCGCAGGAGTGTTAGGTCGCGAAGAAGCGGTCTGTGTTAGGTCGCAGATTCGTTAGGTCGTAGGTCGCTGGGTGCGTGGATGCGCAGGAGTGATAGGTCGTAGGTTGAAGGAGCACGCATGTGTTAGGTCGTTAGGTCATAGAAGTGCGCTTATCTGTTAGGTCATAGGCTTGGCCTATTAGGTCGTGGGTTTTTAGGTCGTGGGTTTTAGGTCGTGGACGACCTAACTTCGGGTGAACGACCTAAGCGATTTCAGCCTATAAATAGGAGGGTTTTTCTCACTTTTTGAGATCCGGATTTCGAAGCGACGAAGTGCTGCCATTTTGAGAGCTCGACTTCTACACTTCTTCACTTCTTTTCTCCACTCTAATCTAGTGATTCCTTCCATCCAAATCGAAGATCAAATTGGAGATTCAAGAGCTCAGATTGAAGATCTACATCCATTGAAGAGAGATTTCATCGTTTGAAGCGGATTGGTGATAGATCGAGCTAGATTCTTCGCTGTCCAGATCTGAAGTGTGTTGCTCTTAGGTTGTTTAGGAGATTTGGTGAGTGGTGATTATCTCTCACACGGATCCAAAGGAGTATATCGGATCGTTGGCTTGATTTTGTGTAAAGTAGTGATTTTCATGCATTTTTTGTAAACATAAGTATAGATCCATTGTTCATGATGATTTGACAACCATTTTACTACATGTTAACCTATGCATGTTCATTCACCAAGTTATAGAGATATTGCTCATGTTTTCATGCTTGTTAGACTTTTGACTCTTTAATTACGAAATTGCCATTTTTGTTATAATTGTCTATTTTGATCATATTTGAATGCTTGATTACTTGGATTGATGTTTGACTTGATTGATTGTTATGAATTAGAAAATTGATGAATTGATTTAGACCGAAGATGATTCAAGAGCTAAGGGAAAGGCTCTTGAATTGTGAAAGCTGCTTGTGGCATATGTGGCGGATGAGGAAGCTCATATGGATAGATTTGATGATGATGCTGAAATGAAGCTTTGCTGTGATGATGATGAGGCGAAAGCATGATATGAGATAGTCTTGGTCTAATCCAGACGGGATCATTCCAAGCAGATTGATAACTCGGTGAAATGGTTCGAGTTTGAGGATAATGGTTTGCTCGAGATGCGCTTGAGCTAGTATGGAAATAGTCGTCGAGGAGGATGACTAAAAGGCTGAGATCTCATCGTTGTTGAAGGTTCTAGCATGCTCAAAGCAAGAGTACGTTGGGCAGATTCGATAGTCCCTGAAGGCTACTGATGGTAGTCAAGTACTCTGGGCAGATTCGATAGTCCTAGGCACAGGTCACGATGACGTCCGGAGTTATGTCTAGAACTGGGGTTTCCATTAGCCCTTGACGGACGGATGAAAGAATGAGCCGGTCATTCAATTAACGATGATATCGAAGCAATGATAACAGTGATAGCCAGAGTCATGGATGTTTGGTTGTATCGTCATTCGGTCTCAAGAGCAGTGTTTTCTGGGTGCTTATCTGATCTTGGTTTAGGCCTTGGGGGTTTGTACTTGGAAAACATCGCCCTTGACTCGAGTGATAATTGCTTTACTTTAAATTGTATGCTCTGCTATGTTTGTTTCTGCTTAGTGTGTGTCTGGGGGCTATCACTGTAGAAAGAGGTGGAGTGGGAGGGTTGTATTCCTATTCCTTTTCCTTTATGCTCTTTTGGTATGTTGTTAGTTAATTTACCGCTCACTAAGACTGTTGTCTGACTCAAGGCTTTATGTTTTAACTCTTATTGCCTCGGGCTGTTCGTCCATTTTGGGACGGGCAGACTAGGTAGCAGGTGACAGGTGATGTTCTTGCTTTCCACGATGCTGATGACGAAGACGAGCTGGAGGATTGCATATTAGTTCTTACTATATGTACTGGATGTTCCGCTGCTTGTATATTCTCTGAGTGTTCTGTAGTGAGGCTTGATGTATTGACTATTCAGATGTTTGTATTCAACTATTATGAAGTTTTATATGATGACATTTTATTCTGTAAAGCTTCACTATACATATGTTCTATTGTATTTTATCCATGCGCTGTGAGTCATACGATAGATTCTGCTGTTTTAACTTTACCTTGGCAATCGTCCAGCACACTTTACAGCGCACTTTGTCTAGGTTCGGTGCGGGGGTCATGGGCGGTCGTCACATTTGGTATCAGAGCATTGGTTAATCGATTTTACCCAACGCTCGCTGACGTAACTACGTATGAGAGACGTAATTGTATTTTGATGGATGATTACTATATATAATATAGTAGCTTAGAAGTATGTGAGTCCTTTATGCAGTTGTTTCTCTAGGTGTGCTAATCATTCCTTTTTATAGATATTAAGGATGAGTCGAAGAGGGAGACCAACTGCTAGGGAAGGCCGTGCTGCTGAGGGGACTGCTAATTATGCAGCTATGTTCGAAGCTATGATGACTTCGATCATGAGAAGGATACCAGTTCCGGGGACAGCAGTTGATGTTGGAGTTCAGGTTCAGGCTCCAAGACCGGTGGATTTTGCTAAGTTGTGTATGGACTATACTGCTTTTGGAGGGAAGGTTTTCTTGGGAACAGAATCAACCATTGAAGTCCAGAGATGGATAGATGCTTGTAGAAGGATTTTTGGTGATTTGGAAATTGAGGATGCAACTAAGAGGAAGTTAGCATCAAGACAGCTTCAAGGGAGAGCCTCTGATTGGTGGAACTCTATTACCATCAATACTCTGGAGGAAGAGATTACTTGGGAGCAATTCCAAGTCAGATTTGAAGCTAAGTTCATTTCTACAGCTCAGAAGTCTGTTCTGTTCAAGAAGTTTGTGGAGCTCAAGCAAGGTGGAAGACCAGTCCTTGAGTATGTTTCTGAGTTTGAAGTCTTGTCCAAGTATGCCCGGTCATATATTGAATCTTCATATCAGAAGAACGAGAAGTTTGTGATAGGCTTGGACAGCTATCTTGGGAGGCAGTTGGTGGATCATTTGGACGATCCATTTGAGAAGCTTGAAGAGAATGCTCTCAGACACGAGAATCTGTTTCCTAAAGAAGAATCTGTTGTTGTTGTGACCAGGGAAGAGTCTAAACCACAGCAGGGTGGAAACAAGAAGAGGAAGCAGCAGCAGCAAAAGGGTAAGGATGGCTAGAAGAAGCCGAAGGGCGAAGTGACCTGCTACAATTGTCAGCAGAAGGGCCATTTCTCCAGGGATTGCAAGAATCCGAAGGTGCCAATGAAGTGCCACAACTGTGACAAGCCGGGGCATATCAGGAAGAATTGTCCAGAACCGCGAAAGGACAAGCAGATTGTGCAAGCTTATGCTTTGGGGGCTGTTCCATCATCTTCAAAAGCTCCTACCGATGAAGAGAAAGGAAAGAGTGTGGTGGTTCAAGGTACTCTTTCCATATGTGGTGTTCCAGTTAGAGTGTTATTCGATACTGGGGCGTCGCATTCTTTTGTTTGTAATGAACTTGTAGGCCGGTTGGGTTTAGAACCGGATATCGTTGATAGACCATTGGTTGTGACTAATCCAGTTGGGGGTTCGTCTTGTCTGTGTATGCTATGCCGTGGTCTGATTGTATCGAGTCATGATTGCTCCTTTGTTTGTGATTGTTTTGTTCTGAACTTTGCGGGGTTCAGAATTATTTTGGGTATGGACTGGCTTAGGAAATATGCGGCAAAGGTTGATTGTGAAAGGTTGGAGGTGACAGTCGAGAATGTGGAAGGGCGAAAGGTTGTGATACGATGTGAGCATGAGGAAGGCGTCTTTATGAGCTTCATGTATTCGCTGGTTGTTCCACGGGATAGACTGTCATCGGTGCCAATCGCTAATGGATTTGAGGATGTCTTTGATGATGTCAAAGGGTTACCGCCGCATAGAGAGATTGAGTTTCGTATCGATCTAGTTGAAGGAGCCAGACCTGTTGTGATGCCTCTTAGGCGGATGGCGCCTAGGGAACAGCATGAGTTGAAGGTGCAGGTTGATGATCTTTTGCAGAAAGGATTCATTTGGCGTAGTGTGTCCGAATGGGGTGCACCAGTTGTGTTCGCAACCAAAGCGGAAGGATCGTTGAGGTTGTGTGTGGATTATCGTGAGCCGAATAAGGTGACAAAGAAGAACAAGTATCCATTGCCGAGAATAGATGACTTGTTTGATCAGCTTCACGAAGCTAAGGTGTTTTCTCAGATGGATTTGGCAACGGGATTTCACCAGTTGAGAGTGGCTAAGGATAGTGTGCCGAAGACTGCTTTTAGGACACCATCCGGTTTCTTTGAGTGGTTGGTAATGCCGTTTGGATTGACTAATGCGCCAGCATATTTTGTGGATCTTATGAATAGAGTGTTCAGAAATCAGTTGAGTAAGTTCGTGCTAGTGTTCGTGGATGATATTCTGATTTATTCCAGAACTGAGGAAGAGCACGAGATGCACTTGCGTATTGTTTTGGAAATCTTGCGGAAACATCAGCTGAAGGCTAAGTTTTCGAAGTGTCACTTCTGGAAGAGTGAAGTGAGATTCTTAGGCCATGTGATTTCTGGAAAAGGAATAGCAGTTGATCCCGCTAAGGTGGCAGCAATCCAGGATTGGGTTAGACCTAAGAATGCATCTGATGTGAGAAGTTTTCTTGGATTAGCAGGATATTATCGATGGTTTATCAAAGACTTCTCCAAGGTAGCTGCACCGTTAACAGGATTGACGAAGAAGAACCAAGGGTTCAGATGGGAAGATAAGTGTGAGCAAGCTTTCAGAATCCTGAAAGAAAGATTGACAAGTGCTCCTGTTTTGACTATTCTAAGTGGGAATGATGAGATGGTGGTTTACACCGACGCATGTGGTACTGGACTTGGAGCAGTGCTGATGCAGAAAAGTAAAGTTGTTGCGTATGCAAGTCGACAACTGAAGCCGCATGAAAGGAATTACCCGACTCATGATTTGGAGTTGGCGGCGATTGTTTTTGCTCTGAAGATGTGGAGACATTATCTATTGGGAGTTCGATTTGAGTTGTTTACAGATCATAAGTCGTTGAAGTATCTTTTCTCCCAAAAGGATTTGAATCTTCGGCAGCAACGTTGGCTAGAGTTTTTGGCATCATATGATTTTGGTATAGCCTATACTCCGGGAAAGGGTAACGCAGTGGCAGATGCGTTAAGTCGAAGACATGCAGGTTTGGGAGCCATGTTTTCAGAATGGAAGAATCTCGAGTATCTAGCTGGATTTGACTTCAGACCCAGATGTGAATTGGAACCTGAGATGTTGGCAAACTTATCGATAAGACCGACTCTTGTGGAAAGGATTGGCGAGGGCCAAAAGCGAGACGATAAGCTTGTCAGGATTATCCGTGATTTGGAATCTGGATTGGAACCAGAAAAGGATAAAGGATTCGAGGTCGATCGAGAGGGTTGGCTTCGGAAGCAAGGACGACTAGTTGTTCCCGATATAGATGAATTGAGGAATGAAGTTCTAAAGGAAAGTCATCACTCGAAGCTGACAATTCATCCAGGTGGAAATAAGATGTATCGGGATATGAAGAGAACCTATTACTGGGAAGGTATGAAGAAGGATGTTGGAAATTTTATTTCCAAGTGTATGAACTGCCAGTTGGTAAAAGCCGAACAGAAGAAGCCAAGTGGATTGCTTCAGCCATTAGAAGTTCCTACATGGAAGTGGGAGCAAATATCGATGGATTTTATTGATGGATTACCTAGAACAAGAGCGGGAAATGAAAGGATTTGGGTCATTGTAGATCGTTTGACTAAGAGTGCAAGATTCATTCCTGTTCGATCGACTAGGACTGCATCGAAGTTGGCAGAGTTGTATGTTAAGTGGATAGTTCAATTTCATGGTATTCCGAAGAGTATAGTGAGCGATCGAGACCCATTGTTCACTAGTGTATTTTGGAAGAGCTTTCAGGAAGTCTTGGGAACCGAGTTGTGTTTGAGTACAGCTTATCACCCTCAAATAGATGGTCAAACCGAGAGAGTCAACCGAGTTTTGGAAGATCTCCTCAGAGCTTGTGTTTTGGATTTCGGAGGATCATGGGAAGATCACCTTCATTTGGTGGAATTTTCATACAACAACAGTTACCAGTCAAGCATTGGTATGGCACCGTATGAGGCATTGTATGGAAGACCGTGTAACTCTCCGACATGTTGGTTAGAGACCGGAGAAAAGCTGATGCTTGGGCCAGAGATGATTCGACAGACTTCAGATTGTATAGAGATCATTCGGTAACGAATGAAGGCAGCCCAAGATCGTCAGAAAAGTTATGCCGATAAGCGTCGTAAGGATTTGGAATTCAACGTAGGTGATATGGTTTTTGTGAAGATTTCTCCTCTGAAGAATGTTATTCGATTCGGGAAGAAAGGAAAATTGACTCCGAGATTTGTTGGACCATTCCCGATCATCGAGCGAATTGGAAAGCTCGCCTATAGATTGGAGTTACCGGAGAAGATGTCGAGTGTGCATAATGTTTTTCACGTATCGTATCTACGGAAGTATGTGCACGACTCGAATACAGTGGTTTCTGCTGATAGCTGTGAAGATTTCGAAGTTGATCCGGTCGATAGGAGACCTCGTAAGCCGCTTCGTGTTGTGGAAACCGACACGAAACAGCTTAGGAAGAAGGTAGTTAAGTTTCTCAAGATACAATGGAGTGATGATGATAACGACTGTACATGGGAGGTGGAAGAGAGGATGAAAGCAACTCATCCCGAACTCTTCAAGGTATGGCCCTAAGGTGTCGTGTCATCTAACGATATTGTAACTTGTTCTAAGTTTTAGAATTCTGCATGCTAAGCTAGAATTGGATGTATGGTTTGTTGATTGCTATGGATGGTAGGTGTGTAGAATAGTTTTTGATTGCTCTTGTTTGTTTGGAATTTCGGGGACGAAATTCCTAAGGGGGAGGGAATGTAACGACCAGTATTTTTATGGATCGAAACATCGTAAAACTATTGTCATTAGGTCGTAATGTTGTTAAGTCGTCTAGGGTTTAAGTCGTTTGAAGCTTAAGTCGAGTAGAAATTAGATGGTAAGCGACTTAAGGAATTGACCGACTTAAGAAGGGTAGGCGACCTAAGGAAGTTGAAGTTGGCGACCTAAGGATTCTGGGGTTAGGTCGTATGATAGATAGGTCGTATGATAGCTTAGGTCGTGGGGATAGGTTAGGTTGAGTTAGCGACCTATAGGAAGTGAGCGACCTATGGGAAGTAAGCGACCTATAGGAGTTAGCGACCTAAGGGTTAGTAACCTACAGTAGTTAGCGACCTAGGGGTTAGCGACCTAATTGTTAGCGACCTAAGAGTTAAACGGAATAGGGGTTAGCTGGTTAGCGTAGTTAGGTCGTGAGCGACCTAAGTCCAGTAGTAGAGTAGTTAGGTCGTTAGACGACCTAAGGTGTTAGGTCGCGTGTGTGTTAGGTTGTGTATGTGTTAGGTCGCAGGAGTGTTAGGTCGCGAAGAAGCGGTCTGTGTTAGGTCGCAGATTCGTTAGGTCGTAGGTCGCTGGGTGCGTGGATGCGTAGGAGTGTTAGGTCGTAGGTCGAAGGAGCGTGCATGTGTTAGGTCGTTAGGTCACAGAAGTGCGCTTATTTGTTAGGTCGTAGGCTTGGTCTGTTAGGTCGTGGGTTTTTAGGTCGTGGGTTTTAGGTCGTGGACGACCTAACTCCGGGTGAACGACCTAAGCGATTTCAGCCTATAAATAGTAGGGTTTTTCTCACTTTTTGAGATCCGGATTTCGAAGCGACGAAGTGCTGCCATTTTGAGAGCTCGACTTCTACACTTCTTCACTTCTTTTCTCCACTCTAATCTAGTGATTCCTTCCATCCAAATCGAAGATCAAATTGGAGATTCAAGAGCTTAGATTGAAGATCTACATCCATTGAAGAGAGATTTCATCGTTTGAAGCGGATTGGTGATAGATCGAGCTAGATTCTTCGCTGTCCAGATCTGAAGTGTGTTGCTCTTAGGTCGTTTAGGAGATTTGGTGAGTGGTGATTATCTCTCACACGGATCCAAAGGAGTATATCGGATCGTTGGCTTGATTTTGTGTAAAGTAGTGATTTTCATGCATTTTTTGTAAACATAAGTATAGATCCATTGTTCATGATGATTTGACAACCATTTTACTACATGTTAACCTATGCAAGTTCATTCACCAAGTTATAGAGATATTGCTCATGTTTTCATGCTTGTTAGACTTTTGACTCTTTAATTATGAAATTGCCATTTTTGTTATAATTGTCTATTTTGATCATATTTGAATGCTTGATTACTTGGATTGATGTTTGACTTGATTGATTGTTATGAATTAGATAATTGATGAATTGATTTAGACCGAAGATGATTCAAGAGCTAAGGGAAAGGCTCTTGAATTGGGAAAGCTGCTTGTGGCATATGTGGCGGATGAGGAAGCTCATATGGATAGATTTGATGATGATGCTGAAATGAAGCTTTGCTGTGATGATGATGAGGCGAAAGCATGATATGAGATAGTCTTGGTCTAATCCAGACGGGATCATTCCAAGCGGATTGATAACTCAGTGAAATGGTTCGAGTTTAAGGATAATGGTTTGCTCGAGATGCGCTTGAGCTAGTATGGAAATAGTCGTCGAGGAGGATGACTAGAAGGCTGAGATCTCATCGTTGTTGAAGGTTCTAGCATGCTCAAAGCAAGAGTACGTTGGGCAGATTCGATAGTCCCTGAAGGCTACTGATGGTAGTCAAGTACTCTGGGCAGATTCGATAGTCCTAGGCACGGGTCACGATGACGTGCGGAGTTATGTCTAGAACCGGGGTTTCCATTAGCCCTTGACGGACGGATGAAAGAATGAGCCGGTCATTCAATTAACGATGATATCGAAGCAATGATAACAGTGATAGCCAGAGTCATGGATGTTTGGTTGTATCGTCATTCGGTCTCAAGAGCAGTGTTTTCTGGGTGCTTATCTGATCTTCGTTTAGGCCTTGGGGGTTTGTACTTGGAAAACATCGCCCTTGACTCGAGTGATAATTGCTTTACTTTAAATTGTATGCTCTGCTATGTTTGTTTCTGCTTAGTGTGTGTCTGGGGGCTATCACTGTAGAAAGAGGTGGAGTGGGAGGGTTGTATTCCTATTCCTTTTCCTTTATGCTCTTTTGGTATGTTGTTAGTTAATTTACCGCTCATTAAGACTGTTGTCTGACTCAAGGCTTTATGTTTTAACTCTTATTGCCTTGGGTTGTTCGTCCATTTTGGGACGGGCAGACTAGGTAGCAGGTGACAGGTGATGTTCTTGCTTTCCACGATGCTGATGACGAAGACGAGCTGGAGGATTGCATATTATTTCTTACTATATGTACTGGATGTTCCGCTGCTTGTATATTCTCTGAGTGTTCTGTAGTGAGGCTTGATGTATTGACTATTCAGATGTTTGTATTCAACTATTATGAAGTTTTATAGGATGACATTTTATTCTGTAAAGCTTCACTATACATATGTTCTATTGTATTTTATCCATGCGCTGTGAGTCATACGATCTGCTGTTTTAACTTTACCTTGGCAATCGTCCATGGCTGCCTGGCACACTTTACAGCGCACTATGTCTAGGTTCGGTGCGGGGGTCATGGGCGGTCGTCACAATATGAATTTTCCAAAATTTATTCTGTTTATTTTCAAATTTTCTAGACTAGTTTGCAATTTTGTGCTATTTTCTTATTTTAACCTTATATAATTAATAATTATTTATATATATTTTATATTTTGTTATATTTTCGAATTTGTGACTGAATGTATTATTATTTTCAGTAATATAAACTTATATAAATAAATTAAAAGAAATTTGAAAAGGTTGTGTCTCTTTAGTTGCTTTTGTCTCTTGGTTTTCCCGTCTCTTCATTTCTTGACCTTTCACTTGCTTGACTTTTGGGCTGTCCATTCCTCAACTTCAGCCGTGTATTCCTTATCATTATTCACGTAAAAAACTCCTTTCTCATCACTTCTCACACATACTTTCAGATCTGAACAAAGAAACTTTGGTAATGTCTCCTTTTCCATCTCTTTTTCCACCTTTTTATTTGTTTTTCAAGTGATTTTACATTGCCTTCTCCTTGCATTGGATCGGCCACACTCCTCCACCACCCTCTCCAACCTGTTCCACCACCATCCTCAGCCTCTTCAGCCCCTTTCCCCTCTGCCATGACCAGGCCGTACCATCCCCTTTAGCAAATCCCATAAAAACTATTGAAAACATCACCTACATGCCTAACCAAGACCATTCACCTATCACCACCTCTCTCTTCCACCTAGGCCGACCAAGCACCACCTCCACCAGCCAAATTCCTACCTGACACACCTCTGCAAACCACTACCTAACCCCACCTGAAATAGCCATGCCCTCCTTGGCTTTGGCCGAGCCCATTAGTGGCCTTGAATCCATGATATTGCCTTGTAGTGATTAGCCTCTTGCTTCACCAACTAGTGCTCCATCTTTCCTAGGCTAGGCTGACCCCTATAGGTCCAAAACCAGACCCTAGAACAACCTATAGCCATGTATTTTGCAGCCATGGCTGAGCCTATGAAGGATGAAGGCAAGTGCAATTGGTTTGGATTTGTTTTATGCATGAATACACAAGTTGTTTATAAATATGTGTAGTGTTTTATTCATGTATATTTGTTTGGTTTGTTTCATGTATCCAAGGAGATTTATCTTTGGCTCTTCCAATCTGAAATCATTGTCGTGCTTTCGTGCCTCTGGAAATCCTTGTTTTGTGTTCGTGGTCGTCATCTCCAGCTTGAACAAGTGAGTAATTCTCACCAGACGATGTGTACTTATATAACTAGTAAACTGACACCATTTGAATCTGTAAAATTATATCATCCTATTATAACTGTTATATTATGATCATATAATGTTTACCCTGTTATTACATATGTTATATCATCTATTACTGTTATATGATGTTATTATGTTCATTTTATCAGTTTATCACACTTCAAGTTCCCTGTAGATTAGGTTCACTATGGGTTAAAATGATACATACCTGAACGGACTTTAGAATAGGGAAAGATCGTTATGGGCTGAAATGATAAGCCTGAGCGACATTTTATTTATTTATTATATTACTTGGAATTGCGGGTTTGAAATTATAAAACCCGGTTTTTCTTTGTAAACTGCGGATTGAAATGATACATATCCGTATCACTTGACCTAGGCTAGAAAATTATATACAGACCCGTGGTTTATATATTTTTTCCAAAATTTTTAAAATATTTTAAAAATGTAAATATTGTGATATTTTGATTTAAACTTTATTAAAATGATTTCTATAAAATATTTGTGATTTTCTACAAATTAAATAAGTGAATTAAGTAAAGGGTGAAGTAGAATTTGAAATATAAGTTAATTTTGGAATTTATGATTTTGTTTATAAATGGAATTTATGTAAAGTATGAATATATGACAAATTTGATTTAAAAATGAATTTAATGATTTTATTAAGAAATAATGATTTTATAAAGTGTTAATGATTTTGTAAAACTTAAAATATGAAATAAATGAATATTTAAGCTGAATTTGGAAATATAACTTAAATTGAATGTTTGTGAAATTTGTTTAAAAGTGAAATATTAATTAAGTAAAATAAATGGAAATAAGTTATATTTTGGAAATTTAAACTTAGTTGTTAAGTTAAGAATTTAATTAAAGAAATGAAAATTTAATTGTTATTTAATTTGATTTTTGTATGGAAATTTGACTTTATAAAATCAAAGAAATATAGGCATTTAAATGATTGTTTTTAATGTGAAAATATATGATTTTATAAGTTAAAATGATTTATATTAAAAGATAATTATGTGTGAAATTGTAAATAAAACTCTGAATTTGACTTGACAGCATTTTTGAAATGTAATTTAAAGATATTACAGCATTGGAAAATGCTGTAGCTGTTTTAAATGAACCAAATAGCAAATTTGAACTAAGGGTTATTATAGCACTTTGTTAGTGCTATAGTTGTTAAATTTAATTAAATTATTTAATTGAAACTAAATTAAGATATTACAGCATTTTAAATGCCGTCTTTTGTTAATGAACTGTTTTTAAACAACATTTCGTAGCATTTTCTAAGTGCTGCGAAAGTTGAATTTTCTTTGTTTAATAAATTCAAATGAATAAATGATCTTTGAAAAAGATTAAATTTTGGAAATTAAATATTTAATTATTAAATATAATGAATTGACTTTAAATGATTTAAATGGAATAGTTGATTTGGGAAATACAACTATTTTGAAATGTGATTAAATGGTATTTAAATCAAAATTAAATAAATGATGTTTTGAAATGATATTCTGATATTTTGAAATGAATTTGAAATGATATTAAATCTTGGAATGAATAATTTAAGTTTATATTAGTATGGAAAATATTTTGTTTACTTGTAATTTGAATCTAATTAAAGACATTAGACTTATGAAATATAGATAATAAAGCTTTGGAATTATTTTATAATTTGAATAGTTATTTTGTGGATTAAATCTATATTTGAAATTTATAAGATTTGAAATGGTCTATGGAAATTTAATTGAAATAAATGATTGAATTGAATTGAAACTTTGGAAATTGAATACTTGATTTGAAATATAATACTTACACTTTTAAATGAATTTAAATGAATTAATTTGTTGAAATATAAACTATTTAAAAGATGACTTGAAATGATAATAAATGAATGATATCTTTAAATTTAAAAAGTATTTAAAGTTGAATATTTAGATTTGAACTCAAATGATATTTTGGTATATTAAAATGATTTGAAATGAAGTTTGAAGGGATATGATATTTTGATATATTAAAATGTTTTGAAATGAAGTTTTGGAAAGATATGATATTTTGATATATTGAAATGATTTGAAATGAAGTTTTGAAATTATATGATATTTTAAATATATTGAAATGGTTTGGAATTGATTTAATCTTTATTTTTGATAAAGATTTGGATTTGAAATGATATTCTATTTTGAAGTATAAACTGTTTTAAAATTATAACCACGGGTTATAATAACGATTGGTTGTTAAAGAGACTGGGATCGGATATGGACATACTCTATGTCGATACCGAAAACCACTTTTACAATTGTGTACGCGGTGGAGTTTCCATAATGAAGTAGGATGGTGGCGACGATCCTATGGTATATACGTGGACCCAACTCCCGTGAGTTGGCATTAGGTGGCTAAAACAGGAGCGATTGACGGACCAAGGAAGTAGCACCTCTGATCAGACACACTTCTTCGATACCATTCTATTACTTGTGATTGATTTGGTGCGCACCCTTGATTTGGGAGTGTTGTTCGAGGTGGGCGGTAGTGGCTGCTATGCGTCACCACCAGTCCGGATGCCTAATTGGTATATCTACCCTGGCATTGCCTTGTGTGCCGTGTCACCTACCATATCGAGCCCACTACGATTTTGGTTTAAAGATCCGACCGTGTTAAGGTTCACCATCCCCTTAATGCTATTTTCTATATGATTATACTTTACTAATTAGACACTACTGTATATAGCGTATATTACTCCATAGTAAATAGTTTAACGGATCCTTAAAGAATGGGCGATCCCAAGCATTCTTTAAGTTACTTGTACCTTATTACAGTTCACTTGAGTTGGTTTACATTATATAAGTATATATTGTCCTGACTCAAGTGTTTGTATTTTTATTTACGCTCGGGTCAGCCTGAGTATTCACAGATTTGGATTCTACTTTTTGGAGATTGGAATCGCTGGAGATTATCTGCTTATCTAGTTTTATCTATCTAAGTTCTGTCGTTCTATTCAGCTTATACTTGGTTATCATATTGAGACTTCTGTTGTACTTTATTTCTTTTGTTGTATCTTATTTAACTCTGATATATTTACATAGTAGCTTCATGAACTACTATTTCTTTTACTTCCGCTGCATTATTTTACTCTGTGTCTGTGATCTGTGATTATATTTATTTACTGTATATTCTGAGATTTGCCAAATTTTATTTACAACGCGGTATCTTGAGCAATTCAATTCCGGCATGAGTGTCTACCTATACACTTATAATGGATGCGAATGGTTGAAAATATCGGGTCGTTACAGTTGGTATCAGAGCTTTGGTAGCTCTAGGCAAAACTTAGAATGTATGGTAAATTTATTTACAGTATCACTTTCATTCGAGCTTGAATCTCTTCATTTTATTTGATTTCCTTTGAATTTTGGAATGTTCCCTGCGGTTCCAAAATCCATTCTTGTCCCTCACTATTCATCTTCTTTTGATTTTGGAGTACCACATAACTCCACTTCGAATGATCTTCATAGTGAATTGGCGGTCTCGCCAATATTCTAATTTTCTCGTAAAGGGGTGAAACTCCTTTACAATTAGCATCGATTCACCAGAGATTTATATCTATCCTTGGTTTAGATGCTAATACCTTTTGTTATTCCAAACTCTATCTTTTAAGATCAGATGTAGATTTACCCCGGAAAAATCCATATTTGATCTTATTCCTTAAGTCACGGTTGACCCGGTTAAGGTTGCTCGCGATTTATCTAAGCTTATCCATCTTCATATTTTGTTAATTAATCATCTTTGTCTTTTTTTCCAAACTATCTCCAAACATTTTGAATTGTACTTGTAAATCTATGTTTGTTTTATATATTGTGTTGTTTGAGTTATTGATGTTGATTTGGGCTTCCGATCGATTCGTCTGATCAACGCTATCGATAGGATTTCTAAAACACTTTGACAGAACAAACTGACATAATATTATTTTAAAATTGCTAATGAAATAAATTTTGATATAAGTAAATATTATGGAACTTAATAAATTGATTTAAATTGATTATTTGAAATGATAATACTTGATTTATCATTCAATAATTTTTTTTATAAATAGTTGTTTATAAATTTGATTTTGGAACTGAAATGAAATTAAATCAAGAATTTGAGAATTTAATTTTCGATGGTTTCAAACCTTGTGTTTAATGTTTTAAAAGGATATATTATTTAAAGTATTTGTGAACAGAAATTTGTTTCCAAAGAATTTTAAAGTTTAAAAATCAGTGCTCTTCTCTTTGTCGCTGGAAAATAATTTCGGTGATGACTACAGCATCATCGACGTTCATTTACGAGTTTCGAAGCGAAGAAACCATTCTGTAGTTTTGCTACAGCTTTGTTTTGGGAAATTTGATTGATTTGAATTTCTAAGAGATGATTTGATTTATTATATATATAGATATTGATTTAAATTTGATTTGACAAATTATGTACATACATTTATTTATCTCTAAATGTTTGAAAGGAATCAGAAATTTTATTCTTAAATTCTATCTTAAATAATAACTTCAAGTATAAAAAGAAAACAAAAATTTTGAACAAACATTCAAGCTTGAAATGATTGAATTAGAATGTTTATATTGTATATTAATTTTAGAAAGTTTTATTTGTATAATACACCATTGCATTCTAGTATAACTTACCTAAATTTTAGAAGTTAACAATGTAATTGGATAATATACAATATAAAAAGATTTTATTAATAAAATTTGAGTGGTTATAATAAATGTTATACACTTAAATTTTAGTTATAAAAAGATTAACAGAGGTAAATAGAGTAAAAGAGTAATGGAATAATTTACACAACAAAATGATGTTAAGGGAATTAGGAATAAATTAAAACAGTTATAATAAGTGTAAGTATGTTTAATGTAACAACCCTGTATTTTTCAAATATTTTTAAATTGATCTTTCCAGATTCAAAAGCTTTATTTATGAAAAAGAATAAATTTTGTTATTTTAAGTATAAACTTTGATTTTGATGTGGATTAGAATTCCAAATATGACTAAATTTAATATTTCCAAAAAATGTGAATTTTGGTCAAATAGTCAAACTTTGACTTTTAAATTTAAATTTTAAGTATTTGAAATTATAAATTTTATCTTTTATTATGACAATAGATTTAATAACTTGAATACTGTTTTTCGTTTCGTTGGAAACGGAGTTAAAATGTAAAAGTTATGTACATTTCAATTTTTAGTATAATTTGTTTTATTGTGCAATTTTGCCTATTTTAACTTTAATAAATCATATTTTCTTTCTTGTATTTTATTTAATATGTGTCAATATGTTAATTTATGTATATTTTCATCTCTAAATATTTCAAAAGTAATAATAGAATTTTTCCAAAATTAACTATGATGATTTCCTATTTTTAAAGGCTGTTTTCCTATTTTCTGCTATTTCTTCATTAAAAATTATATGTAAATTTAATTTTAAATATTTATTATGTGAATATATTTTTATTTTATGTTATTATTTATGTTTAAAAATATATTACAAGCTCATATGAATTTGTTCTAAAATTTATTCTATTCAATTTCAAATTTCTAGACTAGTTTACTATTTTAGCTATTTTCTTAATTTAAATTTATATTATTGATAAATATTTATATAAATTATTATATTTTGTTCAAATTTATAAATTTTACCTGGGATTATTATCTTTTTCCAGAAATATAAAGTTATAAAAAAATAAAATAAAGAAATTTGAAAGGCCTTAAACTTTCTATCTTCCTATGGGCTTTTATAGTCCACCTTTTTACTTTTAACCTAACCTTTCACCAATTAACCCTAACTATTCCTCATTCTTTTTTTCAGCCGACTTCCTCCTATTATTCACAAATTTTCAAAGCTCCAAAACCCAAAAAAAATCACGGCCTCCATCTTGCAAAAAAATTTGGTAAACTCCCTCTTTTCTTTCTACTTTTTTTCTTACTTTTTCTATGCAAATTTGCCTTGCTTTCTCCCTTGTTTAGATCGGCCTCTCCCCCTATTCCACGGCCACCACCTCCTTCCATCTCTTCCGGACCACCACCACCATCTACCCCACCTGATCTGACCATGGCCGAACCCCCTTGATGGCCAAACTCTTCCAAATACAACCTAGATGCCTAGATCCATGCTTTGTTGACCACTTTTTGGTACCATCACCTTCCACCACCCATGGCCGCCACCAACACCACCTCCACCACCTCCAGCACCACCTGGACCCTCTGCCACGTCATCACCTTGGACCCCACCCCTCTGGCCGTGCCCCATGAGCCTTGGTCGAGCCTTGAATTGCCTTGAATCCATGTTAAAGTGACATTGTTTTGCCTTGTTGTGTTGTTTCATGCATACTCACCTTTTGCTATCCTCTAAACATGTTTGGCCGACCCTTAGGCAACCAAAACCTGATCCAAATCTTGCCTTAGACCTGTAGTACACCATATGGCTGAACCTGAAGGTTGTTGGAAGCAAGTGCAAAGAAATTCTACTTTGATTCGTGTAGTTGATTCTATATTATTCTATCGTATTGTGCATTTGAAAACTTATATTGTTTGTATTGTTTTGTCTTATGTATTCGAGGAAGTTAACCTTGTCTCTCCCACACTCATCATCATCATGGCTGAGAAAATGAACCCCTTGTTTGAACTTTTGAATGGTTAAAGCACAGTCAAGTAATCTATTTCGTTGTTGCTTCTTATCTTCATTGTTTCAACATTGTTTGCGTTGAATATTTATATGTATATTGTCTTGTTTGGTTATTGTTTACAAGATAAATATCAAGGCTCTCCATTCATTCAAATCAAAAGTCATGCTATATCGTTCTTGTTGTGCTTTCTGGAATCTATTCTGTGTGTTTTGATCGCTAATCTCCAGCTTTAACAGGTGAGTTATTCTCACCAGACAATATGTACCTATATAACTAGTAAATTGACACCCTGTGAATCTGTAGAAAATATTATCATGTTATACTTGACTATGTTATGATCATATGATATTTATACACCTGTTATATCATCCGTTACTGTTATATAATGTATTATGTTCATTTATATCTGTTTATCACACTGCAAGTTCCCTGTAGACTAGAATCACTATGGGTTGAAATGATACATACCCGAACGGATTTTAGAATAGGGAAAAATCATTATGGGCTGAAATGATAGGCCTGAATGGTTTTTATTTAACTTATTTTAACTTGGGATTGCGGGTTTGAAATGATAGAACCCGGTTTTTCTTTTTAAATTGCGGATTGAAATGATATATATCTGTATCACTTGACCTAGGTTAGAAAACTATATACAGGCCCATGGTTATTTTATAAAGTGTTTTTGGATATTTTTAAGTATTTTAAAAATATAAATTTATGAAATTTGATTTAAATAGATTTTGAAATGTTTTAAAATAAAGAAATTATGATTTTTCTATGAGTTAAAAAATGTAATTAATGAATGGTTAAATTGGATTATTGAAATATAACTTAAGTTTGGAATTTGGAATTTTGGTTAAAAATGATATTTAAGTTATATGAATAAAAAATGAAAATTTAATTATATTTGGAAAATGGTAAATATGATAATTTTATTAAATTTGAATTTAAGCGATTTATTAAAGTATTATTGATTTTTCTATAAGTTTAAGTGGTTAAAAAAATGAATGTTTAAAAGTGATCTTTTAAAATATAACTTGACTTGGAAATGTGAAATTTGGTTTTAATTAAAGGTTTAAGTTAATTAAATAAAATTGGAAATTTAGTTAAATTTGTGAAATGGTAATTTAAATTTGAAGTGTTAAGTTATTTGTTGAAATGTGAAGAATTGGAAACTTTTACACTTAAATTTATTAAGTAAATGGTTGAAAATTGGATTTTATTATAAGAAATTTATTGTGAAAAAGATATATGTTAAATGATATGTAAATGAACATTTTAAATGTTAAAATATGATTTTTAAAATGTTTATGTGTTTTAAATTGAAGTTATCTAGTTGCTGGAAATACACTAAAATCTGGAATTAACTTTTAATAGCATTCAGAAATGTTATAGTTTCTGAATTGAACTAAAATTGTGTAAAAAGAGCTATTACAGCATTTCTGAAATGCTGTAGTTGCTGTAATTGAACTTATAGGCTAATATTGAACTCAGGTCTATTATAGCATTCTCTGGAAATGCTATAGTGGTCTGCAGTCTTTGCTAAAACCAAATAAAACCTTTGTTTTGAAATCTGAGTTACTGCAGCACTTCTGAAATGCTGTCTTTTCTGTTATGAACTTTAATTTAACTAAAGACTGAGTTTTAACAGCAGTTTTAAATGCTGTCTTTGCTGAATAAAAATGTTTTCAAGTATAACTTATAAAAGCTTTTTCTAAATGCTGCGAAAGGCTGAAATTTTAATAATTATTGTTTTTGACTTAGTAAATGAACTCAAAATGGTTTGAAACTTTGGAAATTGAATACTTGATTTGAAAATATAATAATTACACTTTTAAAAGGTTTAAATGAATTATTTGATTGGAATATAAACTATATAAAGGTGATTTGAAATGATAGTAAATGAACGATATCTTTGAATTTAAAAGGTATTTAAAGTTGAATATTTGGATTTGAACTGATATGATATTTTATTATATTAAAATGATTTGAAATGAAGTTTTGTAAGGATATGATATTTTATTATATTAAAATGATTTGAAATGAAGATTTGGAAAGATTGATATTTGATATATTAAAATGATTTGAAATGAAGTTTTGGAAAGATACGATATTTTGATATATTGAAATGATTTGAAATGAAGTTTTGAAATGATATGATATTTTAAATATATGGAAATGGTTTGGAATTGATTTAATCTTTATTTTGATAAATATATGGTTTTGAAATGATATTTTATTTTGAAGTAAAGTATTGTTTTAAAAGTTATAACCACGGGTTATAATAACGATTGGTTGTTAAAGAGACCGGGATCAGATATGGACATACTCTCTGTCGATACCGAAAACCACTTTGACAACTGTGTACGCGGTGGAGTTTCCAGAATGAAGTAGGATGGTGGCGACGATCCTAAGGTATATACGTGGACCCAACTCCCGTGAGTTGGCATAAGGTGACTAAAACAGGAGCGATCTCGGGCCAGTGAGGTAGCACCTCGTATCGGACACACTTCTTCGATACCATTCTATTACTTTGTGATTTTTGGTGGCCACCCTTGATTTGGGAGTGTTGTTCGAGGTGGAACGGTAGTGGCTGCTATGCGTATCCATCAGTCCGTGTGCGTAATTGGTACATCTACCCTGGCATTGCCTTGTGTGCCGTGTCACCTACCATATCGAACCCACTACGATTATGATTTTAAGATCCGACCGCGTTAAGGTTCTCCATCCCCTTAACGCTATTTTCTATATGATTATACTTTACTTATTAGACATTATTATAATAGCGAATATTAATACATAGTAGATATTTTAACGGATCCTTAGAGGATGGGCGGTCCCAAGCATCTTCTAAGTTACTTGTACCTTTATTACAGTTCACTTGAGTTGGTTTACATTATATAAGTATATATTGTCCTGACTCGAGTGTTTTGTGTTATGCTTTACGCTCGGGTCAGCTTGAGTTATTCACAGATTTGGATTTCCACACTCTTGGAGATTTGAATCGCTGGAGATGATCTGCTTGTCTTATCCTATCTATTTCTGTTCGGTTGTTCTATTCAGCTTGTACTTGGTTATCATATGGAAACTTCTGTTGTACTTTATTTCTTCTGTTGCATCTTGTTTAACTCTGGTATATTTATATAGTAGCTTCATGAACTACTATTTCTTTTACTTCCGCTGCATTATTTTACTCTCTGTCTGTGATCTATGATTATATTTATTTACTGTATATTCTGAGATTTGCCAAATTTTATTTACAACGTGGTATTTTGAGCAATTCAATTCCGGTATGAGTGTCTACCTATACACTTATAATGGATGCGAATGGTTGAAAATACCGGGTCGTTAAAGTTGGTATCAGAGCCAGGTTTTGAGGCAAAACTCAGCATATGGAGTAGATTTATTTACAGAATCACTTTCGTTCGAGTTTGAATCTTTTCCTCTTGATTCGAATTTCCTTTGAATTTTTGGAACGTTCCTTGCGGTTCCAAAATTCATTCTTGTCCCTCACTATTCATCTTCTTTTGATTTTGGAGTATCACATAACTCCACTTCGAATGATCTTTATAGTGAATTGGCTGTCTTGCCAATATTCTAATTTTCTGGTAAAGGGGGAAACTCCTTTACAAATTTGCATCGATTCACCAGAGATTTATATCTATCCTTGGTTTAGATGCTAATATCTTTTGTTATTCCAAACTCTAACTCTTGAGATCGGATGTAGATTTACCCCAGAAAAAATACACATTTGATCTTATTCATTAAGTCACGGTTGACCCGGTTAAGGTTGCCCGTTATTTATTTAAGCTTACCCATCTCCCTATTTTGTTATTTAATCATCTTGTCTTTTGTTTCCAAACTATCTCCAAACATTTTTAAATTGTACTTGTAAATCTATGTTTTGTTTTTTATATTGTGTTGTTTGAGTTGTTGATGTTGATTTGGGCTTCCGATCGATTCGTCTGATCAACGCTATCGATAGGATTTCTAAAACACTTTGACAGAACAAACTAACACAATATTATTTTTAAATTTGGTTAATGGAATAAATTTTGTTATATAAGTAAATTTATGGAATTTAATAAATTGATTTAAATTGATTATTTGAAATGATAATACTTGATTTATCATTCTATAAATGAATTTATAAATAGTTGTTTATAAATTGATTTGGGAACTGAAATGAATTTAAATCAAGGATTTGAGAATTTAATTTTTGATGGTTTCAAACCTTGTGTTTAAAGTTTTAAAAGGGATATATTATTTAAAGTATTTTGAATAAGAAATTTGTTTCCAAAGAATTTTAAAGCTTTAAAATTTTAGTGCTCTTCTCTTTGTCGCTGGAAAATAATTTCGGTGATGACCGCGGCATCATCGACTTTCATTTTCGAGTTTCGAAGTGAAGAGACCGCTCTGTAGGCTTGCTACAGTGTTGCTTTGAGAATTTAATTGATTTGAACTTCTAAAATAGGATTTGATTTATATATAGATATATGATTTAAAATTGATTTGACATATTATGTAAATATATTTATTTATCTCTAACTGGTTTAAAGGAAATCGGAAATTAAATCTTACATTTTTTTCTTCTTAAAGAATAATTTCAATTATAAAAATAAAAATAAAAAATTTGGATAAATGATTCAAACTTGAGATAATTGAATTGGAAAGTTTTATTTGTATAACACACAATTTCATTTCCAATATAACTTACCTAAATTACACAGAAGTTGAATATGAAATTGGATAATATATAATATAGAAAGGATTTTATAAAAAAAATTTGAGTGGTTATAATAAATGTTATACACTTAAATTTAGTTATAAAAGATTAACAGAGGTAAATAGTGAAAAAGGAATTTAAAGGGATTTTATTTAACTAACTTAATAATCAAATTTGATTTAATATGGAATCTTAAGTCTAACCTAGGAATTTTAATAAAGGTTATTTTCCAAAATGAATATGTTGTATAATAAATAATGTATCTTTGAATAGATAAAATAAAAAAAATACATTTGAATTGGACATTTTGTAATAAAGTTTATTTAACTTGAATTCATAGTTTAATTGATGTCTAAATGAATAAATGTGTAAAGAAATTTGATTGTTATATTTGCTATGATAAATATTTTATTTATGAATTTGATATGTCTTGAAAAATGAATAATTATGATTTAAATAGTTAAAATGTATTTTAACATCACTAAAACTTGATAATTGAGAATTTGGTTTTCAAATGGAAATTTTAAGTGTAACTTATTAAAGGAATATCTATTTATGAAATGGGTATTTTAAATAAAGTGTTAGGGTATGTGTTAAATTTAGAGCTAAGTAAAATAGTGAGCTTTTGACTTAATAAACGAAGTATAGTTTAATTTGGATATTCCATTCATAAAAGTTTGTTTTAATAAGTCATAAGTTAAATGATATCCAAATGAATATTCTAGAATAAAACTGATTTGAAATATTAATATATCTACTGTAGCATTTTATAAGTGCTGCTGTTTTGAAAATACAATGTTTTGGAAATTTTTATAATTGAATGAACTTAGAAATGTCACAACTTTAAAATGAATATTATTTGACCTTAAATTAAATGGTTTAAATGAAGATTTTTTTTAAGGGTGTTATGATTTTCTAAGTATTATGTTTTTTTTAAAAAGAATAACATGTCCAAAGTGTTATGATTTTAGTAGTGTGATTTCCAAATGATAAACATCTCTAAATTGTTATGATTTCAAAACATTATGGTTACAAATCTATTATCTTATTTTGTTTTTCCAAACTATCTTTTGGTTGTCCTTATTTCCCTTATCTTGTTACAGAATGGGAAGGCTATTGCTTATACCAGTCTATTTAGAAATCTTTCTGTAATCTTTGATAATCTTTGTTACTCATCTGGATCTGAACGCTTTTTTTCCATTCATAGACCGTCGGTCAAGTGAAAGGGGTGATTCAGACTCTAGAGGATCTTTTTCGTGTTTGTGTTCTTGATTTGATCACCTCCATCTTGTTAAACTTACCTATAACAATAGTTATCAGGCGTAATTTAAATCTCCTTGTCATCTTATTTTAATCTTATTTCACTCTATCTTTTCTATGCTTTCCCATACCTCATTCCTTTTCGAGGACGAAAAGCTTGAGTGGGGGAGAGTGTAACAACCCTGTATTTTTCAAATATTTTTAAATTGATTTTTCCAGATTCAAAAGCTTTATTTATGAAAAAGAATAAATTTTGTTATTTTAAGTATAAACTTTGATTTTGATGTGGATTAGAATTCCAAATATGACTAAATTTAATATTTCTAGAAAATGTGAATTTTGGTCAAATAGTCAAACTTTGACTTTTAAATTTAAATTTTAAATATTTGAAATTATAAATTTTATCTTTTATTATGACAATAGATTTAATAACTTGAATACTGTTTTTCGTTTCGTTGGAAACGGAGTTAAAATGTAAAAGTTATGTACATTTCAATTTTTAGTATAATTTGCTTTATTGTGCAATTTCGCCTATTTTAAATTTTATAAATCATATTTTCTTTCTTGTATTTTATTTAATATGTGTCAATATGTTAATTTATGTATATTTTCATCTCTAAATATTTCAAAAGTAATAATAGAATTTTTCCAAAATTTACTATGATGATTTCCTATTTTTAAAGGCTGTTTTCCTATTTTCTGCTATTTCTTCATTAAAAATTATATGTAAATTTAATTTTAAATATTTATTTTGTGAATATATTTTATTTTATGTTATTATTTATGTTTAAAAATATATTACAAGCTCATATGAATTTTTCTAAAATTTATTCTATTCAATTTCAAATTTCTAGACTAGTTTACTATTTTAGCTATTTTCTTAATTTAACTTTATATTATTGATAAATATTTATATAAATTATTATATTTTGTTCAAATTTCGAAATTTTACCTGGGATTATTATCTTTTTCCAGAAATATAAAGTTATAAAAAAATAAAATAAAGAAATTTGAAAGGCCTTAAACTTTCTATCTTCCTATGGGCTTTTATAGTCCACCTTTTTTACTTTTAACCTAACCTTTCACCAATTAACCCTAACTATTCCTCATTCTTTTTTTCAGCCGACTTCCTCCTATTATTCACGAATTTTCAAAGCTCCAAAACACTAAAAAAAATCATGGCCTCCATCTTGCAAAAAAATTTGGTAAACTCCCTCTTTTCTTTCTACTTTTTTTCTTACTTTTTCTATGCAAATTTGCCTTGCTTTCTCCCTTGTTTAGATCGGCCTCTCCCCCTATTCCACGGCCACCACCTCCTTCCATCTCTTCCCGACCACCACCACATCTACCCCACCAGATCTGACCATGGCCGAACCCCCTTGATGGCCAAACTCTTCCAAATACAACCTAGATGCCTAGATCCATGCTTTGTTGACCACTTTTTGGTACCATCACCTTCCACCACCCATGGCCGCCACCAACACCACCTCCACCACCTCCAGCACCACCTGGACCCTCTGCCAAGTCATCACCTTGGACCCCACTCCTCTGGCCATGCCCCATGAGCCTTGGTCGAGCCTTGAATTGCCTTGAATCCATGTTAAAGTGACATTGTTTTGCCTTGTTGTGTTGTTTCATGCATACTCACCTTTTGCTATCCTCTAAACATGTTTGGCCGACCCTTAGGCAACCCAAACCTGATCCAAATCTTGCCTTAGACCTGTAGTACACCATATGGCTGAACCTGAAGGTTGTTGGAAGCAAGTGCAAAGAAATTCTACTTTGATTCGTGCAGTTGATTCTATATTATTCTATCGTATTGTGCATTTGAAAACTTATATTGTTTGTATTGTTTTGTCTTATGTATTCGAGGAAGTTAACCTTGTCTCTCCCACACTCATCATCATCATGGCTGAGAAAATGAACCCCTTGTTCGAGCTTTTGAATGGTTAAAGCACAGTCAAGTAATCTATTCCGTTGTTGCTTCTTATCTTCATTGTTTCAACATTGTTTGCGTTGAATATTTATGTGTATATTGTCTTGTTTGGTTATTGTTTACAAGATAAATATCAAGGCTCTCCATTCATTCAAATCAAAAGTCATGCTATATCGTGCTTGTTGTGCTTTCTGGAATCTATTCTTTGTGTTTTGATCGCTATTCTCCAGCTTTAACAGGTGAGTTATTCTCACCAGACAATATGTACCTATATAACTAGTAAATTGACACCCTGTGAATCTGTAGAAAATATTATCATGTTATACTTGACTATGTTATGATCATATGATGTTTATACACCTGTTATATCATCCGTTACTGTTATATAATGTATTCTGTTCATTTATATCTGTTTATCACACTGCAAGTTCCCTATAGACTAGAATCACTATGGGTTGAAATGATACATACCCGAACGGACTTTAGAATAGGGAAAAATCATTATGGGCTGAAATGATAGGCCTGAATGGTTTTTATTTAACTTATTTTAACTTGGGATTGTGGGTTTGAAATGATAGAACCCGGTTTTTCTTTGTAAGTTGCGGATTGAAATGATATATATCTGTATCACTTGACCTAGGTTAGAAAACTATATACAGGCCCGTGGTTATTTTATAAAGTGTTTTTGGATATTTTTAAGTATTTTAAAAATATAAATTTATGAAATTTGATTTAAATAGATTTTGAAATGTTTTAAAATAAAGAAATTATGATTTTGTATGAGTTAAAAAATGTAATTAATGAATGGTTAAATTGGATTATTGAAATATAACTTAAGTTTGGAATTTGGAATTTTGGTTAAAAATGATATTTAAGTTATATGAATAAAAAAATGAAAATTTAATTATATTTGGAAAATGGTAAATATGATAATTTGATTAAATTTGAATTTAAGCGATTTATTAAAGTATTATTGATTTTTCTATGAGTTTAAGTGGTTAAAAAAATGAATGTTTAAAAGTGGTCTTTTAAAATATAACTTGACTTGGAAATGTGAAATTTGGTTTTAATTAAAGGTTTAAGTTAATTAAATAAAATTGGAAATTTAGTTAAATTTGTGAAATGGTAATTTAAATTTGAAGTGTTAAGTTATTTGTTGAAATGTGAAGAATTGGAAACTTTTACACTTAAATTTATTAAGTAAATGGTTGAAAATTGGATTTTATTATAAGAAATTTATTGTGAAAAAGATATATGTTAAATGATATGTAAATGAACATTTTAAATGTTAAAATATGATTTTTAAAATGTTTATGTGTTTTAAATTGAAGTTATCTAGTTGCTGGAAATACACTAAAATCTGGAATTAACTTTTAATAGCATTCATAAATGCTATAGTTTCTGAATTGAACTAAATTTGTGTAAAAAGAGCTATTACAGCATTTCTGAAATGCTGTAGTTGCTGTAATTGAACTTATAGGCTAATATTGAACTCGGGTCTATTATAGCATTCTCTGGAAATGCTATAGTGGTCTGCAGTCTTTGCTGAAACCAAATAAAACCTTTGTTCTGAAATCTGAGTTACTGCAGCACTTCTGAAATGCTGTCTTTTCTGTTATGAACTATAATTTAACTAAAGACTGAGTTTTAACAGCAGTTTTAAATGCTGCCTATGCTGAATAAAAATGTTTTCAAGTATAACTTAATACAGCCTTTTCTTAATGCTGCGAAAGGCTGAAATTTTAATAATTATGGTTTTTGACTTAGTAAACGAACTCAGAATGGTTTGAAACTTTGGAAATTGAATACTTTATTTGAAAATATAATAATTAATCTTTTAAAAGGTTTAAATAAATTATTTGATTGGAATATAAACTATTTAAAGGTGATTTGAAATGATAGTAAATGAACGATATCTTTGAATTTAAAAGGTATTTAAAGTTGAATATTTGGATTTGAACTGATATGATATTTTATTATATTAAAATGATTTGAAATGAAGTTTTGTAAGGATATGATATTTTATTATATTAAAATGATTTGAAATGAAGATTTGGAAAGATTGATATTTGATATATTAAAATGATTTGAAATGAAGTTTTGGAAAGATATGATATTTTGATATATTGAAATGATTTGAAATGAAGTTTTGAAATGATATGATATTTTAAATATATGGAAATGGTTTGGAATTGATTTAATCTTTATTTTGATAAATATATGGTTTTGAAATGATATTTTATTTTGAAGTAAAGTATTGTTTTAAAAGTTATAACCACGGGTTATAATAACGATTGGTTGTTAAAGAGACCGGGATCAGATATGGACATACTCTCTGTCGATACCGAAAACCACTTTGACAACTGTGTACGCGGTGGAGTTTCCAGAATGAAGTAGGATGGTGGCGACGATCCTAAGGTATATACGTGGACCCAACTCCCGTGAGTTGGCATAAGGTGACTAAAACAGGAGCGATCTCGGGCCAGTGAGGTAGCACCTCGTATCGGACACACTTCTTCGATACCATTCTATTACTTTGTGATTTTTGGTGGCCACCCTTGATTTGGGAGTGTTGTTCGAGGTGGAACGGTAGTGGCTGCTATGCGTATCCATCAGTCCGTGTGCGTAATTGGTATATCTACCCTGGCATTGCCTTGTGTGCCGTGTCACCTACCATATCGAACCCACTACGATTATGATTTTAAGATCCGACCGCGTTAAGATTCTCCATCCCCTTAACGCTATTTTCTATATGATTATACTTTACTTATTAGACATTATTATAATAGTGAATATTACTACATAGTAGATATTTTAACGGATCCTTAGAGGATGGGCGGTCCCAAGCATCTTCTAAGTTACTTGTACCTTTATTACAGTTCACTTGAGTTGGTTTACATTATATAAGTATATATTGTCCTTGCTCGAGTGTTTTGTGTTTTGCTTTACGCTCGGGTCAGCCTGTGTTATTCACAGATTTGGATTTCCACACTCTTGGAGATTTGAATCGCTGGAGATGATCTGCTTGTCTTGTCCTATCTATTTCAGTTCGGTTGTTCTATTCAGCTTGTACTTGGTTATCATATGGAAACTTCTGTTGTACTTTATTTCTTCTGTTGCATCTTGTTTAACTCTGGTATATTTATATAGTAGCTTCATGAACTACTATTTCTTTTACTTCCGCTGCATTTTTTTACTCTGTGTCTGTGATCTGTGATTTTATTTATTTACTGTATATTCTGAGATTTGCCAAATTTTATTTACAACGCGGTATTTTGAGCAATTCAATTCCGGCATGAGTGTCTACCTATACACTTATAATGGATGCGAATGGTTGAAAATACCGGGTCGTTAAATTTAACATAGGTGATAAAATATATTGAGAGGAATAAATTTAATTTTAATTAGGAATAAAGAAGAATTAAATTTATTGAATGTTATACACTTAATTTTAATCAAATCCATGATTTTTGAAATTGTTAGTTTAAGAAAATTAGGTGATAAGATAATGTAATTAGAGGTAGTGAAGATTTATCTAAATTGTGTAAAATTAATTATCGGTTTAAGCTGAAACCATAGAAATTTCAAACCTATTATCTTATTTTGTTTTTCAAACTTATTATCCTAATTTGTTTTTCAAACTGTCTTTTGGTTATTCTTATTTTCCTCATCTTGCTACAGACTGGTATAGGCATCTTTTTATAATCTTTCTGTTTAGAAATCTTTCTATAATCTTTAATAATCTTTGGTACTTATTTTAATCTGAGCATTTCTTGCCATCCACCTTGTTAAACTTACCTATAACAATAGTTGTCAGGTATAATCTCAATCTCCTTGTCATCCTGTCTTAATCTTATTTCACTCTATTTTTTTCTGTGCTTTCCCGTAAATCATTCCTTTTCGGGGACGAAAAGTTTTGAGTGGGGGAGAGTGTAACAACCCTAGATTTTTGCATATATTTTAATTTTGACTTTATTTTTATTTTAAATTATTTTAAACTTGTTCTATTTCAAACATTTCATTTTAAATATAAATGTTGATTATTAAGTGATTTATAGTTCAAACTAGTATAAATTGGATATTTCACTGAAAGGTGAATTTCTATTCAAACTAGTCAAACTTTGACTTTTGAACTTTAAATTTAAATTATATAAAATCTTAAAATTTTCTTTTATTATGAAAATAGATGTAATAACTTGAACACTGCTTTTTGTTTCGTTGAAAACGGAGTTAAACTGTAAAAGTTATGTATATTTCAATATTGTGTGTAAACTGATGTATTTAGCAATATTGTCTATTTTATATTATATTTTATTTTTCATATTTTGTTCTAATATGTGTTAATATTTTATTTTATGTATATTTTCGTCTTTTATTATTTTTAAAGTGATAATATAATTTGTCCAAAGTTTACTTGAATTTATTTCAATTTATAAAGGCTAGTTTCTATTTTTCTGTTATTTTCTTCAATTAAATTATATTTAATTTAAAATTTATTTATTCATTTTGTGAATGCATTTTTATTTTATGTTCTTATATTTATTTATAAATGTTTTACAAGTCCATATGAATTTTCCAAAATTTATTCTGTTTATTTTCAAATTTTCTAGACTAGTTTGCAATTATGTGCTATTTTCTTATTTTAACCTTATATAATTAATAAATATTTATATATATTTTATATTTTGTTATATTTTCGAATTTGTGACTGAATGTATTATTATTTTCAGTAATGTAAACTTATATAAAGAAATTAAAAGAAATTTGAAAAGGTTGTGTCTCTTTAGTTGCTTTTGTCTCTTGGTTTTCCCGTCTCTTCATTTCTTGACCTTTCACTTGCTTGACTTTTGGGCTGTCCATTCCTCATTTTCAGCCATGTATTCCTTATCATTATTCACGTAAAAAACTCCTTTCTCATCACTTCTCACACATACTTTCAGATCTGAACAAAGAAACTTTGGTAATGTCTCCTTTTCCATCTCTTTTTCCACCTTTTTATTTGTTTTTCAAGTGATTTTACATTGCCTTCTCCTTGCATTGGATCGGCCACACTCCTCCACCACCCTCTCCAACCTGTTCCACCACCATCCTCAGCCTCTTCAGCCCCCTTCCCCTCTGCCATGACCAGGCTGTACCATCCCCTTTAGCAAATCCCACAAAAACTATTGAAAACATCACCTACATGCCTAACCAAGACCATTCACCTATCACCACCTCTCTCTTCCACCTAGGCCGACCAAGCACCACCTCCACCAGCCAAATTCCTACCTGACACACCTTTGCAAACCACTACCTAACCCCACCTGAAATAGCCATGCCCTCCTTGGCTTTGGCTGAGCCCATTAGTGGCCTTGAATCCATGATATTGCCTTGTAGTGATTAGCCTCTTGCTTCACCAACTAGTGCACCATCTTTCCTAGGCTAGGCCGACCCCTATAGGTCCACAACCAGACCCTAGAACAACCTATAGCCATGTATTTTGCAGCCATGGCTGAGCCTATGAAGGATGAAGGCAAGTGCAATTAGTTCGGATTTGTTTTATGCATGAATACACAAGTTGTTTATAAATATGCGTAGTGTTTTATTCATGTATATTTGTTTGGTTTGTTTCATGTATCCAAGGAGATTTATCTTTGGCTCTTCCAATCTCAAATCATTGTCGTGCTTTTGTGCCTCTGGAAATCCTTGTTGTGTGTTCATGGTCGTCATCTCCAGCTTGAACAAGTGAGTAATTCTCACCAGACGATGTGTACTTATATAACTAGAAAACTGACACCATTTGAATCTGTAAAATTATATCATCCTGTTATAACTATTATATTATGATCATATAATGTTTACACTGTTATTACATATGTTATATCATCTATTACTGTTATATGATGTTATGCTATTCATTTTATCAGTTTATCACACTGCAAGTTCCCTGTAGATTAGGTTCATTATGGGTTGAAATGATACATACCCGAACGGACTTTAGAATAGGGAAAGATCGTTATGGGCTGAAATGATAAGCCTGAGCGACTTTTTATTTATTTATTATATTACTTGGGATTGCGGGTTTGAAATGATAAAACCCGGTTTTTCTTTGTAAACTGCGGATTGAAATGATACATATCCGTATCACTTGACCTAGGCTAGAAAATTATATACAGACCCGTGGTTTATATATTTTTTCTAAAATTTTTAAAATATTTAAAAAATGTAAATATTATGATATTTTGATTTAAACTTTATTAAAATGATTTCTATAAAATATTTGTGATTTTCTACAAATTAAATAAGTGAATTAAGTAAAGGGTGAAGTAGAATTTGAAATATAAGTTAATTTTCGAATTTATGATTTTGTTTATAAATGGAATTTATGTAAAGTATGAATATATGACAAATTTGATTTAAAAATGAATTTAATGATTTTATTAAGAAATAATGATTTTATAAAGTGTTAATGATTTTGTATAACTTAAAATATGAAATAAATGAATATTTAAGCTGAATTTGGAAATATAACTTAAATTGAATTTTTGTGAAATTTGTTTAAAAGTGAAATATTAATTAAGTAAAATAAATGGAAATAAGTTATATTTTGGAAATTTAAGCTTAGTTGTTAAGTTAAGAATTTAATTAAAGAAATGAAAATTTAATTGTTATTTAATTTGATTTTTGTATGGAAATTTGACTTTATAAAATCATAGAAATATAGGCATTTAAATGATTGTTTTTAATGTGAAAATATATGATTTTATAAGTTAAAATGATTTATATTAAAAGTTAATTATGTGTGAAATTGTAAATAAAACTCTGAATTTGACTTGACAGCATTTTTGAAATGTAATTTAAAGATATTACAGCATTGGAAAATTTTAAATGAACCAAATAGCAAATTTGAACTAAGGGTTATTATAGCACTTTGTTAGTGCTATAGTTGTTAAATTTAATTAATTTTTTTAATTGAAACTAAATTAAGATATTACAGCATTTTAAATGCCGTCTTTTGTTAATGAACTGTTTTTAAACATAACATTTCGTAGCATTTTCTAAGTGCTGCGAAAGTTGAATTTTCTTTGTTTAATAAATTCAAATGAATAAATGATCTTTGAAAAGATTAAATTTTGGAAATTAAATATTTAATTATTAAATATAATGAATTGACTTTAAATGATTTAAATGGAATAGTTGATTTGGGAAATACAACTATTTTGAAATGTGATTAAATGGTATTTAAATTTAAATTAAATAAATGATGTTTTGAAATGATATTCTGATATTTTGAAATGAATTTGAAATGATATTAAATCTTGGAATGAATAATTTAAGTTTATATTAGTATGGAAAATATTTGGTTTACTTGTAATTTGAATCTAATTAAAGACATTAGACTTATGAAATATAGATAATAAAGCTTTGGAATTATTTTATAATTTGAATAGTTATTTTGTGGATTAAATCTATATTTGAAATTTATAAGATTTGAAATGGTCTATGGAAATTTAATTGAAATAAATGATTGAATTGAATTGAAACTTTGGAAATTGAATACTTGATTTGAAATATAATACTTACACTTTTAAATGAATTTAAATGAATTAATTTGTTGAAATATAAACTATTTAAAAGATGACTTGAAATGATAATAAATGAATGATATCTTTAAATTTAAAAAGTATTTAAAGTTGAATATTTATATTTGAACTCAAATGATATTTTGGTATATTAAAATGATTTGAAATGAAGTTTAAAGGGATATGATATTTTGATATATTAAAATGTTTTGAAATGAAGTTATGGAAAGATATGATATTTTGATATATTGAAATGATTTGAAATGAAGTTTTGAAATTATATGATATTTTAAATATATTGAAATGGTTTGGAATTGATTTAATCTTTATTTTTGATAAAGATTTGGATTTGAAATGATATTCTATTTTGAAGTATAAACTGTTTTAAAATTATAACCACGGGTTATAATAACGATTGGTTTAAAGAGACCGAGATCGGATATGGACATACTCTCTGTCGATACCGAAAACCACTTTGACAACTGTGTATGCGGTGGAGTTTCCAGAATGAAGTAGGATGGTGGCGACGATCCTAAGGTATATACGTGCACCCAACTACCGTGAGTTGGCATAAGGTGGCTAAAGCAGGAGCGATTGACGGACCAAGGAGGTAGCACCTCTGATCGGACACACTTCTTCGATACCATTCTATTACTTGTGATTGATTTGGTGCGCACCCTTGATTTGGGAGTGTTGTTCGAGGTGGGCGGTAGTGGCTGCTATGCGTCACCACCAGTCCGGATGCGTAATTGGTATATCTAACCTGGCATTGCCTTGTGTGCCGTGTCACCTACCATATCGAGCCCACTACGATTTTGGTTTAAAGATCCGACCGTGATAAGGTTCACCATCCCCTTAACGTTATTTTCTATGTTATTATACTTTACTAATTAGACACTACTGTATATAGCGTATATTACTACATAGTAAATAGTTTAACGAATCCTTAAAGAATGGGCGATCCCAAGCATTCTTTAAGTTACTTGTACCTTATTACAGTTCACTTGAGTTGGTTTACATTATATAAGTATATATTGTCTTGACTCGAGTGTTTGTATTTTTATTTACGCTCGGGTCAGCCTGAGTTTTCACAGATTTGGATTCCACTTTCTGGAGATTGGAATCGCTGGAGATTATCTGCTTATCTAGTTTTATCTATCTCAGTTCTGTCGTTCTATTCAGCTTGTACTTGGTTATCATATTGAGACTTCGGTTGTACTTTATTTCTTCTGTTGTATCTTATTTAACTCTGATATATTTACATAGTAGCTTCATGAACTACTATTTCTTTTACTTCCGCTGCATTATTTTACTCTGTGTCTGTGATCAGTGATTATATTTATTTACTGTATATTCTGAGATTTGCCAAATTTTATTTACAACGCGGTATTTTGAGCAATTCAATTCCGGCATGAGTGTCTACCTATACACTTATAATGGATGCGAATGGTTAAAAATATCGGGTCGTTACAGCTTCGAGGCGAGATTCATATACAAATGGTCATCCGCTCTCACGCGAGAACGTAATAGGGTCTCATCTGCTCCAATAGTGGGAATATATGAATCCAACTAATATAAACTAGTAATTCATCCAAACAGTCAATAGCACTGAACTATAAAATATTCTCGCATCTAATAAACAAATTTCATTGACTATGTAATATTCTAGTTAACCAAAGAGGTGAGATTAACTCACTTTGATTTTTAATTGTCGCAAAATGTTCCATTTTGAATTAAAATTGAATGGATGCTCAATTTTAACCCAAAATTTCTATCTGCTCCGAATCCATCCAATCCAACTCCATAGCGTAATGCTCGCTGATACGAACACAACGTAACTAGTCGCATTCAAATCCGACCTCGTATGAATTAAAAATGGATTTATGAATATTTGATATAATTAAAATTAACCTAACTAAATAAATTAAAAATAAAAACTTTTAAACCTTTCCCTTCCCTTTCCCACTATCCTGTACACGACACAGTTGCGCTTAACTATTACTCTTTTTTCTATTTACTCGATTGATCATCGCGCCTTTCATTTGCCGCCTCGCCGACCACCATGGACCTCCGCAGCCTCACCAACACACACACGTGCGACGCCGCCCACACAAAACTCGAAAAGCGAACGCGCTGCTCCTCCTTGCCAACAGCCCATGCCACACGCCGCTGCTTCCCCCCGCTTCGCCTCGGTAGCAGCCCACGCATGCACTCGATTGCCTAACCCATTTCTCGCGCCGCAACTTTTGCCACGCTCACGCCCAATCGCTATTTTTTTCTTTTGATTTCAGAACGTGATTATAAGAAGGGGGAATGGTATGGGCAACGACGTGGGGAATCATGGTTTGAATAGTGGTATGGTATGGATTAATATAATATATATTTTTAAATTTAAAATATCAAGCACAAATCATATGAAAATCTCGAACTCCAAACAAGACGTGCCGCCCGGCGTTTTATATGTTATAGCTCTATTTCGAACGCAACAAAACTTGTTTGGAGACCCAATTCGATCATATGCAAAAGATAGCTTTTTAAACCGAATTATTATATAAATTCCATTAATTAATTTCTATGGGTTTCGATCTCGCACGTCCAAATGGTTTGTCCGATCGCTATGAAACTTGACGGTGTAATATAATTCGCTATTACGGATCCACAGGAATTGGTTTCGCCGAAGTTCGAGATAGTGCCACAGAAGGCTATTTTTATATGTTAATTAAAAAGAATTATTATAAAAACTAGTTCATTCACTTTTAATTCAAATTTAAAAGTTTACTATCTTCATTTCTATCAAAATAGGATTTAATGAGCTTTGAAGTCATTTTTATCCAATCAAACCCAAGCTTCAATTAATTTAAATATTTCCAATATTGAATTCAATAATCTAATTATCAAATAAATCACTATATTTGAAAATCAAGTTACTTAACTTGTAAAATTAACCTTTTAATATTTGAAATCAAATAAATATTTCAAATACAAATGACTAAAGTTCTGGTTGTTACAAATAATTTCCAAAAGAATTTCCTTCGTCATGAAGTTGGAAATTCTTGACACAACAGTTGTTTCTCAATATAATAGAGTAGGTTTTCAACAACATTTTATGAATAGCCTATGTACGTGTATAAAATTCATTAGGTTTAGGATAACGAACTTATGTTCATAACATAAATTGGTCAATCAACATTGATCGGTCCTAAATTGCTTTCGGGTGGTTCACACAAGATTCCTCATGGGTAAATATTATGTGTAACCACTCGACTCATACAACCTATTAACTTTTTGACCAAGGATACGCAGGGGTTGTTTTATCTTGTATGTTTTCGTAAACTTTGTTTTAAATGAAATTGAACATAAACTTAAGTAATTATTTTTAGTACTCGACCTTACATAAATAAGTTAAACTCAACTTTACTTACTATTGGTTGTACTTTGTTCAATAAATCTGATTACTCCTTATCAAGAAATCATTATGTATTACAGGAAGATGTAAGTTTTAAGATTGTATCTTTATTTACTTTTATGTTCTTTCGGAACCATTTTTCTATATACTCACATATTCGATCAAATTAAATTTTCCTATTTCCTTTGTACATTACGTTTTATAATTCCATTTCATATTCAATGAACTTATCATAAATACATTACTCGTGTATCAAATACACATGTACATTTTATGTTAATTCGTTCATGAATAAAACAAAGTATGTGGGATACATTCGACTACAGACATCTTTATGTATTAATCTGAAGGGTTCTCCCACTATTATGTTGCCCCCACTAAACGGGTGCTTTATCCGTAATTGTAAAAAATTATTAAGCTTCTATGTTATATAACTTATGTGAAAAATACCGTTATTCTAATAAATTTATTTCATAACAAATATTCAAAACATTTATAACAAAACAAAACTATATTGACTTTCAAATAATAATTTCATAAATAATATTAGGATGTTTATGAAAAAAATTTCATATCTTGATGCATCCACTGATAAGTATTATATGACATGTTGCCATTATTTTCGCGATTACTATAATGGTGTATAAAATTCAAAGCTCCATTCAACTACACCATGGGCTATTTTTTTTACTGTAAATAGTTTACAGTCGAATGTTTTTAATCAAATATCTTAAACTCGTAAAAATGACTTTTACAGAAACAATTTTCCATATGAAAACACAATTGGAATAAAAATTACATTTCTCGTTCCATATTAGGTGTACACTAGTATTTTATACAATTCTCGTTTTCAGATCCTGAAGAAGAGTTGATTATTCACTTTCTTCATTCCAGCCCCACCTAAGTTACATCCACTCTTGTACATTCGCTTTCCTAATCTAAATGGTCAAACCATCCAAAAAAAGATCCTTATAGTGACCAATCATATTGAATATATGATTTCACAGTATGCTTTATTTGTTTATTTCCAATAACCTAAATTCATTGAAATTTCATACATTACGAATTGCAATCATTCATCGTATAATATTATATGCAATCGAATATAGATCAAATATCTACATTATTGTATTGATTAAGAGTTCAAAATTCATGGAAATAATAAAAAGTCTTGGGCAAATAAACTCTTAAGTGACCATGTTATGAAAGTTATTTAGAAGTGTATTGTTAGGCTCTTGCATGGATCTTGAAGCGGCAGCATGCCACAAGATTTAAGGTAAGTACATTTTATACTTTTGTGTTAAACTTTATTTAGTTCATTTATATCTTAATTAATAACATTTTATCAATATTTATTAGTTGCACAAATTTATCGATGTAGATCAGTTTAATTTACACATAGCAGATGTCTTAACAACAATAGAAAGGTTAAATGTTATCGTTTCATTTTATGGGTTGCAAAATTATGGATCTTAAGACTAATTCAACACTAGATGGGGGAGGGGGGTTGAATAGTGTTTTCTAACTTATGTATACATTTTTAGTTTTCTTTCAAGATTGATATTAAATCACAAATTAACAACACAAAATTATACTAATAACCAATCACAGATGCAATCATAGGTAGAAATAAAAGCAGTAAAGCATAGTAAAGAGTTAGAGAGATGACACCAGAGATTTATACTAGTTCAGATTTCTTCTACATCTAGTCCCATACAATTTCTTGTATAGATTTCTTTTCAAATGCCAATCTTTAACCGAGCAGAAGACAAACCCAAATACAATCTCGATTTCTAGCCTACGAGACATACCCACTTGTATTCCGAGTCTAGGGTAGACTCATTTGATTTAACTGGGCTACAAGCACACCCACTAGATTTGGATAGGCTACTAAGCACACCTATTTGATTTGAACAGGATACAAGCACATCTAAGCAAACACAAATAGAGTTGATAGTATTTTCAAAAGAAAAATTCTTTGGATATAATGGATCCTATAACCTCTTGGATAATACTTTGACCTTTGAAATGAGAGAGAGATGTTTCCAAAATAGTAAGAAAGTAGCATTGAATCAATACAATGAAGTATGAATTGATTCTATATGATTTTAAAGAGAATAAAGTGTATTTTCAAGAGATTTTTCAAGGAGTAAGTCGAGGGAAGAAAGTAAGTAATTAGTTCTTAAAAATTTGTTTGCACTCCCCTTTATACAGTAACTTAACGAACGTGTCCATTCATGAAGAGTTGTGTCGAATATACACTTCTATTCAAAATTTGAAAAACCATTTGGCGGTCTATATGTCGACATATAGGGACAAGATATGTTGACATAACTTAGTGAATTTTGAAAATACTTTTCATGTAATTTTTTTTTAAAATCCTATACTTTGTAAAATAATTTGAACATAATTTTTAAATATTTTAAACTATAGAAACCTTTATAAAATATTTTTGAAATTAAGATAATTTATTTTAGTTTAAAAAATATCAAAGATCAGAAATTGGAGATAGAGATCATAAATTGCTATCAAGGAGTTTAACAATATATATTAATGACTCTATACACTAAATTATAACCTTGAGATTTTCTTTTCTTTATCTTTGAACTCATGAGTTTTCATATCTTATTCTTGAGTCTTTATACCATACAGTCTTCAATTCAACATCTGTGTAATATTCTTAACTATATACTATATAACTTGGAAAAACATTAGTGTCTATATTTTATATGATTGTATATGGTCGTTGTCATCAAAATCAATAACTAAGGAATTAACAATCTCCCCCTTTTTGATGATGACAACCAATATTTAATCATATATATAAAATATGATATAACTCCCCCTGAGTTACATAACTCCCCTGAATACATGCCATGTATATATTTTATAATTTTCTCCCCCTCTGTCCTAAAAAAAGGGTAAAAAATAAAACTCCCTCTAAATGAAATACTTATAAACTATAGAGTCAGAATCAATAAATTTGGATACAAATAATTAAGACTTACATATGATATAATTATAAATGATGATTAACATACCGAGACTTTTAAATAAGATAAGTCATGGAAACTTAGATAAAACAATCTTTATTTATTTAATTTAAATTATACAAATCAAACTATCATTCCAAATATACACGACCATATCAAATACGAACAATCCAAACCAAATCACATCCTAATAAACTATACTTAATTATTTTACAATCCATATTTAAATCAAAAACAATTTTTTTTACATATTACTAAAATAATAAATAAGTTTAATATACAAACTTATGAATTAAAACAACTAGAAGTCTGAATATTCCTAGGAACTTCAATCCAACTTTCAGATTCAAAGATTGGATTTGCTTTGATGGCATCCCAATCTTCATTGTCCTTGGTGTTTGAGCATTTTGGGTTATTGGTTTGATCATCTTAATTAGATCAGGGAAGAGATTAACCATCAAAGAGCATCAAAGTTCTTTTCTTGCTCTATCATTTGCATTTAGCTTAATTTCAAATACCTTGGTTCCTTAAAATAAAGGAGAGAATATCTTTGCAAGATTGGACAATTTCTTTAAGGTTTACATAAAGTTTTTTGTGTGGAGAAGATAATCTTTTTAAAAATTGTTTGAGGATGAAAAGGGAATGGAGAATGAAATGATGAGTGAATTCTTCTGGAAGAAATAGGCTTATATAGGAATGAAAAGTCATTTAGAATGTTTAAATAGATTGCAGTTATAATATTTTTAAATTTCAAAATTTTGCTACATGGCTAAGATATGTCGACATATGTCGTAATGTATGCTTGAATTTGCAATATTTATTTTGATATAGTTTTTGTTTTTACTTAATACCATTATATTTCTATAATTTCCAAAGATTAATAAAATTATGTAGAACACTAAGAGATATATTTTATTACTTAGAATAGAGAAATACATGGATTTCAAAGAAAACAAAAGAAATACATGAAAATGACATGAAATAGAACTAGATAAACACACAATAAGGTACAAAAGTAGAATAACTAGATCTAAAAGGATGATGATGAAGAGTTTCCACCAAGCTTTCTAATGATTTTCCCAAAGTAATTATCCACTTTGTTGGAGAGAGAATGAACTTTTTACTAAAGGAATAAGCTTCTTTTGGTTTTGAGAAGCTTCTCTTGGTTCTTTAGAATCTCTTATTGGAAGGGTGAGAAATTTTGTCGAAGCTTTCTAAGAAAATATCCATTTCCTCCTCTTCTTCTTTTTGATTACCCTCTTCTTCAATTTCCATTTCATCGCCTTCTTTTTCTCGTGGAATTTCTTGCTCTTCTTCCTATGCCAATCTTTCTTCTTTTTCAACAATAGTTTCACAGGGTCCAAAATAAGGAGGAATATGCACGAGAGATATGTTGGCCTTGTTGAAAACTTTTTGAGGCAAAGTGGGTTCTCCTCGTTATCAACACCAAAATATTCAAATACACTAGTAAGATACACACCATGGTAAAGCGTGTTCTCACGTCCAGAAATATTCTTTTGAACAAAATTATCTAAATGACTTGTGCTTAATTGATGTTGTAGCTTCCATAAATGGAAAAAAGTGCTTTAAAAACTTTTTGAGTTGGGTTATTGTAATTTTCTATCCCTGGATTAATGCTTTGTTGTAAAATGAGACTTATAAGTCTCGATTTTGGTCTAAGATGTTTGTGTTTGAAATCAAATTCTTCATCGGTTTCAAAAATACGATGAAAAACTTTACGATTTTGTTCATCAATTTTAAAGGTGGAGAGATCAATTCCACTAAATTTGTAACCAAGTATTTGACCAAAAATTTCATAATCTAAAATAATAGTAGTGACTTTTACACTATTCCAAACTTGTCCTTCTCCTTGAAAAACTTTCCATTTAAATTTGTGTAAAATATTTTAACTAAATCTAGATAACACGCAAAATTATTTTAAGAAGACTTGACTAAACCAATAGTACCATTTTGAAAACAAAGATATGCAAGACTATAAGAAGAAAAATCACCAAACTTAGCAAATCTTCTGGGGAAAACCTTTCCGAAAATAGTATATTCAACATAAGTGTCAATGGCTTCTTTATCATTGAAAAGAAAGCCTTTAATTCTTTTTGAGAGCCTTATGGTTTTTGGTAGTTGGCTTGAGGTGGCCATTTTTGAGTTTTTTTTAAAGAGATAAGAAAGTGAAGAGATATTTGAATTTTGAAATAAAGTTAGCAAATTAATGGATATAGATAGGATGAATTAATAGATAGAGAGCTGACATTAGTTTTGAAAATATGCATTTTCAGTTTTTGGAGTTAATGCAAAAGGACATGAAATTCAAAATTTGAATTTGAAATGAAATTTCAAAATTCTCAGATATGTTGACATATGAGCTTTGGATATGTCGACATATAAGCCGTAAAATCCAAAATTAAAACTAATGTAAAATATTCCTATACACACACACACACTTATATGCATCCAACATTATTATTAATCTATAAGTCCAATATTATTATTAATATATATTTTATTCCTAAAAACATGAAATGTCATTCAAAATAAACTCTTTCGTTTATTATTAGATGGTGTTTATCTGGCCAAATAGATAACACCAAAGAAGTATGCTTAAATTGACCATGTTATTATTTAAACAATGTAATTATATTAAATCAATATTATTTTATCACTTTATGCACCATCCATTTTGAAAAATGATAATTTATCCAAACCCAACAATCAAACAAATAAAACATTGAAGCATATAACCAACAAATTTTATCTACTATATAACGTACTGATTAACCTAAAAAGTGAGTTTAACTCACCGAAATTTTAGTTATCGCCAAAGCATTATGGTTCCATCTAAAATCGAAGTGTTTGATTTTAGCTTGAAATTCTACAAACTCCAATCTCAACCAATCCAATTCCAAGATGTATTTAATGATTCCAAGATTACAACGCGACTGACCGTGTTCGATTTGGACCTTGTATGAACAAGATACAAATTAATGAACATTTGAGATAATTAATTATTAATTAACTTTTATTAATTTGATTCAAACTTAATTACCTCCGTCCTAATCCCCTCTAACCCTAAACGCGATGCATCAATCGAGGCCACCGTCTTTCATTCGCATTCCAGCACCACCCTAGGCCACAACCTCCCCAGACCACGACGAAGTCAAAGACACTAGCCATGCCACCTAATTCATTGATGTAATGTGCATGAACCCATACAGAATGCCGTCTTCACTGCTAGATCTACGCCACCCCACGTCGCCGATCGACCATCCAACCAGTCACTTCGCTCGACACTCCAGCACGAACGTTTTCTTAGTTGACACCATTACCTGAAACGGCCTCTAGAGGTCACAGATGATGATAGCCGTAATATTATATGGGCTAGGGTTAGAGTTGAAGGCATATGGAGAGAAGTGAGGGTCCTTATGTAGACTATTCTCAAACACTGTTCACCTTCGAAAATCACGAACTCCAATCGAGGCATGCTCACTGGCATTCCTAGCCAAATACCCCTAATTCGAACTTAATGGAACTATTTTCGGGACTTAATTCCAACATATACAAAAGTTAGCTTTTTGAGTCGCTTAATTTACGATCCAAACTCAACCTTCTAACTCGAGATCCTACAATTAGAATAAATCGATGCTTATACTCATTCTGGTTCGCTCGGACCATTCGGACCTAATGGAAATGATTCCGAGTCCTAAAATGTTCCTCTGCGAAAATCGAGTTTTCCAGTTCATCGATAAAATAAATCAATTAAATATTTAAATATCCAAAATTTTAATATTCGAAGCAGCCTAAAAATATAGATTGTTACAAAGAAGAGGGAAGAAAGTAAGTAATTAATTATCAAATAATTCATTTTCGCTCCCCTTGCAACGACCTAGAATTTCAATCAATTGAATTCGAAATATTTAATTTATTTTAAATATTGAAAAGTTAATTGTATAAGGTAAATAACTTGAATTTCAAATATAGCGATTTATTTGATAATTAAATTGTTGAATTTAATATTTGAAATATTTAAAGTAATTAAAGCTTGGATTTGATCGGATAAAAATGATTTCAAAGCTTATTAAATTCTATTTTGATAGGGATGAAGATAGTAAACTTTTAAATTGGATTTTTTTGGCAAAGCCTGCGGGGTTGAAAGGCCCCTGCCATAAATTTATATCTATAAGAAAAACTTACAATATAAATGAGTTACAAGGATAGTAAAACAGAAGACAGGAAAATTTAAGAAAAACAGAACGGCAAGAAGAAAAGAAGGACACAACATACAATCTAGGACCACCTAATCAATGTATCTGCATCAAAGGGGTTGGAAGACAAAGAGATCATAGAGTGTATATTTCTACAGATCTGAAAATAAATCTGCATTCGATTCTTGTACTTATGATTGAAGATTCTTTGATTCCTTTCCTTCCATATTTCTATGACCATTACTTTAAGTAATATTAAGAGCTCATATGTTGATGGTTGCTTCCACCTTGTTGCTCTATATATATTCATCCACTCTAGCTTACTCTCTATCTCTAGAGAACCATATCCACCTCTTAGCTTCATTTTGACCATAAGAAGTGAGTGAAGGAGCAACTAAAGAATAAATGATGAATATCTTCAACTATAGAGGAACAAAATAAACATGAGGACAAGACTGATATTCCTTTCACTGCCAAATTTCCCAGGGTGTGCAGGGCATTCCTGAGTACCTTCCAGAGATAGAGTTTAGCTTTCCATCCGCATTCAAGTTCTAGATTCTTTTATATCATGGGAAGTTTTTCAGGTTCATCTCTCCCACAATCGCAGTGTAGACAGTATGTGTTGAGTGGTCTTTGAGGTCATCTGTTCATTTATACTCTTCATTTTGGCTATAGATATAGGATTTATCTTGAAATAAATGCCATAGTGCATTTATAGAGGAATTACTAGAGTGAGGCAGAGAGATTTTTCCATTGGATATATAGGATGTAGCTCTAACATTTAAGGATATTCTAGTCTGAGATATATTTTCATAAGAGAGCATTTTTTGAAGTATCATGCCTTTCTTTATCCCAGGTGTTGACTAAAATTTAGACATACTAACATAGTACAGGAGAATTTTTGTATGCAGAAGCAATATATCTCATATTTTAATCATTGTTTCCCATACCCAACTCTGTGCTTGTTTAGAGGCAGCAAGCCATATTTCATCATCTTTTAAGTTGTTTCTGATGCTCTATTGAACCCGCAACGATTGGATCTGGTAACAAGATTTTGAAAGTGCCTGGACAAAGCAGTAATATTCCAATTCTTCATATTTTTTATTCCCAACCCTCCTTTGCTTTTTGGAATTTCCAATTTTCTAAAAGCTATAGGAGATAGTTTATTTGTATGTATAGATCCAGACCTTAAAATTTTTATAATAGCAGATCTAATCATAGCTATAAGTTTTATTGGCAGTAGAAAAGTTCTGCTCCAATATAATGTCATAGAAATTATGACAGCATTAATAATAACAAGCCTCCCAGGTTGAGATATGAAACGATTTTCCCATCTATTGAAAACAACAGTTATCTTTTCATACAGAGGGACACATTGTGTAACTGTAATTCTCCCTGTTGCAAGAGGTATGCCTAGGTAAGCCATGTCAGTTTCAAGTGGTAGCATTTTTGTGATGTTCAAGCAATCTGAGATTTGATTACAAGGCAAGCCAGCTATTAAAATTTTAGATTATTGTGAGTTTGTTTGGAGACCAGAAAACTTGTAGAAGGAGGAAAGGGTTTTCATTATTGTTTGAATGGACTTAGATGTTGGTTTGGAGAATATTAACAAGTCATCAGTAAAAGCTAAGGACGTCACCATGAGCTTTCTACCTTTAGGATATAGATCAAAGTTTTTCAATTCAACTTGCTTCTCAATAGCTAATGTAAATGTTTCCATCATCATTATGAGCAGGTAAGCAGATATGGGATCTCCTTGCCTTAATCCATTATTGCCTTTGAAATACCCTACAATATGAGCATTGAACATAAGAGTATATTTCACAGTAGAGATACATTGATATATCCAATTACTGAATGTAGTAGAGAAATTCATCCTATTAAGAATGGACATGAGGGCTATCCAGTTGACCGTATCAAAGGCCTTTTTAATGTCTATTTTAAGCATAGCTCTAGGGGATATATATATACAGAGGAGTAGCCATTCAATAATTCATGAGTCAAAAGGACATTGTCTAGGATGCTTCTATTAGGAAGGTAGGCTGCTTGGTTGGGAGATATCATTGTTTGAAGGACACGTTTAAGTCTTGAGGCCAAGATCCGAGATATGGACTTATAAATGACATTGCAGCAAGCTATAGATCTGTATTGAGAGACATCACTAGGATTAGCAGTCTTTGGAACGAGGGCAAGGTTGGTAGAATTTATTGAGGAAAGCATTTTGGTTTTATTGAAGAAATTGTGGACAACTTTATACACATTAGAGGAAATAATGGACCAGCAATGGGCATAGAAGGTAACCATGAAACCATCAGGGCCAGGAGAAGCTGATTTCCCCATTATAATATGAAATTCTTTATTTCTTCATCCAAGATAGGATTAGTCAGAGCAGATTGCAGTTCTAATGATAGTTTGGGTATAGGAAGGTGTCCAAGAAAAGTGCTGTCTGAACAAGAGGGAAGACCACCAAGTAAAGATGTGTAATAGTTGAGGAAAGCAGCATCGACCATAGCGGGGGAAGAATGAAATACTCCTTGCATATCATTGATCTGATGTATTATTGTCTTAGCTTATCTGACTTTTAAGGAAGCATGGAGGAGTTTAGTGTTCCTATCTCCATAAGTAGACTAGTTTTGTTTGTGTTTTTGCATGACCATATTGGCTTCTGTATTCAAGGCCTTCTCAAGTTGAGTGATGAGATCATTTTCTTTTTTATTTAAGTCTGGATCTGAGCTATAATTTAGTATCATCTATTGGACCTGTTCAAGTTTAGAAGTTATATCAGTAGATAGTTTGTTATCACCATAATTGTTTCTTGTCCATGATTTTAAAGCTGATTTAGTGTTCTTTAATTTCTTCTACAAGATGAGCATAGGATTTCCAAAAGTTGATATTTTCCAAGCATCATTAATTACCTACATTGAACTGATATTTTTAGTCCATTCACCATAAAATTTAAAATTAACCTCTTTGTTAATGGCAGTTGATCCAATAGAAAGCATTAATGGGCAATGATCTGAAAGGAGGGGCATAGGGATATGTATATGTATGGAAGGCCATTTCAAAAGAGTTTTATAGTTCATAAAACCATGATCGACCTTAGAGAGAGTACAATATCTATTATGGCTTTTGTTGTTCCATGTGAAAGATGAGACAAAGGATGGAATTTCAATCAAGGAAGCATTGTGCATGGTATTGTTTAAAAGAGAGAGGTCAAAAATAGATAATAGATTACCACCGCTTTTATGCAAGGAGAGAAACGAGCAATTGAAATCTCTAATCACTATCCAAGGATGAGTAGAATAACTAAAATAAGGAATGTAGTCATGCATTTTTTTGTTTAATATTAAGAGAGTTACGAGCATATATGAATGTGAAATACATAGATGTTGCAGATGGCAAGTGCATAGCATGAGAGTGTATGAACTGGCTGTCAGTAATGATTAGAGAAAAAGTGAATATAGTTGGATCATACAGAATAAGCAATCTACCATAAGGGGCATGAGAATGATTGGTGAAGTATTTCCAATTTGTGTTAACATATTTTGCAGCCCTTAAAGAGAGATTTGGATCAAGTTTTGTTTAGAGATAGAGATTAGGGAAAGATTGTGATTTTGGATTAGAGACTTTATTTGATCAAGTTTTGCATCTTCGTGAGCTCTCCTTATATTCCATGCTGCAATATTGCTCATCATTGATTATACTTGGAAGGTTTTTTGCTCAAGCTTCATGTTCTTCTACCAGTAGAAGATGGGTTATTTTCTGGGTAATATATCAGGGTTGTGTCTGAATTATTTTTTGAATCTAGGGGTGAAAGTGTGAGAGGAGTATGAGGTAGGATATTCTTCATGCTGACCTTAGTCTTTTTTCTTTTTTTATCCTTGGTAGATCCAATCAAGAAGTTGGGTTTCTTTTTGCTTGAATTATGCTTGTTTTTGGAGATATTTGGAGAGGTAGATATGTTTGTTGATGGATTGGAAGCTGAGACAGGAGGATTATGAATCATGGAAAGCAAGGGTAGGTTGGATTCAATATTAATAGGACAATCTACAGGGGAGAAGATGCAATTGGTTATGATTCTCACCATGGAAGGAAAAGGTAGGTTGGATTCAGTATTAATAGGACAATCTGTAGGGGAGAATATGCAATTTGTTTGCACAAAAAATGGAGAAACACCTCAAAGTTGTATGATTTAGTAGATCTTATGTTATTCTTAGTGATTTGAGCGATTTATGCAAATATATGAAAAACAGGGGCTAAACTGTAAAAAGACACGCAAATTTATAGTGGTTCAGCCAGAATGTGCCTACGTCCACTTTATATGTTATTTCTCTTCTCTTATTCTGATTACAAGTACAAAGCTTTGATACAAGTAAAAGAAAGTTGTTTGAAAGTTCCTTCCGTGCTTGAGCTCTCAAACTTGTCCCCCATTGTTGTACCCCTGCCCCTCTATTTATAGAGTGAGGCTGGGGGTAGGGGTCTTGGAGGTATATAGCAGCTGGTGGGCCTGGGCTGCTACAATCTGGCCTGGCACTGCTCTGGCTCGATAGGACTTTGGTTCGGTGGTTGGAGGCGAGGTTTGGACCGGCAATGAGTTGGTTCGGTGGTTGGAGGCGAGGTTTGGACCGGCAATGGGTTGGTTCGGCAGGAGGGCTGGTCCGGTGGGAGATAGGAAGGCTTTGATTCGGTGGGAAACTTTTGGGTGGTCCGGCATGTCTGGTTCGGGGAGACCGATGAAACATATCCAACACTTGCCCCCCAAAGTGGGGCACGTGCTTATAGGTGTCGCGCTTTGTTCTAGCTGAGCCATTATATTCGGCCTGAGGACCGATCCATCTGGTCCGGCTATCAAACCTTGCTTTATAAATAGGAGTCTCTAACCTTCACATTTCCTTACCAACTGCGATAACCGAATCAATCTTTCGAACTGCCGAATCAGGTGAGCTTGTTTTCTGCCGAACGAACTTCTAAGGCTAGGCTACCGAATGAACTCGGACATTTTGGACCCCTGACTAACCGAATGAATTCTCACATTGAGATGCCGAATGAGCTATTGATTGGATTGACCGAATGAACTCTCACATTGGGATGCCGAATGAGTTTTACACTTGAGTAATCGGATGGACTCAGGGATCTTGAATTCTGAATGAAAATGATACCGAATATGTTTTTACTGAATGACGTCATATACTTGTTTACATCTTCTGTTCTAACAATGTGTTTTTCAGGTATTGTAGATAATGTCTCGCAAAGCGGAAACTCGATCAGACAAGAAGAAATCCGGGGGCGAAGGAGGTTCCTCTGCCGTGCCTCCAGCTCAGCCGAATCCAGAACGTCACGGACCAACCCCGAGATCACTAGTGGACGGGTACGGCCCTCAGGAACTTCTGAACTCCCCGCCCGATTGTTTTCCTAGTTCCCTCAAGGAGGAGCAGCTTGATGTCATCTCCCGATCCTTTGGAATCGATAGGGCGCGCTTGCTATTGCTTGGGAGAGATGTTATGCCGTATGATCCTCCTGAAGGGTACTTCGCCTACAGCAGATACCACTGCATCTGTGGTGCCATCCCTCCTCTGAACGCTTGGATAGCCAGCTTCCTCACATACCTTAAGGTGGCCCCGTTCCAGCTTCAACCCAACTCCTATGCTATACTGGTGAGCCTCTTCGTCATTTTCCGGAGGAAGTATGGTCATGCTCCTTCCAACCGAGAGATCCGGTATCTATATAACCTAAGGGGCTATAAGAAGGGGTCCCCATACATTAGCTTGGAGTCAGCTGTGACCTTCAAGCCGGTCTTGGATCTGTATTCCAAATTCAGCATGTTCAAGAGGGAATGGTTCTTTGTTAGGGACGACTCTGTTTCAATTCGGCGCTTTACTTCGGGATGTAAGTTGATGCTTTTACTTATAATTTCCATTATGATTGCGATGCTTTTTCTCATACTTCCTCATTTTTGCTAGCGACAGGTGGCTTTGCGGTTGTGGAGACTGACCGCCTGGTTCAGACGGCGGCTGAGATAGAAGCTATTCTCGGGAAATATAGATCATCTGCCTTCTTGATCAGAAATGCGATTCTTCTGGAGTATAACTTAATCCTTCCACAGTAGTCAGTAGTTAAGCTGAGAGAAACGGCGGAGGAGAGGGCGGCTGCTCAGACCAAGGAAGGTGTTACGGTAGAGAGTAGCAAGAGGAAACCTTTCATAAAACCTCCAGCTGTCGGAGGTAAGAAACTCAAGAAGTCGGACGGTCCCTCCCCCAGCAATTGACCACTTACCCGGGAGGAGGAAGACATAGAGGAGGAAAGAGGCGAGGGTGGAGATGGTCGGGAAGGTGATAAAGGTGGCGATGGCATCGGGGCCTTGCTTCCTGGGCAAGCGGGCGAGATTCAGGAGTGGACGGACGATGCGTTCCACCAGGCTTTTGAGGGGCTGGACGAAGATCCGGCTTTGGTAGAGAAAACCGGGAAAGCGGACAAGGCCGGGACCGGTGCAAGCGAGTCTTCCCAGACCATTCCAGCCAGGGTGGCTCCGACGACTCAAGGTGAACTCTTGACTCCTGCATGCTTCACTAATGATAGGGACTTAGGAATATTTTATGACCCGCTCCCGTCCTGGAATGAAATCCAGGACCTATTGCAGTATCCTACTCCTCCCCAGGGTTTGTACAACCACAGATGTGTTTCTCTCCTTTTAATTTGCTGTGTTTTCTCGAAGTATAGAACAATATATGCTTGTGACACTTTCTCTTCATATCAGGAGTAGGTAAAACGGTCAAAGCCTCAGATTTTCGGCACAGGCTTGAACAGTACAAGCTTTCCAAAACTTCTGTCAAGCCGAAGCCTTCGACCCACCGCTCCGGGGATGTAGTCGGCTACCGTCCTCTTCTCGGGGTTATCGAAGAGGGTATTCAGCAGAGAAAGAGGAGTCATCCTTTATCCGAACCTTCGCCTGGTCCTCAGTTCCCGGCTCAGCCTCTTCATGATATCATGGAGGAGGATAGCGAGTTTGCACCCTCTCCGCACCCGTCCGGAAACCCTTCTGTTACTCATATCGACCGTCCTGACTTGGCTCGTAATCCATTTGCGGGTCATCCTGATCTGGATCCAAGTTCCCATGATGTTACTTTTGATGAAGTCACCGGTGAACACCTTCTCCCCCGCAACCCCATGGTACGAGTACTTGATGAAGCTAAGTCCTTAGATCTCGATTTACTCACTACTCGTATAATCACTATGGGAGACGAGGCCAAGCCTAATATTGATCGGGTGGCGGAGGAGACTAAGAAGCTGATGGGGCACCATGCCCGGCTGGTTAAGGCCGGAGAGGAGATTGGGAGCGCCAATATCCGACTTCGATTGGTGGTTTCGGATCAGGCCAAACAGCTTGCGGATCAGGCTATTCAGATTTCTCAGCATGAGGCTGCTACTGGACGACTAAGGAAAACCATGGAAGAGGCCAGTCGGGCCGAATTGCGGAAAATGGAAGCCACTTGCAAAGAACGGATTGACATGGCTATTGCCACGGTGGACGAGGTTCGGAAAGCGGATCTTGAGCAGGTGGAGGAATTGTCCGGGAAACTTGAGGCTGCAGAGCTTGCTCAAGCCAAGTTGAGGGAGGAGATGGAGGCAATGCGGGGATCCCTTCTGGCCGACTGCTCGAGATACCGATCGGAGAGAGATGCTGCCGTTGTGAGGTTGTCGGCTTCCGAGGCCCGGATGAGGGAGTTTGAGGAGAATGAGGGGATGATGGACGAAATGCTTCAGGACATGTACTTCCGAACCTGGAAGCAGGGCAACCTATCCTGGATGGATGATTATCCTAGGGTCATGGCTAAGATCTATCTTCGGGCTCTGGAGGAGGCTAAGGCTGATGCGGATAAAGATGGTGGCGTGGCCTTCAGCATGGATGCGGTCACTGCCCAGTTTGCCAAGGAGGAGAAGGTGGCGGTGAAGGAAGGTATGCGGTTGCTTGCCGCTGAGGAGGTAGGCGTGCAGGTAGAGGATGACGATCAGGATAGTCAGGAAGCAGGCGCTGGTAAGTCTCCCTTTTTAGTTTCTCCATCAACTTGGTTGCTTATTGCTAATGAGTCCTTTTTCTGACTGGACAAGGGGTCAACAAGGCAAGGATAAAGCTCCACTGCAGCCGACTGCTTGATTATACCTGGAAAAACTCCTTTTGTGGATTTGACCGTGTTGTATATGTTAGTCGAAAAATAGTAACATAGCCTTTAGGTTGTAATATTTTGCCACTTGTAATAAATAGTCTTATTTTTGACGTGTAATTCTTTAACTTAAGCTGATTTTGTCGTCTTTTGAATGTTTGCTGTTATTTTGGCATGTCGTACGAGAAATATAGCTATGTATATTTTTGTAATTAAATTGTGTTTGATGTCGGGTTCTGGTTTAAGACATAATTTCATGACCTGCAATGTTAGCGTGTGGTGTGAACAAATTATAGTCATGTATTTGTACATAAAAGAAGAAAATACCGCCTTTCATGTTTTAATCGTAGATGGCAGTCTTGAATATCTTGTATGACCGAGCATGGAATGTAGCCGAATGTCCTGCCACTGTGAGTCCCTACACCCATTGGCGAGTATCTCCTACTCTGTATCATGTACTTTAGGGATTGTTATAGAGGATAGGGAAAAAGCTTTTTAAGTAAAATTGAAATACGTGAAAAGGTAAAACTTCCAATCACGGAAGGCCTTCGATGTGCTTAAGTTCGTGGCAAACGGGTTTTGTAGTCACTTTCCCTAGCTGTGGGTCTTGGAGACATTCGTCACCCATCTTACGCCTCCGCGGGGAGTTAATTCTTTTTTACCACAGCCGCACTTAAGACACATCGGAGCCGAGATCGCGCACAGTAACTACCCGGGCCATTATGGTCCGTAATCGTGGGTATTATTCGATTTACTGTGGCCGGCTAGCGTGGGTGCCGATCGTCAACTGTGAACTGCCCTTGGCTGGCCACACCTTATGTTGGGGCTTATAGTCGGTTCACAGTTGCCGGCGAGCCTAACGCCGTAATGAGCTGCCTCGGCTATAGTCGGCCTTCTCAGTGGCTTATAATCGGCTCATTACAGTTGGCTTTAAGGGCCGTCGCGAGCAATGAGTTAACCCGCAGCAGAGGGATGCTAGAGCAAAAGTGTCTCATTGGCGAGGGCATAGATTCGCATAGTACCTGTTGGGTCTTGTCCAGGTGAAGTTGCGTTGTGGAGTGCTTTGAATAGAAATGCTATATACTCAGGATTTTGTTCAACAGAAAAGGATAAAGTTAACAAGCAGCCAAGATACAAAGGAACAAGTTAAAAAAGAGACAAGGTTTTTTAAAGTGGTTTGGCATGAAAATGCCTACGTCCACTGATTCTCTTTGTTAATTCACTTCATATGGGCAATACAAGTTAAGAAAAGTATCTACGGAGGTGTTGGATGTTCCATGCCCTCTGGAACACCTCTCCGTCCACTGTTGACAAAATATAGGCTCCGTTGTGGAGATCTTTATGAATTACATATGGTCCATCCCAGATTGGGTCTAGTGCTCCGGGGCGAGGGAAGATTCGCTTGAGGACAAGATCCCCTTCCTGTAAGGTACGATGCTTGACTTTGGAGTTGTAGTGTGCCGCCACTTATTTTTTGTGGGCTGCTGCTTTAAGGACTGCATCATTTCTTCTCTCCTCGACTAGATCCAAAGACATGTTGAGGAGCTCTTCATTCTCTTCTGGGTTATAGTGGATCCTACGGTGGGAAGGCACAATGGTTTCAACTGGGAGCATAGCCTCCGATCCGTATGCCAAAGAGAAAGGAGTGCGCCCTGTTGATGTTCTGAAAGATGTGCGATAGGCCCATAGTGCCGTAGGGAGTTCATCCACCCAAGCGCCCTTTGACTTTTCGAGCTTCTTTTTGATCAGAGCTTTCAGAATTTTGTTGACTGCTTCGACTTGTCCGTTTGCCTGGGGATATGCTACGGATGAGAAGCTTTTATGAATTCTGTGTTCTTGGCACCAGTTGGCGAATTCCTCGCTGTCAAACTGAAGTCCATTGTCTGATATGATTTTGAGTGGGACTCCGTAACTGCATAGAACATTTTTGATCAAGAAGTTAATAACTTTTGCTGAAGATACTTTATTTAGAGGTTCCGCTTCCACCCATTTGGTGAAATAATCAACTGCCACTATAGCATATTTGGCCCCGCCTCGGCCCATTGGTAGCTCGCCGATTAAGTCAATTCCCCATATTGCGAAGGGCCAAGGGCTGGTCATCTGAGTAATCTCGGTTGTTGGTAGCCGAGGGATCTTAGCAAATTTTTGGCATCTGTCACACTTCTTGACGAAATCTAAGGCGTCCTTGCTTAAGGTGGGCCAGAAATATCCGTATCGGAGTATCTTTTTCGCTAGCGTTTGCCCTCCGGTGTGATCTCCGCAGCTTCCTTGATGAATGTTGGATAAGATTTCCTTGGCTTCCCTTCCGGCGACACACCTTAACAATGGGTTAGAGAACCCGCGCCGATAGAGGATGTCTCCTTGTATTGTGTAGCGGGACGCTTTCCTCAAGATTTTCTTGACTTCGTTACGCCCGACGGGTAGTGTGCCACTTTGTAGGTAGTCTCGGATGGGAGTCATCCAAGTTACTCCTTCGGTTGCAGCTATCAGATTCACTTGCTCAAAACTTGGGGCCAATTGCTTTGAGATGGTCACTGCCCCGAAGATGGTGGTGTCTCTCACACTTGCTTGTTTTGCTAACTCGTCGGCCTCTCGGTTCTCCTCCCGAGGGATGTGTTTGACTAAGTAGTGGTCCAATCGGTTGAGAAGTAACCTGGTCTTCTTTAGATATGCTATGAGTCGTTCTTCTCGAGCTTGGAAATCTCCTAGTATTTGATTAACAATAAGCTGAGAATCGCTGTGAAGACACAAAGAATTGGCTCCGATCTCGATGGCAATTTCTAGTCCGGCTATCACTGCTTCATATTCTGCGTCGTTGTTGGTGGCAGCGAACTCCAACCTTATAGCATAGTGCAGTTTATTTCCCCTGGGAGTGATTATTACAACACCTGCCCCCGAGCCCTGTTCGTTCGACGCGCCATCCACAAAGAGATTCCATTTGATGTCTCCTGTTATTTCCAATTGCTCCTTATCTTCGTTGGTAGTGAATTCTGCAATGAAGTCAGCCATGGCCTGTCCCTTGATGGCGGTGCGAGGGTGATAGGTGATATCATACTGACTCAGTTCAATGCACCATTTAAGTAGTCGCCCAGAAGTGTCGGGGCGATGGAGCACCTGCCTCAGTGGTTGATCGGTCAGAACTTTGATGGAATGGGACTGGAAGTAGTGACGCAGTTTCCGTGATGTGATAAGTAAACAGTATGCTAGCTTTTCAAGTTTAGGATATCTGACTTCTGCCCCAGTAAACCTTTTGCTGACGAAGTAAACTGGCCGCTGCGTGCGGTTGTCTTCGATTACCAAGGCAGCGCTTAAGGCGTGAGATGATACAGCAAGGTATAAGTATAATTCTTCGCCTTCACTTGGAGTCGAGAGTACCGGTGGTTTCTGGAGGTGTTCGATTAGGTTAAGGAAAGTGGTTAAGCATTCGTCAGTCCATTCGAACTTTTCTTTGTCTTTCTTTAGAGCTTCGAAAAAAGGGACGCACTTGTCCGTTGCTTTGGAGATGAATCGGCTCAGGGCGGCCACTTTTCCATTTAGGCTTTGCATTTCCTTTCGGGTGGACGGTATCTTGATATCCCTTAGCGCTCGGACTTGTTCAGGGTTTGCTTCTATCCCTCGGGCATGAACGATGAATCCTAAGAACTTTCCTGATGACACTCCGAAGGAGCACTTTAGTGGATTCAACTACATTCCATACTGTCGAAGTACCTGGAACATCTCGCCTAGGTGGCTTACGTGATCTTTGGCTTTTCGTGATTTCACTAGCATGTCATCCACATATACTTCCATAGTTCGTCCTATTAGCCCCGCAAACATCTTGTTGACGAGGTGCTGGTAGGTGGCTCCTGCATTTTTAAGTCCGAAAGGCATTACTTTGTAGCAGTATAAACCTCGGTCGGTGATGAAACTAGTGTGGTCTTGGTCGGGAGCATGCATAGGAATTTGGTTATATCCTGAGTATGCATCCATAAAAGATAGGAGTTCGTGCCCGGCTGTGCTGTCTACAAGTTGGTCGATTCTGGGAAGTGGGAAGCAATCCTTTGGGCAGGCGTCGTTTAAGTTGGAAAAGTCAATGCAGGTTCGCCACTTCCCATTAGCCTTTTTTACCAGCACCGGGTTGGCGATCCATTCCGGGTAGATAGCTTCTCGTATGAAGTCATTGGCGAGTAGATTCTTTACTTCTTCATCGAGTGCTGCTGAACGCTCTGCCCCCATACTTCTCTTTTTTTGTTTTACAGGCGCCTTGGTAGGATCAATGTTTAATACGTGGCAGGCTATGTCGGGGGAGATTCCAGTCATGTTAGCGTGTGACCAAGCGAATACATCCAAGTTGTGGCGGAGAAAATCGATGAGTTGTTCCTTCAATTCGGCTTTTAGTTGGGACCCAATTTTCAATAGTCTACTCGAGTCGTGCTTGTCTACAGATATAAACTCCATAGCTTCTGCAGGCTCGGCGGTGGCCTCCTCCTCTTTGTCCTTAGGATCTAATTCATTGAAAGGGTCGCTGGTATATCGAAGAGGAGGGGCTTTCTTTAATTGTTATGCTTCTAGACTTTGTGTGTAGAGGGCAATCTCTACACCCTTCCCTTTATCCTTCCTGTGGTTGTTGCGAAGTTCAGTCACATAGCAGTCTCGAGCAACGTCCTGATCTCCTTCCACTTCCCATACTCCATTGTCTGTTGGGAATTTCATCTTTAGGCACCATGGGGCCAAGACAATTTGGAAGTCAGACAAGGATGGCCTTCCTAAGAAGGCGTTGTAGGCCGACTGGTTTTCTATTAGCACAAACGTTTGTTTCCGTACAGCAGAGCGGGGATGGCTTCCAATCTCAACAAAAAGGTCCAGTTGCCCGAGGGGCATCTTCGCATCTCCAGTGAAGCCATGTAGTGGTTTATCGCAGGGGGATACATCCTTCATTGATAGCTTCATTTTGTCAAATGCATGTTTGAACAGGATGTTTACCGAGCTTCCAGTGTCTACCAGGATTCGGTAGACTTCGGCGGGACCAAGTCAGGCAGAGATGACCATGGGATCCATGTGAGGGTACTGCCTTCCTTCTAGGTCACGCTTACCGAACGTGATGTCATTACTTTCTTTCCGCTTCGGGTGGCGCTCTTCTATAACCGAATTGACATAGTCTTTATTGTCTCTAAGCGACTTTCCGTATCTTTCCATCTCTTTCTAGCTTCTGTCTGCGATGTGTGGCCCTCCTGAGATGGTATGGACCACTATCTTTTCTTAGCTAGAGCTGCTAGCGTTGCGGTTTCCTCTTTCGGCCCCCGGGGAGGGTAGCCTTGGGTTTTCATTGGCAGAAGCTGGGGTCCTGTCCTGACCTTTTACATAACGTTCCAGTTTCTTTCTTCTGATGTGTTCCTCAATCAGATCTCGGAGATGATGGCATTCGTTGGTATCATGCCCGTGAGATTCGTGGAAGCGGCAGAATTTTCCAGACTTCTGTGCATTATCTGATTCCTTCTTGTATGGTGGGCGTTTGTATCTAACTTCGCCTTGGGTGGCAAGGAAGATATTTTCGACGGTCTCGTTCAAAGGAGTGTAAGTGTCGAATCTTGGTCCTGGCCGATATAGGCGCTTTTCTCCCTTCTTGCCCCCAGCATTGTCTTTGGAATCATTTCTTCGAATGTCCCTTGCCACAGCAGGGGCGTTGCCATGGGTTGTCTTATTTTGCTGTCCTGACTGCCCCTTCAATGGCAGCATCCTCAAGCCTCATGTATTTCCCGGCTTCATGGAAGAAATCGGGTAAAGTAGCTGGCTTTTCTTTTGTCAGCCTTCTAGCAAATTTAGTGTCCGGATGCACACCACTGCAGAGGGCCATTAGGATAAGCTTCTCATCGGCATCTTGGACCGCGGCTGCTGCGGAGTTGAATCTGGTTAGGTATTGCTGCAGCTTTTCTCCAGGTTTCTGTTTGACGCTGGATAAGGAATAAGCGTCCTTAGGTTGCTCCACATGAATGCGGAACTGACTGATAAATTTTTCTTTCAGCATTTCCCACGAGCTGATGGATCCTTGGGGTAGATGACAGAACCAGGAGGTAGCAAGATCTGCTAAGAAGAGCGGAAAGCATTTGCACAGTACTCCCTCTGTTGCTCCACTCATGAGCATATGCTGCGTGTACCTCTGTAAGTGTACAACGGGATCGGAGGTTCCTTTGAAGGGTTCCATTGTTGGCATCTTCCATTCTCGGGGGGTGATAGCAATTTCGATACTGCGGGCGAAAGGATTGGTTACCCTAGCGTCTATCCCTCGATCTCTTTGCTCCCGTTGGACACACTCTCTGAATAAGCGTGCCATCCTTTCATCAGAACTTGGAGCAGATAGAAATGAGTTTGGTTCTGTTCTGTGGGATTGATTCCGTCCAGATGACCTGTAGGGATGGTATCGTCTATCATTCCTCATATTTTCCAGTGGCTTCCTTTGATCTTCTGGGAGCATGCTTGGGTCAGCTACAGTTGGCCCTTGCCTTGATCTCCCCCTGTTGGGTTCTGATCTAAGCACTTCCTCGGGTCCAACTTCGGGCTGGACTCTAGCTCGGCCCCGTTCACTGATGTTTCTGTGGTTAGGCAGCATGATAGGCTCAGCTACAGTTGACCTTCGCCCGGTACCTTCCTCGTTGGGTTCGGTACCAAACGTTTCCTCAGGCCTAACTTCGGGCTGTGCTCGGTCTCGGCTCCTACCACGGCTACTTCTGCCGTTAGCTCCTTCGAAGAAGGAAGATCTTTGTTGTCTCTGGGATCCTCCAGACTGGGACTCGCCCCATGATTCAGTGTTGCGGTTGGATTCTCCAGCGTCCCTTAAGCATGACATGAGATGGTCCACCAAGGCTTCCTGCTGGGACGTGAAGCGGTTAGTTACTTCAACCACAACTCTGTCCAGATCTGCTCTAGTAATTGCTGCAGGCTGTTCTGTGGCAGGAGTAGTTGGGTTAGCCTGTTCTTCATTTGTTACTGTTGCTGGAGGAGGACGATTTACTTGATTCGTGACAGCTGGATCTGGAAGACTGCTGGATGCGATGTTTTTTCCTTTGTTAACATCTTTTCTCTGTTTGGGAGGCATGTTTTCCAAGTGGCGGACGATGCTGTTAGGAAAACTCGTTAAGTGGATGAAGCTGTAGCTTCGAGCTTCTAGCTCTCAGTGAAAGCACCAAAAATGTTTGCACAAAAAATGGACAAACACCTCAAAGTTGTATGATTTAGTAGATCTTATGTTATTCTTAGTGATTTGAGCGATTTATGCAAATATATGAAAAACAGGGGCTAAACTGTAAAAAGACACGCAAATTTATAGTGGTTCAGCCAGAATGTGCTTACGTCCACTTTATATGTTATTTCTCTTCTCTTATTCTGATTACAAGTACAAAGCTTTGATACAAGTAAAAGAAAGTTGTTTGAAAGTTCCTTCCGTGCTTGAGCTCTCAAACTTGTCCCCCATTGTTGTACCCCTGCCCCTCTATTTATAGAGTGAGGCTGGGGATAGGGGTCTTGGAGGTATATAGCAGCTGGTGGGCCTGGGCTGCTACAATCTGGCCTGGCACTGCTCTGGCTCGATAGGACTTTGGTTCGGTGGTTGGAGGCGAGGTTTGGACCGGCAATGAGTTGGTTCGGTGGTTGGAGGCGAGGTTTGGACCGGCAATGGGTTGGTCCGGTTGGTTCGGCAGGAGGGCTGGTCCGGTGGGAGATAGGAAGGCTTTGATTCGGTGGGAAACTTTTGGGTGGTCCGGCATGTCTGGTTCGGGGAGACCGGATGAAACATATCCAACACAATTGGTTCCAATTCTCATCATATCATTATGATGGGATAAGATGAGGTTAGATTCTGGTGATTCCATGTGCATGTGTGCACGTTCAGGGGATGTGCACAAAGTAGGATTGTGAACTGTTGGTGTAGGCAACAGAGGAGGCAAATTTGAAAAGGAATCATGAATTTGAGATTAGGATGTGTGTAGATTACTACAGGGGCAATTTTTGTATGGTCAGATGTGAGAGTATTGAAAGTTTGACATTCCCAGTGTTGAGCATCATCTGGGGTTGTTTTGTGTGCATTGTTTCTAACTGTATGGATTGACAAGTCATTATCTTTTGCATGCATGCATTCAGTAGCTGGTTGCTTGTTTTTGTTGTGCTGGGTTATTGCATTAGATTGATGCTCACTGCTGCACTTTTTACTTTTCCTGTGTTTTTCACATTAAATTCATCAGTTGTTTTTTTTCTTTTACCTACTTTTAACTTTGTTCCTTCTGATTCATTTATTTCTTTTCCACTGACATTAACATCCATTCCTTCATAAACTTTTTCTATTTCATCACTTATGTTTTCTTCATCCTCATTTATTTCTCCTTCCTCTATCAAATCAAGGACAGTGTATTTAGTTCTCATGTGAATTTCCTTCACATTCAAAATCCCGTTTATAGTTCATTTTACAATCGGTCTATATTCTTTTGACATTTCCTTCCCAATTTTGTCCTTATCAGTATTTACATTTTTAATTCTTTCTTCTTTAGACTATTCATCAATCGGAGTTACGCTTTTCTTTGCATTTCCTTCCGTTTTCTTATAGCTATTTTTTTCCAAACTCTATTTTGTACCACATATGGTTGTGGTCTGTTAAATTGTTTCTCAATAGCAACATCTGTCTTCACACATTGCATCTCATCTTTCTCAGCATCATTAGCTACCAGTTCCTCTGGATAGGCAAAAACTTGCAGTTCAAGCATTTATGTCCAAATACATTGCAATATGTGCATATATATAGTTTCCAGAGATAAGTTATGTTTATAATATGTGTTGTTCCATCTGCATTCAGGACAGGGAAGGAAGCAACAAGTTCTTGGTTAGGAGATATTTCAATGAAGCATTTTGCATGTTGTATTCGTTGAAGTGATTCAATAGCTTCATCTAAACACACAAGTTTATCCAACCTATTAGCTAACCAATTTATTCCCAACGGAGACCATAGATAAATTAGTATGTTCGAGAGATGCATCCAGATTGGAACTGATCGAATCGACCCACAAACATTGCTGGTTGTAGGATCCCATTGTTTTATTATGAACAGTTTGTTCTTCATTACTATGGGGCCACTTCTTATTATCTTATCTTTATTAGAAGCATCAGATAGAAGAAATAGAAAGATGGATCCATCCGACTTTACTTTTATATTAGCTCTTAATCGTGATTTGCATTTCAAATGCTCAATTACATAAGAGTATGACAATGTCTTATCAAGGAAGAAGCCAACCACATAGTCTTTCCATATTTCTTCACCAGCAGCAATTACAGAAGATGGTGGCATCATGGCATCACCATTAAATGTTAGTTTCAATTGAACATGCATGTACTTACCCACGTTACGAGGAAGGTTCTTGAATAGGGAAGTCCATGCATGTTCAGATGTTTTCGAAGGAGTAGTAGGATGATCAGAGGAGATATGAGAGCTAGAAAGAAGGTTTGGAGATGAGGAAGATAGGGAAGTTGGAATAAGAGAAGACTGGACAGAATCTGTTGGAGTATAGGGGGCAATTAAGGCTGGGCCTGGAGGACGAGAGGGAAGTGGTGGTGGATTAGGTAGATGAGGGATGATGGACGAGGAAGGAAGAGAGGACGAGTTGAGAGGGGACAGGGCGGGAATTATAGGACCAGCTACCATTGAAATTGAAAAAGAAGGGGAGAAATGTGTTTAAAAGTGGTTAAACTGATTTGGGAAATTATTTGTTTTAATTAACGTGTAAAAATAGCCTTTAGGGGCACTGTCTCAGATTTCGACGAAATCAGTTCCATTGGATCCGTAATAGTGAATTATAGTACGCCGTTAAATTTCGGGATGAGTGTATGTATTGTTTGAGCATGCGAGATTGGAACGCGTAGAAGTTAATTTCAGAAATTTATATAATATATTTGGGTTTGAAAATCTATCTTGTGCATATGATTTAACTATATCTTGAGACTAGTTCCATTATGTTCGAACTAAGGATATACCATATAGAACGCCAGGCGGCATGTCTCGATAGGAGTTCGGTATTTTTGCATGTTTTAAGGCACGATATTTTTAAATTTAAAATAATATATATACACTATTTTACACCACAACCTTGCCCATACCTCCAACCGATACTCTCCTCGTCTTGACCATGCCCTCCTTCATTTATAAAACTGGCAACTTCAAACCAGAAGAAAAAGTTCACGTTTTTTTAATTTTGAAACTAAACAATGGCCAAATCCAACGGCTCTTAGCCATTGTCGTCGCTAGAGGCACTTTTAGCCCATGACCCCAACGGGAAAGATGACCGCAACGACGAATAGAAGTCAACCAATGGTGGGATTGTTGATCAATGAATCGAGGTGGCAGCAATCGAGCCTCGTTCGCGAGGAAGATTTTGGGTTTTCGCGTCATTCGTACGCGATTGCGTGCGCGTAAGGGGTTGGTAGTGAGGCGGAGGTCGGCGAGGCAGGTTGCATGGAAGATGTTGATGGTCGTGGTTGAGTGATCGTTAAAAAAAGGGAGAAGGAGCACGTTGCCTGGAGCATGAACGAGATGGGGAGGGAAGGTAAAGTTAGGTTAAAATTTAATTAATTTAAGTAATTATAAATTAATTAATTCAAAAGTTTGTTAATCCATATTAAACTCGTATGAGGTCCAAATTGAATGCGACAAGTCACGTTGTAATCGTATCAACAAAGGCTACACTATGGAACTAGATTGGATGGATTCAGAGCTAGTTGAAATTTTGTGTTAAAATTGAACGTCCATTCAATTTTAATTCAAAACGGAATGTTTGGCGAGACTAAAAATCAAAATGCGTTAGTCACACCATTTTGGTTAACTAGAATATTATATAGTCAATGAAATTTATTTATTAAATGCGAGAATATTTTATAGTTGATTATTATTGACTGTTTGGATGAATTACTAGTTTATATTGTTGGTTTAGATATATTCCCGCCTATTGGAGCGGATGAGATCGTATTACGTTCCCGTGTAAGAGCGGATGACCCTTTGTATACAAATCCTGCCCTGAAGTAGTTGATTTATATTTTTTATGATTATATACAATATGTGATGCAAGGGGACAGGTAATGGGATTCCTCACACTATGGATTTATTTTCATATAAATTGATATATGATATGTTGGATGTTATAATTGATGACATGGAAACGATTTTGATTACTTAGTGCTTTAGTAGCATTGGCCTTATATTTTGGTATTTTAAAATTCCTTAAAATAGTAATTGATTTTGAAAAGGGATTTCAAAGTTATTTTGGAAATTATATATATTTAAATAATTATTCTCAAATTATTTGAAGAAGTAAATTATTTTAAAATCAAAGGTATGATTTTTGGATATTATAAATTAAAAGTTTTATAGAGATTTTCGAATTTTAAAATAAATATTTAAAAAAATCTTAAAATAAGTCCGTCTTTATAATAAAGGGATATGTTTTAAAGGAAAATGGTAATATTTTGATATTAATATTTATTTACCATTTTATATAAAGTAATATATATATATATATATATGATGTATGTGTACACCTATTAAAGATTTTTATTTTACAAATGTGAGATGTATAAGTGTGATAATTTATAAAAGTGATATTTTACAAATGAAGAGAAGATTTGTAAAATTGTAATTTGTTAATAAAAGTATGGATTTATAAACGGTGTTTATAAATTAAAGGAAACTATCGTCATTTAATAAATTAGTGAAATAAATCGAATGGTGGATTTATTATAAGATATGGAATGGTATTTTAGAAAATAATTGATTCTATTTTGGAAATTTAAGGTGAGGGTAAAGTGGGATTGTTAAACGATAATTTTAAATTGAAAGGAATTTATAAAAGAAATTTATACCTATGGGAGCAAGGTAAAAAACGGTTGAAATTATGTTTGAATGGAACTTTATGTATAAGTGAGATTTATAAAGAAATTTTATGAAAGGAAGTTTCATAAAATAGATAAAGAATTATGAATTTAGTTTATAAAATATGGGAACGATTATGTAGAAAGTTAAGTATGGATTTTTATAAAAGAAAAATTATGTTTTAAAAAGTTGTTTATTTATACTAATATTATTTTAAAGTGGTTTATCAATATTTTAATATTTTGAAAAGTTTGTTATTTAAATTATTAATATGGTTTGAAATTAATAATAATTATTTATCAATAAAATTTTGGAAACTAATTATTAGTATTTATAAAAATGTTAAAGATTAATTATTATTGTTTTGTTTAGGATGTTTAGAATTTATTAATTTTTATTTTAAAATGTTTTAAAGTTAATATTTATTTATTTATAATGTTTCCTATTATATAATAATAGCATTTTAAGAAAATGATTATAATTTACATTTTAAATGTTTTCAAGATTTATAAATAGGGTTTTATTAACTGATGTGGATTAAAAGAGGAATCTTATAACATGTTTTGGGAAAACATAAAGGAAGATTGGTTAAAGGATAAAAGAGTTTAATAAATGGTTTGAGATATTTATAAAAGAATTTTAGAAGCTGATTTATACATTTATAAAAGGATTTTTATAAATGGTTTGGTGGATTTATGATGGAGTTATGAATGATTTTAGAATTCAATAAAAAGGGGAAATCTTCCCAAATGTTGGGAATATACTTATACCATTGACATAAGTATATGGATATTTTTTTAAAGTTTTGAGAATAGGGATTTGTGGGTATATATGTATCTTTGTAAAAGTATTTTGGTACAAATATTAACAAAGTGATTTGAGAAACTCAAAGAATTTGTTAAAAGAGTTTTAGTATTGCATGGTGCTTAACCAATGTTGGTTTTCACTATGGAATTATATCCCTGATTGAATGTTTGTTATTCGATAGTTAAATAACCAATTATCGAAATTGGACCATAAACGTAATTTTGGAAATATCTAGGAGAAATACATGAGCTATATGGCACAGTCATCTCCGATGATGATGTACTGTGCGTATAAATCTCATTTCATTCTACTAGGACAATGATAAGGAAATCCGTCCACTAACATGTAGGAGGTGATCTCTGATCTTATCTCTGAATGTTTATTTCCTAAAGAAACGGGGTTGAATTTACCAAAAATTATCGAATGTTCTTTCGAAGAGACCGAGAACAGGTATGTTATCCGAAAACCACTTCGATCCAACGATTTCGAAGTGAAGACATCTTGAAGATAATGGAAATTCAAAGATGGAGCTCCCAAGTGTTTCGTTTAGTCCATGAACGAACTTGTATGGATGAATGCTGATATTACATTGTCGCCTGGAGGGCAATGTTAGCATTCTAAGTGGGAAGTGCTATATAAAGGTAAAACATGACCTTAAGCTTTATCAATCGGGAAATGACAAAAATCGGGCATGCAACCGGGTCCAAGTGGGTCGCTCCCAAATAGGGTATGGTCATTCCAATCTAGATCGGTTACTATCTATTCTTGCATGCTTCGGGGCCCAAGCGGGGTGATCATATTTGGTACTACTAATCAAGTGGTAGGCCAGTCCTATGTGGTAGGGGTACAAGATGTTCTTGTCTGACCCTTGTGCATTTATCTAGAAATGTATCTTCAGAAGGTAGTTCCTTACCTTGCCATAGTATGGAATCCAATCTCCAATATGTGCCTTTACGGTTTTGATTGTAGAACCTAGTATGTTGGAATTAAATAATGTAACAGTTTTGGCTTTGATAAATAAGTATTTGTATTCTAGACATTATTATAAATCAGTGAATTTTCTATAAAATGTTTAGTTATTGTAAGGTAAAAACCCGTACGTATATATGAGCGGCGTGGTTTTATGAGATACTCTTGATTTTAAAGGTTTTTATAACTTAAAAATCCAGTTGGGTGTGTTTTCTCATGCTGGTTTTCCAATCTGACTTTGGTGTTATTTTATTATAATGCTCGGGTCAGACCGACCAAATTTACAGTTTACTTTGGATGCATTGGAACTCAAGGGACGAGTTGGAAGCCTTCGGTCGTATTCACGTATATGTTTATTTCCGGTTCTTTGTTATTGAAATCATCAGCAATTGTGAGGACAGGTTGTTATAACTGCCTAGGTTGATGATTGTGAATTTGTGGTTGTACTCTGATGGATGTATGTATATAACAGTTTCACTTTTGTAAATATCGTTATTGTGAGGTTCTTAATTTCTTTCCTCCTCTTCTTCTCTTCTCTTCATCTTTCTTCTTTCTTTCCCATAACTATCCGTCTTTCTGTTGGGTTGGACATGTGTGGTTTATTGTCAACTTGAATAGGATGGATTAGCGGATCGTTACAGCTGGTATCAGAGCTTAGGTTGAGCGAACACCTAGGCTTTGGTGGGAATTTACTCATTTGAGATAGGGTAAGCAAGACCCTAGGATTAGTTTGAAGTTGTGTATATATATGAGCACGTATTTGCTAGTGATATAAAAAAAATTTATATTGTGTTAGTTAATCTGCTGATTGGCTTATGAATTCTGATTGATACATGGGACGCCACGATATCGATAGGAGTTTCTACACACTTAAACAAGGCAAACTGACACAATATTGTTTTGAGAATTCGTAAATGAAATAATTTTACCAAAATTATATTTTATGTATATAAAGGAATAATTTTTTAGAAATTATTATAATAATATTAGGTTTGTTTGGTTGTTAGAAAATGATAATATTTGATTATTATCATTTGTTTTTAGTCGTTCTAATAAAAGTTGTTATTATTAAAATCTAAACAAATATAAGCATTTGGAAAATGAGTTATATAAGAAACTGAATTTATAAATATGGAATTTGAAATATTGATTATAATTAAAATAATCAACATGTGAAATAAAATTTTATAAGAATATCTATAAACATGATTTGTAGATTAAATGGATTTAAAAACTGAGAAGTTGAGAATTAAAAATCCTGTAGATTTTGAAAGATTGTTTTCAAGGATTTGGAAAGACAATATTAGTATTATTTTTGAAATATTTGGCTAGAAATATTTTTAAATGGAATTTAAAAGAAATAGAAAACACTAAACTCACTTCAGTCGTTGGAAAATAATTTCGATGATGATTGCAGTATCATCGGCATTCATTTTCGAGTTTCTAAATGAGGGTTTGCTACCATTGAAATTTTGTTTTAGTAAAACAAATTTTTTTTAGATTCCAGAAGTGTAATTTGAAATATAGAGCAGTTGTGTATATATATGATTTCAAATAAAACCGGGTGTTTAAAAATCCTGAAATTTTTATCTAAATGTTTTAGAAACATAAGATAATAAGTTTTTTTTGAACTTTGAAGATGGTATGTATAAGAAATAAGTTTACAACTTATGAATTTGAAAGGGATAAGTTAAAACAAATTTCTAAATTTGTTGGATATGTTAAGGAATGAAAATCATAAATGAAGATTGGTAACTAAATTTAACTTAAGTAAAGTTAAATAAATGGGGATAATGAAATTGAATTAAAGTTAAATAAATAGAGATAATGAAATTTAATTTGATTTGAACTGGGATTTAACATAAGCTTATTTGAATAAAATGGATTTTTAAAAGGGAAATTGACTCAAGAAAGATTAAATGAATTGAACTAGATGAATTAGTAAGTGAATTAATTCCACTTAAGCTATAAAATGAATTGATAAAATGAATACGAACTTGAGTTATAAAATGAAATGCAATTTGAGTGATAAAAAGAATTAAGTGTGAACTTAAGTAATTTTTTTATGGAAATGGTCCATAAACAAGTTAGTATGCAAATGAATTGTTGTTAACCTTAAATTGAATTTAAATGGAATGTAAACAAATTAAATGAGAATCAATTGAATGTGAATAAATGAGTGTAAGTAGAATTATTGTGAATAATTGAATTTGATTTAAATTGGATGTAAACAAATTGAATGCAAATGGATTGAGTTTTAATTAATGAATGTAAATCAATTAAATGAAAATGGAATGAAAATTAATTGAATGTTAGTAAAATAAAGGTGGATAAATTGGAAGTGAATCAATTGCATGTCAATAAGAAATGAAAGTGGGTAAATTAGATGTTGACATTTGAAAATGCAAATGGATATGATGGTAAATAAAATTGGATGGATATTATTTGTTTAATAAGTTCTCTTGTTACATTCATGAAATTTTCATCTAGTTATGGTATAATCAATATGTTATATATTGATATTACTTTATGTGTACTTGTTCTCATTGGTTGTTAAGTGATTAGCAGGTGTGGATGGCATATTCTTCGCATTTGGAGCTCGCTTTCGCATTATTTTGGTTGTATAAGCTTGCTCATACTAAAATAAGGTACATATCTCGGATTATATACCGTATTTTTATAGTTTTTCCCTATAGGAAGCCTTGTCCTCGAAGATGAGATGTATATATCTGTGATTATATATATTGTAAATTTTTACGATCGAGCCACGCAAAGGAGACGCTGACAAATTTTTTTGAAAATTGAAGGAGTTACAAAAAATTATTGATAACTAAAATTTGAATTTTGGTGTTATAACTTGGAACAATATTAGTTGGTGTTAGTGAATGAATTTAAAGACTTAGAGATTTTATAATCTATTTTAACAAATTGGTTTTGAGAAGCTAAATGGTTTGGGGATTTTTATTATTTGCTAATTTCGGGGACGAAATTCTTTTAAAGGAGGGGATGTAACGACCCAAAATTTCAGTTAATTAAATCTGAAATATTTAATTGATTTGAAATATTGAAAAGTTAGTTTTATAAGGTAAATAACTTGAATTTCAAATATAGCGATTTATTTGATAATTAATTTGTTGAATTTAATATTAGAAATATTTAAAGTAATTGAAGCTTGGATTTAATTGGATAAAAATGATTTCAAAGCTTATTAAATTCTCTTTTGATAGAGATGATGATAGTAAACTTTTAAATTGGATTTAAAAGTGATTAAACTAATTTTGGAAATTATTCGTTTTAATTAACATGTAAAAATAGCCTTTCGGGGCACTGTCTTAGATTTCGACGAAACCAGTTCCATTAGATCCATAATAGTGAATTATAGTATACCATTGAATATCAGGATGAGTGTACGTATCGTTTGAGTGTGTGAGATCGGAACACGTAGAAGTTAATTTTAGAGATTTATATAATATATTTGGGTTTGAAAAGTTATCTTCTACATATGATCGAATTAGGTCTCGAGGCTAGTTTCATTTTGTTCGAACTTGGGGTATAACATATAGAACGTCAGGCGGCGCGTCTTGATAAGAGTTCGGGATTTTTGGACGTTTAAAGGCACGATATTTTTAAATTTAAAATAATATATATACACTATTTTACACCACAACCTTGCCTATACCTCCAACCCATACTCTCCATGTCTTGACCATGCCCTTCTTCCTATATAAAACTGGCAACTTCAAACCCGAAGAAAAGTTCATGTTTTTTTAAAATTTAAAAATAAACAATGGCCAAATGCAACGGCTCTTAGCCATCATTGCCTCTAGAGGCACTTTTAGCCCACGACCCCAACTGCAAAGATGACAACAACGACGAATAGGAGTCAACCAATGGTGGGTTGTCGATCGATTAACCGAGATAACGGCAATCGAGCCACGTTCACGAGCAAGGTTTTGGGTTTTTGCTTAATTCGTATGTGATCGCGCATGCATGGGGGGCTGCTGGTGAGGCGGAGGTCGGTGAGGCAAGCGGCAAGGCGGACATTGATAGTCACGGTCAAGCGATCAATAAAAAAAAGGAGAAGGTGTGCAATGCCTGGAGCATGAACGAGATGGGGAGGGATGGTAAAGTTAGGCTAAAATTTTAACTAATTTAAGCAATTATCAATTAATTAATTTAAAAGTTTATTAATCCATATTAAACGCATACGAGGTCCAAATAGGATGCGACAAGTCGCGTTGTGATCGTATCAACGAAGGCTACGCCATGGAATTGGATTGAATGGATTCAGAGCTAGTTGGAATTTTGGGTTAAAATTGAACAATGCGTTCAATTTTAATTCAAAACGGAACGTTTGGCGAGACTAAAAATCAAAGTTAGTTAATCTCAACTTTTGGTTAACTAGAATATTATATAGTCAATGGAATTTATTTATTGGATGCTAGAATATTTTATAGTTGATTGTTATTGACTATTTGGATGAATTACTAGTTTATATTGCTAGTTTGGATATATTCCCACCTATTGGAGCGGATGAGACCCTATTACGTTCCCGTGTAAGAGCGAATGATCCTTTGTACATGAATCCTGCCTCGAAGCAGTTGATTTATAATTTTTATGATTATGTACTGTAAGTGATGTAGGGGGACAGGTTGGAAGGATCCAATGGGATTCCTCACACTGTTGATTTATTTTCATATAAATTGATATATGATATGTTGGATGTTATAATTATGACATGGATACGATTTTGATTATTTAGTTCTTTAGTAGCACTGGGCCTTATATTTTTGTAGTTTAAAATACCTTAAAATAGTTATTGATTTTGAAAAGGGATTTCAAAGTTATTTTGGAAATTATATATGTTTAAATAATATTCTCAAATTATTTGAAGAAGTATATTATTTTAAAATCAAAGGTATGATTTTCGGATATTATAAATTAACGGTTTTATAAAATATTTTAAATAGAGATTTGAACCCCTGGTTTTGACGCAATGCCTTCCGCCCATATCCAATTCACTATGTAATAGATATCTGATACCATGTGCATTAGTTTCGATGGAGTCGGAGGTGGAGGTAAGGAGTTGGAAGCCTGGTGCCAAAAGCATTGAAACAAGAAAAAGCATATATATTTGACTTTTTAAACTATTTCTTTGTACCTAACCTACAATGTTTGTCAAATTATGATTGGTTGCAAGTGTTTCTTTTCTAAAAGTACTGCCGATTTTCAGAATATGAATTTGGATTATTTACAAAATACCATTCTCCTTTTTATAAGTATATAAAACATTTAAGTCGCATACCTTAAATAATTTTATATATCCATTAAAACACTTAGGAAAATTCTACAAAAATTCCAGAAAATCATTTTTAATATGTTTTCTAACATATATAAATTTCAGACCCTAAGCCAATATAATTTGGCAGTAATTAATTTTTAACCCAAAATAACATTTTCTTCACTAGAAAATTCATATAAATCCGCATTAATTCAGAAAATTATAAAAATTGAAACCTATTTCTAAATTATCATTTTTGATCTAAATCTAAATACGCAAGGTAATTGGATTTCATATAATAGGTTTTCTAAATCAATTCTCATCATAAAATGCATATAAGGTAGCCTAAATCAGCCTAAATCATCAACAAGTATATATATATATATATACAAATATATATGTCCATTTATCATTCAAAACATGGCAAAATAATTGCAAATACTTTCGGAGTTTATCTAAAACCGAAATCAATAAAAAATATGAGATGTAGACATTATTCATCTTAGCTTTTTGATTAAGGATGTGAAATTTGATCTTGAATAAGTGATTTGATTATTCCACTTGAATTCTTCTTCTTTGCGCTTCCTAATGGTGGTCGGCCTTAGCTCTGTATTTTTTATTTTTGAAAAATGAAGTGAATGTGACTGTTGAGGGGTTAAGGGTTTAGGGTATAAGGATATGCCTTGTTCCTATTTTGCACTTGCATATTTCCTAATCTTTTATTCTCTTTTCATTCTTTAGTTCACTTATTTAACATGGCACGGCTACCCCTTATTTAATCAAAAATCTCAATCCATTAATCATCTTACATTATTTTAATTAATTTAACTAATTAAATATCCTAAATAATGTTACTAAAAATATGGGGTGTTACAAACACCCAAGAATAGTTTTTGTAAAGAAGTAAATGAAGAGAAGAAAAATTAAAATGAGTAAATGAATAAGTAAGCAACAAAGAATAAGCAACAATAAAAGATATAGAGGTTTATAGTGGTTCGGTGTTGTATGCCTACATCCACTTTTAAGATTATCCTTTTATTACTCTCTTGTGAATCTGATTACAATAGTAGAACAAAGCTAGCACTTGAGTGGAGTCTAGAGTAACAAGGAGCGTAAAGCCCCTCAAAATGAACCAGTAAATCGGTATTAATAAGGTGAGACAACGAGATATTTCACCAAGATTTTGGCAGAAGGCTCTCCAGGTCCATATGGGCTTTACCATAATGATCGGTGTTCATAACTTGTTGTTTTGGAACGATGGGTATAAATTATATCGATCGTTATTTTTTCCTCTGATTGCCATGTGATCGTTTGTGGGTGGTATCAAATGCCTCTAAACCTTGTTCCTAAAATATGAAGTCATTCTGAGTTGTCATTTCTGAGATATGGATCAATCGTTGTCATATCTAGGTTGCTTGCTGGGTTGCATCGATCGCTAGGAGCGATCAGCATAAAACGACCGGTATTCCTTGAACCTACAATGTTTGTCAAATTATGATTGGTTACAAGTGTTTCTTTTCTAAAAGTACTGCCGATTTTCAGAATATGAATTTGGATTATTTACAAAATACCATTCTCCTTTTTATAAGTATATAAAACATTTAAGTCGCATACCTTAAATAATTTTATATATCCATTAAAACACTTAGGAAAATTCTACAAAAATTCCAGAAAATCATTTTTAATATGTTTTCTAACATATATAAATTTCAGACCCTAAGCCAATATAATTTGGCAGTAATTAATTTTTAACCCAAAATAACATTTTCTTCACTAGAAAATTCATATAAATCCGCATTAATTCAGAAAATTATAAAAATTGAAACCTATTTCTAAATTATCATTTTTGATCTAAATCTAAATACGCAAGGTAATTGGATTTCATATAATAGGTTTTCTAAATCAATTCTCATCATAAAATGCATATAAGGTAGCCTAAATCAGCCTAAATCATCAACAAGTATATATATATATATACAAATATATATGTCCATTTATCATTCAAAACATGGCAAAATAATTGCAAATACTTTCGGAGTTTATCTAAAACCGAAATCAATAAAAAATATGAGATGTAGACATTATTCATCTTAGCTTTTTGATTAAGGATGTGAAATTTGATCTTGAATAAGTGATTTGATTATTCCACTTGAATTCTTCTTCTTTGCGCTTCCTAATGGTGGTCGGCCTTAGCTCTGTATTTTTTATTTTTGAAAAATGAAGTGAACGTGACTGTTGAGGGGTTAAGGGTTTAGGGTATAAGGATATGCCTTGTTCCTATTTTGCACTTGCATATTTCCTAATCTTTTATTCTCTTTTCATTCTTTAGTTCACTTATTTAACATGGCACGGCTACCCCTTATTTAATCAAAAATCTCAATCCATTAATCATCTTACATTATTTTAATTAATTTAACTAATTAAATATCCTAAATAATGTTACTAAAAATATGGGGTGTTACAAACACCCAAGAATAGTTTTTGTAAAGAAGTAAATGAAGAGAAGAAAAATTAAAATGAGTAAATGAATAAGTAAGCAACAAAGAATAAGCAACAATAAAAGATATAGAGGTTTATAGTGGTTCGGTGTTGTATGCCTACATCCACTTTTAAGATTATCCTTTTATTACTCTCTTGTGAATCTGATTACAATAGTAGAACAAAGCTAGCACTTGAGTGGAGTCTAGAGTAACAAGGAGCGTAAAGCCCCTCAAAATGAACCAGTAAATCGGTATTAATAAGGTGAGACAACGAGATATTTCACCAAGATTTTGGCAGAAGGCTCTCCAGGTCCATATGGGCTTTACCATAATGATCGGTGTTCATAACTTGTTGTTTTGGAACGATGGGTATAAATTATATCGATCGTTATTTTTTCCTCTGATTGCCATGTGATCATTTGTGGGTGGTATCAAATGCCTCTAAACCTTGTTCCTAAAATATGAAGTCATTCTGAGTTGTCATTTCTGAGATATGGATCAATCGTTGTCATATCTAGGTTGCTTGCTGGGTTGCATCGATCGCTAGGAGCGATCAGCATAAAACGACCGGTATTCCTTGAACCTAAGAATTTTGACCTGTGATCATTTTTGTGGGCTCCACCCTTCAATATATTGATGCCTTGAAAGTTTCAAGTGAATTAGGCTGGTAGATTTTGAGATATTGATCGATCTTTGCTAATTTGAGCTGTTTTATGGATCGTTCTAGATCGATCCATATAAATCCTTACTTTGTCCATAGCTCGAGCATATGAACTCCGATCGATTTGAAATTTGGAATGTAGCTTTACGGGGCTATGCCTATCACACCATACTGAGTGCACTTTGATTGAGTCCAAGTCTGGATCTGCTCGACCCTCGTCCATATTATCGTATACAACTGATTCTCAAGGCTGGTAACCATCCATTTCTAGCCAAGTTGATGATACCACGGCTTTTCCAATAGCCGGGATACCATTTGCCCCCCTAAAGTATGTCCTGTTTGAACATGACATGCTTTGAACGATCGTGAGCTTCGATTGTCGTAAAGGATTCCATCCAATTTATTGAATGGTCATTACCTTTCTACTAAGTCATTTTTTGCTAAGGGTCGTGTCTCCTTCTATTCATTACGACTATTGGTCAACTTCTAATAGTATAAATGCTAGATCATGGCTTGTCGATGATCATCTCATTGTTTTTTGGTGACTATCAAGCCACGATAAAAAGATTTTGATCTTTCTTCGGTTGATTCCAGGTGTGAATTCAATTTCTGTTGATTTCTAAAAATTGAACTCTAGAACGTATAATGGTTCGTATATGCATTTATACCTGACCCCTGATCATGATTGCATGTCCACGGGTTGTTGTAAATTTTCAAAGTTACTTCTTGTTTTGTATGAACGACCATAACTGATCGTTTATCATTGAATAGAAATTTGGATCGCTTTTGTACACTCGTTCTTTTTTTAAAAACAAATGATCAAGGCCATTCATTATCACTGAATGGATTTTCATACCCACCTATTTACGATCGTCCTTGTGCGATCATTGCCATTTTCTATATGTACATTTTCCTTTTCTTTTTGAATCTAGGTTGATTGTTACTGGATATAGCTAAATTTCATATCGTTTTGGAAAGATCGGTGTAAAAAACGATCTTTATGATGGCGTTTAAGGAATAATTGGCTCTACATCTGGGCCACAAACGGTCGGCCTACATCTCCATATATAAGCATTCCACTTAGTCATCCTCTTTACTTTCCTTACTTCGTATCATTTTCGTATCGTTCCATCTTTTGTCCAGAGAGAAATGATCCATCTCCTCCATCACTCCAAAAAATGATCCGGGTTTTCTGAAACAAGAATTAATCCCTCTCCATACTAACCATTGCTGTACTTGCTCCTTTAGATCTCACCTCGATTTGAATTTGAATCTGTCTTCTTTTCTTCAGATCTCATATTTAGGTAGAATGATTCAAACTTGCTTTATGATTCGAGGACGAGAATTCGAGTGCCGTGAATTTCATGGTAGTTAGTTTAGTTGGTGGAGTCATCTAATCTGAAACAAGTTGGAGAGGACAGGAATTGGGGAAGATGGTGTTGCCGAGCAATGGAAATGATGTAGATCGATGCATGACGTTCGTCCTTGGACGATCGGTAAAGCTTTGGACCTAGATGACTCTATAGTGGGTGATGGCGATGACGTATCGACTGTTATGGAGCGATGTTGACATTTGGGTGTTTAGCGATCATCTTTGAAAGATCGGTGGTGCTCTAGAGTTAGTGCATTTTGAGGAATGGCCAGTATGGAACCATCGATAAGAATGAGTTGATCAGAAACGATCGGTAGGACTGGGCCTAGGAACGATCGGTGGGAGTGAGGCTTGAACAATCGGTAGTGAGGCATGGGGAACGATCGGTGAAGCTAAAATGAATGATCGATTGTATGCACATGAACCTTAAAAGTGGAAATTAATTAAACAAATTTCAACCCAATGATGAGCTTCCGCCTTGCATATTCAAATGATCTCATATGACTTGCATAGGACTTGAACTGCATATTCGGTAATATACGACATTTGACTTTGATATGAACCAATGCCTTTCGCTATTCTCTTAGAGCTCATCAGTGACTTGAACTTTTACTTGCTGACAATTGATCGTAAAGCTTAAATTGAGTCGTTCCCTAATGACCGTAGAGAAATGGTTGACAAGGTCAGAAATGATAGTCATTCCGGTCGAACCTTGAAGTTTTGTCGTCTTTTCCATCTTTAATTTCATACAACTTATTGCTGTATTGTATAGAACTTCACCGCACCACAATAGCAATCACTATGCACTAGGGGGTATAGATTACTTTATCTAATCATGATTTTTACTAAGTTTAATAACGATGGGTTCTAGATGTTCTGGGCATCTTGCAACATGCCAGCTGGATCATCTTCAAAGCAAGATAATCCTGACGTGGAATCAAGTTCTACAACTGATTCTAATAGTCCATCCCCTAGCCATCATTTAGAACAACTGGAAAGCGCAATCCCATGGTTTGATTTTTCCTCTACAGTTCCATTCTTCCACTAGAAGTAGTCGATTCTGCTCCCGACACTCTAGAGAATGTAGTTTTTGTGGAGGATCCTGCTTATTCCATAGCCTCTAAAATTAAGGAAGACGCTTTTCTCTAAGTCTACGTAAGGCATGGAATTCCTTTTGACGATGTATTGGTTCTGTCACAGGATGATAGGGCTTATGGACCTTCAAAAGGTTATACGGCGTGTAATAAATTCATGTGCTGGATCAGATGCATCCCGCCATTTAACTCATACATCCGGGAAATTCTCCATTATCTAAGGATAGCTCCAACGCAGCTTCGTCTGAATGACCATGCTCCTCTTAATTGTATTTATACGGTATTTATGGAGTTCTTGTATCGTCCTCCGACCATCGATGACATTCAATTCATATTCTCTTTCAAGTGACGGACATGGAGTCTTTCGTTCATATTTCTTGAGTCAGCGAAGAAGTGTCAGATTCTAACTAGTGCATGGAATAAATTAAGCATTTTTAAAAGCGAGTGGTTCTTTGTTGATGTCCTCCTGGTTTTGCTCGACAATGGCTGGAAAGACGTAAGTGTTATCCATAACTTTTATGTTAGCATGGAAAACTGATATCCAGGCGGTACTCCTTACTAAGTGATCCTTTTTACAGGCACCGTCAGACGGCCCAATGGTAATCTTTATGAGGAGGCGGTCACGACTCTTAAAAATGTGCCACATGAAGATAGGAACATCAAATATCTTTTCATGGATGAATGCCTTGTTACTTTTTGTTTGATAGAAGAGGGCCCCAATGTAAGGCTAACAAAAGTTTCTCAAACTACAAGGGTATGACCACGAGTTGCACCGGTCAAAGGGGTAATCGAATTGATCCCGTCGTGCCCTTAGCTCTGGATGCTCAGGAATCCACCGATATTGACGTCGAAGGAGACAAAGGCGATGTGCCCGGTCGCAATGATGATGGATTTAGTCTTGGAGTCGAGGTCAGGTCCTTGTAGATCTCACAGCCTTCGGCTCTCGATAGAGGGAGAAAGAAAACATTTTTCATAAATTTCACAAAAGTCGCCTTTTTGATCAACTTAAGTCGTCGATGACACCTAAGGTTGTTCAAGACGAATCCTCTTCTCAACCATCGGAGCGTTCAAGTATGTCGCTTGATTCTTTGACTGGTCTGCCAATACCATACGACCTTGACACTTTCCACTTCACTGACGTGAGTGATGATGGGTTTGGAATCTCCCACCAGAACTGGCAATAAATTCCAACTTCTAAAGTGGAAATTACTCCTATGAGCAAAGCCACTACATCTGGTCCATCAGGGGGAAACACAAGGACACTTGCACACACTTGCACCCCTCAACATTGTATTGTGCTCAACTTTTGCCCTTTAATGCTTAAAGTTGGTTATCTTTTGTTTTCCTTTGCAGAAATGATGGTGAAGAAAAGGAACATGTTTGATTCCCTTCGGGATATACACCACCAATCCTCTAGTTCACACTCTAGCTCGTACGTCAAGGTGGCAGTCGAGAGTATGATGATTTTAGTTATCGCTTTGGTCAGGACCACGGTCATCAAGATAGGAGTGACAGGGATAAACCATCTCAAGATAAGCATCGATCAAGATCTAGGTCCCTTCCTCCAAACGATTCCAACAAGCCAATTGATTATCGAGATGCAACTATCGATCCCTCTCATAGCCCCCTTCCATTTCAGTTCCTCCACGGCCTTTATTTCCTTCTCATTCTCAATGATCTAGTGATCGTCATTGCCATAGTGAACATGTTACTACCCACATGCCCGACAAGGAAGGCACTGGAAGTCAAAATCGCTGCCGAAGATCCTATGATCGATCCAGTTGCCCGCATGGCACAGTTTCAAGAAGAGTTTCCAAACCTATGTTTTGAAGGGTTCTTTTTCCTTCCTAATCTGAAGAGGGTCCCATACCATGTCCAAAAAATGACTATCGACTATGTAACTGATATCCAGAAGCAGTACCATAAATGGATGAAAGCAGCGGAGAAGATGTCGAAAGTATCTTTGGAGCATGCGGCGAAATTGAAAAGTTAAAATGCCAAGAAGCTCAGAATAAAAGAATTATCGATACTTTTGGTAAACTAGCTAGAGGCTTCTAGGACTTCTCAAGAAGAGCCGAGGGTAAAGCTAATGCTACATCAAATCCATTGAGGGGATGAAGTCCAATCATCTAGATATGGTCTATGTGTTGCATCATTGAAATCTAGAAATCACACTGGAGAGAGATACATCTTAAAGTAATGAATCTATAGCCTTGAAGGGGATAGAGAAATTCAAAGCTAAGCTCGAGTACGCAAACAAGGAGAAAGATGATGCTCAGAAAATTGCTCAAGATGCTTGTGATGAATTGGTGAACATTAGACTTGAGAGAGGTATGGCCATTGAAATGGCCAAAGATATTAATGCACTCGTTTGGCGCGAAGTAGAAGCTGCCAAGGATAAGGTTAGGGAAGAAATAATGAACGAGCTCGACCCGCTTCTTATTTTTTACAGCAACAATGCTCTCAAGCATAGAAATCTAACATGGCTTGGCGATGATTAACTCTACCAGCTATGGCGTGCGTAGGAATTTCTTATTGTAGAGGAAAAGAGAATCCTTAACACAAAGGAAATCGACCAGTCGAGGCTTGAAGGCGAAATGCTATTGGGCGGTGAATCCAAAACATTGTATGATATCCAACTTACACTTTAGAAAGAATCTACTACTGCCTCTTTACATGAAGTGGGTGAAGGACCCGAGTCGGCACAACCCGATGTTACAACTGAATTTCGCCTAGCATCCCAGGCTATTCCAAGCTCCATGGTAGATTCTTCAACCATCCCCAAGTATGATCCGGACAAGCCTCAGCTTTCTCCAATTCTTGAACACATTTCCGAGGGTATTTTGGCTCAACTTGGGAGCCACAATAAGGAAGGTATTTTGCTGGCATCTTCCGTCTTTCAAAAGGTGGGGGTGTTATCAGTTTATATTTCTAATCTTTTTGCCTATTTTTCCTCAACTTTAAATCCGTCAGGTGTCATTCCCCTACCTTTGCAAGAGCCTCAATTGGGATCACAGGCGGCCGTGATGGAATCCATTAAATTAACAACTTCAGCTGTTACTCAGGGTGCTTAAGAAGAAACCTTCGTTATCGATGACCAATTCATGGAGGCACTGTACAAGGAAGGAGGCATCCTACACCATGAAATTCTATTTGATGAGGATGTCATAATCACAGGCTCTTCCAACCTTATTGATGAACTCAGCATGAAAGCGCATGTAGAGAAGAAAGAGTTGTTGAAAAAGAAGGCGAAAGCTGAGCCTGTTGATATGAATTTCAATGAGTCGATTCCTATCCCGCTTTAGATAATCCCGCCTGGCAGGACAATTCCCTGAGAAGAGGTCTCCCATGCTTTCGGTTTTGAGAGTGCTTTGATCCCTCCTATTTATAAAGATTATACCACCTCGATCCCCATAACTGAAGATGTTTCTTCGAAGAAAAGCTGAGGCAGAAAAGGATCGAAGAGAGGATCGGGTGGTAGTTCGGATGGAGCCACTCCCAAAAAACCAAAGAAGGAGAGAAAATCCAAGAAATAATCATTGGGTTGATGTGATGAGTAAATAGCTTGGATGGCTACCTTTTCTTTTTGTTGGTTATGTTTGTAAGGGTATGACCCCCACTGTTACTTCTCATTTTAGATAAACTTGTATTGGGAACAACAAGGTTAGTGTGAATAAGAATTCTTTTATTCTTCTGTAGAATTCTTGTACATGCTTGTTTAAAGGATCGAGCTATTACGTTTTCCATTTAATGTATTTGTGATTCGTTGCTCGCTGGGTCGAGTATCGATCTGATTTATCCATCCCAAGGCCTCCCTGGGCTCTTGGCTCGATTCATATCAAACATTGGGCTCGAGCCTTAGTGTTACGCTGTCGAATTCAGCGGTTTGAGTAATTATACTCCTGCCCCTAGTCTCAGGTTAGCAGAGTTAGATAGTGGATGGTCGAACTCCATCCTTAGGGAGTTTATACTGCTTCTGTCAATTTCAGGCTGAAGTTTATGGAATAGTGAATGGACGAACTGCACTCATCTATTTGTTTATACTCATATCCGCACTTTGTGGATAAAAGTTAGTTAGTGGGTAGTCGGATCACACCCCTTTTTTATTTCGTTTATGCTCATATCTGCACTCTGGGGATAAGAGTCATTTCATAGGTGGTTGGTCACACCCATTTAGCATTTATACTCATATCCGCACTCTGGGCCATGAGTTAGTTAGAAAACTGTCGAGTTCAGTTCTCTTTGGTCAGCCATTTTTCCCTAAGTATGGGGTTTGACTCAACAAGTGACTGGTCGAACCTCAATCACTTTTGATTTATGTTGGACCCATCGAACAGTGGGATTTAGTAGGTCATCTATCACAATTAACATGTACTACAACGATAAGTCACAGATATAATAGAAAATTCAAATCTCTATTGCTGAATGGAAAGAAATGACATGATTTTTCTTATTAAATATTTGAAAACCCAAATGCTAAAATAAATCGTGATTTTAAAAACAACTAAGTGAAAAGGAAATACCTATGTGAAATAGTGTCGTAAATGCTTGCTATTCCACGCCCTTGGGAGTGTGGTGCCATCAACAGTTGCTAGCTTGAAAGTTCCCTCTCCAAGCCTCTACTCAATGACATACGGTCCTTCCCAGGTTTGATTCATATGCGACGGGGTAGGAAAAACCTGTTTTGAGATAAGATTGCTGATTTCAAAAGTTCTAAGTTGGACTTTAGTGTTGTAATTTTAGGCGACTCGGTGTCAGTGTGTAGCTGCCCTCAAATCAGCTTCCTTATGCTACTCATCTATAAAGTCTAGAGATTCCAAGATGAGATCTTTATTTATTTTGGGATCGTAGTGAGTCACTTGAAGAGAAGGAACTTTGAGATCAATAGGAATAATAGCCTTGGAACTGTAAATGAGGGAAAATTAATGGAGTAAGTGCTATTGAGAGTTCATCCACCCACTTTCCTCTAGCCCTTTCCAAATGCTCCTTTAGAATGGATTTTATGATTTTGTTCACAGCTTCAACTTGCCCATTCGCTTATATTAAATTATAACCACTGTTATAATTTAATATTACAGATAATAATCAAAACCACGGTTGTTACAGACGCCCCCTTATAAAATTTGCATCCTCGCAATTTCTGGAGGAGAGCTGTATTCAACATAAATTACTTCATCAAGCAAAAGAAAGATAAACAAGCTCGAGTTTAAAATTTCTCACTCTCAACACAGGATGATAGAAAACCAAGATAAGATTGCTCGATAAATTCTATGGTTTCCCAAGTGTGATTACTGGGATTAGTGGATCATTGAATATCTTCAAGCAAAACATCATGATTTTGAAGGTGTCTCACCTTCGAAACAAGGACATAGATAGGATGCTCCACAAAAGGTCAATCGAGTGAGATTGATTTTTCAGAAGCTTCTTAAATAGAGTCGGGATTTAGCACAACTTTACCCCGGACTCCACTCAACAAGATAATTATCGACATGACCTTCCGTATGACAAAAGGAACCATACCAATATCAGATTGACAACAATAAAGAAAAGAAAATTCGACGGGATGTGGTTTCTCCAAAGACCACCAAACTCAAATGACTGCATAAAAGCACATCGTTAGATAATTGCACAAGGCATGACAAACTCAAGGAAATTACTAAACAAACATTTTTTTAAGGTTTCAAAAACCCAATTTCTTTATTCTCAAATTCCCAAACTTCAATATTTCGAAAATTTTCAAAACTTCTTACTAAAATCCAATTTAATCTCAAAACTCTTAATTTAAAGTTGATAAAAAAAATGTTTCACTCTTAAATTCTACCATAATATATTTCAGTTTGAAACATATAATTTCATACTAAACATCAACTAAATTATATTCACAATATAGGTAGAATGCACTTGACTATTAAGAAAACAAGTTATTTCAATTTCAAACTTGCTGTAATAATCTTAAATTTTGTCCCAGCAAAACACAAAATCTAAAAATACTTATAAAATGAAAGTTGTTCTACTAAGTCTCTGCTTTCCAGCGATATAAAGATCATAAAAATCGGATTCACGGTTTGAATGTTATGCTAAATTTACTTTTAGCTTAAACCTTAGAAAATCTCTTATAGGACAGAAATGACCATCTACTTTCAAACCCATTTTAGACTATGAAAAATGCAATATTTTCTAAAGTAGTAAAATGAAAATATTTCAAACTAATGAATTATTTCTTTTTATGATGATTACATAGAATTGATCGTAATTTTTATGTCTTAGCTTTTCGGGGAAAAAGAAGATCACTTAATAAATGATTTAGTAAAAAGCTTGTTGGAATGTGGATTGAAATTAAAAATGGTTTGTGAAAAATTTCAAAATATAAATTGATTTGAAAGATGAAGGGTGAGGGACTACTGCAAATCTTTTCTTAATACGATACCGATGGCGGAAGTCTTTGAATTCAGCAATGTCAAATTGAGTCCCATTGTCTATTGATATAATTCATGGAAAACCAAGTCAACAGATGATATTTCAGACAATGAAGTTAATTAATTTCTCGGTTGTAATAATGGCTAAAGGTTCTGCTTCGGCTCATTGGGCGAAGTAATCAACTGCGAAAATACTGTAAATAGTACCACCTTTAGAGATGGTAAGGAACCAATAATATCTATACTGCACATGGAAACGACCATGGGTTGATCATTTATGGAATTTCTATCAGCGGAGCTCTTGAAACTTTTGCATATATCTGGCATTGGTCACATCACCTTACATAATCAGCAGTATCTCGATTAACAGTCGGCCAATAATACCTATGACGGAGCCCTTCCAGTGTAATCGCCACATTCCCCTTCATGAACTTCCTTTAGGACTCGTTTTATTTTATCGTGAGTGATACACCGGAGAAGGGGAACGAAGAAACCCTCTCTGTACATAACTCCTTCCTGTATGATATATTGTGAAGGACTTTTCGCTTTTCATTCCTTCGTTTGGGAAGAACTCCCTATAGAAAATAGTATTTAATCGGAGTCATCCATAATTCCTGATCAGGCTCCATCTCTAATACCCAGTCAATTTCCATCAGGCTTATGCTTGGAGCATTTATACCTTGACCGAAACCAAGCTCATTTGTTGTGCATCCTCGGTGCTAGCAAACTTTGCCAATGAATTAGCCTCTCTATTTCGATCCCATGGAATGTGCGTAACTCCATAATACTCAAAGTTAGTCAACAACTCTTGGACATGGGAAAGGTATGGAGCAAGTCGTTGTTCTTTAGCTTGGTAATCTCCCCTAACTTGGTATACTACCGATTGTGAGTCGTAAAATATTTCAAGAGACTTTATTCCCAGTATCTAGCAAGTTTTAGTCCAGCAATCAGAGCATCATACTCAGCTTTGTTGTTTGTTGCAGGGGAATTAAGCTTTAAAGCATAGCAAATTGACCGATCTTTGGGAGTTACAAGCACAATCTGTAACGACCCGATATTTTGGACCATTCGCATCCATTATAAGTGTATAGGTAGACACTCATGACGGAGTTGAATTGCTCAAAATACCGCGTTGTTAATTTAAATTGGCAAAACTGAACATATACAGTAAATAAATAATCACAGAACACAGACACAGAGTAATAATTTGCAGCGGAAATAAAAGAGATAGTAGTTCATGAAGCTACTATATTAATGTATAAGTTACATCAGAGTTAACCAGATACAACGGAAGAGTAATACGATACATCAGATACAAATCAGAATACATCACTGGAATCATCGAATACTGAAAGCAGAATAGATGGCTGGATCTTCAAGCAAAGCTCCAACTCCAAAGGTGAGTCTCGAATACTGGTACACTCAGTCTGACCCGAGCGTAAAGCAAAAACACAAGACACTCAAGTCAGGATTAACATTCTTATATCAATAAATCCAACTCAAGTGAAATAGCAATTGAAATACAAGTAACTCAAAGGATGTTTGGAATAACCATCCTTTAAGGATCCGTTAAACTATCTACTAGGTAGTAATGTACGCTAAGTAGATAATGTCTATCAGTAATAATAAAATATCAAAATAGCGTTAAGTCATGGCCCATTCCACCCTTAACACATTTTTATTCCCAAAAGCATATACAAGACCGTAGTTTCCCCAAAACCGGAAGTCACCAGAGGGCAATCCATATACTAAAGGTACAAATCAAAATCGTAGTGGTCGCGCATAAATGGAATACAAGTATGACAAGGCACATGAGGCAATACCCAAGGTAGTGATACTACCGTTCGCCTGATCCGGACTGGTGAGAACGCAACGCCGCAGCGCCCGCAACACCGTGAAACAACACTCCCAAAATCAAGGGTGCACCAATCGACAACAAGTATAAGTAGTTTGAAGAAGTGTGTCCACTTGAGGTAGCTAATCCTCCACTGGCCCGGCACAGCTCCTGTTTTATTCATTTCCAATTTGACACAAGTGTCAAGGCTATCCATTATCGTTCTCTTTCTTCAGTCATCACGAACATCATTCCAACCACTTCATTCTGGATCATCACTCCGCGTATAGTTATTAAAGTGGTTTTCGGTTTAGATAGAGAGTATATCCATAACCGAATTCCGGTCTCTTTAATAACTTCCGTAATTATTTCACCGATTGGTCGTTTATTTATTTCAAAACCAAATCAATTTCAATTTCAATCAGAGTTTATAAATCAACATTTCGTTTGTCTTTCTAAACCAATTTCCAAAATTTACGTTTCAAAACTTACAATTTACCGTTTCCAAATCTTATAGTTCAATTTCAATCTTTATATTGAAAACAATTCAAATATTTAAAACACTTCAAATATTGATTCAAGTTCGTATATCAGTTTCATTCCGAAATCATTTAAATTAATTTAATTTAACATTTAAATCAATTTAAATTCATTTATCGATTTCATTTAATATTCGTAAAGTAAATTTATCATTCAAAACAATTCTATTAAATTTCCAAATCATTAAATCAATTTCTTAAGTTCAACTTCATTAAAACAAAACTTACAATTTTGAATTAAATTAAATTCGTCAAATCAATTCTTTCAATTTCAGGTCTTACATTAATTCCAAAAATATCACATTTCATTTCTTGTCAAAGAAATCCAATTTCACTTATTTACTTTCTTAAATAATTTTCCAAAACTTACTTAATAAAGAAAACTCAATTTCAATTATTTGCGAAGTAAAATTCACTTATTCAAAAATTCAATTTTTCTTATTAAAGAATTTCAATTCAATTTAATCATTAAATAATTTAATCTTATTTAAGTATTAAATAATTCAAAATTTAATAATTAAATAATTTCAAAGTTTAATAATTTCAACTTAATTCAATTTCAAACTTAATTATTAAATCATTTCAAGATTTAATTCAATCATTTCTCAAATTAAACAACATTCTTTCATCAATTACATTGTTAATATTTTGTTTCAGATTATTAAATATTAACATTTTCCTTTCATTAAAATTCAAGTTTCAACCTCATTTCAAAACCTTATTATTTATTCAAATAAAATCTTCATTTTATTTTTAAATCAAATTATTGACCAATCGGGTTTTATTTAATTTTCTTTTCTAGGTCAAAGTTCAATTTGGGTATTTATCATTTCAACCCGATTCCAATTCAATTCAAAATCAAAACATAGCAAAGGGAACTTGCAGTATGATAACTGGGATGGTGTCAAAGTAAATAAACAAGCAATAATGACAATCAATAACAATCCAATAATCAATTCAAATAATCCCGAAATAACCGTATTAATTCGCATTGTTATTTGTATGAATTAATATAATTATTTCTAGAATCTACACTATCATTTCATGTAGATCAAAGATTATTACATTACGGGTTTCACTTGTCATCTATTTACAATTTCATACATCATCAATTTAACAACATACATTCAGTGGTTCAAAGTGTAATTAAACAAATCCTACGTGTCAATAAATTTAACAGTTAAAGGGGTCATATTATACAAATGTCAGTTAATCAAATTTAACATTTAATTATCCTATATCAAGTTCAATTGCGTACTATTTATCATTTTAACATTAACAATTTAACGTCCAATATAAACATCAACAATCAATCAATTATCAGCCAAACTGTATTATCATCGCATAAATAATTAACAGATGATGGTGTCAGATGTCACAGGTGAACTGATACAGGCAATAGCATATATAACAGTGTAATTAACTAACAGCAGCATATTTCAATTGTCGTTTCAATTGAAATCAAATTTAATAAATAAAAGAACGTTAATCGTGAGTGATTGCTCACCTTTCGAGGCTAGAGAGAATTTTGACAGCAGAACAAGCAACGAATTCAGGTACGAATCTCAAAGCAAAGCTAAATAGGCACGAATTCGACGATCAAAGCTGGTAAATGAGGAATCGAAGAAGAAATTAGAATCAGTTTGATAGAACCAGCAATCATATGTATTTTATTATTATTATTTCATGAAATCAATATTGAATTTAGTTTTTTTTTAATTAAACACATATGTTAATATCAATCCATATACACTATTTTTATATTAAAATCAAATTTAAAACCCAAATTACAACAGTACAACCATATGTATAATCGGACCCGACACACCAAAAGTAAAACTGATATATACATGACCAAATTTGCAAATATCACCGTATAAAATAGAATATATCACCGTATAAAATACTTGTAACCAAACTAGGAAGATTCATTGTAAAAACATAAAATATGGTACCTTAACCTTATAAGCATAGTAGACTTTACAAAAATGAAGTAAAATGCATATACAGTAACTTAACTCAATTATCACCCATACTTTAGCTGTTTTAATATAATATATATATATATATATATATTTATACCTGTTAATGGAAAAAGGAATCTATAGCAAAACTTAAAACATAAATATAGTTCCTCTATACTATTCATACTATATCACGGCAGACAAATAATATATGCTTTACAACACAGATCAGATCTTGATTTTTATCAAAATAATAATATTATTATTATTATTAGATAACAATATACGTATAAGCTTACACATAAACCCCAAGCTATTTTTATATCTATGCAAACTATGATTATATATATATATAACAAGAGATTATAAACTACTTATATAACTAATATATAGATTTCCAACATATTCTGCTAAGTCATTAGCAGCAACTAACACATACAAGACATATATAACATATAACTAACAACAGCTTTATATTATAAAGTACTATTATAACTTATATAACAACCGAATATGCATATACCTATAGAAATGAAGAGGTGACTTCGGCTGCAGCTGTGAAATGGAGAGGGGCCGAGTGTGGTTGAGCATGAGAGAAGCGAGGTGACGATGCCAATGGGTCTTGTTTTTCTACAAGTGGGTTATCGGGTTCGGTTATGTGGTTGCGCGGTTGATGAGTATAGGCGATGGGTCAGAGCAGTGGAAGGCTTGCAGAAATGGAGGAAGAACATGTTGGCTTGGGTTCGAGGAAGGATAGTGAGAGGGGTAGCGGGATCGACTCGGGCTGGTTTCAGGTAGGGCGGGGCAGAGTACGGCGGTGGAGTTGCGTGGAGGACGGTGGCTGTGGTCTCGGCTGAGTTGAGGGCGGAAGGCTGGCCGAGGGGAAGATGCGGCAAGTGGAGGTAGGCTTGGGCGTGAATGGTGCTTGTTGGAGGTGTTCGACATGAGAAAGTCAGGCCGAGCTGTGGAGGATGGTGCGGGAAGTGGCGACAGCGGCATGGGGAAGGAGGTGGTTTGTGTGTCATGAAGAGAGAGGGGAGGGAGCAGGTCGGTGGGCTCACGCATGGAGAAGGGATGGACGGTGGTCAACATGCGAAGGTGGAGCAAGCTAGGGTGGTGGAAGGCCGGTGTTGGAGGTGGGCTGATGTGATGGTGGTTGCGTGAGGTTGGCTCGTAGGAAAGAAGAAATAGAAGTGGGTTTGGGAAAATGAAGGGGACGCATGGGTTTTGAGGAGGTAGCAAGCAACAATCTAACTTTATACATATATTTCTCTTTTTAGGCAAGCTTAGGGGCTGAAGGAATAAGAAGAGAAGGAGATACGTGAGAAGAATGGGTGGCTTCAGTTTCTTTTTTTTTGATACCCCTTTCCCTTGAATGAATGTACAACAACCGTGGGAAACAAAGTCAATAAAGGTGGAACAGTGGGAATAACAAAAGGTTGGAAGCTGAAAATAATAATTATTGATGACGTTTGATTTCCCGGTGAATAGGTGAATGGTCAAAAGGAAACAAAAGGCAAATGACTGAATGTACGTTGGGAATTTAATGTTCACTAGAAGTCTAAACGCTAAAAGTTTGAAACCGATACGATTGACCGTTTTTCCGATTTCTGCGACGTGACACACTTCAAAACACAGAATAATTATACCGTAAAGATCAGCACGACGAGACGATCAAAACGGTATACATATGTCAGTGGCACGATGAAAAAAAAAAATTCGAATTTTCTATTGGCGGAAAATGCAAGAAAAATGCAAGAAAATAAGACCGACGGAGCCAAAGATGTCCGAATTTGGAAAACCGACAAACTAACAACTTGCTCAGAAGATGGTTTAGAATTTTTCTATGTAAAAATATTTAAGTTTCGAAAATGTTTTATTTTCATCGCTTTTTTTTACTGATTAAATTGAAGTAAATTTACGCGCGAAATAAACTTTCATATTTTCGGACGAAAATTTACCAGTTGCTATGTTTAATTAGACGCATTCCAAATATCAAATTTATATTTCAAAATTTTATCGTTTAAAATTTTACAAAATTTCTACTAATTACGTTATTAAAACAGCTAAAATTTACGGGTCGTTACACTCTCCCCCACTCAAAACTTTTCGTCCCCGAAAAGGAACGATGTAGGAGAATAGAAACAACCAGAAAGAAAAACAGATTTGAAATACAAAATAACAATTAATTTAAACCATATAAATTCAAATTTAAATTAATTGATATTCAATAATTGATTTAATCCATTTGATTTTACTAAAATCGATATTAACTATTTCTAAATTCATTATCTTATTATCCAATTATCTTAAATTTACAATTTCTAAAACCATAAATTTGAATAGTCTTTTATTATAATCATATTTTTTTTTCAATAATTTAAATTCTTCTTTATTCCAAATTACTGTTAAATTTATTCTACTTAATATATCTTATCACATATATTTAATTCATATAAATTAATTTAAACCATAAAAGTTTCGATTCAAATTAATTTACATCTACTAATTGCTTTTAAATTCAAAGTATTTTCATATGTTGATCTAATTTTAATTTATTAATTAACCTTCAAAACAAAATTTATTTTTCAATTATCTTATTTTTCTATTTATCTCTATTAACATTTTATAATTAAAATTTAAGTGTATAACATTTGTTATAACCACTCAAATTTTATTTATAAATTCAATTTATCTTATATATTATCCAATTACATATTCTACTTCTGAATGATTTAGGTAAGTTGTATTAGAATGCAGTTGAACAATATACAAATAAAATTTTCTAATTCAATTATTCAAGTTTAAATTTTTATCCAAATTTTTGGTTTTATTTATAATTAAAATCATCCTTTAACAAAATTTAAGAATTAGATTTCCGATTAACTTTAAACAATTTAGAGATATATATAATATATTTATCAAATCAAATTAAATTTTAAAATAAGATACCCATATATATATATTAATCAAATTATACTGAAGAAATTTAAATCAAAATATTTTTTAAAACAAAACCATAGCAAAGCTACATAATAGTATCTCCACTTCGAAACTCGAAAATGAATGTCGATGATGCGGCCGCCATCACCGAAATTATTTTCCAGCGACAAAGAGAAGAGCACTGATTTCAACATTTAAAAATTCTTTGGAAACGATTTCTATTCGAAAGTATTTCCAATAACATATACTTTAAAAATTTTAAAAAACCAAAGTTCGAAATCACCGGAAACTAATAAATTCTCAAATTTCTAAATTAAATTCATTTCAAATTCCAATCAATTTATAACCAAGTTTATAAATTCATTTATTTATATTATGCAATAGTCAATGGTTTACAAAACAATAAATGAAAATCAAATATTATTATTTCAGACAACAAATTCATTAACAATTTAATTTCAGAAAACTTATATTTATATATAATATAATCATACAGAAATTTTATTTTATTTATCAAATTTGAAAACAATATTGTGTCAGTTTGCTCTGCTCAAGTGTTTTGAAAATCCTATCGATAGCGTTGATCAGACGAATCGATCGAAAACCCAAATCAACATCAACAACTCAAGCAACACAATAAAAAAAACATTTTAAAATTAATTTACAAATACACTTCCCCTCTTAATGATACAATAATGGATTTCAAAGCAAGGATAGAGATTCAAATTTTTTTTTGATAGACTTAAATCAAAGAGAATTTCGATTCGAAGATAGGTTTGAAACAGAAGATAAGATAATTCAATTACCACAATCGGGAGATGGATGAGTTTATTTAATTCACGGGCAACCTTAACCGGGTCGTCCGTAACTTGAAAATAAGATTGGTGTAGAATTCCGAGGTAAATCGATATTCGATCTCAAGAATTAGAATTCAGGTATAGCAGGAGATAGATAGCATCGTAAACCGAGGATACAGAAATCTCCGGTAAATTGATGCCTATTATAAAGGAGTTTACTCCTTTACGAATCATTCTAAGATTGACGAGACCGCCGATCTATTATAGATAACATTCAGAATGGAGTTATGGGATGCTCCATGATTGAAAGAAGACGAATAGTGAAGGACACGAATGAATTTCGGAACCGAGGGGAACGTTCCAAAATTCAAAGGAATTGAGTCAAAGGAAGAGATTGAAACTCGAATGAGAGTGATTCTGCAAATATATTTACCCTATATGTTAAGTTTTGCCTAGAGCTACCAAAGCTCTGATACCAACTGTAACGACCCGATATTTTGGACCATTCGCATCCATTATAAGTGTATAGGTAGACACTCATGCCGGAGTTGAATTGCTCAAAATACCGCGTTGTTAATTTAAATTGGCAAAACTGAACATATACAGTAAATAAATAATCACAGAACACAGACACAGAGTAATAATTTGCAGCGGAAATAAAAGAGATAGTAGTTCATGAAGCTACTATATAAATGTATAAGTTACATCAGAGTTAACCAGATACAACGGAAGAGTAATACGATACATCAGATACAAATCAGAATACATCACTGGAATCATCGAATACTGAAAGCAGAATAGATGGCTGGATCTTCAAGCAAAGCTCCAACTCCAAAGGTGAGTCTCGAATACTGGTACACTCAGTCTGACCCGAGCGTAAAGCAAAAACACAAGACACTCAAGTCAGGATTAACATTCTTATATCAATAAATCCAACTCAAGTGAAATAGCAATTGAAATACAAGTAACTCAAAGGATGTTTGGAATAACCATCCTTTAAGGATCCGTTAAACTATCTACTAGGTAGTAATGTACGCTAAGTAGATAATGTCTATCAGTAATAATAAGATATCAAAATAGCGTTAAGTCATGGCCCATTCCACCCTTAACACATTTTTATTCCCAAAAGCATATACAAGACCGTAGTTTCCCCAAAACCGGAAGTCACCAGAGGGCAATCCATATACTAAAGGTACAAATCAAAATCGTAGTGGTCGCGCATAAATGGAATACAAGTATGACAAGGCACATGAGGCAATACCCAAGGTAGTGATACTACCGTTCGCCTGATCCGGACTGGTGAGAACGCAACGCCGCAGCGCCCGCAACACCGTGAAACAACACTCCCAAAATCAAGGGTGCACCAATCGACAACAAGTATAAGTAGTTCGAAGAAGTGTGTCCACTTGAGGTAGCTAATTCTCCATTGGCCCGGCACAGCTCCTGTTTTAGTCATTTCCAATTTGACACAAGTGTCAAGGCTATCCATTATCGTTCTCTTTCTTCAGTCATCACGAACATCATTCCAACCACTTCATTCTGGATCATCACTCCGCGTATAGTTATTAAAGTGGTTTTCGGTTTAGATAGAGAGTATATCCATAACCGAATTCCGGTCTCTTTAATAACTTCCGTAATTATTTCACCGATTGGTCGTTTATTTATTTCAAAACCAAATCAATTTCAATTTCAATCAGAGTTTATAAATCAACATTTCGTTTGTCTTTCTAAACCAATTTCCAAAATTTACGTTTCAAAACTTCCAATTTACCGTTTCCAAATCTTATAGTTCAATTTCAATCTTTATATTGAAAACAATTCAAATATTTAAAACACTTCAAATATTGATTCAAGTTCGTATATCAGTTTCATTCCGAAATCATTTAAATTAATTTAATTTAACATTTAAATCAATTTAAATTAATTTATCGATTTCATTTAATATTCGTAAAGTAAATTTATCATTCAAAACAATTCTATTAAATTTCCAAATCATTAAATCAATTTCTTAAGTTCAACTTCATTAAAACAAAACTTACAATTTTGAATTAAATTAAATTCGTCAAATCAATTCTTTCAATTTCAGGTCTTACATTAATTCCAAAAATATCACATTTCATTTCTTGTTAAAGAAATCCAATTTCACTTATTTACTTTCTTAAATAATTTTCCAAAACTTACTTAATAAAGAAAACTCAATTTCAATTATTTGCGAAGTAAAATTCACTTATTCAAAAATTCAATTTTTCTTATTAAAGAATTTCAATTCAATTTAATCATTAAATAATTTAATCTTATTTAAGTATTAAATAATTCAAAATTTAATTATTAAATAATTTAAAAGTTTAATAATTTCAACTTAATTCAATTTCAAACTTAATTATTAAATCATTTCAAGATTTAATTCAATCATTTCTCAAATTAAACAGCATTCTTTCATCAATTACATTGTTAATATTTTGTTTCAGATTATTAAATATTAACATTTTCCTTTCATTAAAATTCAAGTTTCAACCTCATTTCAAAACCTTATTATTTATTCAAATAAAATCTTCATTTTATTTTTAAATCAAATTATTGACCAATCGGGTTTTATTTAATTTCCTTTCCTAGGTCAAAGTTCAATTTGGGTATTTATCATTTCAACCCGATTCCAATTCAATTCAAAATCAAAACATAGCAAAGGGAACTTGCAATATGATAACTGGGATGGTGTCAAAGTAAATAAACAAGCAATAATGACAATCAATAACAATCCAATAATCAATTCAAATAATCCCGAAATAACCGTATTAATTCGCATTGTTATTTGTATGAATTAATATAATTATTTCTAGAATCTACACTATCATTTCATGTAGATTAAAGATTATTACATTACGGGTTTCACTTGTCATCTATTTACAATTTCATACATCATCAATTTAACAACATACATTCAGTGGTTCAAAGTGTAATTAAACAAATCCTACGTGTCAATAAATTTAACAGTTAAAGGGGTCATATTATACAAATGTCAGTTAATCAAATTTAACATTTAATTATCCTATATCAAGTTCAATTGCGTACTATTTATCATTTTAACATTAACAATTTAACGTCCAATATAAACATCAACAATCAATCAATTATCAGCCAAACTGTATTATCATTGCATAAATAATTAACAGATGATGGTGTCAGATGTCACAGGTGAACTGATACAGGCAATAGCATATATAACAGTGTAATTAACTAACAGCAGCATATTTCAATTGTCGTTTCAATTGAAATCAAATTTAATAAATAAAAGAACGTTAATCGTGAGTGATTGCTCACCTTTCGAGGCTAGAGAGAATTTTGACAGCAGAACAAGCAATGAATTCAGGTACGAATCTCAAAGCAAAGCTAAATAGGCACGAATTCGACGATCAAAGCTGGTAAATGAGGAATCGAAGAAGAAATTAGAATCAGTTTGATAGAACCAGCAATCATATGTATTTTATTATTATTATTTCATGAAATCAATATTGAATTTAGTTTTTTTTTAATTAAACACATATGTTAATATCAATCCATATACACTATTTTTATATTAAAATCAAATTTAAAACCCAAATTACAACAAGTACAACCATATGTATAATCGGACCCGACACACCAAAAGTAAAACTGATATATACATGACCAAATTTGCAAATATCACCGTATAAAATAGAATATATCACCGTATAAAATACTTGTAACCAAACTAGGAAGATTCATTGTAAAAACATAAAATATGGTACCTAAACCTTATAAGCATAGTAGACTTTACAAAAATGAAGTAAAATGCATATACAGTAACTTAACTCAATTATCACCCATACTTTAACTGTTTTAATATAATATATATATATATATATTTATACCTGTTAATGGAAAAAGGAATCTATAGTAAAACTTAAAACATAAATATAGTTCCTCTATACTATTCGTACTATATCACGGTAGACAAATAATGTATGCTTTACAACACAGATCAGATCTTGATTTTTTTCAAAATAATAATATTATTATTATTATTAGATAACAATATACGTATAAGCTTACACATAAACCCCAAGCTATTTTTATATCTATGCAAACTATGATTATATATATATATAACAAGAGATTATAAACTACTTATACAACTAATATATAGATTTCCAACATATTCTGCTAAGTCATTAGCAGCAACTAACACATACAAGACATATATAACATATAACTAACAACAGCTTTATATTATAAAGTACTATTATAACTTATATAACAACCGAATATGCATATACCTATAGAAATGAAGAGGTGACTTCGGCTGCAGCTGTGAAATGGAGAGGGGCCGAGTGTGGTTGAGCATGAGAGAAGCGAGGTGACGATGCCAATGGGTCTTGTTTTTCTACAAGTGGGTTATCGGGTTCGGTTATGTGGTTGCGCGGTTGATGAGTATAGGCGATGGGTCAGAGCAGTGGAAGGCTTGCAGAAATGGAGGAAGAACATGTTGGCTTGGGTTCGAGGAAGGATAGTGAGAGGGGTAGCGGGATCGACTCGGGCTGGTTTCAGGTGGGGCGGGGCAGAGTACGGCGGTGGAGTTGCGTGGAGGACGGTGGCTGTGGTCTCGGCTGAGTTGAGGGCGGAAGGCTGGCCGAGGGGAAGATGCGGCAAGTGGAGGTAGGCTTGGGCGTGAATGGTGCTTGTTGGAGGTGTTCGACATGAGAAAGTCAGGCCGAGCTGTGGAGGATGGTGCGAGAAGTGGTGGCAGCGGCATGGGGAAGGAGGTAGTTTGTGTGTCATGAAGAGAGAGGGGAGGGAGCAGGTCGGTGGGCTCACGCATGGAGAAGGGATGGACGGTGGTCAACATGCGAAGGTGGGGCAAGCTAGGGTGGTGGAAGGCCGGTGTTGGAGGTGGGCTGATGTGATGGTGGTTGCGTGAGGTTGGCTCGTAGGAAAGAAGAAATAGAAGTGGGTTTGGGAAAATGAAGGGGACGCATGGGTTTTGAGGAGGTAGCAAGCAACAATCTAACTTTATACATATATTTCTCTTTTTAGGCAAGCTTAGGGGCTGAAGGAATAAGAAGAGAAGGAGATACGTGAGAAGAATGGATGGCTTCAGTTTCTTTTTTTTTTGATACCCCTTTCCCTTGAATGAATGTACAACAACCGTGGGAAACAAAGTCAATAAAGGTGGAACAGTGGGAATAACAAAAGGTTGGAAGCTGAAAATAATAATTATTGATGACGTTTGATTTCCCGGTGAATAGGTGAATGGTCAAAAGGAAACAAAAGGCAAATGACTGAATGTACGTTGGGAATTTAATGTTCACTAGAAGTCTAAACGCTAAAAGTTTGAAACCGATACGATTGACCGTTTTTCCGATTTCTGCGACGTGACACACTTCAAAACACAGAAATAATTATACCGTAAAGATCAGCACGACGAGACGATCAAAACGGTATACATATGTCAGTGGCACGATGAAAAAAAAAATTCGAATTTTCTATTGGCGGAAAATGCAAGAAAAACGCAAGAAAATAAGACCGACGGAGCCAAAGATGTCCGAATTTGGAAAAACGACAAACTAACATCTTGCTCAGAAGATGGTTTAGAATTTTTCTATCTAAAAATATTTAAGTTTCGAAAATGTTTTATTTTCATCGCTTTTTTTTTACTGATTAAATTGAAGTAAATTTACGCGCGAAATAAACTCTCATATTTTCGGACGAAAATTTACCTGTTGCTATGTTTAACTAAACGCATTCCAAATATCAAATTTATATTTCAAAATTTTATCGTTTAAAATTTTACAAAATTTCAACTAATTACGTTATTAAAACAGTTAAAATTTACGGGTCGTTACACTCTCCCCCACTCAAAACTTTTTGTCCCCGAAAAGGAACGATGTAGGAGAATAGAAACAACCAGAAAGAAAAACAGATTTGAAATACAAAATAACAATTAATTTAAACCATATAAATTCAAATTTAAATTAATTGATATTCAATAATTGATTTAATCCATTTGATTTTACTAAAATCAATATTAACTATTTCTAAATTCATTATCTTATTATCCAATTATCTTAAATTTACAATTTCTAAAACCATAAATTTGAATAGTCTTTTATTATAATCATATTTTTTTTCAATAATTTAAATTCTTCTTTATTCCAAATTACTGTTAAATTTATTCTACTTAATATATCTTATCACATATATTTAATTCATATAAATTAATTTAAACCATAAAAGTTTCGATTTAAATTAATTTACATCTACTAATTGCTTTTAAATTCAAAGTATTTTCATATGTTGATCTAATTTTAATTTATTAATTAACCTTCAAAACAAAATTTATTTTTCAATTATCTTATTTTTCTATTTATCTCTATTAACATTTTATAATTAAAATTTAAGTGTATAACATTTGTTATAACCACTCAAATTTTATTTATAAATTCAATTTATCTTATATATTATCCAATTACATATTCTACTTCTGAATGATTTAGGTAAGTTGTATTAGAATGCAGTTGAACAATATACAAATAAAATTTTCTAATTCAATTATTCAAGTTTAAATTTTTATCCAAATTTTTGGTTTTATTTATAATTAAAATCATCCTTTAACAAAATTTAAGAATTAGATTTCCGATTAACTTTAAACAATTTGGAGATATATATAATATATTTATCAAATCAAATTAAATTTTAAAATAAGATACCCATATATATATATATATAAATCAAATTATACTGAAGAAATTTAAATCAAAATATTTTTTAAAACAAAACCATAACAAAGCTACAGAATAGTATCTCCACTTCGAAACTCGAAAATGAATGTCGATGATGCGGCCGCCATCACCGAAATTATTTTCCAGCGACAAAGAGAAGAGCACTGATTTCAACATTTAAAAATTCTTTGGAAACGATTTCTATTCGAAAGTATTTCCAATAACGTATACTTTAAAATTTTTAAAAAACAAAAGTTCGAAATCACCGAAAACTAATAAATTCTCAAATTTCTGAATTAAATTCATTTCAAATTCCAATCAATTTATAACCAAGTTTATAAATTCATTTATTTATATTATGCAATAGTCAATGGTTTACAAAACAATAAATGAAAATCAAATATTATTATTCAGACAACAAATTCATTAACAATTTAATTTCAGAAAACTTATATTTGTATATAATATAATCATACAAAAATTTTATTTTATTTATCAAATTTGAAAACGATATTGTGTCAGTTTGCTCTGCTCAAGTGTTTTGAAAATCCTATCGATAGCGTTGATCAGACGAATCGATCGAAAACCCAAATCAACATCAACAACTCAAGCAACACAATAAAAAAACATTTTAAAATTAATTTACAAATACACTTCCCCTCTTAATGATACAATAATAGATTTCAAAGCAAGGATAGAGATTCAAATTTTTTTTTGATAGACTCAAATCAAAGAGAATTTCGATTCGAAGATAGGTTTGAAACAGAAGATAAGATAATTCAATTATCACAATCGGGAGATGGATGAGTTTATTTAATTCACGGGCAACCTTAACCGGGTCATCCGTAACTTGAAAATAAGATTGGTGTAGAATTCCGAGGTAAATCGATATTCGATCTCAAGAATTAGAATTCAGGTATAGCAGGAGATAGATAGCATCGTAAACCGAGGATACAGAAATCTCCGGTAAATTGATGCCTATTATAAAGGAGTTTACTCCTTTACGAATCATTCTAAGATTGACGAGACCGCCGATCTATTATAGATAACATTCAGAATGGAGTTATGGGGTGCTCCATGATTGAAAGAAGACGAATAGTGAAGGACACGAATGAATTTCGGAACCGAGGGGAACGTTCCAAAATTCAAAGGAATTGAGTCAAAGGAAGAGATTGAAACTCGAATGAGAGTGATTCTGCAAATATATTTACCCTATATGTTAAGTTTTGCCTAGAGCTACCAAAGCTCTGATACCAACTGTAACGACCCGATATTTTGGACCATTCGCATCCATTATAAGTGTATAGGTAGACACTCATGCCGGAGTTGAATTGCTCAAAATACCGCGTTGTTAATTTAAATTGGCAAAACTGAACATATACAGTAAATAAATAATCACAGAACACAGACACAGAGTAATAATTTGCAGCGGAAATAAAAGAGATAGTAGTTCATGAAGCTACTATATAAATGTATAAGTTACATCAGAGTTAACCAGATACAACGGAAGAGTAATACGATACATCAGATACAAATCAGAATACATCACTGGAATCATCGAATACTGAAAGCAGAATAGATGGCTGGATCTTCAAGCAAAGCTCCAACTCCAAAGGTGAGTCTCGAATACTGGTACACTCAGTCTGACCCGAGCGTAAAGCAAAAACACAAGACACTCAAGTCAGGATTAACATTCTTATATCAATAAATCCAACTCAAGTGAAATAGCAATTGAAATACAAGTAACTCAAAGGATGTTTGGAATAACCATCCTTTAAGGATCCGTTAAACTATCTACTAGGTAGTAATGTACGCTAAGTAGATAATGTCTATCAGTAATAATAAGATATCAAAATAGCGTTAAGTCATGGCCCATTTCACCCTTAACACATTTTTATTCCCAAAAGCATATACAAGACCGTAGTTTCCCCAAAACCGGAAGTCACCAGAGGGCAATCCATATACTAAAGGTACAAATCAAAATCGTAGTGGTCGCGCATAAATGGAATACAAGTATGACAAGGCACATGAGGCAATACCCAAGGTAGTGATACTACCGTTCGCCTGATCCGGACTGGTAAGAACGCAACGCCGCAGCGCCCGCAACACCGTGAAACAACACTCCCAAAATCAAGGGTGCACCAATCGACAACAAGTATAAGTATTTCGAAGAAGTGTGTCCACTTGAGGTAGCTAATCCTCCATTGGCCCGGCACAGCTCCTGTTTTAGTCATTTCCAATTTGACACAAGTGTCAAGGCTATCCATTATCGTTCTCTTTCTTCAGTCATCACGAACATCATTCCAACCACTTCATTCTGGATCATCACTCCGCGTATAGTTATTAAAGTGGTTTTCGGTTTAGATAGAGAGTATATCCATAACCGAATTCCGGTCTCTTTAATAACTTCCGTAATTATTTCACCGATTGGTCGTTTATTTATTTCAAAACCAAATCAATTTCAATTTCAATCAGAGTTTATAAATCAACATTTCGTTTGCCTTTCTAAACCAATTTCCAAAATTTACGTTTCAAAACTTCCAATTTACCGTTTCCAAATCTTATAGTTCAATTTCAATCTTTATATTGAAAACAATTCAAATATTTAAAACACTTCAAATATTGATTCAAGTTCGTATATCAGTTTCATTCCGAAATCATTTAAATTAATTTAATTTAACATTTAAATCAATTTAAATTCATTTATCGATTTCATTTAATATTCGTAAAGTAAATTTATCATTCAAACAATTCTATTAAATTTCCAAATCATTAAATCAATTTCTTAAGTTCAACTTCATTAAAACAAAACTTACAATTTTGAATTAAATTAAATTCGTCAAATCAATTCTTTCAATTTCAGGTCTTACATTAATTCCAAAAATATCACATTTCATTTCTTGTTAAAGAAATCCAATTTCACTTATTTACTTTCTTAAATAATTTTCCAAAACTTACTTAATAAAGAAAACTCAATTTCAATTATTTGCGAAGTAAAATTCACTTATTCAAAAATTCAATTTTTCTTATTAAAGAATTTCAATTCAATTTAATCATTAAATAATTTAATCTTATTTAAGTATTAAATAATTCAAAATTTAATAATTAAATAATTTCAAAGTTTAATAATTTCAACTTAATTCAATTTCAAACTTAATTATTAAATCATTTCAAGATTTAATTCAATCATTTCTCAAATTAAACAACATTCTTTCATCAATTACATTGTTAATATTTTGTTTCAGATTATTAAATATTAACATTTTCCTTTCATTAAAATTCAAGTTTCAACCTCATTTCAAAACCTTATTATTTATTCAAATAAAATCTTCATTTTATTTTTAAATCAAATTATTGACCAATCGGGTTTTATTTAATTTTCTTTTCTAGATCAAAGTTCAATTTGGGTATTTATCATTTCAACTCGATTCCAATTCAATTCAAAATCAAAACATAGCAAAGGGAACTTGCAGTATGATAACTGGGATGGTGTCAAAGTAAATAAACAAGCAATAATGACAATCAATAACAATCCAATAATCAATTCAAATAATCCCGAAATAACCGTATTAATTCGCATTGTTATTTGTACGAATTAATATAATTATTTCTAGAATCTACACTATCATTTCATGTAGATTAAAGATTATTACATTACGGGTTTCACTTGTCATCTATTTACAATTTCATACATCATCAATTTAACAACATACATTCAGTGGTTCAAATTTAACATTTAAAGGGGTCATATTATACAAATGTCAGTTAATCAAATTTAACATTTAATTATCCTATATCAAGTTCAATTGCGTACTATTTATCATTTTAACATTAACAATTTAACGTCCAATATAAACATCAGCAATCAATCAATTATCAGCCAAACTGTATTATCATCGCTTAAATAATTAACAGATAATGGTGTCAGATGTCACAGGTGAACTGATACAGGAAATAGCATATATAACAGTGTAATTAACTAACAGCAGCATATTTCAATTGTCGTTTCAATTGAAATCAAATTTAATAAATAAAAGAACGTTAATCGTGAGTGATTGCTCACCTTTCGAGGCTAGAGGGAATTTTGACAGCAGAACAAGCAACGAATTCAGGTACGAATCTCAAAGCAAAGCTAAATAGGCACGAATTCGACGATCAAAGCTGGTAAATGAGGAATCGAAGAAGAAATTAGAATCAGTTTGATAGAACCAGCAATCATATGTATTTTATTATTATTATTTCATGAAATCAATATTGAATTTAGTTTTTTTTTTAATTAAACACATATGTTAATATCAATCCATATACACTATTTTTATATTAAAATCAAATTTAAAACCCAAATTACAACAAGTACAACCATATGTATAATCGGACCCGACACACCAAAAGTAAAACTGATATATACATGACCAAATTTGCAAATATCACCGTATAAAATAGAATATATCACCATATAAAATACTTGTAACCAAACTAGGAAGATTCATTGTAAAAACATAAAATATGGTACCTTAACCTTATAAGCATAGTAGACTTTACAAAAATGAAGTAAAATGCATATACAGTAACTTAACTCAATTATCACCCATACTTTAACTGTTTTAATATAATATATATATATATATATATATATATATACCTGTTAACGGAAAAAGGAATCTATAGCAAAACTTAAAACATAAATATAGTTCCTCTATACTATTCATACTATATCACAGCAGACAAATTATATATGCTTTACAACACAGATCAGATCTTGATTTTTTTCAAAATAATAATATTATTATTATTATTAGATAACAATATACGTATAAGCTTACACATAAACCCTAAGCTATTTTTATATCTATGCAAACTATGATTATATATATAACAAGAGATTATAAACTACTTATACAACTAATATATAGATTTCCAACATATTCTGCTAAGTCATTAGCAGCAACTAACACATACAAGACATATATAACATATAACTAACAACAGCTTTATATTATAAAGTACTATTATAACTTATATAACAACCGAATATGCATATACCTATAGAAATGAAGAGGTGACTTCGGCTGCAGCTGTGAAATGGAGAGGGGCCGAGTGTGGTTGAGCATGAGAGAAGCGAGGTGACGATGCCAATGGGTCTTGTTTTTCTACAAGTGGGTTATCGGGTTCGGTTATGTGGTTGCGTGGTTGATGAGTATAGGCGATTGGTCAGAGCAGTGGAAGGCTTGCAGAAATGGAGGAAGAACATGTTGGCTTGGGTTCGAGGAAGGATAGTGAGAGGGGTAGCGGGATCGACTCGGGCTGGTTTCAGGTGGGGCGGGGCAGAGTACGGCGGTGGAGTTGCATGGAGGACGGTGGCTGTGGTCTCGGCTGAGTTGAGGGTGGAAGGCTGGCCGAGGGGAAGATGCGGCAAGTGGAGGTAGGCTTGGGCGTGAATGGTGCTTGTTGGAGGTGTTCGACATGAGGAAGTCAGGCCGAGCGGTGGAGGATGGTGTGGGAAGTGGCGGCAGCGGCATGGGGAAGGAGGTGGTTTGTGTGTCATGAAGAGAGAGGGGAGGGAGCAGGTCGGTGGGCTCACGCATGGAGAAGGGATGGACGGTGGTCAGCATGCGAAGGCGGAGCAAGCTAGGGTGGTGGAAGGCCGGTGTTGGAGGTGGGCTGATGTGATGGTGGTTGTGTGAGGTTGGCTCGTAGGAAAGAAGAAATAGAAGTGGGTTTGGGAAAATGAAGGGGACGCATGGGTTTTGAGGAGGTAGCAAGCAACAATCTAACTTTATACATATATTTCTCTTTTTAGGCAAGCTTAGGGGCTGAAGGAATAAGAAGAGAAGGAGATACGTGAGAAGAATGGGTGGCTTCAGTTTCTTTTTTTTATATCCCTTTCCCTTGAATGAATGTACAACAACCGTGGGAAACAAAGTCAATAAAGGTGGAACAGTGGGAATAACAAAAGGTTGGAAGCTGAAAATAATAATTATTGATGACGTTTGATTTCCCGGTGAATAGGTGAATGGTCAAAAGGAAACAAAAGGCAAATGACTGAATGTACGTTGGGAATTTAATGTTCACTAGAAGTCTAAACGCTAAAAGTTTGAAACCGATACGATTGACCGTTTTTCCGATTTCTGCGACGTGACACACTTCAAAACACAGAAATAATTATACCGTAAAGATCAGCATGACGAGACGATCAAAACGGTATACATATGTCAGTGGCACGATAAAAAAAAATTCGAATTTTCTATTGGCGGAAAATGCAAGAAAAACACAAGAAAATAAGACCGACGGAGCCAAAGATGTCCGAATTTGGAAAAACGACAAACTAATATCTTGCTCAGAAGATGCTTTAGAATTTTTCTATGTAAAAATATTTAAGTTTCGAAAATGTTTTATTTTCATCGCCTTTTTTTTACTGATTAAATTGAAGTAAATTTACGCGCGAAATAAACTTTCATATTTTCGGACGAAAATTTACCAGTTGCTATGTTTAACTAGACGCATTCCAATTATCAAATTTATATTTCAAAATTTTATCGTTTAAAATTTTACAAAATTTCAACTAATTACGTTATTAAAACAGTTAAAATTTACGGGTCGTTACACAATCCCAGCTCCAGAACAACGATCGTTGGATGCTCCATCCGTATACAATTTCCACCATATGGTAGGGGTTTCACTGCTTTTCGGGAAATCATCATGCACAGTAAATTCTGCTAAAAAATCTGCCAGTGCTTGACCTTGGATAGTCCTTCGTGGAAGATAAGTGATGTTGAACTAACTATGTTCGATATTCCACTTGAGTAACCTTCCAGACGTCTCAGGTCGCTGCAAGACCTGTCGTAACTGTTAGTCGGTGTAAACAATAATATGGTGTACCTAAATGTAAAGGCGAAGCTTTTGTAATGCAATTAGCAAGCAATATGCCAGTTTCTCTATCTTCGGATAATTCCTTTCATCCCTTGTCAATCGTTTGCTAACATAATAGACCGGTCTTTGAATTTGATTCTCTTCACGAAGCAACGCGACACTTATAGCGTGTACCGACACAGCTAAGTAGATATATGAATCTTTATGATCCACTGGCTTTGATAAGATAGGTGGTCTCTCCAAGTGGTTCACCAAAGCTTGAAATGCGTCTTCGTAATCTTGTGTTCATTTGAAATTTCTTTTTCCTCTCCTAATCAAGTCAACAAAAGGAATGCATTTATTGGTAGCTCTGGAAATGGATAGGCTTAAGGCAGCGACCTTCCCATTCAGGCCCTTTACTTATTTGATAGTCTTTGGTGCTTGGATATTGTGAATAGCTTGGATCTTATTAGGATTAGCTTTGATTCCCAAGCATTAACGATAAAACCCAAGAACTTTTCTGATGCAACGCCAAAGGAACATTTCAAAGGATTAATCTTCATTTTATAATGTTGGAGATGTTGAACATATCTACCAAGTCACTAATGTGGTCGCTAGACTGATGTGACTTCATGAGCATGTCATCCACAGATACCTCCATCGTTTTTCCGATTTGATCTTTAAAAATTTTGTTAACTAGGCACTGGTAGGTCGCTGCTGCAATTTTCAATCCAAACGGCATCACCACATAGCAATATAATCCGACATCAATAATGAAACTGGTGTGCTCTTGATCAGGAATGTGCATCAGGATTTGGTCATATCCTAAGTACGCATCCATGAAGGATAGCAATTCATGTTCCACGGTTGAGTCCACTAGCTGGTCGATCCTTAGAAGGGGAAAACTATCTTTTGGGCATGCCTTGTTCAAGTTCGAGTAATCAATATAATTCCGCCATTTCCCATCCACCATTTCCTATTTGAGCCTATCCACCTCCTCTTTTAGAGTGGAAGATTTCTCAAGATCCATGCCACATCTCTTTTGTTTCACCAGGACATACCTCGAGTCGATATTCAATGCATGGCTCGCAATGGCAGGCGAGATCCCACACATGTCAGAGCGAGTCCAAGCGAACACGTCGAGATTCGCTTGGAGAAATCCAGCAAGTTCTTTCATCATCAGGGGTTTGAGTTGTGATCCGATCTTTAAGACACATGATTGGTCATCGTGGCTAGCTGTAATATCAATCATCGGCTCAATCGGTGAAGCCTTGGTCCCTTGAGGCTCTTCTTCGTCATCTCTCGGATGTATATCCATATAGAACCGACTGTGGTACCCGAGCCAAGGCTCAGGCGTTAGTTGTCAATCTTCAGTGGCTTGGATATGGACGGTCTTGGCCACACCCTTACCTTTATCCCTCCATTGAACCTCCCTCAACTCAGCTACATAATAGGCACGTCCAATTGCCTAATTACCATGAACAACTCCAAAGCCATTAGCTGTCGAGAACTTCAAAGTCAAACACTATGGGGCAAGAGTTGCCTGGAACTCAGCTGGGGCCGATCAGCCCAAAAAGGCGTTGTATGGAGAGTCAACATCCAAAACAACAAAAGGGCACTCTCCTACGGTCACCTTCTACCAACTCTACAGGTAATTCAACATAACCAACAACTTTAGTTGCAGCACCGTTAAAGCCATGAATGCAGGCTTTAGACGGTTTCAAATCCTTGGCTTCCATCATCATCTGATCATAAGCTTTCTTGTATATTATATTTATTGAACTTCCACGGTCAATCAATATTCTTCTCACAAAAGCGGGACCGATCATGGCCGAAATAACCATTGGGTCAATCATTGGAGCCTCCATCTTGTCTATATCTCTGTTTCTAAACATGATATCATCTGCCATTATACGTTGCTATTTTTCTGTAGCTCCATCCTTCGTATTTGAACAACATTCAAAATCCACATGCATAATGATGCTAGCATAGCGCTCCATCTCATGCCAACTTTTATTAGCCAGATGTGGCTTTCCAACTATTATATTGATCACCAATCTTCCACTAATCTGTGCAGGCTCCTCAGCCTTGTGCGGTGCTTGTCCTCAGTTGGGGTCAAATGTCCCCACCTGCTATCCTGTGGGGTTTTCACAAAGTGTTGTAACTTCCTTTCTCGAATCAGCTTTTGGATAATATGCAGGAGCTGCATGTATTCATTGGTTTTATGCCGATAGCATTCGTGAAACTGACAATATTTCCCGGTTTGTTTCTGCTTCTCTATCGATTATTTTGGAGGTTGCTTCCTGTACCGTATGGTGTTGCAGGTAGACAAATAGATATTCTCCAGGGACGTATTCAGTGGTGTGTAAGTAGTATACATCGGAATCCTAGGCTTCCCCCTTCCAGAATCCCTCCTTTTCTCGGCTCCTATCTCTACCTTTCTTTTTTTGATTCAGTTTGTTTTGGACATTCACTTGAACTTTTCCGGAACTTTCATCAAACTACTTTACAGCAATATTACTCTGTACTCCCTCTCTACTCAGTCCTACAACATTCCTCTTCCTGGAGGATCTGGCTTCCTCCTTCCTCAAATACTAAGCCGCTTTAGCATAAAAGCTTTCCAACATTGCAGTTGGTTTGCCAGCTAACCAATCGCCAAAGTCAGATTCTGGATCACTCCATCTTGTCATTGCCATCAATAATGCATGATCATTCAGATTACTGATTTTTGTAACATCTGTATGAAATCTCTCCAGATAATTTTTCAATCTCCCAGAGCCTAGATCACGTTGGATAGGAACATTACATCCTTAGGGTGAGTTGCGTACATTCAGAAATGCTCCACAAACCTTGTTGCCAAACCATCAAATCTAGAGATCGACCATGGGGGTAGCCTTGTAAATCACATCATTGCTATTCCAGATAGAATTAAGGGAAAACATCAACACTTGGTTGCATCATCTACTTGTGTTGAATCCATCAGCTATTCATATCTCATGATGTGTTGCCTAGGGTCGATTTTTCCCTCATAGGCAGGCATTGATGGCATGTTGAACCTCCTCGGATACTCTACATGTAAGACATTATCAGTGAACGGGGTATGGCTTCTTGAGATTCTCCAACCATCATTGGTCAAGCCTTGGACTTTTCTCACCAGTTGTCTGACCATAGCCGATAAATCCAGCGTTTGGATAGTAGCACCAAGCGGTGGTCTTGGATAGTAGCACCAAGCGGTGTTCATAACTTGTTATTTTGGAAGATCGGTATAAAGTATACCAATCGTCATTTTTGCCTCGGATTGCTATCAATCGTTTGTCGGGGTCCCACATGCCTCTAGACCTTGTTCCTAAATATGAAGTCATTCTGAGTTGTCATTTATGATATATGGATCAATCTTTGTCGTATTTGGGTTGCTTGCTAAGTTACATCGATCGTTAGGGACGATCGGCATAAAACAATTGGTATTCCTTTAACCTATTAGTTTTGACTTGCAACTAATTTTTTTAGGCTCTACCCTTTGATATATTGATGCCCTGAAAGTTCCAAGTAAATTGGCCTTGTCGATTTTGAGATATCAACCGATCTTTACTGATTTGAGTTGTTTAATGGATCATTCCCGATCGATGCATATAAATCCTTGCTTTGTCCGTAACTCGAGCATATGAACTCCGATCGACTTGAAATTTGGAACATAGCTTCATGGGGCTATGCCGGTCACTCCATATCGATTGCATCTCGATTGGGCCTCAGTCTGGATCTGCTCGACTATCGTCCATAGTATCGTATACAACTGATTCTCAACGTTGGTAACCATTCGTTTCTAGCCAGGTTGATGATATCAAGGCTTTGCCAAAAGTTGGGATAACACCATTAGTATTTGATAAAGTGCATATATAAAAATAATACACGCACATATCAATATATGATATCGATATAATATTTAAATTGTATCCGAATAGATTAATACTTAGATGGTTTTGAAATTTTTTGAGGTCCACGTGCTTTTTTATGGCCAGCCATGCATGATTACGAGGGAGAGGTTTCAAACGTGATTTAAAAATTGAAATTAGCAATTAAAGGAAAGAAAATAAATCTTCATCCTTTACTCTTCCTTATAACTCACTTAAACACATTTATGAAATGATTTTTCCCATTTCTCTTCATTTTATATGCTATTGAAAATATAAATAGGGTGGAGAGGATTTGACGAGATTTTATAAGGAATTAAATATGCAAGGTTTTAAAGGAAGTAATTGAAAGATATCAATGTTTCCTTTAAAACAAATTCTCTTTTAGTCATTCTAAAATTCCTCTTGATAATTCATTATTCTTTCTCTTTTCTGTCCACCCTCTCATGGTCGAAATACCACGACACCAGGGAAGAAAAATCACAGAGACAATATCCAAATTAAATCAAAATAAAAGGTTTTTGTTATCTCTATTAATTCTTGCAAAATCTAGAGGTTGATTCTGCTGAATCTAGGAGCTTTGTTCATTATTCAAGGCAAATTTTTTTTGGCTACATCCTAAGGTGATTTCTAGATTTATTTATTTAGATATAGTAATCATGCTCATATATTATGAATGCTTCACATTCTTTATACCAAATGTATATTTATATTCATCTAGTAATTCGGATTCCCTTTTGCCATACCTCAATTTATAATTATTCATTATATTAATCTAATTTAGCTCCCCTTTTGTGCTATTCCTCAATTAGTTGTATGAGTTATATGTTAATGTAATTTAGATTCTTCATCTCATATTATTACTTATTCATATTGTTTGTATAGTTTGATTTCGAACCTTTTATAACGAACTTATATGCACCTAAATTGTCTGATCCATTTTGTTGTTGTATTGGAATCATGTTAATAGAATAACTTTTAATTGAATACATATGTTACATGATTATTTAAACAATTTTTATTGAAAGCTATTTTGATTAGTTTTCAATTAATTTGACTGAAAATAATTTTTGATTGAAGGCAACTTTAATTATTTAAATTCACCTTTAACATGAATATGTGTGATACATGGCTGTTGTTTGAATATATTTTGGTTTGATTACAGAAGTATAAAAGTTATTTCAACTTAAAACCCATAAGTGGACTTTTATGTAAAATATTTAATCATTTAATTGCCTCCTAAGTTGAATGTATGATTTGTTACCTTAATTTCATATATGTAAATATCAAATTGCAATCTTTATACACATATGTTGTTTTAAATATTAAAAATTAGCTTGCAATTATTTGTATATGCACATATGTATATGTGTGAAATTTTAATGAAATTTATAAAAAAAAGGACCGTGTAAAACTATAAAATTCAAGTCTAAGCCTTTCCTTAATTATATATCTATCATTATATACACATATGATTTTAAGTATAAACTACAGATAACAAAGCAATATATAAAGGGACAAATGGGTCTGTTGCGATGTAAATTCTAACAGCTACAAATGGTTAAATTAGCCATGTACAATTCATATCTGTACCATGTGAACTATTTATGTCAAAAATGGCACAAATACCTAATGAAGTAATAAATATCAAAATTATCATGAAAAAACATGAAATAGCAAAGAACACATAATTTTTATAGTGGATCAAGAAACATTCTGGCCAACATCCACTTTAACTTTGGTATTCATTTCTAAGAGTTTTTAACAGACAGTGATTTTACAGATTGATGGCCTTGGATCAGTATAGATCCATCAAGTTTAAAAATTAGTGGTCTTTGATCGGTGGAGATCCAAAAAGGTTTCGTGGCAAAGTGAAAAATTCAAAAAAGAAGACGTTCTTTTTCACGTGTATCTCCCTTCCTGTTTGAAGACAAAAATCGCTAAAATTATCTCCGAAACATTCTTCACCACATTCTCCATGTTCATATGTTGCTTCACTACAGTTTCGGGATCACACCGACCTATGGTTTATTAGATCGGCGTCGATACATGGCTCTTGGATCGGTACTGAATTGACTTAGAGTTCGACTTGAGAAATTTGAGCGTTTTTTTGGGATTAACTTGAGGATTTCCCGAGGTTGTTGTGCTCAAGTTTTCCTTCGCTAACTTAAACTATGATTCAAGGTTTTTGTGTACCAACCTGAGTCAACTCTGTACTGATTCATGGGGCTGAGTTGAAAAATTCAAGTTGACTTATTTCACTGATATTTTTGATATTTCCTTTATCTTGTCATTTTATGATGTTTCCCAAGTCATTCATCACTTCTTCATTGTTTTCTCATTTAATTCGACCATTTAATTTTGTTCGTGGACTATAGAAAATTCGAACATAACACTTGCCCCTAAAGCACGCCTTGTAAATGGAAGTTTTTATTTTCTTAATAATAAATATTGTAGTTGACAAATCACTAGTAGTTGCGCTCACTGGCTAGTAACTGATCGAATTGCAGTGAATCTTTCGGTTTATTCGGATTCACCTATAAATAAAAGGTCCTTCTAGACAATTATGCTAAGGATTCGAGTCCTTACTTGAGTGTTAGTAACAAATCATCATCATTCCATATTCTTCAGGAATTATTATATCGTGTATCGTATACCACAAAAAATAGTTACTCCATGTTCTTCTAGGTTTAACTATCATATATAAAAATCAGTGTTATCCCAAGCTCTTCCGAGATCTAAGTTACGACGTACAAATTATGCTTCTGGTAATCAAAGGTAGATAATTATGTAAGTTCATTTCCATGGGTTGAAATGTGATTTATAAATCCTCTAGTATCGCCTTGTATCCCATTATGAGAATACTCAACTGAATCGAAGTAATGACTTTCATCAATCATCTAGTTATCATAGTTATCGATTAAGGTAGTGCACTTCCCCTAATTGGAGGATCGCCTATAAATAATCCAAAATCGCTCAGGATTCCATCATAAACGAGTAAGGCTGAATCGAGGCAATGAAATAATCTGATAATCATTATCAAACCATTTTAAAGTTGTGGCATTCAAACCCACAGTCTTAATTTCTCCGGATTGCATCATAAACATCCAGATTAGCTTCTGATCTCTTCGAATGATGTAATTAAAGACCCGCCTAATTCCTAATTTCTTTGGTTCATTCGTTTAATCTTCGATCTCACTGGATCGTTAATTCATGTTTCTGATCTCTCAGGATCATTAATCTAATTTTTGATCTCTTCGGACTGGTATTCTAACCTTTGATCTCTTCAGATCGGTAGTTCATGTTGAGTCCAATCTGCTCGCTCTCCAATAAGGGGACACAATAACCAAACAAGTCCATCCGCTCACTCATCAGTTAGAGGACTTACTATTATGTATAAGTCCCAACTACTTGTTCTTCGGCAAGGATACTTAAACCTTGCGGTGCATAGCCCCATCCCTCCGGTAAGGGGAACTGTGTTTAATTAGTTTATAGATCAATATTAACCAGTAACCAATCTTCGTAGGTGCTGACTCCTATTGTTCCCAATCATGGGATGATCATTCTCAGTTAAAATCCATGGCCGCATCTAGATATATTCGTCATAGATGCTGGTCGCTTCTACAGCCCAACTACAGGTTGTGTTGTGGTAATCTAATTTTTGACATATTATTGTGAATGGTTACTTTGAACCTTCTCTTTGATTTAGTTCTCCGTCATGCCCCCTCTTGTGGGGATTTCCAACTCTAATTCTCGTTGTTATGCGTTTGCACTCTGATCTCCACTCTATGGATTAACATCATTCCTCGGACGTGCTCCATCTCGCCTGAATCCCAAGTTTAGATCAATCATGCCCCTGGGCATTCTTAGTTCGGTGCTAACTTGCAAAGTCCTGACTTGGTATTGAGTTATGATTCGAGGGAGGTTGGTTCTAACTTCTTTTGCTCCATTTCCCAGTACATTCGTTTCATCTATCGACCAGTTCTGGTTTCCAACAAATTCGACTGTTCTTGATTGTCCTATCCTTTAGAAAAATCCATCCATCATTTCGTCCAATCAGGCTATCAGTCTTTTCTGCGCTTCTACCATAGTGTTATTCATCTCCTCACTGTTTATATAGATGGATGGAGGGGTATGATAATGAGGATGCCTCCTGTCTATCCCTTTGTTCTTATTCCCTCCAATAATAGATCTGATGTTATACCTCTTTATTTTCTTCAAATTCACATTTTAATTGATTAAATCTAAGTTCCCTCGGTGAAAACACCAAATTGGTTGCACCGAAAAATGGTCCAAACACCCAGTGAAGTAATAAATATTAAAATTATCAAGAAAAAACAAGAAATAGAAAAGAAGAACACAAATTTTTTATAGTGGTTTGGCAAATACTCAGGCCTACATCTAGTTTAACTTTGTTATTTGTTTCTGAGAGTTTCCAACGAACGGTGATTTTACAAATTTTTGGTCTTAGGTTGGTGGAGATCCAACAAGTTCATAGATCGGTGGACTTAGATCGCTGGAGAACCAATAAGGTTTCATGGAAAATCGAAAAAATTCAAAAAAGAAGAAGTCTCTTTTCAAGTGCATCTCTCCTCCTATTCATAAACAAAAATCCTCGAAATTATCTTCGATGCATGCTACATCACGTTCTCCACGTTTACGCATCGCTCTGTTAAAGTTTCGAGGCCAAACCGACCCATGACATCATGGATCGATGCTGATCCATGGCTTTTGGATTGGTACATAAGTGAGTTGGAGTCCGAACTAGGAAATTTAGGTATATGCTTCCTATTTGACCTAAGGATTTCCTAAGGTTGTTGTGCTCGAGTTTTCCTTTAGTCGCTTGGAGTCCGACTTGGGGTTCTTGTGTGTTCAACATGATTCAACTCAGTACCGATCCATGGGGGCCGAATTGAAAAACTCAAAATCGACTTTTTTTGCTCATTTTTTGATATATCCTTTATCTGGCCTTTTTAAGATGTTTTGCAAGCCTTGGATCATTTCTTCATTGTTTTCTCATCTAATTCGATCATCTAATTCTGTTCAAAGACTGTTGAAAATTGGGCCATAACATGCACTTTACACGAATAGTGTTTTTTATACACTTATAAAAAAATCCTCTTAACCAAATTAAATAAACAAAGATTTTATTTTAAATATTTTTAATTAGATCAAAAATCAATTTTAGACTTCGTAGGCCTAATAGATCCAAAATAAGGGATTTTTTTTGAAATCTGACTATGTCACCTGCTTTGACTGGCTCGGTTCCTACACATTATACATTTTATTACCTTTGGGATTTATTATCAACCTCGAATGATAGAACTCTTGCACTATCTCATCTCTAAGCCCATCTACATTGGGTACATAAAATCTCCCATTTTTACGGAGCCAACCATCTCTTTTAAATATGTTATGCTTAAAATCCTCAAACTCTACTGCCGCCTCACACTTAGTAATAACATCTTCTAGTCTAGCATCATGCGTCCTATGAGTACAATCTGCTCTATCAAAGTAGGTTTAATCATCCAGCTCACCAACATCTTTGGCTCTAGCTCACACTTCGGTCAAAAATCATACACCTATTTACTCAAACCGCGGCCACCATAGTAACATAGCTCCAAATCTGGCATTTATCCTACTCAATAAATTTGCAACTGTTTTCCCTTACTAGGTGTACAAGAAATGTCAAAGTCATAAGAGGCAAAGAACTCTAATCATCTCTGCTATCATAGGTTAAGGTCTTTAGGTGAGAAAAGGTATTTCAATGACTTATGATCGGTGACTAACTCAACCTTTTTCCTAGCAAGTAATGCCTCCATGCCCTCTATGCAAATACTTTATCAACTAGCTCTAAATCATGGGTCGGATATTACCTCTCTTGCAATTTCAGTTGCCTACTAGAATAAGCAACAACTTTATTGTTATCCAGCTTTTAAACCAAGTAGGCTTTCAAACAAACTGAACATCAAGATGAAGACGAAATGGTTCATGAACTTGGAAACGTGCTTGGAAAAACCATCAGAATGGGCTTAAGCGATTGCAACCAAGATGATCTACTTGGTGCCGATCTCTTTTTTGGCCTCCAATTGGCCCAAAAGGCTATGGTTCACAGATTGATTGCTTGTGTAATTGTTTTAATGTGCATTTCACAAGGAATAGATGGACAACTTAAGGAAGTTTTGAAGGAAAGCAGACAAGTAAAATAATGTCAGGACCCCTCGAAAAGAACATGATCTTCATGGAAAAATGCTTGGAATATAATGCATCATAGATGGTAGACGGAAGACCAAAGAAGGAAAGAAGGAGAAGCTCCACCTCCAAAAATCAATTCTATATCGACCACTTTTGGTCAGTACCGTGTAGATTTTATAGTCTAGGGGACTCTGTGTTCCTATCCTACATCCTCGGATTTGAATTTGGACCTGGTATTTCATAGATTCTTGACTCTACTGGGTAATTACCCTTTAAATACAGCACCTATGGTATTTGGAAGAGACATTTGGCCTTTTTTCTCTTCATTTTCTATCTCTTTTCACCATAGTCACTAAGGTAGATATTATTGGATATTCTAGGTTGTAAGAACTTGCCAATACCTTGTACCAGTGACTCTCAATCAAATAAACAACAAATACAATGGATGTGCGACAAAGATTGCCAAACCATTTTAAAATTCTTGGTGTTCTCTCTATTTATTTAATGTTTTCTGCTAGATTTTCATTTTCCTACCGGACTTTTGGTGTTGCGCCATTTTTTGGCACAATGTTTTGATGCTTTCATTGAGAGTTGAACTTAGGTGTAGGTCTAGCTTTCTATTTTAGATTGGAGTGTACAAAGGTTAGGTCCAAAGATTTTCATTAAGGAATTTAATGGATTTGCATAAAGGAATTAGTGGCACCTAGGAGATCTAGAAGATTATCTGGAGCAGTAGCTAGTGTAGATGAAGAAGCTGCTTGTTGCATGGAGGTTACCAACTAATATGCATTGCCAGGACTATCTGCTCCTTAGGAGATGGCTACCATAGTGGAGTTTGAGAAGATGATGTAAGAGCTAAATCAGAAGACAGTTGAAGGAAATTGGAGGCTCCCCTCTAAAGAAATTCAACTCGGTACCGATCACAATCATGTCGATACCGAGAAAATTTAGGCACTTTGGTGAGGAAAGTAACTAAGGCTGTGAATTTGTTTAATTCAGAGGATGATCTACAACACGATGGTGATGATTACAAGCTCAATGTTGGGGCTCAAGGAGCTAGAGTTCAAACTATTGCAATATGCCAACTAGACGTCAACGACGAATATGGGAGTGGTTCTCACAGAGAATCAAGAAACTAGATGTCAGCAGGTAAGCCATGACCTTTTGCAGAGCCAAACACTCAACGTAGCCACGAGTGGTCGACCCTCGGAGTACCAAGCTAGTGAGGAATATATAGCAGATATGGTTAAGTGGTCAGTGGAAGAAAACAAATGGAGAAATAATGAGGAATGTGTTTCCGCGCCAAGAAAAATTCCATTCATGGAGAATATTCCAAAGAAGGCGTATCCCACTAATCTTATGATGCCTACAATGCCATCGTGTAACGGGACTACCGATCCTATGCTGCACTTATTTAAATATGAATGGCATATGGATGATGCTAAAGCTATGGATGCGGTTTGGTGTAGATGTTTTCATATCTTTTTGGATGGAGTTCCATTGATATGGTTCACTCGGCTCGCGTCAAAATCCATATCGACTTTCAATGAGTTCGGAAAAAAGTTTATGAAGCAGTTTAAGCTCCATAATGCATGGCCTAAGGATGTAATGTCCTTGTCAAGCCTTTCTCAAGGATCTTAGGAATCATTGAAAGGGTTCTTGAATAGGTTTAACATTAACAATCCGAAGGAGGATTTGGTGGTTATGACTTTGGTCCAGGACATACATCCGAACGTAGCCATTTATAAGTGGTTGAAAATGAAACAACCAACGACTATGCAGGAATTATGCCGAAAGGCCAACTAGTTCTTATGATTGGTAGAAGTGAGTCTGGCTAATGGAGAGGCTAATGGTGAGGAGTTAAAGGAGGCAATTCAGAGCAACGTAATAGTTAAATAGACCAGTGAAAGTTTCGATAATGTGGCTATAAATGTTGGAAATTCCAATAACCAAGATAAATAAAATCAGAGCTCTGATGGTAGGCGGAACGAATTCAAAAAGTGCCCGAGAAACATGAGGTCGGACAATTACGTGCCTCTAAATGACGCATTGCAATATATATATATATATATATATATATATATATATATATATATATATATATATATATATCTTGCTGTGCAAGGAAAATTCCACCCAAAAAGGAGGCGACCAAGGAGGAAAGGCGCTCAGGAAAGTACTATGATTCCCATGAAACTCTTGACAAAACATGAACGAATACCGACATTTGAGTAAATTTATCGAGGAATTGGTAAGGAAGATAAAGTTGCAACAGCATGCCAAAGATCCATAGGATGGGGGAAAAATACTAAACCCGAAGGGCCGAATGCCCAGGGAACTAGCATGCACCCAACGAGTAGGGACCAGGCATAGTAATGGAAGGTTAGTCATAAATACCATAACAAAAGGATCACATCCGAAGGAGAAAATCTAGAAGGAGTTGGAGTAGTATGCGAGCTTGCTAAAGCAGGCATCACAAGGGAGTTGTTTTGCCAAAGAGGACGAAGCTCCGGCTAAGCAACAAAGGATGGTGATAAATGATATTGTATTCAGGAATAGAGACTCTGATGGAGTCAAAGCGCTAACCAATGATGCCACAATTATTTTGTGTTGGCCTTGCTGTTATGTGCCGGATTGTGGTGGATAATGGAAGATCGATGAATATATTAATTAAAAGGACATTTGACCAAATGAAATTAGTATGAAGGACGTTAAGCTTTGTAGATTCAGGGATTTACTGGAAAGTTGAAACAGCCAGTTGAGATGATTGATTTATTGGTTAAGTTAGGTGATGGAGATCATAAGATTGTGTAGATCCAAACATCTGTTGTAGTAGATGAGTATTCGATGTATAATGCCTTTCTAGGCCGACCGACCTTGGTAGATTTCAGGATAGCACTGGCTCCTTGGTGCCTGATGATGAATCCCATGGAGAATTATGTCGAACAATTAAGGGGAAACCAGAGCACATGAAAGGAATATTATGTTGTTAAGGTAAGAGAAGCAAAGCAATAGAAAAAAGACAAGAATGTTAAAATTTCGAAAGCATAGTAATTAAATCCAAAGCTCAGGTTCGATACGTCTATGGATCCCAAGAAGAAGTCAAAGGAAGTATGGGTTGCGCCGGCTGAACTAACGGTCAATGTTCTAGTTGATATGGACGATCCTACTCGGACTCTTAAAATTGGATCTCGCCCACTAGTGGACCGAGGAAGGAATTGTTTAATTTACTTCAAGGAAATTTGGACGTATTCGCTAGGACGCATTCGAATATGTATGGGATATCACTGGAGGTAGCATCGTGCTGAATGTGGATCCAAGGTTTAGTGAAATGGAAAAGGCATAGGTTAGGTCCGAAGTGATCCACTGCGCTAAAATAGGAAGTGGATATGATGATGGCGAATGGCTTTGTCCGCGATGCTTTGTACTCAGAATGGGTATTGAACCCTTTGTTAGTTAAGAAATCAAATGGAAAGTGGAGGATATTTATCGACTATTCTGATTTGATAAGCATGCTCGAAGGATAGCTTTCCCTTGTCTAGGATCGACCATCTAGTAGATGGGACCATATGACATGAGTTGCCCTCATTTATGGATGCTTATTCACGATATAACTAGATACCAATGCATATACTGGATCAAGAGAAAACCACTTTATAATGGATTTAGGATTATACTGTTATTGAGTAATGCTATTGGGTTTGAATAACATAGGAGCTACATACCAGAGGTTGGTGAATTTTATGTTTATAAAACAAATCGGATGAATAATGGAAGTATACGTAGATGATATGATCGTGAAGTCATGGCTATCAAGGTGTAACATTGACGACCTTACTGAAAAGTTTAGCATATTTCGAAAGAATAGAATGAAATTGAATCCGTTAAAATGCTCAATTGGAGTTGCATCGAGGAAATTTCTGGGATTCATCATGAATTTAAGAGGCATTAAGGCTAATCTGAAGCAGACTAATGCCTTAAGAAATGTGAGAGCCGAGACTACAATGAAGGAGTTTCAGAGCTTAAATGGAAAGGTTGTCGCTTTTTGTCGGTTTATCTCAAAGGCAACGGACAAAATGCATACCATTATCCACTGCTCTAAAAAAGGGTAAGAAGAATTTTGAACGGGACGAGGATAGTCGAAATGCCTTCAAGGAGTTACTTAAGCATATGGATACATCATTATTTCTATCCAACCCGTTGGACGAAGAGGACTTGTTTGTTTATTTGGCAATAGTTGCTCACACACTAAGCGTAGCACTGTTACGTGAGGAGGCAAGGATTCAAAGGAAAGTATATTATATAAGTAACCAATTCGTTGGAGCTGAAAAGAATTACCCAAACCTGGAGAAACTTGCATATTTCTTGTTGATTTCATCGAGGAAGTTTTGGCTATATTTCCAGGCTCATCCGAATAAAGTGCTATTGGATCAGCCCTTGAAGTAGGTGTTGATCCAACCTGAGACCTTGGGGAGATTTTTGAAATGGAATATTGAACTAAGCCAGTATGATATCATTACCATCTAACGAGAGCGATAAACAAGAAGGCATTGGCGGATTTCATCATCGAGTTTATCGCACGAGATGGTGAAGAGGAGGACAATATGTTCACACTTCCTCATTGGAAACTATTTGTAGTTGGATCTTCATATGAACATAGTTCAAGTGCAGGAGTAGTGCTTGTAACTCCGAAGGGTTGATTGATTTGTTATGCGTTAAGGTTAAATTTCCCACTACTAACAACAAGGTTGAGTACGAAGCATTAATAGCGGGTTAAGGATAACAAAGGAACTGAGGATATGGATGACGTAAATATTTAGTGATTCCCAATTGGTGGTTTGTCAAGTGAGGAAGGAATATCATGCTAAGGGTGCGAGACTTGGTCTTTACCTGACAAAGGCAGTGGAATTGTTGGATGGTATAGAGAATCTATAATGACCCACAAATTTATCACTTTGATAAATTATATTTATTTTTAAAATATTCAAATATAAGCTTTTAACATAGATTATGTTGTCTTGAATAATAAATAATGATGGTAATCTTATTTTGAATAAGTATTTACAAAAATATATACTTTGGGAAAATATTGATAAAATGATCAAAAACTGTTTTATCTATAAATGGCTCTATAATTATCAGAAGTCGCGCACAGAGCTGGATACATACACTCACTTATCCATATAAACAAGAATATGAAATAAAATAATTTATTTTATTTTTGGTAAATAAAATATATTTATGACATCATTAATAATGGCATCATATTTAATAATTGATTTATGAATTTAAATTGAGATTTAATGATTTAATAATTATTATATTTACTCAAATAATTGTTTTTAAATGATAATAATTCATTTTTAATTAATTATGAACTGATAACAAATCATTTATAATAGTTTATAAGATATATATTTGATTTGGAAATATAAGAAAATTCGTATCACTTTATCGATATAATAACACTTTCTATAAACAATTGTTTAATATTAATTTCTATGGTTTTATAAATCAAATGTGATCATTTTAATTAGTTAAAAATGATGAGAAATTAGTTTTCAATTTTTTTCCAAATAAATGTATGTTAACTAAGAAATTAAAATATGACCGGAAATCGGCTTACCGATTTTCAATGGTTTAACTAACGAAAATTGTTCAAAGTTGTTACAACCTTGTTTATATTCTTGTGCACATATATAACATACACATACAACCTTAACATATGCATAAACACATATATACATACAAATATACTTATACATTTATATTTATATATATATATATTACAAAATATCCAAGATATTTTCCTAAAACTTAACCCTCATGTAAAACTAAAGTAAAACTCTTACACACTAAGTATAAGCATATGGGTACACACATATGGGGTGGAATTTACGGCTATAGATGAGGTGGAATGGCGATGCAAGCATGCTTAGGTAAGGATATAATATCATGATATTTTTGTGCAAAATTTTTCTATAAATACCCACCTACATTCACACAGTCATTTACTCCATTCTCTTCTTCTTCCTCCTTCTTAAAGCTCTGAGAGTGCTTCTTTAATAGCTTCAATGCCTTGAAAAAATATTAGCAAAGCTATGGAAAAATATTCCAGAATAAAGTAAAATATTTACACATGTATATACATTAGCAATCCACCTCCAAAACCAAGTCAAACACCTCCTTTCTACCTTCCAAACTCATGGCCACCACCTCCTAGAACAAAGGTCGAGCCCATCTCCACTTGCTTGCGTAGGTCATGACTTTCCAATGGTCCTGGGCTTGATTCCATAAGTTTTGGTTCAATCGTAGCGAAGCTATAATGAATTTTCCTAAGTTTAATATCTAATAAAGGTGAGAAACTCTCTCTATATATGTGTGTGTGTGTGATGTGATATGATTGCTATGGACATTTACTATGCTTTGATCATCAAATTTGGTTGTTTTAATATAGTTGTTCAGTTTTGTAAACAAGTCACGTTAAATACACATTGATATTACATAAGGAAATCACTTTTCGAATTAAGTTATAAAAAGACCAATTTCGTGAAGTTTTGACAAGTTATGAAAATTGAGTCAAAAATAGGCGCGTCGCATAACGGAAGTTCTCGATTTCGCACCGTAGAAAGTTAAATCTATTTATACGATGGATTCGGAGTCGGATTTCCTTGTAAGAAGAATTTTCTGAATTCTTATAATGGTAGTTTTCAAAAAAAAATACCGAGATTTCATTTAGTAGATTTTTAAATTTGAGCTAAAAAAGTTTTCAAAATAATCGCGCTTTGGTAGTTTGAAAACCAAAGCGATAAAATCTTATATTTTTAGTTCTTTAAAAACATGGGATAAATTCTATAAATCTTTTAAATTGTTTTAAAAGAGTTTGAGTTATAAAAATCAATTTCTAAATGATAGAAAAGTTGTTTTGATCAAATAAGCTTAAAAGCACTATTCGCAGCACTCTTTGCAGCAATTTTAATAACTTTTGAAATATGGGTTTAAACTTAAGTATTCTTTCTCAAATCTTTTAAAAATATTTTAAAATAAATAATCAAGTATTTTAAAGATGATTTAAAGGTTTTATAATTTATTTTAAAAAGTTTAAATAAATGAGTTAAAGAAAAGCTGTTAAAATCAAGTGATTTAGTCTTGGCCCTTAAAGCCGATGAGTGGACTGGATTTTTCTATTCATGAGATCCAAATGTGAGGTGCTTAAACTAAGGAGATTTTCAGGAGCAATCAGTGCCTTGGCTCACTTAGCCTTTTTCCTGAGCGAGGAATAGATAAGGTCGAAATGTCGAAAAAGAGGCAAGTATAAAAGATTTAATTCATTCTAAATTTAATACAACTTCGATTGTATAGAGATAATCTTCTTGCACTTGGTATTAAATTCCGAGGAGGGAACCCGTACTATCTGTGTAAATTTAAAAGGTGATTTCACCGCTATTCGACGGATAGTAAAGGTTGAATAAGGAAATTGATGTTGAGTAGAATTAATATAATTTTTATCAACCCTTTTTACTAAAAAAGATTTTGCAATATGATTTATAAGAAATGATTTTGATTTAATATAATTTATATGGATCCGTTTTACTCGAATACTAACTAATTTGGATTTACCATAATAACGTGGTTTCAACCTATTAATAGATACGAATTGGAAATAAGGATCCCTTTTTAAGATTTAAACAAATGATTTAGGATTAATTTAGTTCCTATACTTAAATTTAATTGTATTTGGTTTATAAGAAACGATGACTTAAATAACATTGCTTTTGACCCATTTAAAAGTTATGATTTGGAAACCTTTGTTAAGTTTAAATAAATTATTTGGAAATATTTTCCTAAGTAAAGAATGAAATGATTTGAAATTATTCTAAGATTTAAAAAGGTTTAAAAAATCAAAGATTTGATAAAGGTGGTTTAATGATCTCATATATACTAGAAAGAATTGTTTTAAATTTATATATCTTTTGAATATATTTTTTGATAAAGAGAAAGTAATTATCAAATGATAAGCACCTATTTACTTAACATCATTTTATCGATGATTGGTTTGAAGGAACTGGGGTCAGATTTGACTGATTTTTATCTAAAAACCACTTTGAACCACGAGTTCCAAAGTAAAGACATGTTAAAGACAGTGAAGTTGAAGGCGTAGATTTTCATAACGGAAGGACCACTTGTTGATAATTTCGGAGCAGCTTCCGAGATAAATAAATAGCAGTGGTCCCTTCGTTCTGGGATCTTCGTATGCAAGGACTACTTGCAACTAATCCTAAGGGATGTGGTAGGAGAGTGCCTTTGGTTTTTCCTATTCCTGAACAAATTGTATGGATGAATGTATAACATTGCATTTCTAAGGTCACTGTGCATTGATCTCTACAAATGTACATCTTTTTGGTGGTGTAGGAGGTAACTCTCTTATAGTCAAACACACTTCTCTGAGACGTACGAGCTCAGAGTTTGAATTTTTTTGAAATCAATAATGTGTTGTTGGAAATATCAATGTGGCATTTTAAGTAAAAATGGTCTAAGAAAGGCAAACGCTACCTTAAGCCTCACACCCGAGGAATTATGAAACAGGGGTTGCTTTAGCGCTAAGTGGTTCGCTACCATTAGGGTATGATATCACCTTTCTAGATTTATATTGCATCGGCTATGATGTCGGGTAAAAAAATTTATGGTGTATGGTATGAGAGATCTCAGATAGGTTGGGAATGACCGGGGTGATATCATATTAAGTTCTATCCTCCACTAAATAGGTCTGCAGGTAGGCTGGTCTTAATTCACAGAGGTTTCAAAGATGTCAATCCTCAGTGCATCCCTCTAGAGATGCACTGTACGTGAGGTAGTCCCTTATCTCGCTATTCATTAGAAATCCAAATCTCCAATAAGTGCCTTTTGGTTTTAGTTGTAAACCTATTATGCTGGATTATAATAATGTAACAATTTCTTCTAAGGTTACGTAAATTTACTTAAAAAGGTATTTTCAAAAGAATGTCATTAAAAATAATATTACCATATTTTACGTAGTAAAGATTTTGGTTATCATAAGGTAAAATCCTCTTCCTTTTTTATGTGTGCGTGATTTTATTAGATACCCTTTGTTTTTTGAATACTTTTTTTGAGTTTCTCACACCAGTACCATGACTGACCCGAAGTTTATTTTCCTTTTCTCTTAAACTCTGGGTGGCCTATTTTTTCGATCAGCCTAAAAATTAGGTTTAGTTTAGTACATCTTGAAAGAGCTCGGAGCATGGAGTTAGAAGATTCTTTAGAAGATTGTTATCCATTTCCACCATGCTCGTGTACTATTATATTCCGCATTTTAAGGACAGATTTTTATAACTGTCCATGTAGATGTTAAGTTAAACACTAATAAATGTGTTTAAGATTTTCCACTGTAAAAATTATATGTTGAAATAATATATGTTATTCCATTCGTGTGAGATTTTGTTTTCTACTTTGTTTCTATCTTTATTTTCTTTTCCCCCTAACTATCTGTTTTTTCGTTCAAATTGGGTTGGACATGTGTTATTTATTGTCAACTTAAAACGTACGGAATTATGGGTTATTACAGGTGGTATCAGAGCTTAGGTTGAGCGAACACCTGAGCCTGGTTGGGTTATGTCTCATCGAAGATAGGGTTAGTAATACCCTAGAATGAGTAACTCATTAGAGATAGGGTAAGTCACATTCAAGAATAAGTTGAAAGTATTATATATGAGCGCATATTTGTTAATGCTAAAACTGATTCTGTTTTGAAGATTTTTGGTAAATGAAATAATTTTACCTAAGATGATATTTTATATATAAAGAAATAACTTTTGAAAATGTATAGTTATTTATAGTGTGATAGTATGCAATTAAGGGAATAATAATATATAGTTATTATCATTGATTGTTTGATTTAAAAAACACGAACACCTAGTGAATTAAGTTTCACGATTTGACTATATAGTGTTTGATAATGATATTAGTTTAAAGTCAAGAAACTTAAGATAAAAAAATTTATGTGCCTAAAAATTTAAAAGTAAGATGATCATAAGAAATGAATGTATAAATCATGTCTTAAAGAAGAATCTTATAATGACTAGTTCGAGTGGCTCGGAAGTAACTAAAAATGGGCAGGAGATATGTTTGGATGGTAAACACTTCTCATAAGTATTACTCTTCTGGTTAAGGGGATATATGATGCTATTGGTAGTACCTAGTTCCTTGATATCAGTTTGGAGTTACTCGATCTATAAAACTTTTTTAGTTAAAAGATAATGCGAATCATCAATTGATAAATTGATTAGTAATTATAAACATCTTTATAAAAGTGTTAAACCAAAGATAATTTGGATCGTTAACTGATAAAATAAAATGGAATTTTTGACAATTTTGGATAGTCAGAAATTTCCGAATCACACCTAACTCAGAACTAAGAAATTTTGAAAATATAAACAATAAATAATTAGGAAACATTTTGAGTAAATAAAATTATATAAGTATAATTTATAAATGTGAATAAAAAGGATTTAAAAGCTGAGAATTTGAGAATTTAAATCCCGGTGATTTTGAAAATCGTTCTTCAAAATTTAGAAAATATTTATAGTATTATTTGGAAGTATTTTTGAATAAAAATATAAGAGATAAGTTTTATAACTTATGAATTTGAGATGATAGTAAATTACAATGGGTTTTAAATTTGTCAAACACCATGATGTAAGAAAAACAAATTGAAATTTCGGATTTGTATATATACTCTTAGGATGTAATTGAGTATTATACAAATATAGTCTTAAGTCGTGAACTACTTATACACTTAAGTAATGTTGTAAGGGGTAATTCAATAATGGATTTAGTATGCAGTGAATGGTTATGAAACTTAAAAGTGTTATTTAAACATAAGTTGTGTGCAGAAGATGTAATAAACTTAAGAAATAGTTTTATGAAATGGTTCATAAATTGACAGTGGTATAAAATTGATTGTGATTTGGTACAGTTAAGAAAAACAATTGGAATAAATACATAAGTTGTACATAGTTCATTTTATTCGGGTATTTGTTTGACCTAAGACTCGAGTATAGAACTTTGAGGCATTTACACTGGTCCGAAAAAGGACTTACACTCGGTTCTTGACAGCTAACATAGGTAAGGGTTTATGGTTGGATACTCATGTTTTCTATCATACTTGAGGGCTATGCTAGGAATACTAAAGTTTTGATCGGAGAGCCCGATTGGAGTCCGCATTAGAGGATCAGGGGATCAATGCTTGTTTAGAAGTAAAGTTGTATATTCGAAAAGTAGATCGAATCAGATATTACGTACGGATGATCTATATACATCGTGCAAGTGTAAGTATAAAAATAAATATTTTGGACAAACACCTTTGGGTTTTGCGTCGTAATTTCATGGACGAAATATCTTAAGGACGAGAGCCTGTAATGACCCGCAAATTTATCACTTTGATAAATTATATTTATTTTTAAAACATTCAAATATAAGCTTTTCAACATAATTCATGTTGTCTTAAATAATAAATAATGATGGTAATCTTATTTTGAATAAGTATTTACAAAAATATATACTTTGGAAAAATATCAATAAAATAACTGAAAACCGTTTTATCGATAAACGATTCTATAATTGAAAAAGTCAAGCACGGAGCTGGATACGTACACTCATTTATCCATATAAATAAGAATATGAAAAAAAATATTTTATTTTAATTTTGGGGAAAAAAAATCTATTTATGACATCATCGATAATGGCATCATATTTAATAATTGAATTATGAATTTAAATTGAGATTTAATGGTTTAATAATTATTATAATTATTCAAATAATTGTTTTTAAATGGTAATAATTCATTTTTAATTAGTTATGAAATGATAATAAATCATTTATAATATTTTTATAGGATATATACTTGATTTGAAAATATAAGAAAATTGGTATCGCTTTATCGATATACTAGCACCTTTTGTAAACAACTGTCTAATATTAATTTATATGGTTTTATAAATCAAATCTAATCATTTTAATTAATTTAAAATGATGAGAAATTAGTTTCAATTTTTTTACAAATATATGTATGTTTTTAAAGAAGTAAAAATATGACCAGAAATCAGCTTTTCGATTTTCAACGGTTTAATGGACGGAGATTGTTCAAAGTTCTTGCAACCTATTTATATGTCTTGTGCACATATATAACATACACATACAACCCTAACATATACATGAACACATATATACATACAAATAAACTTATACATTTAAATATATATATATATATATATATTTATCTCCATGTGTGTGTATCACAAAATATCCAAGATACTTTCCTAAAACTTAACCCTTAAGTAAAACTAAAGTCAAACTCTTACACACTACTTACAAGCACATGGGTACATGCCCATGGGGGGTGGATTCACGGCTAGCGATGAGGTGGAATGATGATGCAAGCATGCTAAGGTAAGGAGAAAATATCATGATATTTTGGTGCAAAACTTTCCTATAAATACCCACCTACATTCACACATAAATTCACACCATTATCTTCTTCTTCATCCTTCCTCTTAAAGCTCTTCTTTAATGTCTTCCATGCCTTGAAAAAATATTAGCAAAGTTATGGTAAAATATTCCAAAATAAATTAAAATATATACACATGTATATAACTTAGCAATCCACCTCGAAAACCAAGTCACATACCTCCTTTGTACCTTCCAAACTCACAGCCACCACCTCCTACCATCAAGGTCGAGCCCATATCCACTTCTTGCTTAATCCGTGGCTTTCCAAAGGTCCCAGGCTCAATTCCATAAGGTTTAATTCGATCGTAGCGATGCTATAGTGAATTTTTCTATGTTTAATATCTAATAGAGATAAGAAACTATATATATATATGTATGTATATTTGATGTAGTACGACTGCTATGGATGTTTACTATGATTTAATCATCACATTTGGTTGTTTTAATATAGTTGTTTAATTGTGTAAAGAAGTCACTCTAAATACACGTCGATATTACATAAGAAAATCACTTCCCAAATCAAGTTATAAAAGTGATATGGAATCATTAAACCCCTTTTAAATGATTTAAAATGGTTTATAAACACAAAAATCCAATTTGGCGAAGTGTTAACAAATTATGAAAATAAAGTCGCTATTTCGCGCCGTAGAAAGTTAAATTCATCTATACGATGGATTCAAAGTCGGAATTCTTCGTAATAAAATTTTTCGAACTCTTATAATAATAGCTTTCAAACAAAAAATATATTGAGATTTCGTTTAGTAGATTTTGAAATATGAGCAAAAAAAGTTTTGAAAACAATCGCGATTTGGCAGTTTGGAAGCCAAAGGGATAAAATCCTTAAAAGTGATATTTTTAATTCTTCAAAAATATGGGATAAATTATATAAATCTTTTAAAATATTTTAAAAGAGTTTTGAGTTATAAAAATGAATTTCAAAATGATAGAAAAGTTGTTTTGCTCAAATAAGCTTAAAAGCAATATTTGTAGCACTATTCCAATACTTTTTGCTACACTTTTAATAACTTGAAATATGGTTTTAAACTTAAGTATTATTTTCCAAATATTTTATAAATGTTTTCAAATAAATAATTACGTATTTTAAAGATTATTTAAAGATTTTATAATTTATTTGAAAAGGTTTATATAAATGATTTAAAGAAATGCTGTTAAAATCAAGTGATTTAATCTTGGCTATATAAGCCGATAAGTATACTAGATTTTTCTATTTGTGAGATCTATATGTAAGGTGCTTAAACTAAGGAGATGTTCGGGAGCAAACAGTGCCTAACTTACCTAGTTTTTTCTTGGGCGAGGAATAGATAAGGTCGAAATGTAGGAAACGAGGCAAGTATAAAAGATTTAATTCTTTCTAAATTTAATACAACTTGGATTGTATAGAGATAATCTTCTTATACTTGGTAGTAAATTCTGAGGAGGGAACCCATATTATCCGTGTGAATTGAAAAGGTGATTTCACCATTATTCAATGGATAGTAAAGGTTGAATACAGAAACTGATGTTAAGTAGAATTAGTATAATTTCTATCAACCCTTTTTACTCAAAAAGGTTTTGCAGTATGATTTATGAGAAATGATTTTGATTTAGTATAATTTCTATGAATCCATTTTACTCGAATACTAGCTAATTTGGATTTACCATCTTAGATTACATGGCTTCAACCTATTAAAAGGATATGTTTTCGAAATAAGAAACTTTTGTTAAGATTTAAATAAATGATTTGGGATTAATTTAATTCCTATACTTAAAACTAATTGTTTTGGGTTTATAGTAAACGATGTCTTAAATAACATTTTTTTCGACCCATTTTAGAAATAATGATTTGGAAATCTTTATTAATATTTAAATAAAAGATTTGGAAATATCTTCCTAGGTGAAGAATGAAATGATTTAGAATTATTCCAAGATTTCAAAAGGTTTTAAGATAGCAAAGATTTGATAAAGGAGGTTTAATAATCCTGTATATTGCAAAAAGAAATGTTTTAAAGATATATATCTCTAGAAGATATTTATTAGATAAAGAGAAAGTAATTAATTAAATGATAAGCGCTTATTTACTTAACATCCTTTTATCGATGATTGGTTCGAAGGAATCGGGGTTGAATTTGAGTGATTCTTATCTAAAAATCACTTCGAACCAATTTACGAGTTCTAAAGTGAAGACATGTTAAAGACAATGAGGTTGGAGGTGGGGATCTTCATAACGGAAGGGCTGCTTGTTGATAATTTCGGATTAGCTCCTAAAATAAATAAATAGCAGTGGTCCCTTCGTTCTGGGATCTTTGTATGCAAGGACTACTCGCTACTAATCCTAAGGGATGTGGTACGAGAGTGCCTTCAGTTTGTCATATTCCTGGACAACTTGTATGGATAAATGTCTGACATTGCATTTCTAAGACCACCTGCACTGATCTCTACAAATATACATCTATTTAGTGGTGTAGGAGGTAACTCTCTTATAATTAACACCCTTCTGCGGGACGTACGAGGTCCGTGGTTGTACTTTGGTTGAAATCAACAGTGTGTTATTGGAAATGGAAATGTGGCATTTTAAGTGAAAATGTTCTAAGAAAGGTAAACGTTACCTCAAGCCTCCCACCCGGGGACTTGTGAAACAAGGGTTGCTTTAAGGCTAACTGGTTCGCTACCATTGGGGTATGATATCACATTTTTCGATTTATTTTGCACCCGCTATGATGTCGGGTAAAAAAATATGGTGTATGGTATGAGAGATCTTGGATACATTGGAAACGGCCGTGGTGATATCATATTCGGTTCTATCCACCACCAAATAGGTCTGCTGGTAGGTCGGTCTTAACTCATGGAGATTTCGAAGATGTTGATCCTCCGTGCATCCCTCTAGAGATGCACTGTATAGGAGGTAGTCCCTTTCCTCTCTATTCATTGGAAATCCAGATGTCCAATAAGTGCCTTTGGTTTTTGTTATAAACCTGTTATGCTGGATTTAATAATATAAAATTTTCAGCTAAGGTTATGTAATTTACTTGAAAGGTGTTTTCAAAAGAATGTGATTTGAAATAATATTACCAAATTTTGCGTTGTAAATATTTTGGTTATCAAAAGGTAAAAACCTGTTCCATGTTTATGTGCGACGTGGTCTTATGAGATGCCCTTTGTTTTCCAAATACTCATAATTTGAGTTTCTCACACCAGTCCCATGACCGACTCAAAATTTATCTTCCTTTTCCTTCAAATTCCGGTGCCCTAGTTTTCGGACAGCCTAGAAATCAGTTTAATTTGGAACATCTTGAAAGATCTTGGAGCATGGAGTTAGAAGATTCTTTAGAAGAATGTTATCAATTTTCACTACACTCATGTACTATTATATTCTGCATTTATAAGGACGGAGATTTATAGTTGTCCACGTAGATGTTACATTAAACTCTGATAAATGTACTTAAGATTTTTTGCTATAAAGATTATATATTAAAATAATATATGTTATTCCATTCATGTGAGATTCTTTTATCTACTCTATTTCTATCTTTATTTTCTTTTCCCCCTATCTATCCGCTTTTTCATTCAAATTGGGTGGACATGTTTGGTTTATTGTCAGCTTAAAACGTACGAAATTATGGGTCATTACATAACATACGATTAAACACACTGTTTGACGATGAATTTTCTTTCCGTTAGAAAATCACCGAAAATGTAAAAATAAAAAAACCGCAAACGCACATCGTACAATTTTAGTTTGTGGGGAGTACGGGTTTATCCATAGGGAATTGAATTGATTTCAAATTCTACTCAATCAAATTAACCAAAATTTGCAAGTTTGTTTAAACTATGGAAAATAGCAAAAATTAAACTAGAAAAAAGTGATTAAAAATATGAGATTAGAAGACAATTTAGAGGCAAATCTACTCTTATATTTTTACATAAATCAACACAAAAACAATCTATGATCTCTCTATTTTTAATCATTTGTGAATTTAGTTGATGTATTTATCATTAGTATGGTCTATTTATGTTATTAGTTAACATAACTTAAACCATCAAACTTTAAAACAACAACTAAAATCACTTATCAATTGTAATGAAAATGAACATGAAGTCAAAGCAAAAACTAGTTTAAGTATGATCTATTTACTATTTAGTTTAGTAACATAGATCATCAATTTTTGTTTCTCCTTTAATTCCATGACCAAAATCACTTAATTAGATGATGATGTAAATTGTGTTTATGTTGGAATAAGCATAGCCCATTTGTGATTACAACATATGCTATCAAATTCTTTTATAAACTTACATCAAAATCCAACTCTTCATGAAGCATTAAAGAGATCATAAATGACAAAATATGTTGAATTTACATAATTTAAGAGAGCTTCATTACCCCTAAATTGAAGATTTTAGACTCATTTCTGTTATCATTTCAACACATGTAAATTTCAGGATAAAATAAAAAAAAGAAAGTGCAAGCAAACTAAATAAAAAGAGGGCTAAACTACTTGCATAAAAATAAAACTAAGCTATTAACATAAAAGGAAAGAGAGCATGTAAATAAAAATGAGCATGAAAATAAAATAAAAGCAAAGAAGAAGAAGAGGCTTAGGGTGCCATTTTATTTCTCTTTTAGTTTGTGGCTACAACTCATATGATATGATAAGAAGATTAAAACTCTTTTACATGAACATAAGAGGGTTATTTATACATGCCTAAAACCCTAATCCATATTTTAGGGGACTACCCAAAATACCTGTGACGCCCCACTCCGAGACCCACATTAGCAAAGAGTATTACTAGGTAATACCGTCTACTAAAACGAAGAATAGAGCTGGATAGGAGCGACCATCTATAGCCTTGTCTTAATTATCTATTTAATACGCCGACAATTACCATACATTTTTCTCAAAGGGATCGACATATCCAATAAATACTTAATACAAAGCCATAGGTGGCTGAAGGATCTATCAGAATAAAATATAACAACTCAAATGTAATACACATCACAGAACATTAGATAAATCACATACATTTACACATATACATATACATTACAGAGTATACAAAATGGTACATGTCAAGTGGTAAAGCAATACACAATATACATGCGAGTCAAAAGAATACATATCAGAGTTATAGCTAAGAAGGACTACATAAAAAGCTATAACAAATAGGAGCTAGCAGAATAGTCCATGCGGAAGCAAAATAGGCTAAGTCCAATGAACCTAACCTGAAACATCTCGGTCTGACCCGAGTATAAAATACACGGGTCAGTCTAGCTAAACAAATCAGTTAGATAAACTAAATGATAATGAACATACAAGGTCATAAAATACCACAAATATCTCCAAAAGAGATAACCAGATCTTTTAACAAAAGATGAATCATAACAAGCCTCATATCATCGGCAACTCAAATAAACAAAGGATATGAATATCCCAAAATAAGCCAAAAAGGCAAATAACAAATACCAATAAAGGTAACACAAGTTTCCACAGGGTAATCGCTATATATCGTGTGGTTCTTAGAACCTACACCGAAAGCCGATACACTAGGGAAATATAATTGTCAAAGAAACAAAAGATTCTCGAGCTCAGTACTGTATAACAAGGATCCACAATCCCGAAGGCAACAAACCCAAATATCTCTCGAGCGGTGATGAATGACCAACTCCAAAAGCGATACTATAGGGCAACAAACCCGAAGGGACAAGCCCGAAGGCAACATACCCGAAGGCAACAAACCCCAAAGGCTCAAGCCCGAAGGCAACAAACCCCGAAGGCAACAAAACGTAGTGGCGAAGGTCCAAAGGCCCAGTACTGGACACCACTAACTGGCAAATGTGTCATAACTCTCAGAAAGGAACTCAAAAAATGTTAACGTGAGTCCCATACCACACGTTCGCACTAAACGGTTTACTAACCGTAAGTCAATTTCACACTCAAAGCAGTACAAAGTTCACCTCATATCATCGGTAAACCAGACCCAAGGGTCAAAACAGTCAAACGAATAGATTAGGAATTAACTTAAAAGATAAATACACGTGTTCATAGCACGCGTTTTATTTAATCATTTAATTCTCCTCCCTCTTCGCTCGAAGTGCAAAATTGTGTGTTTTATATAGAAATTATAAGTTGGAGAAACGAGCTTTTAATACAATTTAAAAAGATCACTTAATAAAATTCGTGTACGAAATCTAAATAGAATCATCAACGTAAAAAATGCGATAACAACTAATTGGATCGACAAGAATCGATAAAAATGGAAATTCACTCAAAAATAGGCAAATAGGCAAAAATAGGCAGTTCCAAACGTCTGATTTAAAATCAAGACGTCTGGATTTATTCACTGGAAATTCAGAAACCTTCTAGACGTCTGGAGGGTGGCTTCAGACGTCTGACATATTGCATCAGATGTTTGAGAGGTTGCTTCAGACGTCTGACACAATGTTTCAAACATCTGAGAGGTTTTTTCAGACGTCTGACTTTGTTTTCTGCCATTTTTATAAATTTCTACCGTATATCTTTGTGTTCCAAGTTTAAAACCAGACGTCTGAACTTGCATTTCAGACGTCTGAAGACCTGGTCTGGGCAACAATTTGCCTAGGCCCTGATGGCCAAAACGAATGGGAAGCTATCGGACGAGCAACAAAGACTAGGGAATTACGCCAAGCGACAAACCAGTCTTATAGGCTCTTCGATACACCCCAAACAACATGTCCAAATATCCACAATAGGGTCTTTAAGGATTTTGTCTCCAAAACACCAAATTTGGAGAATTCACCATATCAATCCAAATCAAAAGCAAATGTACATGAATAGAGGTTAGGGATTCTTTCCCAACCACAACAAAAGCTATAGGCTTAGATGTGAGTTCAAAAACTCACCTTTTAACTCAAAAACAATGATGAGAAGCTCAAACGCAAAGAAAAGATCAACCACTCTTCACTTCAAATCTACAAGCTCCAATCTAAGATCAAAAACAAATATTTCCTAAATTAGGTTATAGGAAATTTCTAAAATTGGAGAGAGATTGAGATGGAGAAGGTGAAAAGAAGGCTTACCTAAGCTTCTCTTTGATTTTGGAGCAAGAATTTGAGTTTGCAAAGGAAACTAGGGCTTGGAATTTCTATTTCCCATTCTCTTCCCCCATTTTCGGTTGAGCTAGAGTGTTAGGAAATGAAATGAGTGAATGGATGAAGAGTTAATGAGTTAGGGTAATAAGTTGGGTTAGTGAGCTGAAACCCAAACCCAAAGCCCAAATAGAAAATAGCAAAATTCTACTCAACCCCAAACATATCGATGCTTATACTCAAAAAGATCGCAAATGCCATTTTGGACTCAATGGATGTGGTCCCGAGTCCTAATTCGATCGTTTGCAAAAAGTGACATTTCAGATTTAAATCCGACTAACGATGCTATATTTAAATAAAACATTTAAATATACCATCGTAAACTATGCGGGTTGTTACAGATCTCCCCTCCTTAACAAAACTGCGTCCGCGCAATTCCTAGAGAAGAATTTGTAACAACTACATACTTACATCACCTAAAAAGAAAAGAAAATAAGCTTGAGATAAAAAGATATTCTCACCATTGCTAAGCAAAGATAGAAAACCCGGATAGGATCGCTCGATAAACTCTCTGGTTTCCCAAGTACAGTCATTGGGATTAGCGGACCATTGAACTTTAATGAGCGGCACGTCCTTGTTTCGAAGGTGTCTCACCTCTGAGGCCAGTACGCGAATAGGCTGCTGTACAATAGATAAGTCTGGTGAGATCTCAAGCCCTTGCAAATCAGGAGAATCGATAAGAGAATCCGATTCTCGAAGACACTTCCGAAGCTGAGAGACGTGAAACATGTCGTGAACACTGGATAGATGACCTGGAAGTGAAACTCTATAAGCCACAGGACCAATACGTTCAGTAATAGGAAATGGTCCTACAAACGAGGAGCCAATTTCCCTGTCGTACTGAAGCGCATAACCCCTTTTAAAGGAGAAACACGAATAAAGACGAGATCATCAACCGAGAACTCGAGAGGCTTCCTACGGTTATCCGCGTATTATTTCTGACGGCTCTGTGCCTCTTTCATTCTCTACCGAATAAGATCAATCTTCTCAGAAGAATCATGAACAAACTCTGGGCCAAGAATAAGCTTCTCCCCAGATTCCAACCAACATGAAGGTGATCGACATGGCCTTCCGTATAAGGCTTCGAAAGGAGCCATACCGATACTGGACTGAAAACTATTGTTGTAGGAGAACTCTAAAAGGGGTAGATGATCCTCCCAACTACCTCTGAAATCAAGAATACAAATACGGAGGAGATCCTCTAAGACACGATTTACCCGTTCAGTCTGTCCATCAGACTATGGATGATAAGCTGTGCTGAAATTAAGCTTTGTTCCCAAAGCTTGCTGAAGACTCTGCCAGAAATGACTTGTGAATAAAGGATCACGGTCACTCACAATCGAGCTAGGAACACCGTGAAGTCTCACGATTTCCTTGATATATAACATAGCCAAAAGAGAAGCAGTCCTATTAGATTTAATAGGAACAAAATGAGCTGATTTGGTGAGGCGATCAACAATAACCCAAATGCTAGAATGGCCCGATCTCGTACGAGGTAGGCCATCAATGAAATCCATCGAAATCTGATCCCATTTCCACAATGGAATCTCTAGAGGTTGAAGGAGACCAGAAGGGAGCTGATGTTCGGCTTTAATACGTTGACAAGTCATGCAATTACTCACACAACTCGCCACATCGCGCTTCATGCCTTCCCAATAATAAAGGCGATGCATATCGGCATACATCTTACTACTGCCAGGATGAATGGTATACTTAGAACGATGATAATCATCAAGAATGTCATGCCTAAGTGCATAATCAGAAGGCACAACAAGACGGTTCTTCTTGCGAAGACACCCATGAAAATCAATGCTAAAATCCCGCAACGTCTCATCACGGGATTCAGTCTCACAAAGCTGAATAAGATGCACAATATCAGGATCACACCGCTGAGCTTTGGCAATACGATCAAATACAGAGGTTCGAGCTTCCAAACTGAATAATACTATCGGAGAATCAAAGGATGGAGCTCGATCATGAATATCACAAAAAGATAGAGTCTCAAGAATATCCAATTCGGCAAGCATCATAGAAATGACAGCCGAATGTCTGCGACTAAGCGCATCAGCAACACGATTACCCTTACCAGGGGTATATTGGATATCAAAGTGATAGGAGGCAAGAAACTCGAGCCAACGTTTTTGCCTCATATTGAGTTCCTTCTGAGTAAACAAATACTTCAATGATTTATGATCGGTATAGAGAATGAAGCGCTTGCTTAATAAATAGTGTCGCCAAATCTTCAAGGTGAAGACAATGGCAGCTAACTCAAGATCATGAGTGGCATAGCGAACCTCATTCGGACGCAGTTTCCTAGAAGCATAAGCAACTACCTGATCCTTCTGCATAAGCACGGCACTGAGACCACTACCACAAGCATCGGTGTAGACAACATGATCATGATTCCCCTCGGGAACCACAAGAATAGGAGCATTAGTGAGAAGTTCCTTTAATGTATGAAAGGAAGCTTCACACTTATCGGACCAAATATAACGAATGCCTTTTCGAGTAAGGCTGGTGAGAGGAAGCACAACACGGGAAAAATCCTTCATGAACCGACAGTAATAACCCGCCAATCCAAGGAAACTACGAATCTCATGAACATTCTCAGGCCTCTTCTAATTCTGGATAGCTTCGATCTTTAAGGGATCGACATAAATGCCATCGGAAGATACAACATGGCCTAAGAACTTAACCTTATTCTCCCAAAAATGGCACTTGGAGAATTTGGCTTTAAGCTGATGGTGACGAAGAGTACTCAAGACAATTCTCAAGTGATTAGCATGCTCGGCTTCAGACTTAGAATAAACAAGAATGTCATCAATGAACACAAGGACGAACTTATCGAGATATTCCTGGAATACTCGATTCATAAGATCAACAAAGAAAGCCGGGGCATTCGTCAAACCGAACGGCATAACGAGCCATTCGAAAGAACCATATCGAGTGCGGAAAGCTGTAGGAGGTATGCTATCTTCCGCGATTGGAGCTGGTGAAAACCAGTGGCAAGGTCGAGCTGAGAGAAGACCTTAGCGCCACTCAATAGATCGACCATATCATCGATCCTAGGCAGTGGATACCTATTCTTGATGGTCAACTCGTTAAGCTTGCGATAAGAGTTCCATCGGACTTCTTCACGAAGACGAACACGGCACCCAACGGTGAAAAACAGGACTGAATCAACTGTTTGGACTCAAGCTCTAAAAGCTGCTTCTTGAGTTCCTCATTTTCTTTTGTAGACATCCTCGTGGGAGGACGGCTGTAATGACCCAAGATTTTAGGAATTTATTTTGAAAATATAAATAAGTTTAAAATAATTTTTTAAACTAATTTTGAAAAGGAATTGATATGGCTTGATATGGTGTAGCTATATGTGTACATGTGTGCACAGGAAATACACATGAATAGAAGCTTAATTCCTGGATGATATGAATGAACATATGTTGATGTGTATGAATATATATATATATATATATATATATACAGATAAATAGATTAAATCCTTAAAAGCTATATGCATAAATATATATGGATGCTACTGGTTGTATTTGAGTGTATATGTGCATATGTGTTCAGTAAAAATAATGCATAGACATATATATGTATTAATTATTTCTGTAAGACATATATATACATATATGTATGCTAATCAAACGCAAGTGTTCAAATCAGTAAAATAAAAATACACAAATGTATTTTAACTATAGGCAGAAAGCAAGAATGAAGATATAAAAGGAGCAATCCTTTTATAAATAAATAAGGGAAGCACATGCTATTTGAGTGAAAGCTAAAAATAGAAAAGTAAGATAAACTAGTGATATGTTTTGTATAGGCAGAATTAGGAAGAACCCTTGGCATATATATATATATGATAAATTAATGTAAATCAAGTCACACTTTTAGCATGATATTAGATAATAGAAAAAGCATTTTCTGGAAAAGCAAATTTCTGAAAATAACCAAAATGATAAAACCTCTTTTCTCTCCACAAACTTGAGTCGGGGAGGGTAGGATTTTGGGTTTAAACTAAATGCAAATGGCATGATTTCGGGTGGGCAAAAATGACTTTAGCTAGCACCTTAAACCCTAGAAGAACCCTGCATAAATAAGCAGTGATAAGAGGGTCCTTCTCTTCTTCCCGGATAGCTTTCGAAAAAAAAAATATATCATGTATATATAAGACAAGTGAAGAAAAGGGTTTGGGGGTAAAGGCAGAAGCTTATCAATCAACTAAGAAGTGAAGGAGAGCTAGGTGAGAAAACTCACTCAAAAATCTAAGGCACTAAGTCCTAATGAAGGCAGCCAGTTTATAAGTTGATCTTTCTTATAATGTATCTTCATATGTGGTTATCTTTCTTTGATTTCTAAGATGAAAATGCTTTGATCTTTAGTTTGGTTGTTCTGCTTGATCTATTATGTGAAAGTTCTAAGTATTATTAGTAAATATGTTTTTATAAACCCAGATCTCTCTGATATGTTAATATTAGGACAAATAAGTGAATACCCAGAGAATCAAATGATGAATATAGGCAAGTAGTGTTGGTTCTGGCATAACCCAGAGAATATAAACATGTTGAGCTGCAATATACTTGTGTATAAGTGCTGAGGCTTGAGACAAAAAGGAATTAGGGGTGCAATAGGGTTGCCTATGTGCTGATGCTCCTAATTCAATGAAAGTATATAAATAGGCATATACATAGCAAATAAATTTGTGATTCAGTTAAACTTGGTCATTCTGAGTTTAACTTAAGCACATATGTTTGCAAGATGAAAAACTCTCTCAAAAGCCATAAGCCAATGTTAGTTGCCTATACCCCTTTTAAAATGCAAGTATATATATATATATATAGATGCAGAATCTTATTTATTAGACACCTATGTTTAATTGCCTGCTTGTCTTTGTTTGGTTATGAAAGATATGAAATGCCATGACATGGATGTTTGTTTTAGTGAAATGATTCACTGAATGGTTTAGTCATGAAAAATCAAAAGAGTTATTATCAGCTTAAAACTAACTAGGAAATGGGGTCAAGAGCACTGCAGGAATGACTTGTGTTCTTGAGCAATACAAGTTGACACATGGCTTGTTTAAGTCCTGAGATCTTTGTGTAATGGAGTGAATTAGTCCATTACAATGTATCCATTGATTCATATGATTGCAGATGAGACCAAGATATATAAATATATCAATGTAAGAAAATTTGATAGAAGGAGGAACTAGAGTTTTCCTGGATGAAATCTGGGTAGGGAATAAATGATTTAATTCATTTTGGTGATTTCCCTGTTTTGTATGGATGCTTATTTGATTTATGGCTGATTTGTATGAATGTATGCCTGTTCCATATCTTTATAATGTTTCTGGAACGAAAGATTTAAGTGTGCACATGCACACTGATACAAAACATGCACACTATGACTTACTTGTTTTCTAAAGGCCGGATATACTAATTTATATATGTTTCAACTTTAACTTGATTTACTAATTGTTTTTAGTGTATTCTCTCATACCAGACATGTGTCTGACCATAGTGTGCTAATGGCATATGGGGTGTCTCATTTAATATGGGGCAACTTCAAATGCTTTTTCAGAAATTGCAGCAACTAAGTAGGAGTAGGAGCAAGGCTTTGAGAAGAAGATTATAGCATGCTAAAATTAGTTAGATAAGAGCATAAAAGATGAAATCTACATGTATTGATATTTTTAAATTATCACTTGTATTAAGTACTGAATGATGGATGGATATTTTGCTAAGTATTTTGCTAAGGAATTGACTTGTAACTGGAGTTTATAAATTTGGATATTATCTGAAAAGTTGAAGAAGTTAACCTATGATTTTGTATGTAAATCTAAGCAAGATTACTATGATAAATAGGATGGTTATATTTTATAAATTTATTAGTCAATCTTGAGTCTTTGAAAAGGATTAAGTATTGGAAATCTGGATAGTTAAGTCTCAATAAACAATATGGTTTATTCTTTCATCATGACATTTCCATACGGGAGTTTAAAGGCATAGGGAAAATGTATTATGTGTTTGCATGTTTTCATAATGCAATTTGTACTATGCAAATGTTTTATACCTCATTCTTGAATAAAAAAAGAATCTCCTTTTACTAAAGCTTTAGTCAAATGCATTTTAAAGCCCTATGGCTTATATCAGAACAAAGAGTCTAGTTTGTAGCAAATCATCTTACCATTAAAACCATGTTTTAGATCCTCAGGGTCTCAGGAAACTCATTCATGCTTGCATTTCATTTAGCATAGCATTATGACATCAAAGAATTAAGCTTTAGGAACATGGTATCTCACTTAAAAATATTCCAAAAAAGAGTTTGTATCTAAGGTAGATTTTATAGAAAATCAAACATAGAAAATGATATAAACTTATATCATTTTCAGGACGTAAGCACTACACCAAACATTTATATGTGATCATAACACAATTTCCTTGTTTCTAGGAATTACCCTTCATAGAGAATCCAGCAAGAAACCAAGAGTTAAAATCTTACAAATACATATATGGATGGAATTTTGTTGTATGAATTAAATTGAACTATGGGTGGATTGATTAAATTTAATCAATCAAATTATCCTCTTGTTTAACATAACTCTGATTTAAACAAGAGGGACACATGCATCCTCATATGTATGTGCATATCTTTATGAATACACTGATATATTTATATTGGTAAAAATTTTGATCCTGGATAAATTGTTTATTTGATGAAAGGAAAAATGACTCTAGGCTTCAGAAATATATATATATATATATATATATATGATAATAAATATATGTATATATCTCTATGTTAAAAAAAATTCCTTACAAATTAAGGTATAAAAAGAGAGAGTCATTTCATTTGGTATCAGAGCTAATGGTTTCATTGATTGTTGAGTACTATAGAAATATATTATGTCTGTTTGTTTTGGATGAAATAATTTAGACAGGAAAATATTAACTATAGAAAATACTCACAGTATACTAATACCATTTGCCCATAACTTGGTTAGCAACCCGTGGTAGGAAGGGGATCACATCATGCAGGAACAAGTGCACCACAAATGCTTGATATGCAAGAGTTTGTAAGGGTTTTAAGGGATGGAATTGGGCATAGGCCTGAGAATCCACATGAGGAACTTTCAAAACTATTAAAGGCTTATACAAACTTGGGAGGTAAGATTTTTGAAGGGACTGAGAATGTGATGGAAATTCAAGCATGGTTGAGAACATTGGATAGGATTTTCAATGACATGCAGCTTGATGATCAAAGGAAGAGGCAAGTGGCTTTAAGACAGCTGAAATGAGTAGCTTTATGCTGGTGGGAGGTGATCATAGCTGGGAGAATTGAAAATGAAATCACTTGGAATTAATTCAAGGAGATGTTGGAGGCAAGATTTGTACCAGCATCAGCTAAGACCACTTTACTCGAAGAATTTATTAGACTCAGGCAAGGAACTCTGAATGTCACTGAATACACTCAAAAGTTTGAGGGGTTATCCAAATATGGAGCAATGCTAGTGGCAGATGAAGCATCCAAAAATGATAGGTACATTAAAGGTTTGAACCCAGGACTTAGCAAAGCCATGTTACCTTATGCTGATAGGACTTTTGATCAAGTAATAGACTTGGCTTTGAGATTGGAGCAGCATGACAAAGAAAGGGAGAAGTATAGAAATTTTAAGAACAACAGCAACAAGAAGAATAAGGGAAGATACCACCCTTATGACAAGAAGAAGGAGGAAGCAGACACCAAAAAGGCTAGTGATACCAAGGCCAGTGATGCTAAGAAGAAATTGGTTTGCCATCAATGTGGAAAGGAAGGACATATCAAACCAAGGTGCCCAGAATTGAAAGGAGGAGCTTTCAAGTGCTATCTATGCGGGAAAGAGGGGCATATGAAGAGAAACTGTCCTGAGTATAAACAGCAAGGAAAATTGGCAAATTTGGAAGGCAAAGGCAAATCCATAGTGGAGATTAATGCTGAAAATCACAGTCAAGTGGAAGGTACACTATTTATTTGTACCATACCCATAGCAGTAGTATATGATACTGGGGCAACTCACTCTTTGATTTCTTATGAACTAGTTAAAATGCTAAAATTGAATTTCATATTGGTTGAAACTCCATTGCTTATACAAAGTCCATTGGGAGTTCTACTGTTTTAAATATGATTTGTGTGGATGTGGAATTAAACATAGGAAGAGATACTTTTATTTCCAATTTATATGTTTTAAACTACCCAAATATAGGTGTTATATTGGGGGTAGACTGGTTAAGGCAATTTAAAGCCATAATTAACTTAGATTCATCCACCATATCATTGCAAAACTTTAGAGGCCAGAGAATCACAATTTTGTGTGAAGTAGCTAAGGGAAGGAATTGTATCATTTAGTTGACTTGGAAAAAGATTTCAGTGAACTTACTATTGAAGAAATTCCCACAGTCAATGAATACTTGGATGTGTTTGGGGAGGTTAAGGGTGTTCCATACCATAGACCAGTAGAGTTTCAAATCAATCTCATACCAGGAGCAAGCCCAATAATTAAGAAGCCTACCAGAATGGGGCCAAGTGAGTTAAAAGAATTGAAAAATCAGTTAGAGGAATTAGAAAGTAAAGGGTTTATAAGGCCAAGTAACTCATGCTGGGGTTCTCCAGTAGTGTTTGTAAGGAAACAAGATGGTACTTTGAGGATGTGTATAGATTACAGAGAACTAAACAAGGTCACCATCAAAAATAAATACCCATTGCCTAGGATAGATGATCTCTTTGATCAACTCAGTGAAGCTAAGATATTTTCTAGATTAGACTTAGCATCAGGGTTTCATCAGATGAAGGTTGAAGACTCAAGTGTTAAGTACACTGCATTTAAGACTAGATATGGTCTATATGAGTTTATGGTTATGCCATTTGGGTTGACAAATGCCCCCTCGTATTTTGTAGATTTAATGAATAGAACCTTTAGAGATTATTTAGACAAATTTGTGTTGATTTTTATTGATGACATTTTAATTTATTCCAAAACAGTGGAAGAACATAAAAGTCATTTGCATCTGGTTTTGTCTAGATTGAGGGAAAAAGATTTAAAGGCAAAATTTTCAAAATGTGCATTTTGGAAAGTGGAAGTACATTTCCTTGGCCATGTCATTTCTGCCAAAGGAATTTCTATGAACCCCAATAAAGTAATAGCTATTCAAGCATGGAAGAGGCCTAGCACAGTGAGTGAAGTAAGATCATTTATGGGGATGGCAGGATATTATAGGAGATTTATAAAAGATTTTTCAAAAATATCATCACCACTTACCAATTTAACTAGAAAGAATCAGGCCTTTGAGTGGACTGAAAAATGTGAACGAGCTTTTATCAAGATAAAGGAAGCCTTAGTTAATGCACCAGTGATGAAAGTACCTGAAGGAAATGAGGGATTAATTGTGTATACTGATGCAAGTGGCTCTGGCCTAGGGGTTGTGTTGATGCAGCAAGACCAAGTGATAGCCTATGCATCCAGACAATTAAAACCACATGAAACTAGATATGCAACCCTTGATCTTGAGCTAGCAGCAGTGGTGTATGCACTGAAACTTTGGAGACATTATTTGTTAGGTGCCAAATTTAAATTGTACACAGATCATAAGGCATTGAAATATCTCTTCTCATAAAAAGATTTAAACATGAGGCCACATAGATGGGTGGAGTTCTTAGCTTCCTATGATCTAGACATACTCTATACACCAGGTAAAGCAAACAAAGTTGCAGATGCCTTGAGTAGACAACATGCTAAGATAGCTATGTTGATGATGGAAGAATTTAAAGATTTTTCTATACTCACTGACTTGGAAATTGAAGCAAGTAGTAAGGTACAAATGGTACCAGTTGAAGGAGATAAGAGTAAAGGAAAATTGAGTTTAATGTCTCTGCAATCAGATTTAATTTTGAAGGTAGGAAAAATGCAAGAACAAGACACAAACTTATTGGAGAAGAAAATTCTCATATCAAAAGGGGAAGAAGTGACAAATTACCATATTGATAAAAATGGTTATTTAAGAAACCATGATAGAATATGTGTTCCAGAAAACATGGAATTGAAGAAGGAAATATTGAATGAATATCATAGGAGTAAGTACTCCATACACCCAGGCAGTACAAAGATGTATCAAAATTTAACAAGAAATTTTTGGTGGAAGGGAATGAAGTCAGATGTAGCCAAATACATTGCAAGATGTATGACTTTCCAACAAGTCAAGGCAAAAACACAAAATCCATTAGGGTTGTTACAACCTCTTAGCATACCACAGTGGAAATGGGAAGATATATCTGTGGATTTCATAGATGGACTACCTAGATCTAAAAGAGGAAACACAAGTATATGGGTGATAGTAGATAGGCTAACTAAAATGGCACATTTCATTCCAGTCAACTCAGAAAGGAATGCACCAAAATTAGCTCAAGTATTTATGAAGGAGGTGGTAAGGTTACATGGCATTCCCAAAACTATTGTGAGTGATAGGGATACCATCTTCACATCAAGGTTCTGGAAAAGTTTTCAAGAAGCCATGGAAGTGAATTATGCTTAAGCACTGCCTACCATCCACAATCAGATGGGCAGACTGAGGTGGTGAACAAAGTTTTAGAGGACTTGTTAAGGGCATGTGCACTAGATTTTAGAGGTAACTAGGAAGATTATCTCCATTTAGCTAAGTTTACATACAATAATAGCAATCAAAGCACCATAGGGATGGCTCCATTTGAAGCCTTATATGGCAAGCCATGTTTATCACCTGTATGTTGGGTAGAAACATGAGAAAGAGCTATTTTAGGGCCTAAGTACATACAAGAAACTAAAGAGAAAATTGAGCTGGTAAGGAGGAGAATTGCAGCAGCTCAAGACATGCAAAAGAAATTTGCAGACATGAAAAGGAAGCAGGTGGAATATGAAGTAGGAGACTTTGTTTTCATAAAGGTTTCACCTATGAAAAAAGGTCTTGAGATTTGGCAAGCAAGGAAAACTCACACCAAGGTATGTTGGACCCTATAAAATTCTGGAAAGGATTGGTTCCTTGGCATATAAGTTGGAATTACCAAAAAACATGCAAGGGATGCATGATGTTTTTCATGTATCACAATTGAGAAGGTGGGTTCATGACAAGGCAGAAATTCCTGAAACCCCAACCCAAGTGCAAATAAATCCTAATTTGATTTATGAAAAGGATCCAGTGGGAATTTGGGCAAAGGATGTGAAGAAGTTGAGGAATAAATCACTAAAACTTGTGAAGGTACAGTGGAGTCTTGATCCTAGTGATTGCATATGGGAATTAGAAGACAAGGTTAGGATGAACTATCCTAAGCTATTTTCAGATTAAAGGTAATTCTGATTTTTAATTTGTTTTCCTTTTGGATGCATGTATTTTTAGTTATTGTGATAGAACTAAAAATCTATTTGGTTGAGAATGTATTTGTTCTCTGAATTAAGTTTAAATTTGGTTTAAGCTTAGGAAAAATTGTAGGACGCAATTTCTAAAAGTTGGGGTATATGTAATGACCCAAGATTTTAGGAATTTATTTTGAAAATATAAATAAGTTTAAAATAATTTTTTTAAACTAATTTTGAAAAGGAATTGATATGGCTTGATATGGTGTAGCTATATGTGTACATGTGTGCATAGGAAATACACATGAATAGAAGCTTAATTCCTGGATGATATGAATGAACATATGTTGATGTGTATGAAAATATATATATATATATACAGATAAATAGATTAAATCCTTAAAAGCTATATGCATAAATATATATGGATGCTACTGGTTGTATTTGAGTGTATATGTGCATATGTGTTCAGTAAAAATAATGTATAGACATATATATGTATTAATTATTTCTGTAAGACATATATATACATATATGTATGCTAATCAAACGCAAGTGTTCAAATCAGTAAAATAAAAATACACAAATGTATTTTAACTATAGGCAGAAAGCAAGAATGAAGATATAAAAGGAGCAATCCTTTTATAAATAAATAAGGGAAGCACATGCTATTTGAGTGAAAGCTAAAAATAGAAAAGTAAGATAAACCAGTGATATGTTTTGTATAGGCAGAATTAGGAAGAACCCTTGGCATATATATATATATATATGATAAATTAATGGAAATCAAGTCACACCTTTAGCATGATATTAGATAATAGAAAAAGCATTTTCTGGAAAAGCAAATTTCTGAAAATAACCAAAATGATAAAACCTCTTTTCTCTCCACAAACTTGAGTCGGGGAGGGTAGGATTTTGGGTTTAAACTAAATGCAAATGGCATGATTTCGGGTGGGCAAAAATGACTTTAGCTAGCACCTTAAACCCTAGAAGAACCCTGCATAAATAAGCAGTGATAAGAGGGTCCTTCTTTTCTTCCCGGATAGCTTTCGAAAAAAAAATATATATCATGTATATATAAGACAAGTGAAGAAAAGGGTTTGGGGGTAAAGGCAGAAGCTTATCAATCAACTAAGAAGTAAAGGAGAGCTAGGTGAGAAAACTCACTCAAAAATCTAAGGCACTAAGTCCTAATGAAGGCAGCCAGTTTATAAGTTGATCTTTCTTATAATGTATCTTCATATGTGGTTATCTTTCTTTGATTTCTAAGATGAAAATGCTTTGATCTTTAGTTTGGTTGTTCTGCTTGATCTATTATGTGAAAGTTCTAAGTATTATTAGTAAATATGTTTTTATAAACCCAGATCTCTCTTATATGTTAATATTAGGAAAATTATGTGAATACCCAGAGAATCAAATGATGAATATATGCAAGTAGTGTTGGTTCTGGCATAACCCAGAGAATATAAACATGTTGAGCTGCAATATACTTGTGTATAGGTGTTGAGGCTTGAGACAAAAAGGAATTAGGGGTGCAATAGGGTTGCCTATGTGCTGATGCTCCTAATTCAATGAAAGTATATAAATAGCCATATACATAGCAAATACATTTGTGATTCAATGAAACTTGGTCATTCTGAGTTTAACTTAAGCACAGATGTTTGCAAGATGAAAAACTCTCTCAAAAGCCATAAGCCAATGTTAGTTGCCTATACCCCTTTTAAAATGCAAGTATATATATATATATATATACATACATATATATATATATATATATAGATGCAGAATCTTATTTATTAGACACCTATGTTTAATTGCCTGCTTGTCTTTGTTTGGTTATGAAAGATATGAAATGCCATGACATGGATGTTTGTTTTAGTGAAATGATTCACTGAATGGTTTAGTCATGAAAAATCAAAAGAGTTATTATCAGCTTAAAACTAACTAGGAAATGGGGTCAAGAGCACTGCAGGAATGACTTGTGTTCTTGAGCAATACAAGTTGACACATGGCTTGTTTAAGTCCTGAGATCTTTGTGTAATGGAGTGAATTAGTCCATTACAATGTGTCCATTGATTCATATGATTGCAGATGAGACCAAGATAGATAATTATATCAATGTAAGAAAATTTGATAGAAGGAGGAACTAGAGTTTTCCTGGATGAAATCTGAGTAGGGAATAAATGATTTAATTCATTTTGGTGATTTCCCTGTTTTGTATGGATGCTAATTTTATTTATGGCTGATTTGTATGAATGTATGCCTGTTCCATATCTTTATAAGGTTTCTGGAAAGAAAGATTTAAGTGTGCACATGCACACTGACACAGAACATGCACACTATGACTTACTTGTTTTCTAAAGGCCGGATATACTGATTTATATATGTTTCAACTTTAACTTTATTTACTAATTGTTTTTAGTGGATTTTCTCATACCAGACATGTGTCTGACCCTAGTGTGCTAATGGCATATGGGGTGTCTCATTTAATATGGGGAAGCTTCAAATGCTTTTTCAGGAATTGCAGTAACTAAGTAGGAGTAGGAGCAAGGCTTTGAGAAGAAGATTATAGCATGCTAAAATTAGTTAGATAAGAGCTTAAAAGATGAAATCTGCATGTATTGATATTTTTAAATTATCACTTGTATTAAGTACTGAATGATGGATGGATATTTTGCTAAGTATTTTTCTAAGGAATTGACTTGTAACTGGAGTTTATAAATTTGGATATTATCTGAAAAGTTGAAGAAGTTAACCTATGATTTTGTATGTAAATCTGAGCAAGAATACTATGATAAATAGGATGGTTATATTTTATAAATGTATTAGTCAATCTTGAGTCTTTGAAAAGGATTAAGTATTGGAAATCTGGATAGTTAAGTCTCAATAAAAAATATGGTTTATTCTTTCATCATGACATTTGCATACAGGAGTTTAAAGGCATAGGGAAAATGTATTATGTGTCTGCATGTTTTCATAATGCAATTTGTACTATGCAAATGTTTTATACCTCATTCTTGAATAAAAAAAGAATCTCCTTTTACTAAAGCTTTAGTCAAATGCATTTTAAAGCCCTATGGCTTATATCAGAACAAAGAGTCTAGTTTGTAGCAAATCATCTTACCATTAAAACCATGTTTTAGATCCTCAGGGTCTCAGGAAACTCATTCATGCTTGCATTTCATTTAGCATAGCATTATGACATCAAAGAATTAAGCTTTAGGAACATGGTATCTCACTTAAAAATATTCCAAAAAAGAGTTTGTATCTAAGGCAGATTTTATAGAAAATCAAACATAGAAAATGATATAAACTTATATCATTTTCAGGACGTAAGCACTACACCAAACATTTATATGTGATCATAACACAATTTCCTTGTTTCTAGGAATTACCCTTCATAGAGAATCCAGCAAGAAACCAAGAGTTAAAATCTTACAAATACATATATGGATGGAATTTTGTTGTATGAATTAAATTGAACTATGGGTGGATTGATTAAATTTAATCAATCAAATTATCCTCTTGTTTACCATAACTCTGATTTAAACAAGAGGGACACATGCATCCTCATATGTATGTTTATATCTTTATGAATACACTGATATATTTATATTGGTAAAAATTTTGATCCTGGATAAATTGTTTATTTGATGAAAGGAAAAATGACTCTAGGCTTTAGATATATATATATGATAATAAATATATGTATATATCTCTATGTTAAAAAAAACTCCTTACAAATTAAGGTATAAAAAGAGAGGGTCATTTCAACGGCCAACTGGCTGTGCGCCTGGAATGAGATCAATGCGGAACTCAATCACCCGCTTGGGTGGCAAACCCAAAACCGGCTCAAAAACATCAGAGAAGTCACAAACAATAGGAATACGAGATTTATCATCATCAGCTCGTGAGTCAAGATAATATAAAACCATTTCGGAATTATCCATATTCCGAAGAACAAGTGATAACTGAGTAGATGAATCTAGGTGTCGAAGATATAAAATTCTTTCCGAACAAATAATCCTGGCATCGTATCTCACTACCAGTCCATACCCAAAATCATATCAAATCCCAGATAGGAAATAACGTGCAGATTCGCACGAAAAGAAAAGCCACATAAAACAATCTTAACATCATCACAAAGCATGCTAAGGGTTGCGGATCCCCCAATAGGATTCGCAATCCTCAACGAAGTAACCATACAAGAAACATCCAAAGACAAATCATCGACGAGCTTTTTCAGTACGAAAGAATGCGAAGCACCCGTATCGTAAAGAACTTGAACACTACGGCCATGAAATAAAATAGAACCTTCCAAAATAGATGGAGATATACCTCTAGGCTGAGAAGAACCTCCATAAGCCTTAGCAACATAAAGCTTGCCAGACTTGGCATTAGCAGGAACAGTAGGGCAGGAGGAAACATGATGACCTTCCTTCTTGCAATTACGGCAGAAGAGAGGCTTAAGACAAACTCGAATCATATGATCAGGAGAACCACAATTGAAACACTTCCGAATGGAAGGTGTTCCAGCAGATTGAGAGTTAGAACAAGTTTCAACAGGATTTTTCTTCTTGGAAGGGAAAGATTCCCGCTTATGAAATGGAAACTTCTTCTTATTGGGGTTCTTGTGAACCTCAACATCATCACCACTATCACACTCCTTCTCGATGGCTTTGAGATGAAGTGCCGAGTCAACCAACTCCTCAAAAGAAAGCTTAAGCTGTAGCATTAAAGACTTCTTAAGATATTTATTAAGACCAGAGACAAACTTCATATTCTTCTTATAAGAGGTGCTAATGAATTCAAGACCATACTTAGATAAGGCCTCGAATGACGCAACATACTCAGAGACGGAGGACTTCCCTTGCTTCAACTCAAGGAAGCAACGGGCTAATAAAACTTTCTCAGATTCAGGAATGAATTTGAGTTCGAATCGTTCCCGAAACTGAGTCCAAGAAAGAACAGACTCATAAAGTTCGGCTACAAGAAGCTCGTACCAATCAAGGGCACGCTCTTGCAATAAGCTAGAAGTTACAAGAACTCGATCTTGGTCAGAAAGATCCATGCGAGAGAAGATACGCTCGCATGTGCGAATTCAAGCTTGGACCACAAGAACGGACTCGGAGCCTTTGAATGGCTTTCCTCCAAGATGAGAAAAATCACTGCACAGGCGTGCAAAGGCAGACTTGCGTGAAGGAGATGCTCGAGTAGGAGCTGGAGGCTGAGTGCTCCTAAATAACTCCAAAAACTGCTCGGCAGACATGTAAACGCCGTCCGGATGCGAGCCGCTGGATTGCCCAGCATCCGAGCATCGTCCTCTGCCTCTTCCGGCCATTAGCTGAAAGTTAAGATAAGATAAAGATTATTCACAAGGTAGATATCATTAATTCAATTATGGCATACTATGGAATAAATGCATTCCTAGACGTATTCCCAAAATTCTATCTACCCCAAAGGCACGGAAAGAATAAAGGTACGATGATTCAGAGATTCGTAACATGCGTACTACACTTTGATGTACCGTAATATGTGTCTCTGTTCTATGTTTATCATATTTTGTTCTGAACACAGCTCTGATACCAAGCTGTGACGCCCCACTCCGAGACCCACATTAGCAAAGAGTATGACTAGGTAACACCGTCTGCTAATACGGAGAATAGAGCTGGATAGGAGCGAGCATCTATAGCCTTGTCTTAATAATCTATTGAATACGCCGACAATTACCATACATATTTCTCAAAGGGATCGGCATATCCAATAAATACTTAATACAAAGCCATAGGTGGCTGAAGGATCTATTAGAATAAAATATAACAACTCAAATGTAATACACATCACAGAACAGTAGATCATCACATACATTTACACATATACAGATACATTACAGAGTATATAAAATGATACATGTCAAGTGGTAAAGCAAACCACAATATACAGGCGAGTCAAAAGAATACATATCAGAGTTACAGCCAAGAAGGACTACACATAAAGCTATAGCAAAAAAAGCTAGCAGAATAGTCCATGCGGAAGCAAAATAGGCTATGTCCAATGAACCTAACCTGAAACATCTCGGTCTGACCCGAGTATAAAATACACGGGTCAGTCTAGCTAAACAAATCAGTTAGATAAACTAAATGATAATGAACATACAAGGTCATAAAATACCACAAATATCTCCAAAAGAGATAACCATATCTTTTAACAAAAGATGAATCATAACAAGCCTCATATCATCGGCAACTCAAATAAACAAAGGATATGAATATCCCAAAACAAGCCAAAAAGGAAAATAACAAATACCAATAAAGGTAACACAAGTTTCCACAGGGTAATCGCTGTATATCGTGTGGTTCAAAGAACCTACACCGAAAGGCGATACACTAGGGAAATATAATTGTCAAAGAAACAAAAAATGCTCGAGCTCGGTACTGTATAACAAGGATCCACAAGCCCGAAGGCAACAAACCCAAATATCTCTCGAGCAGTGACGAATGACCAATTCCAAAAGCGATACTATAGGGCAACAAACTCGAAGGCACAAACCCGAAGGTACAAGCCCGAAGGCAACATACCCGAAGGCAACATACCCGAAGGCAACAAACCCCGAAGGCTCAAGCCCGAAGGCAACAAACCCCGAAGGCAACAAACCCCGAAGGCTGAAGCCCGAAGGCAACAAAACGTAGTGACGAAGGTCCAAAGGCCCAGTACTGGACACCACTAACTGGCAGAATGTGTCAAAACTCTCAAAAAGGAACCCGAAAAATGTTAACGTGAGTCCCATACCACATGTTCGCACTAAACGGTTTACTAACCGTAAGTCAATTTCACACTCAAAGCAGTACAAAGTTCACCTCATATCATCGGTAAACCAGACCCAAAGGTCAAAACGGTCAAACGAATAGATTAGGAATTAACTAAAAAGATAAACAAACGTGTTCATAGCAAGCGTTTTATTTAATCATTTAATTCTCCTCCCTCTTCGCTCGAAGTGCAAAATTGTGTGTTTTATATAGAAATTATAAGTTGGAGAAACGAGCTTTTAATATAATTTAAAAATATCACTTTATAAAAATCCGTGTACGAAATCTAAAAAGAATCATCAACGTAAAAAATGCGATAACAACTAATTGGATCGACAAGAATCGATAAAAATGGAAATTCACTCAAAAATAGGTAAATAGGCAAAAATAGGCAGTTCCAGACGTCTGATTTAAAATCAAGACGTCTGGATTTATTCACTGGAAATTCAGAAACCTTCTAGACGTTTGGAGGGTGGCTTCAGACGTCTGACATGTTGCATCAGACATCTGAGAGGTTGCTTCAGACGTCTGACACAATGTTTCAAATGTCTGAGAAGTTGTTTCAGACGTCTGACTTTGTTTTCTGCCATTTTTATAAATTTCTACCGTATATCTTTGTGTTCCTGGTTTAAAACCAGACGTCCGAACTTGCATTTCAGACGTCTGAAGACCTGGTCTGGGTAATAATTTGCCTAGGCCCTGATGGCCAAAACGAATGGGAAGCTATCGGACGAGCAACAAAGACTAGGGAATTACGCCAAGCGACAAACCAGTCTAATAGGCTCTTCGATACACCCAAACAACATGTCCAAATGTCCACAATAGGATCTTTTAGGATTTTGTCTCCAAAACACCAAATTTGGAGAATTCACCATATCAATCCAAATCAAAAGCAAATGTACATGAATAGAGGTTAGGGATTCTTTCCCAACCACAACAAAAGCTATAAGCTTACATGTGAGTTCAAAAACTCACCTTTTAACTCAAAAACAATGATGAGAAGCTCAAACGCAAAGAAAAGATCAACCACTCTTCACTTCAACTCTACAAGATCCAATCTAAGATCAAAAACAAATATTTCCTAAATTAGGTTATAGGAAATTTCTGAAATTGGAGAGAGATTGAGATGGAGAAGGTGAAAAGAAGGCTTACCTAAGCTTTGCTTTGATTTTGGAGCAAGAATTTGAGTTTGCAAAGGAAACTAGGGCTTGAAATTTCTATTTCCCATTCTCTTCCCCCATTTTTAGTTGAGCTAGAGTGTTAGGAAATGAAATGAGTGAATGGATGAAGAGTTAATGAGTTAGGGTAATAAGTTGGGTTAGTGGGCTGAAACCCAACCCAAACCCAAAGGCCAAATAGAAAATAGCAAAATTCTACTCAACCCCAAACATATCGATGCTTATACTCAAAAAGATCGCAAATGCCATTTTGGACTCAATGGAAGGGGTCCCGAGTCCTAATTCAACCGTTTGCAAAAAGTGACATTTCGGACTTAAATCCGACTAACGACGCTATATTTAAATAAAACATTTAAATATACCATCGTAAAATATGCGGGTTGTTACAATATCCCTTAGGAAGCATGGCCACCAAGTTATCATTAGCATGTAATTAATCCTCCATTAAATGTGCATGTGCTTTTAATCTCCACAAACATGTGCAATAGCTCCTAATTCTAGATCATGGTAAGTGGATTGGTGGGGTCCTCCATGATTTCATGAATTCTTTTATTTTTTCTTCTTTGTTTGCCTTTAACTCTTATGCATGCATATTTCCATGAAGAAACCATTTCCATGAAGGTTTCTTCATATTTCCATCCAAATTCCTACAAATAAATCTAAAATGGGCAAATAAATATTCTCAAAATTAATATATGCACAAAATTACCATTTTGCCCCTAAATGAAGATGGATGAATGATGATCTAATGACATTTGGATTTTGGTAAAAACATGTAAAAATAACCAATTATGAAATTTATTTAAATAAAATGGATTAAATATATAAGTAAAAATATGCACTTTTACATGCACATCAAATACCGCCACACTTATCTTTTTATTTGTCCTCGAATAAACTAAAATTAAGGTAAATCCATTTTCGTAGGAAACATGATTGCATTGAGCATACGCAACAAGCCGTTAAACCTCTAGGTGTCCCTAGTAGGGCAAGCGTTGTCTCGTGAGGGTTTTCAGCGGATGCTGCCCACAAAATCCAAATGCAACATGAAAAATTCCTAAATGCAAGATTTATTTACAAGATATGAATGCAAGTTTTTGAAAATATTTATAAATGAAGAATTTACTTTTAAATTAACATGAATAAGTTAAATATAAGTTTCAACAATCATCATGAAATTTAAGTCCTTTTACTCATCGACACTTTCAACAAAAGTTAAGTTATCATCACAATTAAACTCTAATTTGGCTAGTTGTTTCGGTTGATAACATAGTGCAGCTATGAAATGAATCCTTAGTTGATTATCAAAGTTTTTCAAAGTGGTATTTTTATTTCTTCTGAATAAAAAGTTGAATCAACTAAGTGAAAATAGTACTTGGATTTCAATTACTTACTCTCTCTATTTTTGAAAAGTATTAACATTATTAGTGTTTACACACCTAACTCAGATAAAATAAAGCCAGATATACCAATCATGCACTGCCTTTTGGACTTATGTGAGAAGGGTATAGGGCATGGCGAGTGTACACACTTGCGTGTAAACACCTGACTCTAGGTGGTTATTTTTATCAAATCTATTTACATACACCTAACTCAGATAAACTGAGGCCGGATATACCAATCCTGCATTGCCTTTCGGGCTTACGTGAGAAGAGTACAGAGCATGGCGAGTGTATACACTTGCGTGTGAACACATGACTCTAGGTGTTTCTTATTTTCCCAAAAACCAGTTTCTTTTCCTTTATGTTTTTTATGAAGAGAGAGAGAGAGAGAGTTTTGCAAAATCATCTTAGCACCACTTAATTTAGAAGACTAAAAACGTTATCACCTTTACTTTAACTCAACTCTTCTTTTAAACAAAGATTTACAATTAGGATATACTTCATAATTAACACCCATGAACCTTCCTATATACTAGTTAAACCATAATTACTTATAATCAAACTTTATTTTTATTTTTGTTAAGACAAATAAATTTTCAAAAATTTCAATTTAATAACCAAAACATACACTTATCCCATAATGTGTCTTCAAATAAATCAATATGCTAAAAAGAAAATTTGTTTCGAGATTTTTTTTTATTTTTTTAAGTTTTGAGTTTTGCAAAAAATAAACCATGAAAAGTCAAAAATGAAGATGCGACTCCCCTCCCACACTTAATTTTGGCTGTCTCTCCACAGTCAATGCATGATATATTGAGTGTAACAGGGAAAAATATGTACATATTTACAAAAGGGCGTTAACATTTCTTAGTAGACGTAGTATGGCTCATGAAGAATCATGAGCTCCTCCTCTTGATTACTTGGCAATTCTAAGTATGGTTATAAGCGATGACCATTGACTTTGAAAATTGATCTATCCCTAGGATTTTGTATTTTTATGGAACCTTATGGAAAAATACTTCGTCCCACAAATGGTCCGGTCAATCTTGATTTTAATATTCCAGGGAATAAGTGAAGTCTAGAGTCATACAAAAGAACTTTTTGGTTTGGCAAACATGTTTTTATTAGGATTGAGTTGTCATGAAAAACTTTTGTTATTTCTTTGTAAATCTTCTCATTTTCATAAGCATCGTTCCTAATCTCTTCTACTTCATTGATTTGCAAAATTATGTTTTCGCTAGCTTTATCGAGATCGAAATTTAAGTTCTACACTGCCCGCAATTCTTTGTGTTCGATTTCAACTGGTAAATGGCACGCTGTCCTATAAGCTAAATGAAATGGGGACATCCCCAGGTTAGTTTTAAAAGTGGTACGGTAAGCCCAAAGCACGTCAGTCAATTTCTGAGACCAATCTTTTCAATTTTTATTAACAGTTTTCTCCAAAATTTGTTCTATTTGTCGATTTGAAACTTCAACTTGACCTAGTTTGAGGATGATACAGAGTGGATAACTTGTGGGTTATCGAGTATTTCTTCATTAGAGTTTCAAATTGATCGATTGCAAAAATGGGTTCCGTTATCGCTTATTATTGTGCGAGGTATGCCTAACCTTGAAAGGAGGTTTTCTTTAAGGAATCTCACAACAATTCTATGGTCGTTGGTTTTACATGGAATGGCTTTAACCCATTTGGATACGTAATCGATAGCAAGGAGAATGTACAGATTTCCAAAAGAGTTTGGGAATGATCCCATAAAATTAATACCCCAAACATCAAAGATTTCGATTGTAAGAATGGGGTTCAAGAGCATCATGTTTTGTTGAGAGATTCACAAGTTTTACAAAATTCAAATGAGTCTTTGAAAAGAGTGGGCCAGTAAAAGCCACATTGAAGTACTTTTTCAGCAGTTTTTCGAGGACCAAAATGTCCACCGCATGCTTGGTCGTAACAAAACAAAAAAAAACACTTTTGATTTCACAATCTAGAATGCAACATCGAATGATTTGGTCAGAATAGTATTTAAACAAGTATGGGTCATCCCAATAGAAGTACTTAACTTGGGAAAGAAATTTATATTTATCATGTTTCGACCAAAATGAAGGAGTTTCCTTAGTGACTAGATGTTTCACAATGTCGGCATACCATGGATCGACAGAAACAAAAAGGAGTTGTCCGTTGAGAAGTTCTCGTTGATTGGTAAAGAAGATGGTGCATTTGGAAGACGCAATAGATGATCAGTAATGACGTTGTTGGATCCTTTTTTATCTTTAATTGTAAGGTCAAATTCTTAGAGTAAAAGGATTTAACTGATCAAACGAGACTTAGCATCCTTTCTAGCGAAAAGGTATCCAAGAGTGGAGTGGTCAGTGTAAACAGTAATGTGTGAGCCAATCAAATAAGGTCGGAATTTTTCGAGTGCAAAGACTACTGCTAGATGTTTTTTAAAGTGGTTATGTAATTGAGTTGAGCATCATTTAAAGTCATACTAGCATAGTAGATGACATGAAGAATTTTCTTGATGCGTTGTCCTAAGATAGCACCAACTGCGAATTTAGGATCATCACACATTATTTCGAAGGGAAGATCACAATTGGGTGAGCAAATGATGGGAATGGAAATGAGTTCATTTTTGAGATGTTCGAAAGCAGAAACACAGTTAGAATTAAAGTCAAACGGAATGTCTTTTCAAAGAAGAGTCATAAGCGGTCGAGCAATTTTACTAAAGTCCTTCACAAAGCATCGATAGAAACCGGCGTGTCCAAGAAATGAACGAATGCCCCCTGACTGATTTGGAATGGGTAGATTCGCAATTACATCAAATTCGCTTTATCTACCTCAATGCCTTTGTTTGAAATGACATGTCCAAGGACAATGCTGTGTTTGACCATGAAATGGCATTTTTCCAATTTAACTTTAAGTGTTTATCCTTGCATTATTTAAGAACCAACTCAAGATGGTGTAAGCACTCAGAAAAAGAGTTTCTAAAGATAGAAAATCCCCCATAAACACTTCAAGAAAGCGTTGTATCATATCGAAAAAAATGTTGACCATGCATCTTTGAAATGTAGCAGGAGTGTTGCAAAGGTCAAAAGGCATACGTCGATACACAAAAGTGCCAAAGGGACACGTGAAAGTTGTTTTCTCTTGATCTTTGGGAGCGATTGGAATTTGGTTATAGCCAGAATAACCATTAAGATAGCAATAGAATTTGTGACTGGCTAATGGTTCAAGCATTTGGTCGATGAAAGGAAGAGGGAAGTGATCCTTACGTGTTGCAGCATTTAGTTTTCGATAATCAATGTAAACATGCCAACCCGTTTGAGTACAAGTTGGAATGAGTTCGTGAAAGTCGTTCTTTATAAAGGCTAGTCCAGATTTTTTAGGCACGACATGAATTGGGCTAACCCACAAACTATTAGAGATTGGGTATATCATTCCGTTATCGAGAAGTTTAAGAATTTCATCTCAAACCGTATCCTTCATTTTTGGGTTAAGCCTTTGTTGCGCGTCACGAACAGGCTTGGCATCATCAATTAAATGGATGTAATGTTGGATAAGAGAGGGACTAATTCCCTTTATATTGGTGATCGACCTACCAATTGCTTCTTTGTTTTTCGATAGAATTGAAAGAAGGGAAGCTTCTTGAACAAGAGAGAGAGAGAGAGAGAGTTGAAGAAATTTTCATGGGAAACGTTTCACTATCACCTAAGTGTGCGTACATAAGGTGATCGGGAAGGGGTTTAAGGTCCAACCTCGAGGGTTGCTCAATCAAAGAATTTGGTGGAAGTTCAGATTCAATGGTAAAGGGTTCAAACAGAAGCACAATTTCAATTTTGTTAGGCTTATCTTGAAACAATTATTCGTATTCGGTCTCGCGTTCGTGGTTTAGGTCAACTGTTTCGTTATTTGAATTTTCTTGAATGGAGCTAACTTCCAACGTTTGGTCATGTGGTTCGTTCGGTTGATTTTCAAGATTGAAAATATTAAGATCCAAAGTCATGTTTCCAAAAGAGATTTTCATCGAACCATGTTGAAAATTAATTAGAGTGTTTGAAGTAGCCAAGAAAGGTCAGCCTAAAATCAATGGAATTTGACTCATTGGATTGTTCACGAGTTGAGTCTCCAAAACGATGAAATCGACGTGGAATATAAATTGACCAATTTTGATGAGTAGGTCCTTGATTTCTCCCATGGGTTTCTTTATTAAACAACAAAAAATTTAAAGAGTTACTTTAGTTGGTTTATTCTCACCTAAGCCAAGTTGATGGTAAACGGAATAAGGAATCAAACTGACACTCGCACCCAAATCGATTAAGCATTTGTTAATCGCTTTGTCTCCTATCATGCACGAGATCGTCGGACATCCAGGATCTTTGTATTTGATGGGAATTGATTGGGACAAGACTTCGCTAAGTCCATCGTCTAAGGAGACATTCTTAGGTACATGAGTGTGTCATTTTTGGGTACACAAGTCCTTGAGAAACTTAGCGTAAGTTGGGACTTGCTGAACGATATCGAGAAGCGAGATGTGAACTTTCACTTGTTTAAAAATTTCAAACATCTTTTCCATTTGGTCAGAGTGTTTCTTGGGTCAAAAATGATGTGGAAATGGAACACGATACTCAGTAGGTGGGTCTACTTGAGTAGAAGAAGAATTTGGATTGGAGTTCGATTCGATGTTTGGCTCAACGTTTTGTTCAGATTCGCTTGTCGTTTTTGAAGTGTCAAGAGGAGTTTTCGGTATATCATTCGGATTAATGACTTGATTATCAATTTGTTTTCCGGAATGCAAAGTAGTGATAGCATTCATTTGGGTTACATTGCTTTCTTGAACAGCATGGGCTTGATTCGAATTCGTGTTTTGATTTTGGGATTCGAAACTAGCTAATATGGGAATGTGCCTCTTTCTCGGTCACTTACACACATGGATAATTGACTCATTTGCATCTCAAGTTTAGCAATTAATTGGCTCGTGTTTTGCATATATGAGGTCAGCAAATTTTGTGAATTGCTGTTTGATTGGAGATTTTGAGTGGTTGCGTTAGCCAACGTTTGAAGACTTTTCTCATGTGAACTGAATCGTTTATCGTCTTGTGGAGCAAAAGATTGTTGAGGTTGATTTTGAGACTGACCCGCAAAATTTTGTTGAGAATGATTGGGTTGAAAGGGAGGATTCGAAGCATTATTCAGAAATGCTTGAAAATTGGGACGAACCAAATTCGTGTTGGGATTATTTTGGTTCCAAGCAATGTTCGGATGTTTCTCCAATTAGGATTGTACGTCTGAGAAGACGGGTCATTCATATCCTTATTGAAACTGCTGAATTGCTCAATTGAGTTAGGGGACTGATCGGCTATGTGATTCGGATCGTTACATTAATAACACATGGGTTGGGAAGCTTGGTTCATTTTAGTGGATGAGAAAACATTGTCGCATTTACTAATCATTGCATCGATCTTAGCTTCCAAAGCCAAAGATGATCCTATTGAGTGTGCACTCGATCATGAGTAGATTGATTTTTCGTTAGAACATTCCCATTGGGATGAGTTTTTTGGCTAGGTTTTCAAGAAATTGCCAAGCATCGTTGTGATGTTGTGCGAAAAAATTGCCTTGGCACATCGATTCAAGCATGGTTCATGAGCTGTTTTCTTGGCCATTGTATAAGATTTGGCAAAGGGTCCATTTTTTGAAATTATGGTTTAGACATTTTATCAAAAGCTCTTTAAATCTTTTAAAATATTTTCCAAATGGTTCACCCATGAATTGATGAAAATTGACAATTTTGTTTTGGATTTTAGTTGTTTTTCTAAGCAGTTAAGATCGATTGCTAGTTCTAGTCAGAGTACTGCCATGTTGCATTGTTTAAAAGTTCGACCAGTGTTGATTGAGAGAATTGCTTCTAAGAAAAAGGAGGATACTTTGTTGGCTGAGAAGATCAGAAGAACTGAGTTGGAGCTGAGATCAATGATCTAAAGGATTTTAGTGTTGACCGCATGTAACGACCCCAGATTTTAATTTAATTTAAATTAATAATTTATTGAATTTTTGAATTAAATTGAGTAATTAAATAAAATTTTGAATAAAAATTTGTAAAATTTATTTTAAATGGAAGCGAGTTTCCCTTACTGTCTTAGAATCTATATTAAGTCATATGAATTTAAACGATTTGTAACAAATGTGATTTGGATTTAAAATTTAAGTAAATGGTTTAATAATAATAATAATAACAATGATTGATAATTAATGATTTAAATTTAGGATTGATGGTTAATAAATATGAGGAATTATAACAAGTTGAATTTTAATAAAAATATATAAGATAAATTGTATAGTATAAAATAGAAACTTATTTACATTATATAAAGTGATTACACTACAATAATTTAAACAACAAGTAAACAAGACAAAGATAAAACAAAGCAAAAGTATTGCAATCATATAATAAATCAAAGTATTTGTAAAACAAACAAGCAAAGGCAAGATAAATATATAGGTATAAACTAATGAAACACTTGCTAAAGAAGGAAGACATCAAAATATATTCACATATGTACAGCCGAGTTAAAGTATGGTACAAGGTAGTTAATGCAATATCTGTAGCATACAAACACATATATCTTCAGCCACCAACATATCTTCATATTGTACAACTGATAATAAATGCAAGCAACCAAAGGAAAATATCAGCCACCACTTGATAAAAATATCCCTGATGTTGTACAAATACACAACATTACTTGTACAAAAATAATATAACCTGTAAGCTTATTTTCAAGCATATCAACTTCTTCATCTTATTAGTTCGTCCATTTTTAAACTGAGAAGAAAAAAATCTAAAGCAAGGATCATTTTAAATTTAAACAAAACACAATCAATACAAACCAGAGGAAGAAGACTTCAGCTTGCAATCTTCACAGCTTGTTTCAAGAAAGTGGAAGCTCTGTTCTTTCTCTGTTCAAATTTTTGTTACCAGGTGAGCAAACTCCTCTTTATCAGACCTTAAGCCTACATATCTTGATGATCTTTGAATGGTGATGTGGATTTGTTTGCATGTTGGCAAATGTCTGAGTGAATATATGTGTGTATGGGAAAATAGGACTCTGTTGTTATCACAGGTTCAACCTACTAAATAAAATTCAAGACCCCCTCATACAATTAGTTTTAGGTTATGATTTGTGAGAGAAAATGTTTATAACATTGTAAAGTTATTTTATAAAAATATATATAGTAAAAATATATGATAAATAATCTAAAAATGTAGGATTTACAGAGAAATTACTCAAATAGAAAATTCAAATGATGTAATTCTAAATTCTGATCATTTTATCAGATTCGTTTTGCTAAATACTGATTTTTAAAAAGAAATTTCATGATTTGTAAGGATGGAAATATGGAGTTTTCTTGAATTGAACAGTCTTTCGGTTTTTATCAAAAACCTGATGATCAATGTAAAATCGAGCTTCGAAATTCATGTCAGAGGAAGCCTAGAGGTTGACGAGTCAAGGAAAAATGCTAGCAGATTTTTTTATCAATCGTGGTGGCCGAACGTGGTTGATCTAGGGTTTAATGATTGGGTTTGTCGTGATCTGGAACGAGGTGATTTTTGTCACCTCTGCTAAACCGAGTTGAACGAAACTGAGGGGGGTGGAAGAACAATGGGTTGACATGGTGAGGCCAGAGTTTCGACACCTCTGATGGTTAGAGGTGGGGTGACGAGATGTTTCTTTCTGGTGATCGAATTGGGTTCCAGGTGATCGAATAGCTAGATTTTGATTTTCAGGGAAGTTCATCGATTTGGGTGTTCGCCTGAGGTGAGGAGGACAGGGGCGACTTGGTGGTGTTCGGCGACTTGGTCGGAGGTGGCCAGTGCGACTGTGCACGTGCACGGCACTAAAAAATTGGTGTCAGTTGTTTGTTTGGGAAAGGAGTTGTTCGACTCGAAGTCGATCTCGAGAAAACCGTGCTCTGGCTCGAGCGTGGACTCGAGTCTATGTCAGGGATTGTGAAGAGTTGCTGGGGATTGTATTTTGAGGAGTTTAGGACCTGTACCAATTTTGAAGAGAGAAGAAAAGGGGTTTTAAAGTTAACTTAAGTAAACAATACAAGGCAAGTATCAAATAAAAATCATAAAGCAAATGTCTTGAATTTAATTGGTCTGACTTGATAATCTTCAAAGGAAATGTGATAATGATTAAATTAGGAAATTAATCAAGATAGATGGGTTATAAAGATAATTATTTAATGAAATTAATTAAGATTAAATGATTATGTAATTCACTTAAAGTTAATCTAATTAATTTATTAATTGAGAAACAAATTAAGAGGATTGATTAATTAATTTATATCAAATGATTTGTAATTTATAAATCAGAGATTGGATAACTAATTCATAAGTAATTAATTTGATTAGAAATAAATAGAATTAATTAGGACTAAACGATCAATTAATCCTACCTATAAATGATTATTGAAAGTTTGACCTTTCTTATGAATGTTTGCCTTGTATAAATTGCCTTGGCTTGATTGTCCTATCTGATTTGAGATATTTTGTTATGTAAATTGAACCGTGTATGATTTATTCATTTATTTACATTTGTATACTATCGGTGAATCTATGAATGGACGATAAGCGTTATAGCTTATATCGCTTATCAATTATATTTCTGTGTTTTAATCTGTTATGATTGAATGATGTTGCACTACTGTGTGAAACCCCTAGACTACACCATACACACACAAATATGGATTTCACGTGGAAATCGGTTAAGTCACAGATAATTTAAATTTGATGTTTTTTGAAATTGAAATTTTAATTTCAATTGATTTCGAAATTTGAAATTTGGGTTTAAAGTGAAAAGCTTTTGAAATGAGATTTCAAAGATAAGAGCTATTTCGAATAACTTAATCGAGTTTTGAAATTTAAATAATTTGATTTAAATTTGAATTCAAGTTTGAAATTGAATCCTATGATTTGAAACTAAGGATTAAAGATGTTGTACAAATTATATATGGGTTAAACCATTTTAAAGGTATTAATTTGGGAATTTGAATTTAATTCAAGGGATTTAACTCGGGTAAATATAACTGGATTTTTCTGAAACGAAACTATTTATTTTCAAATAGTAAAAGCTTTCACATAAGTAATAAATTTCCAAATTGTGTTGAACGGTTTCAAGTTTGAAATGGAATTGAAATGTTTTGAAATTTATGAAATGAGTCTTTGATTCAAAGACCGAACGAGTTAATCCAACTTGAAATGGAATTGTTTTAAAAAGCTATAAGTTAAATCTTGACTTAAAGATTTAACGAGTTAATCCAAGTGAAATGGAAATTGTTTTGAAATCCATGAATGAATCTTTGGGAATGGGGTGAACTTTGTGAATTGAATCTTTTTGTTTAAAAGATTAAAAGTGTGGAAATTGTTTAAACCATTGAAGGTTTTTGAATTGAATCTTTTTGTTTAAAAGATTAGAAATGGTAATTGTTTAACCATTCGAATGAAAAGTTTTGGGCTTTAAGCTGTGATTTAACTGAGACCCCAGTATCCATATGATTTTTTAATTGCGCTCGTTATTCGGTTTAGCCGGGAGAGGACCTTTGTGTCATATAACCCATTCCGAATAGTGATACGACGATATGGATAGCATTTGAAGACCGGTGGTGAAGACCGGATATTTTTGAAAACGGAAGGATTACCGTCGAGTTACTCTGCATCGGCTGATCCCCGATATAGAGGTTTTATCACCTTTAGTGACGGGAAGTCCGGACGTGATTGGAAATTATCCGGATTTGCAAGGGCTTCGTGAGAAATGCCTTCGGTTCTGTTCGAACCCGGAACAGACTTGTATGGATGTGTGTCTGACATTACACTTTGAGATGTAAAGCTGGTTTCTATCCAATACATTTCTGTTGGTGGCGGAGAATTTATTCTCTTAGCTTAACACCCTTCTCTGAGACGTACGAGCTCAGAGGTTATGTAGTTGATGGTTACTAGTGATACATTCCCAATTTGGTAATGTGGCATACGAAGTGCTGCTGATCATTTGTTGATCGAAGCGTGGCTTTGTGAAGAAGCGTGGCTTTGTGAAAAAGCGTGGCTTTGTGAAAAAGCGTGGCTTTGTGGACGAGACTTCGTCGAGCCTCACTACCCGGTAATGGTCAAAACAGGAATGTTGCGACAAAGGTTTGTAGGGGTAGCGCCCCTAGGGTATGTCATTTCCTTCTGGATAAAGGGTGGTATCATGGTATGGAGCCCAGATACTTAACTCGTGTGGACACGGTAATGTATTACTGTATGATGTTGCTTTGTTGGTTTTCGGGATCCCTCGGATAAAGGTCGGTAACGACCGGGGGATGACATGACTCGTGTGTTAGTTACCTAGTTACAGCTCGGTTAGAGCGTGAGGTAGCGTCGGCCTTTTGTTTGCAGAGATCCGGTTAGGATCCAGGGCGTCTTTCCAGAGGCATTTCTATTTCGGTAAGGAAGTTCCTTAGCCTGATCATTTGTTGGAAATCCAAAGAAACAATACGAACCCTATACGGTTTTAGTTGTATTACCTGCTATGGAATGTGGCGGTAACCTGCTATTGAACATGGTAGCTATAGTAGGCATACGATGAAATGTTGTATGCTGGCTAAGATTTATATTATATTTTCGAAATGTTTTTCTACACTATACACTAGAAATAATATCAAAAGAGTTTTGATTTTGCGTAGTAAGCATTTTTGACTATCATAAGGAGAAATCTCCTCCAATTCTGCGATTGCATTGTGTGTGTGGCGGGAGGCCTTATGGTAGTTTCATTTTTCTAAAAGCATTGCGGATTTCAATGTTTAAAACCTTTTGTTGTTGTTTAAAGATAAACTGTTTTTGTTGCTCACACCAGTCCCATGACTGATCCGGAGTTTATTGTTCCCTTCCTAAACTCTGGGTGCCCACTATTTTCCACACGGGCAGTCTAGAGTTGGGTTTTTCAGATATTCAGGTTTAGTAGACTATTTGGAGCTAGTTCAGTTCTTGGAGTTCATGGACTGACGTTGCTTATCTTGGAGACATTCTATCCGCTGCTGATGTTATCATTTTCTTTTCCGCTGCTAATTGTTGTATCATATCTCTGATGTATATTGATATTCATTGTATCACTCTGTTGTATCAGATATTGTATATCAATGTATTATTCTTTTCTTCCGCTGTGTTATTTACTTAATTGTGTTATAGCTCCGGCGAATCAGATTTGTACGGTCGAATCTGCGGCATTCTAGTACAATGTGAAGTACGGATGTTGATTTTCGAGCGGGCAAAACCCGGGTCATTACACCGCATAGGATGGTTGATAAAGAAGGGACGATTATTTGTTCTGAATGTTGAGGACTTGAGGAAAGAATTTCTTGGGGAATGCCATCGATCCAAGTTTACGATTCATACTGGAGGGACCAAGTGTATCAAGATATGAAGAGGAGCTTCTATTGGGAAGGTATGAAGAGGGATGTCGGCTTGTGGGTTACGCAATGTGCAAACTGTGAACAAGTGAAGGCCGAACATCAGAAGCCGAGTGGATTCCTTCAACCTCTTGAGATTCCAGTTTAGAAATAGGATTCAATATCCATAGATAGTATAGACGGGTTTCCAAGGTCAAATAGGGGAAACAAAAGTATATGCGTTATAGTGGACAGGTTGACCAAGGGTGCCCATTTCATTCCAGTTAAGTCAACCGAGACGACGCCTGTTTTAGCTAAGTTGTTCATGAAGAACATAGTTGGACTTCATGGAGTTCCTAGTAGCATAGTCAGTGACAGTGATGTTTTGTTCACTAGTGAATTCTGGAAGAGTCTATAGGATGTGTTAGGCACTAAGCTCAAGATGAGTATAGCTTATCACCCTCAGACGGATGGGTAGACAAAGAGAGCCAATAAGGTACTCGAGGATTTACTGAGAGCTTGTGTATTGGACTTTGGTCGATCTTGGGAGGATCACCTACGTTTGGTTGAGTTTTCCTATAATAATAATTATCAGACTAGTATAATAATGGCGCCTTTTGAAGCTTTGTATGAAATGCCATGCGAATCACTAGCATGTGGGTTGGAGACTAGAGACAGATTGGTCTAAGGTCCAGATTTGGTTAGGGAGGCATCAAAGAATATTGAGTTGATCCGAGAGAGGATGAAGGATGCTCAGCCCAGATAGAAATGTTACGCAGATAAAAGGCGTAAAGACCTAGAATTCTTAGTCAGAGATAAGATTTTTCTTAAAGTATCACCGATGAAGAGTGTGGTACAGTTTGAAAAGTCAGGGAAACTGGCACTGAGATATGTTGGTCCATTCTAGATTATTGAGAGGATTGGAAAGCTCGAATACAGAGTAGAGTTGCCGAGCAGTATGGCAGGAGTCCATAATGTATTCTTGTCTCATCTTCGCAAGTATGTGCATGATCCAGAAACCCTACAGGGTTGGAAGATTTGGTAGTAGAGCCTAATTTGACTTTTGTTAGACAACCAGTTTGGGTTATATCAAGAGATGAGAAAAGACCGAGGAACAAGTCAGTAAAGTTGGTGAAAGTTCAGTGGAGCAACAACGAGAAGGACTATACTTGGGAGACAAAGGACATGATTTGAGATACTTATCCTGATCTTCTTTAAGGGTAGGTCTATATTAGATTTGTATAGATAGTTGCTAGTCAGGTAGACTTGTATGGTTGTTAGGGGTCGTTATAGATGATTGCTATGTTTAGTATTTAGTCCTTACTGAATTTCGAGGATGAAATCCTTTAAGGAGGGGAGCCTGTAGCACCCTTAATTTTTCATAACATTATTCAAAAGATTTAATTAAATAAACTAAATAGAATATTGTAAATAATTAGAGTGATAAGGGGATTGAGATATGAAAATAAAATAAAGGTCATGCTTAATAAATTAAATGGGCTTAAGAATGGGTTATAAGTTAATTAACCAACACAAGGGTATATTAGGAAATTGCCGCACATAAACCCTTACCCTTATATATTCTCGTCCCTTATAGTTTCATATTCCATTCACGTCATTTGGCAAACAAAATACAAACGTAAGAAAAGAGGAGTCGGCCATTATTAAGAGAAGAGAAATCAAAGTAAAGCTAAGGATTAAAGCTAGGCGAAATTAATCTCAATCCAATCTCCTTATCTTAATCAAGGTGAATAATAATTTATATCATCTCTATTTTGTTTTATGATCATAAATTTTTGGATTTAAGATTAGATTCGTTTCTATGATGTTTTTGATAATGATATGCTTGAATTATAATTTGTTTGATTTAAACAAGATTGTTTAAATGGAGATTTATCCGGTTTTAGGGCAAAACCAATTGAAATCGATTTTTTAATGTCATAGAAAAGTTATATGTTATGTAAAACATGATTTTGGAGTTGGGTTTTAATTTCGATGATTTTCCAAGCTATGGAAAGATTGTTATGAATTTTCAAATGAAGATATGGTTAATTGGTTTAAAATTTTATTTCATAAATTATATTGAGAATTTGGGTCTTAAATTTTGATATGTTAGATAAGATGATGAAAGTGAATTTCTGTAATTTTTGGTGATTTTTCCTAAGTGATTTGCTATGGAAATTAAATTATTTTAGAAGAAGGACTTATTTGCAATATTGGTTTTTCTTAATGGAAGGGCTTATTTGTTAAATTAATCTTGATTTAAAAACTAGAATTAAGCGGCAGTCATTTTTGCAAAGAATTTGAAAAGTTGAGGCAACTAATCACATGCTTAAACGTAGGAAGTTTACTTAGAAAGTGTTTGCATTAATTGGTATTAAATCAGGCTTACCCAAAAAAGTGGGTTCCGCCTCTATTTAGATGCACCTTTCGACTCATAGCTTCCGCTTTGACTTAGTCGAAACCAACCCAGGCCGAAACCAATACACAAGGTATCACTTGGATGGTACGTAGTGGATTGGAGAAAGGCGGAAGGCATGGTGTCAAAAGCATTGCTTTCGATAGAGTCGATACCTTTGTTTGTTTTAAAAGTTAAGCGCCTACCTTTGTTTAATTAAAGATTTCGGAGGAGTCAAAACATATGCTTTCGAAAAGGGTTTTCTAATAGCTTTCGAAGGAGTTGCCATCTTCTGTTTTAAAGTATAAGCTTTCGAATGGGTTTCTTTACTTATAAAAATGATGCTTTCGAAAGTAGTAGTTCCGACTAAGTCGAAACCTAACCGCTGTTCTTTGCCTTTCGAGTGCATTGAAGTCATCAATGCTTTCAAAGGGTTATCTTTGTCTTAAACTTATAATAAGCCACTTCCTAAATGCTTTCAAAAGGGTTCAAGGGTTCGAAGGCAATGGCTTCGAAAGAGGTTTCGATGCTAACCTTCAATGTTTTACTTAAATGTTTTGAAGCTTTCGAAAGGGATGGTGCTGACGCCATCAAGTTTTCACTGATACTTTTATATGGTAAAGAATGGTTTTGAAAGAGATACTTTTGTTTATATTCACTTTGAACCAAATGATTTTTTTAAATATAAACCCATTGGTTTCGAAAGAGGGACTTTTAATGGTTTCAGAAGGGATACTTCCAAAGGTTTCAGAAGGGATATTTCCAAAGGTTTTGAAAGGGGTACTTTCAATGGTTTCAAAGCTATGTTTCTAAGAGTTAATAATTAATACTTTATTATGTTCGAAGAGAGGTTTTAAAGTGTTTTGAAAGGTAGGGGCCTAATGTTTTGGAAAGAGATTTATATGCTTTCGAAGGAGGTTATCTAGTGAGATCGAAAGCAAAGTTTTAAAGGTTTCGAAAGCCTTAGTTTTCAAAACAAATAACTCAATCTCATTTTAAAGGAAACCCATGGCATAAATAAATAAAATATTTTGAAATGGAGTTTTTGAAGAAGTTTTCCTTGATTAATAGGTTAAAGGGTTAACCATGTTATTATGTTTGCTTTTTCATTTATGTATATATTCACATTGTAATGGACCCATAACTTTATTTTGGGGAAGGGCAGAATAACAAGTTAGGTTGACCTAGTAGTGAATATAAATTAAATTAATTAAAGATATTGGCAGGGGCGAATAGGTTCACAGTAAGCCCATGAAAACTATGTATAGGAAAAGATATTGGTAGGGGCCAATAGGATCATAGTAAGCCCATGAAAACTATGTATAAATGAAGATGTCTGGAAGATAGGTTCATAGTTAGCCCATGAAAACTATGATTTGATATTAGCAGGGGTTAATAGGTTTGTAGTTAGCCCATGAAAACTATATTCGGATTAAGATATTGACAGAAGTTAATAGGTTCCTAAAAAACCCATGAAACTAGGATAAGAGAAAAGATATTGGAGTTACCAATAGGTTCAGGGAGAACCCCTGAAATAGTAAAGATATTGGTAGGGGCCAATAGGTTCTTAGTAGTTCCATGAAAACTATGTAAGGGAGAGTCCTTAAACATTAAATAGGTTCTTAGTAAGCTCATGAAAACTAGTAAGTTAACGGTGACCCTAGAAACTATAACTGAGACAGATAGTCAAACTGAATGGGGATGGGTAATCCAGATTTGTTTTACTTGTTTGGCATATCATCATATCGTTTTGAATTGTTTTAACCATTGTGGATGTAGGAGCACAATATATGGTTTTATAAAGTTTTTAGGATACTAGTGAGGGGAAAACCCATTCTGCTAAGCGGCATGGTCTCACTAGATATTTAAATGGTTTGAGATGGTAGATTATCATTCATACCAGGCTTTATGTCTGACTCAAAGCTTATGTTTTCCCCTTAAACTCTCGGGTACTCGATTTATTTTGAGTAGTTTGAGAGTCTTGATATTCAAGTACCACTTTAAGCGAATAAGCTTCCGGAGACATGCATGAGGCATGATAGCTATCTGGAGTTATCTTTTATTTTGATTCCGCTGTGTTGTTGTTGTAAAGGCAAAGTTGTTAAATTTACTATATATACTCTGATCATCCAAGGGACATCTTCATATGTCGCTCTTGGCATATGTTGTAATAAATATATTTTCTTTGAATGTGGTTAATGATTGTGGGATTATATAATGAATTTGAAATGTTTTAAAATGAAATGGGGAACTTGTTTGATGTTTTAAATTTTTTCCATATTCATGTGTTTTTATGTATCCATGTAACTAACATTACCGTATTTGGTCACCGAGGAATAATAACTATGGATGTCTACAACATCCCTAGCTGTTAGTTTTGGGCCTCCAAGTAGGGAATGTTAGACCCGTACAGGTCACGGGTAAACCCGCCCCAACCCAAACCCGGTTCAATGTAGGATGGTCGCATGGATTTGCTTTTCTTTATTTAGTGATTGGAAATGCAACGCATATAAACATATATCAATGAGATTCATGTGCCTATCGCACAAAAATTGCAACCCAAACAAACAAATAAAATTGATGTTGATAACTAATGATTACATTTTAAGTATGAACATTAAGCAATACATATAAAGTACATTTTAAATAGTCGGTAATCACAGGCACAACACATAATAAAAATGCACATAAACACAAGTACATAACAAATAAAATCACAAACTTCATTTCACAGATCAACAATTCGGAAAATAACACATTTATGATTTAACATGCATCATAGATAGATTTTACATTAATGGGAACTGGAACCTAATATAAACAAAACAAGGAACAAAATGCACACAAGTATATAACATATCATAGCAACAACAGAATAACATATTCATAGCTCAACAATAATGGGGGCAAGGGCAATAGCAAAAGGAACCAAAGCAAAACTCTAAGTATCCAACATTCAACCGGCATGTTCAATCCTTGCATAATAAAGAAAGAAAAGCGAAAGGTGAAAGGAAAAAAAGGCAGAATGAAGGTTTAATTTACTTATGCTTATATATGAAAGTAGATTCTAACATTAAAATTTAAGCAAACGAGTCTAAGAGGAGTCTAAGCAGTTAATGTACTTATATATGAAAGCAGATTTTGATCTTATAGCATGCATAGAATTCAAATAAAAGAAGATTCTAAGATGTTAATTTACTTATATATGCTTATATATGAAAGCATATTCTGAACCTTAAAGCATTCGTAGAATTTAAATAAAAGCATATTCTAAGAGGTTAATTTACTTATATATGCTTATATATGGAAGTAGATTCTGACATTAAAATTTGCTTATATATGAAGATGCATGAATAGAATTTAAGTAAAGGAGTCTAAGAGGTTTGTTAGTAATAATTATCCATAGTAGCAGATTAACCATAATCTTAAAGTGTGTTTAAAATATGCATAGCTTTACTCCTTATGCATCTATAAGTCTTTGCAGTTTTAGTACTCAAGAAAACTAAAATAGATATGACATACTTCCAACCATTTTATTCAGTTTGCTAGTACTCATTATAAATCATGAAACATTTAAGTTTTAAAGTACTTAATTTATACACCATGCATCCTCAACTATACGATATGGGTAAATTTGAAAACAAAAGTTCACAAGTCACAACTCACAGCAAAAGGTTAATTTACATGTTATCATAGAATTCAAATAAGTGTTCACTATTCAAAAAGAAACTTGGATGATAACAAACAAATTGGTTAACCTTTTATAACTTGTATAAAGTATAGATAGATAAAAAAATAAGCTAGCTGAAAAGCTGTCTAAATGCCAAATTTACTAAAACCAATTAAAAATGAAAACATTGGAGAATATTAAAAAATATATACTATAGTTTAGTTATTTTACTATAGAGCATAATGATATGGGTAGACCAAAAAAATTATAAAACCATGATAAAGTCTGAGCAAAACATATGTCCATTATAGAGATATGATAACATTAGTAAATATAAACAAACAGAAGTATATTTTCCCATATCTTTAGAGAGCATGAACATAAGAACTACTAAATCATAATGTACCAACTCCTTAACCATCCTATAAAAAAACAAAAAAAGCAAATCATACTCAAAATTAGTTTATTCATGCGAGGACCCGTTTCTTCGACTCTCGAAAATCGACACTAATACATCCTCAGTATTCACGTGCCGTAAATCCATGTGCCGGAGAAGCGGATTCTCAAGGGTAAGAAAGAAAAACAAAGACAAAACATAATCTCGCATATATTGCTTCAATATAAACTTTACATCGGAAATTAAAATACATTTATCAGAGTTAAAAACATGGACAGTTATAAATTCCCGTCCTTACAATTTGCGGAATACTATAGTACAAGAGTATGGTGGAAATAAACAAAAATCTTCAGTAAAATCTTCTGACTCCATGCTTCGTGCTCCATCCAGATATCTTCTAAACTAAACCTGACTACTAGGCTGCCTGGGAAAATTAGGGCACCCAGAGTTTAAGGGAATGGAAAATAAACTCGAGTTGTCCATCATGGGACTAGTGTGAGAACTCAAAATACGCATTTTGAAAAAAAGGTATCTCATAAGACCACGCCGTACATAAACACGGAACGTGTTTTACCGTATGATAACCAAATCATTCTTATGTAAAATCACTTGATATTATTTTAATAACATATCTTTGAAAACATTTGCAAGTATACTTATCAATCTTAGCCGAAATAGTTACCATTATTTAATTCCAATATGCTAGGTTCCACAAACAAAATGGCAGGCTCTTATTATAGAATGGATTTCCATACAAATGACTAGGTGAAGGGACTAACTTCCAGCGGTACATCCCTTGAAGAATGCACAGAGGCATAGAACATCTGCCCTCTACCAACACAAGACTGGCCTACCTTTTTCACTAGATAGTATCGAATATGTCACCACACCGGTCGTTACCGACCTATCCAAGGGCCCTCACAACATACATCCACAATAATTTGAACCTGAACGTTATAGTGGGTAGAAATATATCAAGAAGGGGATGATCATATTCTAATGGTTGTGAACCACATAGCCTTGCTGTATCTACCCTGTTTCGTCCATTTTTCAAATGTGAGGCTTGAGGTAAAAATTATCTTTTACTTTGCATATTTCACTTTGAATGCCACATTGTCACTCCATCGATCACTATTGACTTCCACAAACATACAACCTCCGAGCTCATATGTCTCAGAGAAAGGTGTTAAGCTAAGAGAACTTGCCTTCTCCGCCACCAAACAGATGTATGTTTATAAAAGTCAATAATGAAATCTCAAGAATGCGATGTCAGATATTCATCCATACAAGTTTTTTCTAGGACTGAACGAAACCAAAGGCACTCCCCTACCACATCCTATCAAGGATTAAGTTTAGGATTAGTAGCGAGATGTCCTTGCAACCCAAAGAGTTTCAGAAATGAAGGGACCACTGCTACTTTAGTATTTGGGAGCTAATCAGAATTATCAACAAGTAGTCCTTTCACCCCGAAAATCTTTGGTCTTCAACCTTCATTTACTTTATCAAGCCTTCATTTTTTTCAAAAGCATATATTGTTTCAAAGTGGTTTTCGAATAGGAATTACCCTAGATTCGACCCCGGTTCCTTCGATCCAATCATTGATAAAAAGAAGTTTGGTAAATTGGGAATCATTTTTTAACTGATTAAGTTCTTTTTATTAAAATGTCTTTTAGAGATATACATTTCAAAAACATTCTCTCCAGCACAAATGGAATTTTTAAACCTCTCTTATCAAATCCTTTGATTACTTAAACTCCTTTTTAAAATCGGAATAATTTAAAATCATTTTATTTTTCACTTAGGAAAACATTTCCAAATAATTTCATTTAAATCTTAACAAAGATTTCAAAATTCAAAACTCATAATTTTGATTGAGTTAAAACCATGTTATCTAGGATGTTAATCCCAAATCCAGTAAATGTTAAGTGAGCAGAGTATATAGAAATCATCTAATTCTACTCAATATCAATTCCCGTTTTAAACAAATACTATGGGTGGAATAATGACGAAATCACCTTTTAAATTCCACGAATAGTACGAGTTCCCTCTTCGGGCTTTAACACCTGTTTGCACAAAAAATGGACAAACACCTCAAAGTCGTATGATTTAGTAGATCTTATGTTGTTTTTAGTGGTTTGGGTGATTTATGCAAATATATGAAAAGCAGGGGCTAAACTGTAAAAAGACACGCAGATTTATAGTGGTTCAGCCAGAATGTGCCTACGTCCACTTTATATGTTATTTCTCTTCTCTTGTTTAGATTACAAGTACAAAGCTTTGATACAAGTAAAAGAAAGTTGTTTGAAAGTTCTCCCCGTGCTTGAGCTCTCAAAACTCGTCCCCATTGCTGTACCCCTACCCCTCTATTTATAGAGTGAGGCTGGGGGTAGTGGTCCTGGATGTATGTATCTGCTGGTGGGCCTGGGCTAATGCGATCTGGCCTGGCAACGTTGGCTCAGCAACGCCTTGGTTCGGTAGTGCTCCGGTCCGGTAGTAGATGGGAGATGGTCCGGTGGGACTTTGGTCTGGTGGTGGCTTTGGTCTGGTGGTGGCTTCCCCTGCCTCTGGTTCGGCAGTGGATGGAGGTAGCCGGTCCGGTGGTAGAAGGTTGGATAGTAGTGGAGTAAGTTGGTTCGGTGGTATGGGAAGTAGGTTGGTTCGGCAAGCATGGGAGGTAGAGTTGATTCGGCAAGCATGGAAGAGGTTTTGATGTTTGATTCGGCGAAGGCTGCTTTGGAGTTGGTTCGATGGTTCTGTGGTTGTGAGTCTGGTTCGACAGTGGTAGGGATGCCGAATGAAGCTTAGGCAAGCCTGGGTGAACCTGGTGCTTCTTGGTCTTGAGATCGCCTGGGTGAGAATACGCCCAACATTTGCCCCTCAAAGTAGGGCATATGCCGGTATATGCCGTGCTTTGTTTTTGAAATTAATGACGTTAGCTTGGATGCTCCTATTCGGCCCAAACGCCGAACCAACCGGTCCGGTCGTCTGTGTTTGCCTATAAGTATGGGCTTCAAGCTCCTGTTATCCACACCTATTAGAAAGAGCTGGACCAAGCCTACGCCTGCCGAATGAGGTGAGCCCTCCTTCTGCCGAATAGGTTTTTAGGGAGTGGGATAGCCGAATGAACCTTGGGGCCTGGATTACCGAACGGTATATGGGGAGCTCGAATGTCGAATGAGCTTTTGCCTTGAACTGCCGGATGACTTTTTATGACTCGTGATACCGAACGAGACCCGGAGTTTGAATGCCCAATCGAACCTTGAACCTTTTATGTTTTGAACTACAAAATGAAATTCTAGATTGTACGCACTTGCTTGTTTATATCTCTACATCCTTTTTAACAATGTATTATTTTGTGTTGCAGATAATGTCTCATAGAGTTGAAACCCGATCAGAAAAGAAGAAATCCCAGGACAGAGAAGATCCTTCCGCAGTGCCCCCAGCTTAGTCAGAACCGGGACGTCATGGGCCCACCACGAGGTCACTAGTAGATAGGTACGACCCTCAAGATGGATGTGGTTACTGCCCAGTTTACCAAGGAGGAGAAGGTGGCGGTGAAGGAGGGCAAGCGGTTGCTTGCAGCTGAGGAGGCAGGCGTGCAAATAGAGGATGATGATCAAGATGATCAAGGAGCAGATGCTGGTAAGTCTTCCTTTCTAGTCTTTTTGTTAACTTGGTTGCTTGTCATTAATGAATTCTTTCTTTGACCGGACAGGTGGGCAACAGGACAAGGATGAAACTCCGACGCAGCCAGCTCCTTGATTTGGCCTGGATATCTTTTTGTGGACTTGACATTATTGTATATGTTAGTCTCAAAACAATAACGTAACTCTTAGGTTGTAATTATGCTACTTGTAATAAACAACACTATTCTTGACGTGTAATTCTTTAACTTAAGCTGATTCTGTCGTCTTTTGAATGTTTTTGCTAATTTGACATGTTGTATGAGAAATATAGCTATGCATATTCTTGTAATTAAATTGTGTTTGACGTCAGGTTCTTGTTTTAAACATAGTTTCATGACTTGCAATGTTAGCGTGAGGTGTGAACAAATTATAGTCACGTGTTTACACATGAAAGAAGGAAATATCGCCCTTTATATTTTGCTTATAGATGGCAGTTTGGAATGTCTTGTGTGACCGAGTATGGAATGCGGTCCAGTATCTTGCTGTGAGTATCCGCTTCCATTAGCGAATGTTTCTTGTTCTGTGTCCTGTACTTCAGGGATTGTTACAGAGGATAGGAGAAAAGTTTTTTAAATAAAATTGAAATATGAGAAATAGTAAAACTTCCAATCACGGAAGGCCTTCGATGTGCTTAAGTTCGTGGAAAACGGGCTTTGTAGTCACTTTCCCTAGCTGTGGGTCTTGGAGACATTTGTCACCCATCTTACGCCTCCGCGGGGAGTTAATTCTTTTTTACCACAGCCGCACTTAAGACACATCGGAGCCGAGATCGCGCACAGTAACTACCCGGGCCATTATGGCCCGTAATCGTGGGTATTATTCGATTTACTGTGGCCGGCTAGCGTGGGTGCCGATCGTCAACCGTGGACTGCCCTTGGCTGGCCACACCTTATGTTGGGGCTTATAGTCGGTTCACAGTTGCCGGCGAGCCGAACGCCATAATGAGCTGCCTCGGCTATAGTCGGCCTTCTCGGTGGCTTATAATCGGCTCATTACAGTTGGCTTTGAGGGCCGTCGCGAGCAATGAGTTAACCCGCAGCAGAGGGATGCCGGAGCAAAAGTGTCTCATTGGCGAGGGCATAGATACATATAGTACCTATTAGGTCTTGTCCAGGAGAAGTCGCGCTGTGGAGCGCCTTGAATGGAAATGCTATTTGCATAGGATTTTGTTCAACAGAAAAAGGATAAAGTTAACAAGCAGCCAAGATATAAAGGAACAAGTTAAAAAAGAGACAAGGTTTTTTTAAAGTGGTTCGGCACGAAAATGCCTACGTCCACTGATTCTCTTTGTTAATTCGCTTCATATGGGCAGTGCAAGTTAAGTAAAGTATCGACGAAGGTGTTGGATGTTTCATGCCCTTTGGAACACCTCCCCGTCCACTGTTGACAAAATATAAGCTCCATTGTGGAGATCTTTATGAATTACATATGGTCCATCCCAGATTGGATCTAGTGCTCCGGGGCGAGGGAAGATTCGCTTGAGGACAAGATCCCCTTCTTGTAAGGTACGATGCTTGACTTTGAAGTTGTATTCTGCTGCCACTTTTTGCTTGTGGGCTGCTGCTTTGAGGACTGCATCCTTTCTTCTCTCCTCAATTAGATCCAAAGACATGTGAAGGAGTTCTTCGTTCTCTTCTAGGTTATAGTGGATCCTATGGTGGGAAGGCACGATGGTTTCAACTGGGAGCATAGCCTCCGATCCGTATGCCAAAGAGAAAGGAGTATGCCCTGTTGTTGTTCTGAAAGATGTGCGATAAGCCCACAGTGTCGTAGGGAGTTCATCCACCCAAGCGCCCTTTGACTTTTCGAGTTTCTTTTTTATTAGAGTTTTCAGAATTTCGTTGACGGCTTCGACTTGTCCGTTTGCCTGGGGATACGCTACGGATGAGAAACTTTTGTGAATTCCGTGCTCTTGGCACCAATTGGCGAATTCCTCGCTGTCAAATTGAAGTCCATTGTCTGATATGATTTTGAATGGGACTCCGTACCTGCACAGAACATTTTTGATCAAGAAATTAATAACTTTTGCAGAAGATACTTTATTCAGGGGTTCTGCTTCCATCCATTTGGTGAAATAGTCGACTGCCACTATAGCATATTTGGCCCCGCCTAGGCCCATTGGTAGTTTGCTGATTAAGTCAATTCCCCATACTGCAAAGGGCCATGGGCTGGTCATTAGAGTAACCTCAGTTGTTGGTAGCCGCGAAATTTTAGCAAACTTCTGGCATCTGTCACATTTTCTGACGAAATCTAAGGCGTCCTTGCTTAAGGTGGGCCAGAAATATCCATATCGGAGTGTCTTTTTTGCTAATGTTTGCCCTCCGGTGTGATCTCCGCAGCTTCCTTGATGAATGTTGGATAAGATTTCCTTGGCTTCCCTTCCAGCGACACAACTTAATAGGGGGTTAGAGAATCCACGTCGATAGAGGGTGTCCTCTTGCATTGTGTAGTGGGAAGTTTTCCTCAATATTTTCTTGACTTCGTTACGCCCGTTGGGTAGTGTGCCACTTTGTAAGTAGTCTCGGATGGGAGTCATCCAAGCTGCTTCTTCGGTTGCAGCTATCAGATTCACTTGCTCAAAACTTGGGGTCAGTTGCTTTGAGATGGTTACTGCTCCGAAAATGGCGATGTCTCTCACACTTGCTTGTTTTGCCAACTCGTCGGCCTCTTGGTTCTCTTCCCGAGGGATGTGTTTGACTAAGTAGTGGTCCAATCGGCTGAGAAGTAACTTGGTCTTCTTTAAATATGCTATGAGTCGTTCTTCTCGAGCTTGGAATTCTCCTAGTATTTGATTAACAATAAGTTGAGAATCGCTATGAAGACACAAAGAATTGGCTCTGGTTTCTATGGCAAGTTATAATCCAGCTATCACTGCTTCATATTCTGCATCATTGTTGGTGGCAGCGAACTCCAACCTTACAGCATAGTCCAGCTTATTTCCCCTGGGAGTGATTATTACCACACCTGCCCCCGAGCCTTGTTCGTTTGATGCACCATCCACAAAGAGATTCCACTTGATGTCTTCTGCTATTTCCAATTGCTCCTTATCTTCGTTGGTAGTGAATTCTGCAATGAAATCAGCCATGGCCTGTCCCTTGATGGCGGTGCGAGGGTGATAGGTGATATCATACTGACTTAGTTCAATGCACCATTTAAGTAGTCGCCCAGAAGTGTCGGGACGATGGAGTACCTGCCTCAGTGGTTGATCGGTCAGAACTTTGATGGAATGGGACTGGAAGTAGTGACGCAGTTTCCGTGATGTGATTAGTAAACAGTATGCTAGCTTCTCAAGTTTAGGATATCTGACTTCTGCCCCCGTAAACCTCTTACTGACGAAGTAAACTGGCTGCTGCGTGAGGTTGTTTTCCCTTAGCAAGGCAGCGCTTAGGGCATGAGATGACACAACAAGGTATAGGTATAACTCTTCGCCTTCGCTTGGAGTCGAGAGTACCGGTGGTTTCTGGAGGTGTTCGATTAAGTTAAGGAAAGCAGTTAAGCATTCGTCAGTCCATTCGAACTTTCCTTTATCTTTCTTTAGAGCTTCGAAAAAGGGGGACGCACTTGTCCGTTGCTTTGGAGATGAATCGGCTTAGGGCGGCCACTTTTCCATTCAGGCTTTGCATTTCCTTTCGATTGGAAGGTATCTTGATATCCCTTAGTGCTCGGACTTGTTCAGGGTTTGCTTCAATCCCTCTGGCATGGACAATGAATTCTAAGAACTTTCCTGATGATACTCCGAAGGAGCATTTTAGAGGATTCAACTTCATTCCATACTGGCAAAGTACTTGAAACATCTCGCCTACGTGGCTTATGTGATCGTCTGCTTTCCTTGACTTTACCAGCATGTCATCCACGTATACTTCCATAGTTTGCCCTATTAGCCCTGCAAACATCTAGTTGACGAGGCGCTGGTAGGTGGCTCCTGCATTTTTAAGTCCGAAAGGCATTACCTTATAGCAGTATAAACCCCGGTCGGTGATGAAACTAGTGTGGTCTTGGTCGAGATCATGCATAGGAATTTGGTTATATCCTGAGTATGCGTCCATGAAAGATAAGAGCTCGTGCCCGGCTGTGCTGTCTACAAGTTGGTCGATTCGGGGAAGTGGAAAGCAATCCTTTGGGCAGGCATCGTTTAGGTTGGAGAAGTCAATGCATGTTCGCTACTTCCCATTAGCCTTCTTTACCAGCACTGGGTTAGCGATCCATTCCGGGTAGATGGCTTCTCGTATGAAGTCATTGGCGAGTAGATTCTTTACTTCTTCATCGAGGGCTGCTGATCGCTCTGCCCCCATGCTTCTATTTCTTTGTTTTACGGGCGCCTTGGTAGGATCAATGTTTAGTACGTGGCATGCTACGTCGGGGGAGATTCCGGTCATGTCAGCGTGTGACCATGCGAATACATCCAAGTTGTGGCGGACAAAGTCGATGAGTTGCTCCTTCAACTCTGCTTTTAGTTGGGACCCAATTTTCAATAGTCTACTCGAGTCGTGCTTGTCTACAGATACAAACTCCATAGCCTCTGCAGGCTCGGTGGTGGCCTCCTCCTCTTTGTCCCTAGGGTCTAATTCATTGAAAGGGTCGCTGGTATATCGAAAAGGAGGGGCTTTCTTTAGTTGCTACGCTTCTAGACTTTTCGTGCAGAGGGCAACCTCTACACCCTTCCCTTTATTCTTCCTGTGGTTGTTGCGAAGTTCAATCACATAGCAGTCTCGAGCAACGTCCTGGTCTCCTTCTACTTCCCCTACTCCATTGTCCGTTGGAAATTTCATTTTTAGGCACCATGGGGCTAGGACAATTTGGAAGTCAGACAAGGCTGGCCTTCCTAAGAAGGCGTTGTAGGCCGAGTGGTTTTCTATTAGCACAAACGTCTGTCTCCGTACAACGGAGCGGGGATGGCTTCCAATTTCAACAAAGAGGTCCAGTTACCCGAGGGGCATCTTCGCATCTCCAGTGAAGCCGTGTAGTGGTTTATCGCAGGGAGATACATCCTTCATTGATAGTTTCATTTTGTCGAATGCATGTTTGAACAGGATATTTACTGAGCTTCCAGTGTCTACTAGAATTCGGTAAACTTCGGCGGGACCGAGCCGGGCAGAGATAACCATGGGATCCATGTGAGGGTATTGCCTTCCTTCTAGGTCACGCTTACCGAATGTGATGTCATCACTTTCTTTCCGCTTCGGGTGGTGCTCTTCTATAACCTAATTGACACAGTCTTTATTGTCTCTAAGCGACTTTCCATATCTTTCCATCTCTTTCCAGCTTCTGTCTGCGATGTGCGGTCCTCCCGAGATGGTATGGACCACTATCTTCTCTTGACTAGAGCCGCTAGTGTTGCGGTTTCCTCTGCCGATCTCTGGTGAGGGTAGCCTTGGGTTCTCATTGGCAGGAGCTGGAGTCCTGTCCTGACCTTTTACATAGCGTTCCAGTTTCTTCCTTCTGATGTGTTACTCAATCAAGTCCCGGAGATGATGGCACTCATTGGTATCATGCCCATGAGATTCGTGGAAGCGGCAGAACTTTCCAGACTTCTGCGCGTTATCTGATTCCTTCTTGTATGGTGGGCGTTTGTATCTGACTTCGCCTTGGGTGGCAAGGAAGATGTTTTCGACGGTCTCGTTCAAAGGAGTGTAAGTGTCGAATCTCGGTCCTGGCCGATATAGGCGCTTTTCTCCCTTCTTTCCCCCAGCATTGTCTCTGGAATCATTTCTTCAAACGTCCCTTGCCACAGCAGGCGCGTGGCTGTGAGTTGCCTTATTTTGTTGTCCTGACTGCCCCTCCACGGCAGCATCCTCAAGCCTCATATATTTCCCGGCTTCATGGAAGAAATCGGGTAAAGTAGCTGGTTTTTCTTTTGTCAACCTCCTAGCAAATTTAGTGTCCGGATGCACACCACTACAGAGGGCCATTAGGATAAGCTTCTCATCGGCATCTTGGACTGCGGCCGCTGCGGCATTGAATCGGGTTAGGTATTGCTGCAGTTTCTCTCCGGGTTTCTGTTAGATGCTGGATAGGGAATAAGCGTCCTTAGGTTGTTCCACATGAATGTGGAACTGACTGATAAACTTTTCTTTCAACATTTCCCACGAGCTGATGGATCCCTGGGGTAAATGACAGAACCAGGAGGTAGCGAGATCTGCTAAGAATAGTGGAAAGCATTTGCACAGTACTCCCTCTGTTGCTCCACTCATGAGCATATGTTGTGTGTATCTCTGCAAGTGCACAATGGGGTCGGAGGTTCCTTTGTAAGGTTCCATTGTTAGCATCTTCCATTCTCGGGGGGTGATAGCAATTTCGATATTGCGGGCGAAAGGGCTGGTTACTCTAGCGCCTATCCCTCGATCCCTTTGCTCTCGTTAGATGCACTCTCTGAATAAGCGTGCCATCCTTTCATCAGAATTCGGAGCAGATAGAAACGAGTTTGGTTCTGTTCTGTGAGATTGATTCCGTCCGGATGATCTGTAGGGATGGTATCGTCTATCATTCCTCATATTTTCCGGTGGCTGTCTTTGGTTTTCTGGGAGCATGCTAGGGTCAGCCATAGTTGGCCCTTGCCTTGATCTTCCCCTGCTGGGTTCTGATCTAAGCATTTCCTCGGGTCCAACTTCGGGCTGGACTCTAGCTCGGCCTCGTTCAATGGCGTTTCCATGGTTAGGCAGTATGACAGGTTCAGCTACAGTTGACCTCCGCCCGGTACCTCCCCCGTGGTGTTCGGTTCCAAGCGTTTCTTCAGGCCTAACTTCGGGCTGTGCTCGATCTCGGCTCCTACCATGGCTGCTTCTGCCGTTAGCTCCTTCGAAGAAGGAAGATCTTTGTTGTCTCTGAGATCCTCCAGATTGGGACTCGCCCCATGATTCAGTGTTGCGGTTGGACTCTTCAGCATCCCTTAAGCGTGACATGAGATGGTCCACCAAGGCTTCCTGCTGGGACGTGAAGCGGTTAGTTACTTCAACCACAACCCTGTCTAGATCTGCCCTAGTAATTGTTGCGGGCTGTTCTGTGGTAGGAGTGGTCGGATTAGCCTGTCCTTCACTCGGTACTGCTGCTAGAGGAGGACGATTTACTTGATCCGTGACCGCTGGATCTGGAAGACTGCTGGAAGCGATGTTTTTTCCTTTATTAACATCTTTTTTCTGCTTGGGAGGCATGTTTTCCAAACGATGGATGATGCTGTTAGGAAAAAGGTTAAGTGGAAGAAGCTGAAGCTTCGAGCTTCTACCCTCTCAATGAAAGCACCAAAAATGTTTGCACAAAAAATGGACAAACACCTCAAAGTCGTATGATTTAGTAGATCTTATGTTGTTTTTAGTGGTTTGGGTGATTTATGCAAATATATGAAAAGTAGGGGCTAAACTGTAAAAAGACACGTAGATTTATAGTGGTTCAGCCAGAATGTGCCTACGTCCACTTTATATGTTATTTCTCTTCTCTTGTTTAGATTACAAGTACAAATCTTTGATACAAGTAAAAGAAAGTTGTTTGAAAGTTCTCCCCGTGCTAGAGCTCTCAAAACTCGTCCCCATTGTTGTACCCCTACCCCTCTATTTATAAAGTGAAGCTTGGGGTAGGGGTCCTAGATGTATGTAGCTGCTGGTGGGCCTGGGCTGATGCGATCTAGCCTGGCAACGTTGGCTCAGCAACGCCTTGGTTCGGTAGTGCTCCGGTCCGGTAGTAGATGGGAGATGGTCCGGTGGGACTTTGGTCCGGTGGTGGCTTTGGTCCAGTGGTGGCTTCCCCTGCCTCTGGTTCGGTAGTGGATGGAGGTAGCCGGTCCGGTGGTAGATGGTTGGATAGTAGTGGAGTAAGTTGGTTCGGTGGTATGGGAAGTAGGTTGGTTCGGCAAGCATGGGAGGTAGAGTTGATTCGGCAAGCATGGAAGAGGTTTTGATGTTTGATTCGGCGAAGGCTGCTTTGGAGTTGGTTCGATGGTTCTGTGGTTGTGAGTCTGGTTCGGCAGTGGTAGGGATGCCGAATGAAGCTTAGGCAAGCCTGGGCGAACCTGGTGCTTCTTGGTCTTGAGATCGCCTGGGTGAGAATACGCCCAACAACACCGAGTATAAGAAGATCATCTCTATATAATCAAAGTTGTGTTGAATTTAAATTTGGAAAATTTAAATCTCTTTATACTTAACTCGTTTCCGATATTCGACCTTATCTATCCCTCGCCCAGGGAAGAGGCCAGGTGAGCCAGAGCACTAGTTGCTTCTAAACATCTCCTTAGTTTAGGCACCTCACATCTGGATCTCACGAATAGAAAAACCCAGTCTACTCGTCGGCTTTTAGAGCCAAGATTAAACCACTTAATTATAATAGCTTTTCTTTAAACATTTATTTAAATTCTTTTTAAACAACTACAAAACTTCCAAATCATTATTAAAAGACTTAATTATTCATTTGAAAATATTTATAAAATATTTGAAAAAGAATTGTTAAGTTTAAAGCTATATTTCAAAAGTTATTGAAAAGTGGTGTAGAAAAGTGCTGCGGAAAGTGCTCTTTTAAGCTATATTGATCAAAACGACTTTTCATTATTTGAAAATTCATTTTTATTACTCAAATCACATTTTAAACATTTTAAAAGATTTATAAGATTTTACTCCATATTTTTTTACAATTTTAAAAAATCATTTTCAAAGAAATCCAATTATGGATTTCGAACTACAAAACCACGATTTTTCAAAAAGCTTATTTTACTCATATCTCAAAATCTACTTACGAAATATCAATTTTCTTTCTTCGTTGAAACACTATGGATAGAATAGTTTGGAAAAGTCTTATCTCGAAGAATTCCGAGCTATATTCCATCTTTTACACTTGTTTGACTTTTATGGCATGAAATCGCGAACTACCGTTGCGCGACGCGCCTATTTTTTGACTAAATTTCTCATTTCTTTTCAATCTTCATCAAAACACTTTTAAATTCTTATAAAACATTACAAAATCATTTTAAACCATTTTAACAAGGTTTAACATTTCATATACACCAATTCATTAATATAGAGGAAAGTGATTTCCTTTGTGCTTGTCGAAAGTATATTTTCGTGACTTGCTAATATATTCAACATTCATACTTAAACAACCAAACTTGATGATCAAAATATATTAAACATCCATTTCAAACATCATATCATCATCCAAAATATAATATAATAGTTTACAAGTTCTCACCTTGAGTTTTCAATGATTAATTAAAAATTCGCTATAGCTCCGCTACTCGGTTTCCAAAGCTCACTATTCTTCGGATTTTTTGCTCCTAAATTCCTTGACCAAGACTCGAGATGGCTTGGGGGTGCACAGCCTAGGGTGGAGTGAGGAAGTTCTTGGCCTAATGATGAAGTGGTGTGGAAATTTTGAAGGAAAAAGAGAAAAAGTGGAGTTTCGGGATTGTTTTGAGGTGTTTAAGTATATATACTATATTGTATAATTTAAATTATTTTTGAAATAAATTTTGACATTATTTCTCTTAGAATGGAAGCCATTAAAGTGGAAGACAAAGCTTAGAACTATGAAGAAGAAGATTAATGAAAATGAAGAGAAGATGGTAGGGTATTTATAGGAAAAGAAGAGTGTAAAAGTATCCATGCATACATCATCATCTTCATCACCATTTATAAGGCTTCATCGACACACCTCCCCCCGCCCTAGGCACGGTAATCATCCCCTCTCCATGTGTCCATCACTTCCGTCTTCTCATGTATGCATATGTTGACATATATGAGTAAGAAATCATAAAATATATTATTATTTTTATATTGTGCTTTTATACTTAATTATGTTTGTATATATGTGCTTATGTGCATGTGACATATATATGTATGTACATGTAACATCCCGCATTTTTAGATAATTAAATAATCAAATAATTATAAACGGTGAAAATGATTGTATTTTGAATTGTCAAAATATGGCCTCGAAACTTATACCATTGTGTTCATTGCAATTTTCTGATTAATTTACATATATAATATGCCTCAAACGGACTTCGTATGAAAAAATTATCGACGTTCGAAGTTCAGTATCGAAAAATAATCATACGTGTAAATATGCGTAAATATATTTATTTATAAATATATGCGCATATACATTCCAGAAATAACATGCGTTTGAATTTCAAAATAGACTCGTGTCATAAAGGAAATTAATTGAGATCAGCAATTAGAGGTAATTAATTAACAATAGTAGGCATTGTTAATCAAATCAGCGATTAAAGGAAATTAATTTACATTCATTAGCAACGTTTGAATTTTAAAATAAATATGTGTTATAAAGGGAATCAAATTTACAATTGATGGAAATTAATTAGAATGAATATGCAACGGTTAAAAGTTAACGTTTAATAATTTATAACATTTTAAAATAAAGGAAATAAATTAATACATATAAAACAAAAAGGCTAGACACGTCAAAACTGACGCAATTTGCCTGTTTTTAATGGCTAGATTTCAATCGCTTTAAACAAACGGATGACGTTGCTTTGGCTCTCTATAAATAAACGTGCAGGGCTAGCCTTTAAACCCATTTTTTTAACGGGCGCAAGAACTCTGTCACTTTTCTTTCTCCTCCAATTCTTCAGAAATCAAATATATTAGATTTAGGTTTTCTGATTTGCAATTTGGAGGTAGAAACTATAGATCTAGAGAAGAGATGTCCAAATTAAGCCGTCCGTATGAGGTGATTTTATAGATATGGTTTTCTAGTTTATCTGTTTATTTTTCTTCAATTAGACCCAGATTTATAAATCCATACAAATTCCGGTTTGTGAATCCAAATAGGGTTGCAAAGGGGAAGGCTACGGATAATAGAAATAGACTAAAAATCATATCTGGAATTTAGAGTGTTTCTTTTCAGGTGAGTGGATTTAATTTATATATCTTTTATGTTGATGATATATAATATCATTAGATTCCCATTAAATATTTTAATTCAGCATTTGAACTAATTTCAGTAATTAGTTCTATTAGTTAGTTATGTTGAAACTGTAAATTTTATAAGAGTAGTGTACTTATATTTAACTATTATTTATATGGAAAAAGAAAGGAATCTAATTAAATATAAGTAATATTAGGCTTAAAAATTATAGATAAAGGCATAAGCCTAAAAATGAGAAATTTACAGTAAATTATGTTAAAACGGGAGAAATGAATTAAAAAGGGGAAAATCTAATAACTTGATTTGGAAGTTAGTGATATATTAGTTGGCTGGTTTAGAAAAGGGAATACATTTCCATAGTTTAATATTGTAAGAATAACGATAAACTTAATTGCATGAATAAAAGCAAGAAAAATAGAATTAGTGCAAAATAGAGACATTACTGTATTTTGCATCACCCAACAATTAAAGAAACAATAAAAGAAATATCTTGCAGTTACAAGTTATTGTTTGTAGCATTATTTAGAATTAAAATATGGACAGGTATTTTTAGCACAGTTTTTGTGATCAACCAAATAAAATAGAACTACTTCCCAGAATAAAAGAGAATAACGCGAAGCGTTAAAGAAATTAAAGAAGAGGAAATAATCAAGTTAATTATTTGACAAGAATAAAAACAATAAAAAGAAAATATGACTAGATCTGCATTTATTGCGTGGATAGTAGAGTAAAATGTAAAGCAGCTATTATGATAAGTAAATTATGAAAATTGGACGTAGTCCTAAGTTAAGACAGTTGTATAATATAAGAGAACCAAAGAAAATTTAGTATCAAAATAAAAGAAGACAGACTAGAATAGAAAAGAGACACTTGCAATTACATTTATAACATGTAGGTTATAAAAGAAAGAAAAGAATATAAAAGTGACAATTGCAAGTATAATCATAACACGTAGGTTATAATTAAAAAGAAAGAAATAGAAGAGGCTTATTTTATCAAACTTAGATCTTGGATTAAGTTAATAAGCAAAAAAAATAGTAGTGGCCCGTACCGGCAGCATTCCCTTTCAGGTCTAGGACGGATGGTCTCACATGTAGGTGGGGCTGGGCATGCTGACTAGGGTAAATAAGTAGCCAACATAATAAGAAAAGTAAACTAAACGCATAATAAAAGATTAGACGTATGGTCTAACAAAATGGCAAGGTGTATTTGGAGTATCCCAATGAGAATCTGGATAAAGAGCCTAGCGAATCAGTTCGTCGCAAATTTTTAGTACAGAAAGAGCTTGTCCAACTTAGTTATTTTAGGCTAGAAGGAAATACGAGACTTCAACGGGACGTAAGGATACTCTAGAATGGCCCTTTGTGGTAGGCCTAATGAAACTACACCTCCGGAGGTAGGTCTGTAGGTGTTCCATCAAGAGAGTATGCCTTGACTGCTCTTGCATCGCAGGCCTAATGAAGTAGACCTTTGTAGGTAGTCAAAAGATTAATGATGGAGTAGGATATTCGTATGACACTGTACTCTGGGTTGGGAGTAGGTTTTAGTGGGCAGGACCCAAAAGGATAGTCACATACGGAGATCAAGCCATCATCAATTAGAGCGAGTTTGAGAAAGACTAGAGTTAAACCAATATGCCAATGATTCTTTCACTATCGAGACACTGGAAGAGGGGCGCAGCCAGTTGGATGTTTAGATTGTTTGCAGTAAGGCACATCCACTTAGCCCTTGAGAGGTCTTTTGATTAGTTCAGAGGGGGGGGCTGCGTGGGGCCATAGCCACGATGAGAAAAGAGACAGACCAAGTAGATATCTGTATTGTAGGCCTAACAAAGTGGACCTTTACAGATATAGAAAATCCCCGACTGAGTTCCGTACAAGTTAGACCTTGTTGGCGGGATTCTTGGAGTTGACAGAACGATTACGTATAGTCCTCAAGGTACGCACTGTGTCGTACATTGCAGATGCAGTTTTACGTTTTCATAGTAGACGACGGAACATCTGTATTGTAGGTCTCACGAAGCTGTCCTTTACAGATGTAGTTACAGAACGCTCTAGGAGCAAGACGATGGAGTCCTTTTCGAGGAGGATACGGAAGGTACTATGGGTAGTACCTAGGACCGATGCGGTCTTTGGGCATGTAGCTACATATATATTAGTTATTAGGTTTTAATCTACTAGGGAGTAGATGGGTGTGATTCACGCATAGAGGCGAGTGTATTATAAGCCCAGTGAACCTAATATAACAGAAAATGGAAATAAAACGGTATATGTAGAATTATGCTTAGAAGTGTATAATTTGTCCATTCACTAGAACTTTAGTTCTGACCTCCTTCTCATAACATCCCACATGTTAGGTAGATGGCAGAGACTTTCCTACTTTGGGACACTTGTTTAGAAAGTGTTAATATCTTGGTGAGTATTTAATTACTATTATATTTTAGTCAGTTCCGCTGTGAGATATTTATTTAAGCTCTGATATATTTGTCTTTGCCTATTTGCAGGATACCGGATACCCAACTCGGGCTTCAATGGATTTGATTTTAGCATTTTTGCAAAAAATCCGGACCCATTGGAATTCGGGTTGTTACATTTAGTATCAGAGCTTAGATTAGTAGATCCTAAGTAAATTAGGAAATATGAGTGAACGTATTTATATTTTTGAATAAAATATAAATATATTATGTACTAAAATCCAAATCGTCCCTAATTATACATTTTAACATATGGAAAGTTTTTAGAAGTATATTTGTGCGTAGTTTGCTAGTTGGGTTTGGGATGACCCAAGGATGTTGAGCCCTATGTTATTGCCAATTTATAATGTACAATAAGCTATGTTTTGAGAGAAGATTGGTATCCGTATGTTATAGAAAGTGGGAAAGTTCCTTAGGGATAGTAGAGGGAGTATTTTTTATTTTGGAACGAATAAGAGATTTTAGTAAGGAAATGAGATTTCCAAGGTTTAACAAGGGTATTCCTAGGGTAGTAAGAAAAAAAAATCCACTTTATGTCTAGCCAAATAAAATGAAACTTTTGGAACTGAAAAGTTGAAAAATATAATTGTTAATATGTTTGAGGAAGTAAATATTAGGTTTTTGAAAAAAAAAAAGTGGTATGAAATTTAAATTGGTTTTTATTTAATGTAAATTTTGTTAAAAGTGAAATTCTTTTTGAAGAATTTTAGAGCATGTATAGCTCGCTAGTTTCTTTGTAGGTAAACAAAGATTTTAAATATAAAAACATAGAGTGTGTTAAGTATCAAAAACATAGGTTACAACATTTATTGTTGTAATAGATGTTTTCGTGAAAAATAAAGGAAGCATAGACTATGACACTATTGTTATAGTAGGTGACTCCCAAAGGAAATGTTTTTACATACCATATGAGATTTATTAATATTTATTTTAATTAATATACTACTATTTTTGGGTGGTAGTAATGGTGTTTTACGCAACATCTGTTTTGACCCAAATAAAAATGCGTTTTGAAGATAATTTCTAAGTATAGAAATAAAGTGGTCTGTAAATACACTTATTATTTAAATAATTATATGGAAATGTTTTCTAGTTATGAAAATATTAAAACAGTTTTGAAAATGAGTCCTTGTGAAAAAGAGAAGAAGATGTTAGATAAATATTAGGAAATTCTTAAATTTCGTAGGAAATGTCTATTGTAAGTGAATATAGATTAAACATACTTTAATCTATTAGATTGAAATGCATAATGATATAATTTTCTATGAAACCAAATCACAAATAAAGATGTTTTGTGCAAGTTATAAGGAATATGTGAAAGAGATGTACAAGGTATGGAAAGCACCATATTTTGTATAGCCTATTTCGAAAAATTATAAAATAAGTTCCTTGTAATTTCACATAAACACGAAATCCTCTTTTAAAGGATTCATAGAAGGATTTAGCGTTAATGGTTTCTCATAAGAGAAAATAGTTCCAATACATTAAGGTATAAAACCATTAAGTGTAATCAGAAGTATAATAATTAAAGACAGTGTTAGCTAAGAGGGATATTATAGAGAGCCTCAGTAGGAAAGCTAAGCAATGGAAATTTCATATTTTCCCATTGATTATGCGCATTGGTTGCTTGCCTTTATAGAAAGACCCCATTTGTAGTAAGTTAGAAACTCCTCCAAGGTTAGGTAATTGGAAGAGTAGGAAAGTTAGGGGATTTTTTATATAAAATAATTGTTCTTATCTACTACAGTTTTCGTAAATTTGAAAATCTATGAAAAGAAGATGTTTTAAAAACATGTTAGGACATTTTTGGAAGTCAAGAAAAAAAATGTTTTTAGAACAAGCAAGGCATGTTTTAATGACAAATAATTTGGTGAAAATGTAAATAAGTTTTTGGAAGAGAAAAACTTAGTAAACAGTTAAATTTAAAAATCTAATTTTTTTTTGGAAAGTTGTAAAAGTCTTTAGAAGGAAAAGAGGAATAAGTTTTGAACTTAGAATTTGTAAGTTTTCCCCTCTAGGTTTGGGGAATAATTTAAATTCAAAGAGCTGTAAAGAGGCAAGTTGTTTGCGCCAAAATTGGTCACAAACCCCAAATATCATGAAAGCACCAATGTACGAACACAGATCAGCAGCATATGATCACAAATCACGGATCTAAGTAATGTAGAGGATAAAAATGAAGAATACCAAACTTAAAACGGAAATAAATAGACAGAGACACAAGATTTATAGTGGTTCGGCTATCTCCGGCCTACGTCCACATCAAAAGTTAATCTTTTATTGACTTTGCTCGCTGGTTACAATGGATTACAACAGTAATTCTCGAGTACAACAGTATAATGAGGATTTTGGCAGAGTCTCGATGTTGGAGAATCCAAAAGTCCCTTTTCTGTGGGCTTTAGAATGCTATTTATAGGTGTTTGCACAGAAAATGGACAAACACCTCAAAGTTGTATGATTTAATAGATCTTATGTTGTTCTTAGCGATTTGGGTGATTTATGTAAATATATGAAAAGCAGGGACTAAACTGTAAAAAGACACACAAATTTATAGTGGTTCAGCCAGAATGTGCCTACGTCCACTTTATATGTTATTTCTCTTCTCTTCTTTTGATTACAAGTCCAAAGCTTTGATACAAGTAAAAGAAAGTTGTTTGAAAGTTCTCTCCGTGCTTGAGCTCTCAAAACTTGTCCCTCATTGTTGTACCCCTACCCCTCTATTTATAGAGTGAGGCTGGGGGCAGGGGTCTTGGATGTATATGGCTGCTGGCGGGCCTGGGCTGAGGCAATCTGGCCTGGCTCATCTTGGTTCGGCATAGCTTGGTTCGGTGGTGAGATGTGGTAGGTTGGTTCGGCAAGCATGGGAGGTAGAGTTTGATTCGGCAGTTTTGTGGTTGTGAGTCTGGTTCGACAGTGGTAGGGATGCCGAACGAAGCTTAGGCAAGCCTGGGCGAACCTGGTGCTTCTTGGTCTTGAGATTGCCTGGGTGAGAATACGCCCAACATTTGCCCCCCAAAGTAGGGCATATGCCGGTATATGCCGTGCTTTGTTTTGAAATTAATGACGTTAGCTTGGACGCTCCTATTCGGCCCAAATGCCCAACCAACCGGTCCGGTCGTCTGTGTTTGCCTATAAGTATGGGCTTCAAGCTCCTGTTATCCACACCTATTAGAAAGAGCCGGACCAAGCCTACGCCTGCCGAATGAGGTGAGCCCTCCTTCTGCCGAATGGGTTTTTAGGGAGTGAGATAGCCGAATGAACCTTGGGGCCCGGATTACTGAACGGTATATGGGGAGCTCGAATGCCGAATGAGCTTTTGCCTTGAACTTCCGGATGACTTTTTATGACTCGTGATACCGAACGAGACCCAGAGTTTGAATGCCTAATCGAACCTTGAACCTTTTATGTTTTGAACTACAAAATGAAATTCTAGATTGTACGCACTTGCTTGTTTATATCTCTACATCCTTTTTAAAGATGTATTCTTTTGTGTTGCAGATAATGTCTCATAGAGTTGAAACCCGATCAGAAAAGAAGAAATCCCAGGACAGAGAAGATCCTTCCACAGTGCCCTCAGCTCAGTTAGAACCGGGACGTCATGGGCCCACCCCGAGGTCACTAGTAGATGGGTACGGCCCTCAGGATTGATGTGGTTACTGCCCAGTTTACCAAGGAGGAGAAGGTGGCAGTGAAGGAGGGCATGCGGTTGCTTGCAGCTGAGGAGGCAGGTGTGCAAGTAGAGGATGATGACCAAGATGATCGAGGAGCAGATGCTGGTAAGTCTTCCTTTCTAGTCTTTCCGTTAACTTGGTTTCTTATCACTAATGAATTCTTTCTTTGGCCGGACAGGTGGGCAACAGGACAAGGATAAGACTCCGACGCAGCCGGCTCCTTGATTGGACCTAGATATCTTTTTGTGGACTTAACATTGTTGTATATGTTAGTCTCAAAACAGTAACGTAACTCTTAGGTTGTAATTATGCTACTTGTAATAAACAACACTATTCTTGACGTGTAATTTTTTAACTTAAGCCGATTTCGTCGTTTTTTGAATGCTTTTGTTATTTTCACATGTTGTATGAGAAATATAGCTATGCATATGCTGGTAGTTAAATTATGTTCGATGTCAAGTTCTTGTTTAAAACACAATTTCGTGTCTTGCAATGTTAGCATGATGTGTGAATAAATTATAGTCACATGTTTACACATGAAAGAAGGAAATACCGCCCTTTATGTTTTGCTTGTAGATGGCAGCTTTGAATGTCCAGTGTGACCGAGTATGGAATGCAGTCCAGTGTCTCGTTGCGAGTACCTGCTTCTATTAGCGAATGTTTCTTGTCCTGTGTCCTGCACTTCAGGGATTGTTACAGAGGATAGGAGAAAAGTTTCTTAAATAAAATTGAAATATGTGAAATAGTAAAACTTCCAATCACGGAAGGCCTTCGATGTGCTTAAGTTCGTGGCAACCGGGCTTTGTAGTCACTTTCCCTAGCTGTGGGTCTTGGAGACATTTGTCACCCATCTTACGCCTCCGCGGGGAGTTAATTCTTTTTTACCACAGCCGCACTTAAGACACATCGGAGCCGAGATCGCGCACAGTAACTACCCGGGCCATTATGGCCCGTATTCGTGGGTATTATTCGATTTACTGTGGCCGACTAGCGTGGGTGCCGATCGTCAACCGTGAACTGCCCCTGGCTGGCCACACCTTATGTTGGGGCTTATAGTCGGTTCACAGTTGCCGGCGAGCCGAACGCCATAATGAGCTGCCTCGGCTATAATCGGCCTTCTCGGTGGCTTATAATCGGCTCATTACAGTTGGCTTTAAGGGCCGTCGCGAGCAATGAGTTAACCCGCGGCAGAGGGATGCTGGAGTGAAAGTGTCTCATTGGCGAGGGCATAGATTCGTATAGTACCTGTTAGGTCTTGTCCAGGAGGAGTCGCGCTGTGGAGCGCCTTGAATGGAAATGCTATTTGCACAGGATTTTGTTCAACAGAAAAGGATAAAGTTAACAAGCAGCCATGATATAAAGGAACAAGTTAAAAAAGAGACAAGGTTTTTTTTGAGTGGTTCGGCACGAAAATGCCTACGTCCACTGATTCTCTTTGTTAATTCGCTTTATATGGGCAGTGCAAGTTAAGTAAAGTATCGACGAAGGTGTTGGATGTTCCATGCCCTCTGGAACACCTCTCCGTCCACTGTTGACAAAATATAAGCTCCATTGTGGAGATCTTTATGAATTACATATGGTCCATTCCAGAATGGATCTAGTGCTCCGGGGCGAGGGAAGATTCGCTTGAGGACAAGATCCCCTTCTTGTAAGGTACGATGCTTGACTTTGGGGTTGTATTGTGCTGCCACTTTTTGCTTGTGGGCTGCTGCTTTGAGGACTGCATCATTTCTTCTCTCCTCAATTAGATCCAAAGACACGTGAAGGAGTTCTTCGTTCTCTTCTGGGTTATAGTGGATCCTACGGTGGGAAGGCACAATAGTTTCAACCGGGAGTATAGCCTCCGATCCGTATGCCAAAGAGAAAGGAGTGTGCCCCGTTGATGTTCTGAAGGATGTGCCATAGGCCCATAGTGCCGTGGGGAGTTCATCCACCCAAGCGCCCTTTGACTTTTTGAGTTTCTTTTTGATTAGGGTTTTCAGGATTTTGTTGACGGCTTCGACTTGTCCGTTTGCTTGGGGATACGCCACGGATGAGAAGCTTTTGTGAATTCCGTGCTCTCGGCACCAGTTGGCGAATTCCTCGCTGTCAAACTAAAGCCCATCGTCTGATATGATTTTGAGTGGGACTCCGTACCTGCACAGAACATTTTTGATCAAGAAGTTAATGACTTTTGTTGAAGATACTTTATTCAAAGGTTCCGCTTCCACCCATTTGGTGAAATAGTCGACTGCCACTATAGCATATTTGGCCCCGCCTCGGCCCATTGGTAGCTCGCCGATTAAGTCAGTTCCCCATATTGCGAAGGGCCAAGGGCTGGTCATTTGAGTAATCTCAGTTGTTGGTAGCCGCGGAATCTTAGCAAACTTCTGGCATCTGTCGCACTTTTTGACGAAATCTAAGGCGTCCTTGCTTAAGGTGGGCCAGAAATATCCATATCGGAGTATCTTTTTCGCTAATGTTTGCCCTCCGGTGTGATCTCCACAGCTTCCCTGATGAATGTTGAATAAGATTTCCTTGGCTTCCCTCCCAGCGACACACCTTAATAACGGGTTAGAGAATCCGCGCCGATAGAGGATGTCTTCTTGCATTGTGTAGCGGGATGCTTTCCTCAAGATTTTCTTGGTTTCGTTACGCTCGTTGGGTAGCGTGCCGCTTTGTAGGTAGTCTCGGATGGGAGTCATCCAAGTTGCTTCTTCGGTTGCAGCTATCAGATTCATTTGCTCAAAACTTGGGGCTAGTTGCTTTGAGATGGTTACTGCCCCGAAGATGGCGATGTCTCTCACACTTGCTTGCTTCGCCAATTCGTCGGCCTCTTGGTTCTCTTCCCGAGGGATGTGTTTGACTAAGTAGTGGTCCAATCGGCTGAGAAGTAACTTGGTCTTCTTTAAATATGCTATGAGTCGTTCTTCTCGAGCTTGGAATTCTCCTAGTATTTGATTAACAATAAGTTGAGAATCGCTATGAAGACACAAAGAATTGGCTCCGATTTCCAAGGCAAGTTCTAATCCAGCTATCACTGCTTCATACTCTGCATCGTTGTTGGTGGCAGCGAACTCCAACCTTATAGCATAGTGCAGCTTATTTCCCGTAGGAGTGATTATTACCACACCTGCCCCCGAGCCTTGTTCGTTTGACGCACCATCCACGAAGAGATTCCACTTGATGTCTTCTGCTATTTCTGATTGCTCCTTACTTTCGTTGGTAGTGAATTCTACAATGAAACCGGCCATGGCGTGTCCCTTGATAGCGGTGCGAGGGTGATAGGTGATATCATACTGACTTAGTTCAATGCACCATTTAAGTAGTCGCTTAGAAGTGTCGGGACGATGGAGTACCTACCTCAGTGGTTGGTCGGTCAGAACTTTGATGGAATTGGACTAGAAGTAGTGACACTGTTTCCGTGATGTGATTAGTAAACGTATGCTAGCTTCTCAAGTTTAGTATGTGGCATGCTATGTCAGGGGAGATTCCGGTCATGTCAGCATGTGACCATGCAAATACATCCAAGTTGTGGCGGTGAAAGTCAATGAGTTGTTCCTTCAACTCTGTTTTTAGTTGGGACCCGATTTTCAATAGTCTACTCGAGTCATGTTTGCCTATAGATACAAATTCCATAGCCTCTGCAGGCTCGACGGTGGCCTCCTCCTCCTTGTCCCTGGGGCCTAATTCATTGAAGGGATCGCTGGTATATCGAAGAGGAGGGGCTTTCTTTAGTTGCTATGCTTCCAAACTTTTTGTGTAGAGGGCAACCTATACACTCTTCCCTTTATCCTTCCTGTGGTTGTTGCGAAGTTCAGTTACATAGCAGTCTCGATCAACGTCCTGGTCTTCCTCTACTTTCCCTACTCCATTGTCCGTTGGAAATTTCATCTTTAGGCACTATGGGGATAGGACAATTTGGAAGTCAGACAGGGCTGGCCATCCCAAGAAAGCGTTGTAGTTTCTTCCTCCTGATGTGTTCTTCAATCAAGTCCCGGAGATGATGGCATTCATTGGTATCATGCCCATGAGATTCGTAGAAGCGGCAGAACTTTCCAGACTTCTGTGCGTTATCTGATTCCTTCTTGTACGGTGAGCGTTCGTATCTAACTTCACCTTGGGTGGCAAGGAAGATGTTTTTCGACGGTTTCATTCAAAGGAGTGTAAGTGTCGAATCTCGGTCCTGGCCGATATAGGCGCTTTTCTCCCTTCTTGCCCCCAGCATTGTCTCTAGAGTCATTTCTTCGAATTTCCTTTGCTACAGCGGGCGTGTTACTGTGAGTTTCCTTATTTTGTTGCCTTGACTGCCCCTCAGTGGCAGCGTCTTCAAGCCTCATATATTTCCCGGCTTCATGGAAGAAATCGGGTAAAGTAGCTGGTTTTTCTTTTGTTAGTCTTCTAGCGAATTTAGTATCCGGATGCACACCACTACAGAGGGCCATTAAGACAAGCTTCTCATCGGCATCTTCGACTGCGGCTGCTGCGGCATTGAATCGGGTTAGGTATTGCTGCAGTTTTTCTCCAGGTTTCTGTTTGACGCTGGATAAGGAATAAGCATCCTTAGGTTGTTCCACATGGATGCAGAACTGACTGATAAACTTTTCTTTCAACATTTCCCACGAGCTGATGGATCCCTGGGGTAGATGACAGAACCAGGAGGTAGCGAGATCTGCTAAGAAGAGCGGAAAGCATTTGCACAGTACTCCCTCTGTTGCTCCACTCATGAGCATATGTTGCGTGTACCTCTGTAAGTGTACAACGGGGTCGGATTTGTTACTGCTGCTGGAGGAGGACGATTTACTTGATTCGTGACAGCTGGATCTGGAAGACTGCTGGATGCGATGTTTTTTCCTTTGTTAACATCTTTTCTTTGTTTGGGAGGCATGTTTTCCAAGTGGTGGACGATGATGTTAGGAAAACTGTTAAGTGGATGAAGCTGAAACTTCGAGCTTCTAGCTCTCAATGAAAGCACCAAAAATGTTTGCACAGAAAATGGACAAACACCTCAAAGTTGTATGATTTAATAGATCTTATGTTGTTCTTAGTGATTTGGGTGATTTATGCAAATATATGAAAAGCAGGGACTAAAATGTAAAAAGACACACAAATTTATAGTGGTTCAGCCAGAATGTGCCTACGTCCACTTTATATGTTATTTCTCTTCTCTTCTTTTGATTACAAGTCCAAAGCTTTGATACAAGTAAAAGAAAGTTGTTTGAAAGTTCTCTCCGTGCTTGAGCTCTCAAAACTTGTCCCTCATTGTTGTACCCCTACCCCTCTATTTATAGAGTGAGGCTAGGGGCAGGGGTCTTGGATGTATATGGCTGCTGGCGGGCCTGGGCTGAGGCAATTTGGCCTGGCTCATCTTGGTTCGGCATAGCTTGGTTCGGTGGTGAGTTGTGGTAGGTTGGTTCGGCAAGCATGGGAGGTAGAGTTTGATTCGGCAGTTCTGTGGTTGTGAGTCTGGTTCGGCAGTGGTAGGGATGCCGAATGAAGCTTAGGCAAGCCTGGGCGAACCTGGTGCTTCTTGGTCTTGAGATTGCCTGGGTGAGAATACGCCCAACAATAGGCGTAGGTTGCAAATATCTCGCTCAGATTTTGGGAGACCTCTTCTGGCACGTGGGCGGGCCCACGCGATCGATCCCAGGTGATTCCGACTCGATCCGTGATCGATACGAACCAATTTCGTATCGATCAAGATTTTGTCCAATCGAGTCGAAATTGAGCAGGAACATTCTTTAGGTTGTACGCAAGCTCCTGTGAAAATTTAGTGGCATTTGGACTTGTAGATTGTCTGTTATGATCGATGCTAATTCGAGTTTTCGGTAGGCTGTGTAGTTCGAATCGATCCTTCCGTATCGCTCTGTTCGTATCGATCAGTCGCACTGCTTTGTTCGTATCAATCAAATGTGTTTTCTCGTTTGTATCAAGTGTCGCGTCTCTGTTCGTATCGATCTAAGTTGAACTGTTCTCATCGATTGTGTGGTTTTGTTCGTATCGATCGAAGTCGTTCCAACTTGATGGATACGAACGACTAAGGATGTGATGGATACGAAAAGATAGCGACCTTGCTTGGCCTTGAATACGAACTATGGTTTCCTGGATACGAACTGCCAAAGCTCGATGGATTCGAACAAGGCTCTTCAGTGAATGGATATAAACAGATGGATGCATGATGATGGATACGAAATGATGTGATTGTGTTGATTTCCTTAGTTTGCATCGATCATATCTTGAGCATACGAACTCCGATTGACTTGAAATTTGAAACGTAGCCTTTCTTAGCCTTATTCATCATTCCCAATCGATTCCGTCTTGGTTGGAGCTCGGCAAAATTTTGACGACATCGATCACAACCTTGTTTCTAATCGATCTCCAATCCTGATATCCATCCTTTTCAGATAATCTGTTGATATTCCGGCCTTGACCAAAAGTTGGGATAACATTTGCCCTCCGAAACATGCCTTGTGGTAAGAAGGTGTGTTTTGAATAGTTCTGAATCTGATATCTGACGTCCATATTCCATCCATAGCTATCCTATCCGAGTACCTCAGCCATATCCTGATCCATTTCAGCGACTATTCTGAGTCAATGTCCGATTTAGAATTTAGTAACCAAACCCTTAGCCAATTTCATATCCATCCGAACTCGACAACCGAGTTCTAATCCATCCATATCCGGTAACCAATAACCGAATCCAGGACCTCTCCAGGTTGGCGTCCAAATCCTTAGCTGTTCACAACCGATATTCGTATCCATAACCTCTCTGGGTTCTTGTCAAGCGTAATCCACACCTGGCGACCTGTGCTAAGCAATGTCTTGGTATCTGTGGTCCAGTGTCCCTGAATGCTGAGTAATGCCATGGCATAAGTCCTAAGCCGTATCCTGGTCGCTCTGGACCCTTGCCGAGCATAGTCCATACTTAACGACCTGAAATAGTAACCAATAATATAGGGCCTAAGTCCTAGGTCGAATCCTGGTCTCTCTGGACCCTTGCCGAGCATAGTCCATACTCGGCGACCTGAATAAGTCGATTCTCCATGCTCGGTCGAAACGACTTACCCCTTGCCAGGCATAATCCATACCTGACGACCTTTTATTAAAAGCCACACAAAATATCCAATTGAAATCCCATCAAAAATCCCGATCAAATCGGAAAACCAAAAATCCATACCCGAAATCCAAACCAATATCCAAACCCGAAAACAAGCATCCAAACTAGAGTCCAAATCAGAAAATAAACAAGACCAAGATTTCAAACTAAACTCCAAAACCAAACCAGAAAAAAGCAAATGTCCAAACCAAAAAAGAAAAAAAACAAATTTCACAAACCATAGCGTCGCGGTTTATCATAATCTCATAACATGCCTAGGGGCCATCTCCGTCCCCGTACATGAGTAAGTGACTTGGCTGTTTGCCTGTAGTTTGCTACTTATTCCATATCCCTATCAGTCGATAACTAATCGAACATCATTCCTGGGCCTCGGGCCATCGTCGTTTGAGGTAGACAGTGGCTGCTCCTGTTCCACCACCGCATTCCGAGTCTCGATGTATTGTCACAACTGGCCACTCCTTATATGCTCCTCGATTATATCCTTTAGACGTCTGCAGCTGTTGGTATCATGTCCATCCAGATCATGAAAGAGACAGTGCCTTCCTGATGCCTTTTCACGTTCCGATGGTTCTCTCCTTGCTGGCCTTCGGTAGGGAATACGATCCCGAGTTTCCATGAATATCCGCTCCAACGTTTCATTCAACCCTGTGTAAGTGGAGAATTTTGGCTCTCCCCAACATTTCCTTTCCCTTCCAAAGTTGTCATCCGACTTCCATTTTCCTTTATCCTTATCCTTGCCCGAGCTTCCGTCGGATGGCTCTCTATCCTCGACCGCGTTCACTTCCTTTAACTTCATATCCGAACATGCATCCTCCTGTCGAAGGAATCTCTCGGCCCCGTGAAAGAATTCCCCGAGATCCATTGGTGGGTCCCGTATCAATGACACTTTGAAATCCGAGTTATCCCTGACTCTTGACACTGCTGCCATTAAAACCATTGATGGGTCCGGTCGATCCACCGAAGCAACCGCTCCATTAAACCGAGTTAAGAAAGTTCTGAGCGATTCTCCTGTCCTTTGCTTCACCGATTTTAGCATCATTACGTTCTTTGGCCTTTTGATATGATCCCGTAACTGCTTTAAAAACTTATCCACCAATTCCGTCCATGTCCTGATAGATCCCTCTTCCAACTGCCTGAACCACATAGCAGCTATATCCATCAAGTACAGGGGGAAACATCGGGCCATAACCTCCTTCGATGCCTCCAGCACTTCCATGTGTCTCGTGTACCTCATAAAGTGATCGGTAGGATCAGCCTTGCCATTGTATACCTCTAGCGTAGGTAGCTTGTACTCTGGTGGGTTCCGAGCTATTCTGATGTCACGGGTAAACGGACTCCTGTTTACTCCTTCCAGATCTCTGTTTGTTAAACCTCCATGCATAGTTCGCTTGATAATCTCAGCCAACCCAGCGTTGTCCATCAAGGGTTGCCCCCCGAGTCCCCGAGGGAATTCTGGTACGTACTCTTCATCACATGCTCCCGCATTCTTGCCAGCATCTTGTTGTGTGGTGTCACCTGGAATTCCTCCATGAATTGGTCCATCGTTGCTAGGTGGTGTGCCCCCATGCCTGGATCCATCTTGATTAACAGTCGTGTGCTGATTAGGGGCTGCGCCCTGTTGAGCTGCTCTGTCTGATTGCCTGTTGGGTCCTTCCGTTCCAGCTAGACACGTTTAATAATTTATAGCATTTAAAAATAGAGGAAATAAATTAATACATATAAAACAAAAAATCTAGACACGTCAAAGCTAACGCATTTTGCCTATATTTAACGGCTAGATTTCAATCGCTTTAAACGAACGGACGACGTTGCTTGGGCTCTTTGTAAATAAACGTGCAGGGCTAGCCTTCAAACCCATATTGTTTTGAATGGGCGTGGAAGCCCTGTCAATTTTCTTTCTCCTCCAATTCTTCAGAAATCAAATATATTAGATTTAGGTTTTCTGATTTGCAATTTGGAGGTAGAAACTGTAGATCTAGAGAAGAGAGTTACAATTTAAGCCATCCGTATAAGGTGAGTTTTCAGATCTGATTTTCTAGTTTATTCGTTTATTTTTCTTCAATTAGATCCAGATTTATAAATCCACACAAATTTCGATTAGTGGATCCAAATAGGGTTGCAAAAGGGAAGGCTATGGATAATAAAACTGGACTAAAAATCAGATCTGGAATTTGGAGTGTTTTCTTTTCAGGTGAGTGGATTTAAACTATATATCTTTTATGTTGATGATATATAATATCGTTAGATTCCTATTAAATATTTTAATTCAGCATTTGAACTAATTTCAGTAATTAGTTCTACTAGTTAGTTATGTTGAAACTATAAATTTTATAAGAGAAGTGTACTTATATTTAAATGTTATTTATATGGAAAAAGAAAGGAATCCAATTAAATAAAAGTAATATTAGGCTTAAAAATTATAGAGAATGGCATAAGCCTAAAAGTTAGAAATTTACAGTAAATTATGTTTAAACGGGAGAAATGAATTAAAAAGGGGAAAATCTAATAACTTGATTTAGAAGTTGGTGATAAATTAGTTGGTTGGTTTAAGAAAGGGAATACATTTACATAGTTTAATATTGTAAGAATAACGATAAACGTAATTGCATGAATAAAAGCAAGAAAAATGGAATTAGTGCAAAATAGAGACATTACTGTATTTTGCATCACCCAACAATTAAAGAAACAATAAAAGAAATATCTTGCAGTTACAAGTTATTGTTTGTAGCATTATTTAGTATTAAAATATGGAAAGGTATTTTTAGCACAACTTTCGTAACCAACCAAATAGAATAGAACTACTTCCCAGAATAAAAGAGAATAATGAAAAGCGTTAAAGAAATTAAAGAAGAAGAAATAATCAAGTTAATTATTTGACAAGACTAAAAACAATAAAAAGAAAATGTGACTAGATCTGCATTTATTGCGTAAATAATAGAGTAAAAAGTAAAGCAGTTATTATGATAAGTAACTTATGACAGTTGGACGTAGTCCCAAGTTAAGACTGTTGTATAATATAAGTGAACTAAAGAAAATTTAGTATCATAATAAAAGAAGACAGACTAGAATAGAAAAGAGACACCTGCAATTACATTTATAACATGTAGGTTATAAAAGAGAGAAAAGAATATAAAAGTGACAATTGCAAGTATAATTGTAACACGTAGTATAATTAAAAAGAAAGAAATAGAAGAGGCTTATTTTATCAAACTTAGATCTTAGATTAAGTTAATAAGCAAAAAAATAGCAGTGGCCCATAACGGCAGCATTCCCTTTGAGGTCTACGACTGATGGTCTCACACGTAGGTGGGGCTTGGCATGCTGATTAGGGTAAATAACTAGCCAACAGAATAAGAAAAGTAAACTAAATGCATAATAAAAGATTAGACATAGGTTCTAATAAAATGATTAGGTGTGTTTGGAGTATCCCAAAGAGAATCTGGATAAAGAGCCTAAAGAAGCAGTTCGTTGTAGATTTTTAATACAGAAAGAGCATGTCCACATTAGTTATTTTGGGCTAGAAGGAAATATGAAACTTCGATGGGATATGAGGATACTCTAGGATGGCCCTCTATGGTAAGCCTAACGAAGCTGCATCCCCGGAGGCAGCTCTGTAGGTGCTCCATCAAGAGAGTATGCTTTGACTACTTTTGCATTGCAGGCCTAACGAAGCGGACCTTTGTAGGTTGTCAAAAGGTTGATAATGGAGTAGGATATTTGTATAACACCGTACTCTGGGTTGCTAGTAGGTTTTAGTGGGCAGGAACCAAAAGGATAGTCGCATGCGGAGATCAAGCCATTATAAATCTGAGCGAGTTCGAGAAAGACTAGAGTTAAACCATCATGCCAATGATTCTTTCACTATCGAGACATTGGAGGAGGGGCGCAGCCAATTGGATGTTTAGATTGTTTGTAGTAGGGCACAGCCACTTAGTCCTCGAGAGATCTTTCGATTAGTTAGGGGGGCTGCGTGGGGCCATAGCCACGATGAGAAAATAGACAGATCAAGTAGAATATCTATATTGTAGTCCTAACGAAGCGGACCTTTACAGATATAGAAAATACCCGACCGTATTCCGTACAAGGTAGACCTTGTTGGTGGGATTCAGGGAGTAAATAGAACGAACGTACAGTCCTCAAGGTACGCACTTGGTCATACATTGTGGATGTCCGAGCACTAGTATAAGCTAGTGCGGATGCAGTTTTACGTTTTCATAGTAGATGATGGAACATCAGTATTGTAGGCCTCATGAAGCTTTCCTTTACAGATGTAGTTATAGAACGCTTTAGGAGCAAGACGATGGAGTCCTTTTCGAGGAGGATATGGAAGGTACTATGGGTAGTACCTAGGACCGATGCAGTCTTTGAGCGTGTAGCTACATATATATCAGTTATTAGGTTTTAATCTACTAGGGAGTAGATGAGTGTGATTCATGCATAGAGGCGAGAGTATTATAATCCCAGTGAACCTAATATAATAGAAAATGGAAATAAAACGGTATATGTAGAATTATGCTTAGAAGTGTATAATTTGTCCATTCACTAGAACTTTAGTTCTAACCTCCTCCTCATAACATCCCACAGGTCAGGTAGATGGCAGAGACTTTCCACCTTTGATACACTTGTTTTGAAAGTGTTAATATCTTGGTGAGTATTTACTTACTATTATATTTTAGTCAGTTCCGTTGTGAGATATTTATTTAAGCTCTGATATACTTGTTTTTGCCTATTTACAGGATACCAGATACCTAACTCGAGCTTCAGTGGGCTTGGAGTTTAGCATTTTTGCAAAAAATCCGAACCCACTGGAATTCGGGTTGTTACAGTACATGTAGGTGTATAACACTCCGAACGTTTTCGAACAACTTTTGTTCGTCGAAATCCGGAGAACCGATTATCGGTCACATTTTCACTTACTTATTTATATGCATATATTTGTAAACAAAATTCAAAAATAAATTTCTTATCATTTTAAACAAATTAAAATGATCAAATTTGAATTATAAAACCATATAAATTAATATTAAAAATTATTTACAAAAATTGTCTTTATACTAATAAAGCGATATTGATTTTCCCTTTGATTTTCAAATAAAATATATCTCTTTATAAAAAAATTATAAATGATTCATTATCACTTCATAACTAATCAAAATGAATTATTGTCATTTAAAATAATTATTTGGGTAACTAAAATAATTATTAAATCATTAAATCTCTATTTAATTAAATAAATCAATTATTTAAATTCAATGCTATCTTATCAATGTAGATTTCGATGAAAATATTTTATTTAAATATTTATTCATAATAAGATTAATATTACTTATTATCACTTGAAACAATATTATCCTTTATATTTGCATAAATTAAAAATAAATCCAATTTATCAAAGTGATAAATTGGCGGGTCGTTACAAGTCATGTAAAGGTAAAGAAGATGCATGGTTAATTGCATTCAATTTTTTCTTAATGTTCATTTTTTAATACTCTGGGTGGTAAACAAAACATAAAATATCTAAATTACAAAAAATGCAACTAATATTTAGTGAAAGAGCAAGTCATTATCTAGGATCCTGTAATATGTTGTCCTCATGGAAACCAAATAGTATTTTTTCATCAATAAGATGACTTACAAAAGAAACTTAAGCAACAAGACAACATTGGTAACGACAAATTAAGGGTTTAAATTAAGCTTGTTACCTCCTTTATTAAATTATTATTATTCATAAAATATAAATAACAAAATAAATAACTAACTTTAAATTTCCTTTAAATACCCTAAATTATTAAGATGCAAATGGTATAATAGCATAATGAAATTTAAAAAGAAACTTATAGTTATACTAGCAGATCTAAATCCACTGTATATTTTCAGAAAAAAATTGGGTGCGTGAAATCGTGAACGGTGTTTGGGTGCATGAAATCATGAAGGGATATATTCAGATTGGAGTACGAGAGAGATAAGGGGTTTGTTTTGTTGATTAGTGCTAAGAAAGTAAGAAGTTGAATGACTAAAATTGGCAATATATTTTGAAGTTTTAAATAGGCCAAGTTAGTAAAAAATTATATATCTTATAGATGCAGGTCGGGTTGGGGTGGGTTGACCAAGTCTCAAAACCGCCTCAAGGCCCAAGTAATTTTGAACTGGGTCCGGGTCTATCCGCCCTACTAACCCAATAGGGAGGGTTTTGATGAGCCAAAACAGGGGCATGTCTATCGGTTTGGACTCGAAACCCATTCCATTGCCATTTCTACCTGTAGTTGGAGTTCTTGAGTTATAGAATGTCTCACTTCGTAGATAGTAAACATAGAAGCTTGGGTAGTAGTAGTGCCTGCCTCTGGAGGGGCAGAAGGGTTAGTGTTGAACTTGAAATAAGGAGATCGTCTGGTTATTTCGAACTGAAATCCTTAATGGCAAACTCGGTTAGGTATGTTTTACTTTAATGAAATATTTTAATTAAAACTCGTATAGCCGATGCACAAAATCCAATGGATGTCGAGATATGTTGACAAATCGGATCATGTACATTTGCTAAGGCATTGTGAAGTGTCAATCTATACAGTGCATGTCTTGTGTTCGAAGCATAGTGTACGCAAACATTTTGTATGGATAGCCCACTTGTGCTAGTAAATGACCTTCATCACATAATGGAACTTTGTACCGGATCTTACCCATTAATGTATAGTGAACGATAATGGAATCATTGTATGAAGTGGCATGGAGCTTTCTTCATAGGAATATAGGATCATGATGTTCAACTTGAAGTGTTGGCACATGTTCTATTTTAGTGTCAGAGTGCATTCGATGCAACCATTCCTTAGAATCGAACTAAGCCACCGATTCCCATTCAATAATAGCTCCATAAGATTGATCGCATTACTATCGCTTTGCAGAATTCATTGCTTTACAAATTCAATGTTCGGCCTTAGAAAGAACTCACATGATGGTCTTGGGAACTCAATAACAATGCTAAGCAAAGTGGATTAGAGAAAACTTGGGCATGCATCTAATGATGCTTAGAGCCAATCTCCTAAAGTACAAGTCATTCCCAATATCACCACCCTAATTTGACTAAGATAGTGAAGCAATCACTTGAAATCATCCTTAGTTAAACGACAAAAACTTAGCACCTGCATCCATGGCAATGATGAAGGCAACACCCATAAAATAAAGATCGAAATCGAGAAACCCACGTATATGTTGAATTGAAATCTAGAACAGATTATCTGTGTAATTTGGTCGGAACCAATTCTAGGGTAATGGTAGCAAAGTAGATGATGATGATGTAGTTGATGGTGACAATGTTGGTAGAGATCGAAAGGCAGCAACGGCTAAAGGCTATAGGTCGCCAAAGAATGAAATGATGTGCTAAGACAATAAAGAAAAGTGGAGAAAGAATGCTAATATTGGAATAATTACACTATTATCAGGAAATCATGTCGGCACCAACATGTTTTGACAATAATATCATACAAAATAAAAAAAGAGGAAAAAAGAAAAGAAAAGAAAAAAAGGAAGGCATGCCTTTTCGAGATACGACTTAACTTCCAGATTAATGAGAACTTCAACTTGGTTGCTGAAGAAAGGATAGTACGCCAACTATTTGAAGTGATGAACGATACTCTTGTAATAGATACGATGCCTCGAAGATGATGATTGGCTAACTAATTATCCTTATGCAACTAATATTATATTGCTTGTATTGATTCAAAGCATGCTTTATTTTCACAAAATATTACTTTGGGGGAAAGTGTTATCCGGTATTGAACCGAGTAAGTACCATCTGAATATGGACATTGAAATGAAAACGAAATGGATCTAGAACTTGTGGGCATTCTTAGGATAATAAGTTAAAGCAACAAAAGAAGTTTGATGCCAAATGGAGCAAGTCCAGCATGGTCATTACCGAGCATAATTATGGTAAATATCGAGTTGATTTTAGGGGTGGGGACCACCAATGTACTTGAAAGCATGGAATGTGAACGAGTATGGGATAGCTTATGCTACAGTGATGAGCAAACATACTTAGTACCGGCTATATTTTGGTCGGTATTGACATGATATTGCATGATTTTAACTGGTTCTTCCTCCTTGGCTTTATTGATTTGAACTCTTACAAGGTCTTTGAAGATAGAGCTACTATGGTCGAGGATTTTGACTATATATGAGAGTTAGAGCAATGTGAAAAGACTTTTACACTTTGGAATCTTTGAGATCACGTTCATCATACTCTCACCTCCACAAAACCAACTTTACAATGAATTGTTATCAAACCGATATTACTTTGCTTTCTAGACTTGAAATCATTGTCATTTGTATTCATTACAAATCCAAAAGTAATAAGATTATGCACTTGATTTGGCTGAATTACTATGAAAATTGGTTTGCTCTTGTTGTTCTATTCTATATTCTATTGATTTCCTCTCATTTACGATCAATTGAGGGATGTTGTGTCACTTTTTCACCCAACATAAATATAAGTATAAATTTGTATATATATATATAACTCTATAAATGGTTTTAATTTCAACTTCCAAACAAATAATATGTACATATATATAGACAAAAAAACAAATACAAATACACCTGTTTAACAAATATATAAGACTTTATATAAATATTTTAATCGTATTTACATTCGAAATTAGGAAATTTATTTTATGTATAAGTATAACATTCAAAATATTACAAAGTTGAAATGATATTTTTTAAAGTTTAAATTTTAGATTTAGCCTTAAATGAAAATCTTGTTTACTAAGTCAAACTAGATATTTTGAATATGAAATTTGAAATAAAAGTTTAAGTTATATATTGTTTTTCAACTATTCATAAATATTTTCTAATTATAATTTCAAAATTAATAAATGTGTATATAAATAGATTACTAAAAAATTTATTCAGGCAATTAACATATATATTAAAACCAAGTATATAAATAGTGATGTAAATCCCAACATTTATCTATGTATATATTATACCTTGTACATCCTATGATATGTTGCATGTGCATACTTTACACACATGAGCATATATTTTTATGCTTATATACCATATAAAATTAAATTAAATTCATCAATTAAATAAATTAGAAAAATAAAAAATGTTTTATTTAAATTAGCTAGATTGGATCTAATTCTACCTTTAGAGTTCATAGGCCAAAAGATCCAAAAATAGAATTTTTTTTTAAAATCTACAATATTTATCTACTAAGGCCCGGCACTATTCCTTTAATAGTATCAGAGCCCAATAACATATGAATTCTAAATTAGTAGTATTATGGCTAACTTATTAAAGCCTACCTGTAACATCCTAGAATTTTATCAGTTTGATTTGGAATATTTAATAAATTTTAAATATTTAAATAATTAGTGTTTAAAAAACTAAATAAATTATATTCAAATATAGAGAATATTTAAATATTTGAATTAAATATTAATTAAATGTATTTAATAGCCTTATTTAACTCCTTTTAATTAATAAATAATAATGGTGAACCCATTTTGTAAATTTATTTATAGTAGTAAATAGTTCGAATAATTAACAAGAAAATAAATTGTTAATAAAACGACTTGGGTTTTATTGTACTATTTCTAATTGAATTTATAGGATTTTTCCATAGTTTTTTATTTGAAAAATAGTTAAATCATTGTTTGTCTTATTTTACGGAAAACGATGTTATTTTTAAAATTTCATAGAATAAAATAACCAGTGTATTTTATTGTTGATTTGTGATCGTGTCACATTTTGGTGCAAAATCATATTCGAATTTTTGCCATTCACGGTTCATACATGAACCGGTTTTTGAGTAGCGGGTTATCGCAAAACCTTCTTTTCAAAACTTTTTGAATCAAGGAAAAATTCAAATTTTCAAAATATGATGATGTGGTGGGTGGCTTGAGAATTTTGATTGGTTAACTTGAGTTTGAAGTAAAGAAATTGATTTTATTTATAAATATGAAAATAGGATACGACACATAGAATTTTCAACATCCACTTTTCACTATTCCTTCCTCTCCCTCATTTTCATTCACAGTTAAAAAGAAAATTAACCTTTCCTTTTAAAAATTCAATCTCATGAGATATAAGCCACTAGATATCACAATACTAGTTCTATTGATCTCGTATGAGTATAAGCTTCAATTCTATATGGGTTTCGTTGGTTGCGTCAATAATTTGGGGATGGCCGAAGTTGAACAATTGACTAGGGTGAGTTTAAGGGGGTTTTAGGCAAATCAAGGAATGACATTGTGCCTCTCTTGCGAAGGCGAGTAGGTGGAAGCTTTTTAGTAGAGCTCGGTTCACCTTAGAGAGATGTATTCGTTTGGGTATAGTGAACCCGATCTCCAGGTCGCTATTTGATCTGAAATGTTGAGCTTGACCGTGGGAGGTTAGTCATGAAGCTTATGTGATGAGAAGCTTGTCGTAATTGGTCTTGCGTGATTTCATTGAGAAATGCATAATATTGGAGGAGAGAGAGGGGTCGGTGTTATGGTGTCAACATGTATGTGTACATGGCAATGGGATTAAGGGAATAATGTGTTTAAGGGAGAATAACTAAAATTTAAAAGGGAATAGTGAATTTAATTATTTATTTAATCTTATAATCTTATAAAGTGAGTAACTATTGCATATGAGATTCAATTTGCATGCGGTCTTTTGCATTGGACTCATATCTATGTTAACTACGCACTAGAATTGATTTTGTTTGATTTAGAGTAAGTAAAAAACTGAGCTAGATCAAACCAGAATGTGAAAGCATCAATTGAAATTTCGATGAGTTAACTCCCTTTAAATAAACTAAATGTGTTTGTGTTACTATAGATTATTGTTAAATGCATGGATGATAGTTTGTTGTTGGTTATTTGAATTGTTCAGATTACCGCTTTGGAAAGCTGATTACACATTGTATGATTTACAGGGAACCAATATGATTATATACTATTGTTTGATCCTGCTTGATGGCGGATGTCATAACTAACCCTTGTGTTGCAAGGGACAAAAAGAAGAAGTTAGAGTGTTTACGTAGCGAATTGGTCGCTACGGCACACTTCAAAGTGCATATGTTTATATATGAGATTTACATGGGAGTTTTGTAGAGAGACCCTAAGGGGTTTCTCGCCAATATTGATCTATTTATATTCTTATATTGCTTATATTGATGTTTGGTTGAATTATTTATGACATACTGTTTGATTTGTGTAATTGTCGTTATAGCGGTTATTGCTATACCATCACTTATAAAATACCATCTCCTTAAACCCTTGTGTGTATTGAACTGTGCATGTATTTTTACAAAATAAATGTTTGGTCGTGTTTTTGCACTTTGAAAGTTGTCTAAACTATATTTTCAAATATTTTGAGAATTTATAAAAGAATTTATAAATTTGATTAATTATCTTTTGGGATAGCTAAAATTGTTTCGCTTTATAAAAAAATTGTAAAATTGATTAGTTATCTTTCGGGATAATTAATGTTGATTTAAATTTTATAAAAAGATTATAAATTTGATTTATTATCTTTCAAGATAATTATGTTATTTATAATACATAAAAAGATTATAATTTGATTTATGGTATTTTAGGATAATTAATGTGGTTATAAAATTTATAAAAGAATTATATCGATTATCTTTAAGGATAATTAACATTATTTAAAATTAATAAAAGTATTTAAATTTATTTATTATCTTACGAGATAAAAAATGTTGTTTTAAATTTATAAATGTGGAAATCTTTAAAATGGAATGTTTAAAAACAAAGCTAAGTGTAAATTGTTTTGGAGTTTATAGTAAACAATTTTTTCAGTGACATTCATTTTTGACCCTTCTGAAAACGTATAGGATCTTATATAATGCAACTTATATACTAATGTGAGAGTATGTACTAATAATTATAATAAGTAGAGTAAATTAACAGAGTATGAATAAGATAGATAATAAAAGCGATCACACCAGATATTTTATACTAGTTCAGTCCTGCCGTCCTACGTCCAGTCCCGAAGCTCCCCATTGGTATTTCCTTTGACCAAATAACCCTCACTTCACCCGAAGGAATTGGCTAACACAAAAGTAATTCTCTGACAATCGTGTGTTCCAAATAACATGGATTTTGACTGATATTACAAGTCTTCCTATGATCTCCTTTGAGTATGTGAATGTGAATACTTTGAGTTATAGGAAGTGGTTTAATCAAAATGGTATTTTGATTATGATAGATTGAGACTACGTAAGCAAGAGATGCATGAATCTGTAAATAGAAAGTTAATAAGAAATCAAGATAATAGATTGATTTCAATCAATCTTTGAAGTATTTATAGGTTTAAAGAGATGCAAATGAAGAGTTGTTATTGTTAAACAAACTCTATTTGTTTTAATGGCTGCAACCATTGAAGAAGAGATGCTATTATCACTATATGAAATGAAACATTCCTTCAGATTAGTGAAGTTGCCATATGACAGATCTCTGTGCATTTTCCATAGACGCCTGTGGCTTTAGGGAAGAATTTCCCGAAACTATTCACAGAAATCTATGGAAAATCCACAAACATCTGTGAATGGCATTTTCAGATCATAAAAGTTTTTTAATGCCAATTTTATATATGTGAATTTGTGTGTGCATATATATTACTCAAGGAGACCTTACAATGTTTTCCTAGGACTCTTAATACATTATTATAACCTACTAATCATAGCATGGTCCTGAAGTCTTTGTTTGTCTTCGAGTCCCAATATCTTCGAGCATGATCATCTCTTGTAGTATATACCTGTAATCTTGATAGCATATATAATTTATGTGATTATATAGTTGTTGTCACTGAAACCATAGAATGGAGGTTCTAACGTTCTCCCCCTTTTTGATGATGACAACTATACAGTTGTTAGTTATGATAAAAATAACTCCCCTTAATTTTTTCTCCCCCATGTATATGCATATATTTCTCCCCCATTATCATTATCAAAACAGAAGAAAAGAAATTATGCACACATTGAATAGATTTATAAACATAGACATGTCAAATAAAAATAAAACATGAGATAAGTTAAGGAGAACAAACACGAGTGTTAACAAGAGTATAAGTAATACAAAATGAAATAAAGGTTAAAAACATAGCTCAAAAATAAGAAAAAAGAGAAAATAAAAGAGCTAGTGATACTGGTTTGAAGAATAGGACAATCCACCATAATTTTCATAATAATCCCAATATGTGGATGGATCTTGTTCGTATTCTGTTGGCCATTGAATTTGATCATTATATTCTTCATTTTCTTGAATTGAAAGTCCTTGGAAGGCTATGTAATGTTGATGGTGAGATTGTTGAGGGTCGAACAAGGACATATCATCACTATCTTCTCCCTCCTCTTTAGGTTGTTCTTGCTCAATTTCTTGCCTTTTTCTAGAGAAGCTCCTTCATGAGAGGTATGAGCATGATAGTTGGTGTTTGTGTTCTAAGAGGTGGTGTAGGTGAAGGAGAAGATGATGACCAAGAAGATGATCAACCACGTACTTTTCTCATCACTTTTCCTATAGCGGAGACGACCTTTTCTAAAGTTTTTTCCATCTTAGTCGCTCTTGTTGAAAAAGATCGTTCAAAACCAGTGATTTTATTGTTCAAAACCCATTGGTTTACTGTGATTAATTTTTTATTTCTAAGCATTAAATTATAGATGGATTCATTTTTCATTGGCTCAATGCGAGCTTCTTGAATTTCAGAATCAGAATAATATTCGGTAGAATGACTAGAGGGGCCAGGTTGTTGTGAAGGATGAGCTGAATGAGTTTCTTAAGGAGCAGGAGGAGCTTGAGGACCCAGACACATTTGCTGTTGCTGCAGCATGGTCCATTGTGCTAGCGATACGATCGATGGTGGTCTTTCGGGAAGTTGCATTAAAGATAAAAATCTTATACCGCTCTCTTTGACAAGAATTTCTTCAAAATGTGAAATACAAGAAGGTACCCCAAGACCATGTAAGAGATGCATAACGTATGGTGCATATATAATCGTGCATCGGTGGTAAGGCCAAAAGCTTTTAGTTTCATCATGAATAAACTTCGCCCAATTTACCTCATCAAATATAGCATAGTGGGCTTTGTGATCATTTTCGTATATTTTTTCATGACTTCCTAAATAGGGAATTATCATAAGATTTAATAACCTAGCTTTTGAGCGTAAACAAACAGATTTACACTATGGCATTCTATCCTCCCAAATTTGATGTGTTATTTCATCATGTGACAAATTTCTCTGATCGGGATTTCTTCTAAATAGTCCAGTAGAGGTATAATCTAGTATATGACCAATATTTTTTAAGCTAATTTTCAAAACATGACTATAGACAACTGTCCATAACCAACCATCGTCATTCTCGGGCGTCCAAATATCATTACTACGTAAGTTGGTGTAAAAAAGAAAGATGGCCAATTGATCGATTTGTACCTTATTTTCATCAAAATTGATCAGCTGGAGGCAATGGTGAGTTCTTGAATTCCATATTCTCCAAACTTGCACAATCCGTAGAAAGAACCAGAATAAAGCTTTTATTGTTTTAGCTCTTCAAATCTCTTATTTGCAATCATGCTACTTCGAAGCCACTCTTGAATATGGGCATTAGTGATAAAGGCAGTTCCAAAGGATGAAGATTGACCTTTCTTCGAACTTTTGCTAATGCGAATTTTTGCCTTGGGAGCCATTTTTAAGCAATTAGAGTTTTAAAAATTAGGGTTTTAGTTTAGATTTGAAGATAGTTTGGTAAATAGTTAAAAGGGGGTAAAATATGAATATATAGGGCTGTTGTAGATAGAACCCGAGGCTGATGACAGGCGTCTGTGGGTATACCATAGAGGTCTGTGGTTTCAAGAAAAAATTTCCCAAAACTAGTGACAGACGTCTGTGGGGTTATCACAGATGTCTATGGTTTTAGGAAATTTTTCCTAAAACCAGTGGCAGTCGTTTGTGATTTTGTCCACAGACGTCTATGGCCATTATTTGCAAAATATAGTTGCTTTTAAATAAAAAATGTTTAACTTTTATTTAAAAAATCATACAACAATATATAGATAAAATTACAATATCAAATAAATATTTTAGATGAAATGCTATCATAATCTTAGTTTTTGTTAAAGGGGTCCACTTTCTAATTTGTTGTAAATCTCTTGAATTCAGCTCAACCTATGTTTCTTGAACCAACAGCCTTAGTGGAGACAAACTTGGATGATCTGGAGTATCAATCTAGTCTTGGTTTGATGGTCCCCGCTTGCATAAATTTCGTGGACTAATGTTATAAGCTTTTACGGGGGTTTCATTTAAACGAGGAGATTTTTGTATGCAATTTTTGTTGGTGAATGTCCACAAATTGCTAGAATGCATTTTTCGAGAAAGTTAAGATGAGATCCTTAACGTCATTGCTCATAATATATTTCTAGTTTAACTCCCATTATTTCTTGTTGATAGTGATATATTTCATCAACTTTTTTATTGAGAGATGTCGATTCTAGATCAGTTGACCGTTTGGCTTTCTTTTCTTAGGAGAAAAGCCAGTGTGATACGTAGATGATGCAATACTGTTTAGAGAGGCTGATCGAATTGATGGAGGTATGGATTTTGTTGGTGATACATAGGTACTATTTGATAAAGGTGAGCTAAAGTCGATAGTCGAATAAGTGGTGTCGTGATCGGAAGACATATTGAATAGAAGTGGTTTGCCAACGGAGGCTGGTAAAAATATTTGTATTTAGTTTACAAAAGAATTTCTTTATATAAAAATTGTTTACTATTTCTAGAAGTTGATTTGTTAGGTTGTTGAAATTTTAACCATAGAAATTTAACAGAAGTTAGCTAGTTTTTATAGGGATAAAATTATTTGTATGCAATTTTATAAAATTATTTTGTGCAACTTATTTGAGTTATATAAATTATATATATTAGTTTACTAATTCATTGTAAGAACATATTCCTAGGTCTCGTCTTAGTTTTATAATAGTTAGTTCGCTCAATGGTTTGGTAAAAATATCCGCAATTTGATTTTGGGTACAAATTCAAGTGATATAATTCCTTTTCCAATGGTATCTCTTAAGAAATGGTGACGAATATCAATCTGCTTTGTTCGAGAATGATTAATACGATTTTCTGATAAATTCATAACACTTGTATTATCACAATATATAGGAGAATATTTTATGATTTTACAAATATCTTGAAGAGTTTGTTGCATATACATTACTCATGCACAGGCTAAGCTACTGATATATAATCAGCTTCATATGTTGAGAGAGACACACAATTTTACTTTTTACTAAACCAAGAAACCAGAGATTGACCAATGAAATGACATGTGCCACTCGTACTTCTTCTATAAATCTTGCAACCACCAAAATCTGCATCACTATACGATACGAGTTCGAAAGAGCTGCCTTTAGGACAGAAAAGACCATATTCTTTGGTGTGGGTTAAGTATGGTAGAAATCTTTTAACTACTCGATGATGCGAATCCTTAGGTTGTGCTCGAAATCTTGCATATAAACATATGCTCCTCATAATATCCGATCTACTAGCCATTAAGTATAACAAAGATCCTATCATACTTCGATATAATTTTTGATCAAAATCTTTTCCATTTTCATCTTTAACTAAATGTAGAGTAGTACTCATCGGAGTCGGTTTATTTGAGACATTTTCCATTCCAAAGCATTTTAATAAATTTCGGTAGTATTTTTCTTGATTTATAAAAATTCCATTTTTTAATTGTCTTATTTGCAAACCCAAAAAATAGTTCAATTCACCCACGTGTGACATTTCAAATTCATTTTTCATAATGTCAAAATATTTATTACATAATTTTTCATAGGTTAATCCAAATATAAAGTCATCAACATATACTTATACAACTAATATGTCATTGTTTTCTCGATTTATAAATAAAGTAGAGTCTATTTTACCAATTTGAAAACTGGAATATTTTTAATGAGTTTTTAATCTTTCATACCAAGCACGATGTGCTTCTTTTAATCCATATAGAGCCTTTTTAAGTTTAAATACATGATCGGGATATTTCTCATGAACAAATGCGGTGGTTGTTCAACATAAACCTTTTCTTTTATAAAGCCATATAGAAAAGCATTTTTACATCCATTTGAAAAAGTTTAAAATTATGATGACATGCGATAGCTAGTAATGTTCGTATTGCTTCGAGACGTGCTACTGGAGCAAATGTCTCTTCATACTCAATTCCTTCATCTTGATTATATCCCTGAGCTACAAATCTTGCTTTATTTCAAACAATGTTTCCATTTTCATCCACTTTTATTTTTAAAAACTCATTGACCAAGGACCTCGTTTCAAAAAAATACACCGTCTGGGGGCTTTACCGGGATTAACTAGTAAAAGACCTAGATCCGGAAGTGATCTTAAAAACCCATTGCGATCCAATTACAGATTGATCGTTTGGTTTTGGTACAAGTTCCCATACATCATTTCTTTCAAATTGATTAAGTTCTTCTTTCATTGCAATAATCCAAAAATCATCTTTTGATGCTTCTTTATAATTTTTAGGTTCAAAATTTGATATAAATGCAATTTGACTCATTTGATTTAACCGTTTTATGGTAGATACTTTTTTATTAAAATCATCGATAATATTATTAATGGATGGTCTTTTAATATCCTAGGGGGTGAAGTTATCACATTATCATTATTGTTACTGATATTATTATTATTTTTATTTTCATGTAAACGTATATTAGGTTTATTTATAACTTCTTCATCATCATCATTGTTATTATTTTTTAATGTTTTCATCAAGCGAAACATAAAGACTTTCTTCTATTTTGTTTGTTCATTTATTAAAAATTCTATATGTTTTACTTTGATCCAAATAGCTAACAAAATTCCTTCATCATTTTTAAAATCAAATTTTCCTAGATAGTTTTTGGGTTTAAAATAAAAAATTTGATCCAAATACTCAAAAATACGAAACTTTAGGTTTTTTTTGAAAAATATTTTGTAGCATGTATTTTTAGTTATTGGTCTAAGTGTTACACGATTATATACATAACATGCGGTAACAACAACTTCAGCCCAAAACGTTTGGTAGGTTACTACTACTTAGTAAGGTTCGTGCACATTCTTGTAAAGTTCTAATTTTCATTTCTACAACATCATTTTGTTATGGTGTATGTGGAAATGAAATATTATAACTGATTCCCTTTTTGTTGCAAAAATTTGTAAATAGTTCATTTTCAAATTCATCTCCATGATCGATTCGTGTACATTTAAGTTTTAAGTTCATCAAATTTTTAATTCATTTAGCGAAAATTTTAAACATTTCAAAAATGTCACTTTTATGTTTTAAAAATAATGTCCAAGTATATCTTGAAAAATCATCAACAACTATGTAAACATATTTGTTCTGATTTATTGAACGTACTTGAGTATGCCCATATAAATCTAGATGAAGTAGTTCAACCAAATTGACAAGTGTCACATAGGTTTTTAACCTTGTAGTTGATTTTTTGGTAATCCTCTAACTAATTCATTTTTAGCTAGTTTGTTGATATTCTTAAAATTTATGTGATAAAAATGTTAATGCCATAACCATGGATCATCATGATTTGCGGCTAAGCATAAATTAGTGTTGATTTTAACATTCATGTTTAAAACATATATGTTTCAATTTTTAAATCCTTCAAAAATCAGATTTTTAATTTTGTCAAAGATATTGCTTTTGTTTTTCTCGAAACAAATTTTAAATCCTTTATCACATAATTAACTTATACTTAATAAGTTATGTTTCAAAATTTCTACCAATAAAACATTAGTAATAATAGGAGAATTAGAAATCCTTTTGAATTATATCTGAATGTCACGATGCCACCATCGACATATGTTATATTGGATAACATATGAGCATTTATAGTCATGTGCTTGGAGCAACCACTATCAAGTATCCATTTCTCTTTATTTTTATTTCAATTTTGGGTACCTGCAAAATAAGAAAATTTCAATTGGTACCCACATTCTTCATTTAGGGTCCTATGTGTTAGTGGAAAATGGTAGCCATATCCATAAGGATTTGGCTCCTTTAGAAATGTAATTATTGTTATGTTCAACTTTCTTTAAATATTCATCAATATACTATTGTCTAATTAGTTTATTATTTTGTTTTAGGAATCCATATTTTGACCATACTTGTTTATGAATTCTTAATCTTAGCTTCTAACTTTGGGTTTTTGAATTTGGTGTATATGTGCTATAATTCTTTGATTTTTGTTTGCTTTTAAAACCCAATCCATTTCAGATTCCAGATCGTTTAGATACTATAATTAAATTTTCTAAATTTTGTTTTCCTTTGTTGAATTTTTTCATATTATTTTTTATTTTATCTAACTTACTTTTAAGATCACAAATATCAATACTGCTAGAATCTAATTTTGCTTGTAATTCTAGTTTTTCTTTTTCAAGATTAACTTTTTCTAACTTATAATTTTCTAAATCATGTAATAAGATGTCATTTTGAGAAATATCTAATTCTTCTTCTAAGATTATTTTTTCATCTTTTAATAATCCAATTTCTAATTCTGCTCTAGTTAACTTTCCTACATATTCCTTATTTGATTTTTTTAACTCTCTATATTTATAATCTAATTCAATGCTAATTTCCATCATTTCATCATAAGTTCATGACTTACCTCATCAGTGTTAGCTATAAAATACACATTCGCTTGTTCTGAGTCGCTTTCAATGTCACTATTAGATGAAGAAGATGAATCTGAATCTTCCCATGTTAATTGAAAAGCTCTTTTCTTTTTCTTGAATTTTTCAAACTTGCTTTTCTTTTTATCATTATTGTGCTGTGGACAATCCTTTTTCATGGGACCATTGTCACACTCATAGCATTTAATTTATGTTTGATTTGAGAAGTTTGGTTTGCTGCCATTTCGAAATTTGGTCATCGTCTTGAACTTCTTGAATTTATTGTAGTTTTTGGAAATAAAAACAATATCATCTTCGTCTAAGTCCGAATCTTCATTACTTTCTTGGAATGCTATGTTTTTATTTGTATGATTTTGATCCTTTCTAGCCTGCAAGTTAGCTTCATACGACATCAGATTTCCTATTAGCTCTTCGACTTTGAGTTGAGAAAGATCATTAGCTTCTTCGATGGCTAAAACTTTTCATTTCCATTCATTTGTCAAAGAGTTCTGCATTCGTGTGACTAAATCAAAATCTACTAATTTGACTCCAGTGTCAGGAGATCGTGTTGAATGGTTTGAAATCTAGCGTTCATATCAATAATTGATTCATTTGCTTTCATTCTGAAAGATGAAAATTGGTTTTGTAAAATCGATATTTTAGTTTCCTTGACTTTAGTTGTTCCTTCATGTGTGACTTCTAAAGTGCACCATATATCATATGTAGTAGTGCAAAGCATGACATGTGAATACTCATTTTTGTTAAATGAGAAAAATAATACATTCATAACTTTGTTATTGTTAGATGCCGCTACTTTTTGTGCATCGGTCCAAGTGCTAATGTCGGTGTTAGGTGCTTCATATGTGTTTTGAGTTGCTAGCCATATTTCTAACCCATTTGCTTCCATAAAAATACTCATACAAGTTGACCGGTAAGCATAGTCAAAACCAGTAAATAGTGGAGGACAAGCAGTTGATTGACCTTCTTGAAAAGTGCTTGCCATTTAATGATTTTTCAACAACGTGTTACTATAGATTGAAATGACCGTGCTCTGATATTAAATGAAAACGTATAGGATCTTATATAATGAAACTTATATACTAATGTGAGAGTACATATTAATAATTATACTAAGTAGAGTAAATTAATAGAGTATGAATAAGATAGATAATAAAAGCAAGCATACCAGATATTTTATACTGACCATCCGTCCTACATCTAGTCCCAAAGCTCCCCTTTGGTATTTCCTTTGACCAAATAACCCTCACTTCGCTCGGAGGAATAGGCTAATATAAAAGTAATTCTCTGACAATTGTGTGTTCCAATTAACACATATTTTGACTGATTTTACAATTCTTCCTATGATCTCCTTAGAGTATGTGAATGTGAATACTTTGAGTTGTAGGAAGTGGTTTGTTCAAAATAGTATTTTGATTATGATAGATTGAGACTATGTATGCAAGAGATGCATGAATTTGTAAATAGAAAGTTAATAAGAAATCAAGAGAATAGATTTGTTTCAATTCTCAATCTTTTAAGTGCTTATAGGTTTAAAGAGTTGCAGATGAAGAGTTGTTATTGTTAAACAAACTCTATTTGTTTTAATGGTTGTAACCATTGAAGAAGAGATGTTATTATTCAATATGAAATGAAACTTCCTTTCAGATTAGAGTAGTTGCCATATGACAGACGTCTGTGGATTTTCCATAGAAGTTTGTGGCTTCAAGGAAGAATTTCCCGAAACTATTCATAGAAATCTATGGATTTTCCATAGATGTTTATGGATGGAATTTTCAGATTATAAAAGTTTTATAAAGCCAATTTTAAGTATATGAATTTGTGTGTGCATATATATACTCAAGGAGATCTTATAATGTTTTTCTAAAACTCTTAATACACTAATATAACCTTGGTAGCATGGTCCATAAGTCTTCATTTTTCTTCGAGTCTCAATAACTTTGAGCATGATGATTGTTTATAGTATAAACCTGTAATCTTGATAAGGTATATAACATATGTGATTGTATAGTTGTTGTCATTGACACCATAGAATGGAGGTTCTAACACCTTCTTTATAATACACTTAGAAATATAATTTGCACTTTAACAGAATATTTTAAAGAGTGTTTTTAAAGTGTTTTATAAATATTTATGATGTGAAAATCAAGCACAAGTGAGAATCAATGTTTTAAAAGTTTGATTCATTTATTGGTGGCAAGTATATATGATTTAATTCCCATATATAATCATTTATTTATTTCTGACAGTAGATTTCTTGAATACCGATTTTGATATCCTTCTTCGTATTTTGTCGATTCAAGACAATTTGTATTACTCGTTTGGGGCATTCAAACTCTTTTTATTCTTTAAAGTTAAGAGTGCTGCCGAGTCAAGACAGATAACAACACTACCCTATATTGTCCGGCTTCATTGTTTTGCCTGGGGTAGTACTAGTTTATTTTCGATAGTTGATTTCTTAACTATCGATGTTGATATCCTTCATTGTGCTTTGTCCATCTAAGATGATTTTTCACTCATTTTGAGCATTGCCATCGAACACATTGGATAACTAAAACCAAAGAGCATATAGGAGCCAAGCTGTTTGCGCCAAAATTGGTCACAAACCCCAGATGTAGTGAAAGCACCAATGTTCGCACATATAGCCACAATATCCAGCACAGATCTCGGATATAGATAGAGTAGAGAATAAAAATGAAGAAATAGCAAAATTAAAATGAAAGAAAGCAAGAAAGAACACAAGGTTTATAGTGGTTCGACTATCTCCGGCCTACGTCCACTTTGAATCGATCCATTTTATTCCTTTTGTATTGAGATTACAATTACAAGCCTGTGAATATAAATGAACAAAATAGCATAGTTTCACCGTCCAGAGCAGAAGAAGATCCCTTTTTAGTTGTCATAGGACTGCTATTTATAAGTATAGATCCGAAAATATCCACCTCAAAACCTGGAATACCTTTTCTCTTGCGCAGGTGGGCCTGCCAGATCGATCCATAGTGATTTTGGTTCATCCATGTACAATTCGTATCGATCCAAAAATGGTCCAATCGAGTTGAGATCGATCACAAACATTCTTGAGTGCATAAGGAAGATCCTGTGGAAATTTCATGACATTTGGACTTATAGAATGAGAGTTATGATCGATCCAGGTTGGCATTTGCGAGTAGGCTGAATGCTTCATATCCATGGATTTCGTATCCATGCTTCTACTCCTGTGGTCTTATTCGTGTCCATCAATCCATTCCCTCCTTATCGATTAGCCACTACCCTCTTCGTATCGGTCCCCTGCTCTTCCTGCTGTCTCGTTCGTACCGATCCCAGAACACATGCTTTCGTATCCATCAACTGTGTCTTTGTTCATATCCACCGATCCAAGTCCATTGCCTTCGTATCGATCCTAAACGCCTTTATTCATATCCATCCTATGATCGCCTATTTCGTATCAATCCCTTGCCTGGTGTCTTCTTCGTGTCCATCGGTCCGTATCGACTCCATATGATCGATACAAAATGTTTTCCAAGCCCTTTTAACCATTGCCTCCCTCTTCGTATCAATCCCAGCCATAATCGATATGAAGTACATTGTCACGTTCTGCCATTTAATCGATACATGAATATCGACATGAAACTCATATCCATCCAATCGATGCGCCTATCATCGATATGAAACTGACCTTGATCGATACGAAAGTATCGATACGAATCTGCTTTCCATGAATATTGATCCATCCATATCTCGATCACACGAACTCTGTTTGACCTGAAATATGAAATGTAGCCTCTCCAAGCCCTGTTCATTTTTCCCAATCGATCCCACCTTGATTGGAGCTTGGTCAAATTTTGACGGCATCGATCATAGCCTTGTTTTTCAATCGATCTCTAATTCTAATATCCATATCCCGGTTTTGACCAAAAGGTGGGGTAACATTTGCCCCCCAAAACATGCCTGGTGGTAGGAAGGTGTGTTTCGAATAGCTTTAAATTCGACATCCAAAGTTTGTATTCCATCCATAACCATGCCATCCGATCCACGATCCAATCCATTACCAAGCCATTCTGTCCAAGCGCCATAGCCATTTCCTTATCCAAATCCGTGACTACTCCAAGTCGACATCCGATTTTGAATACAATAACTAGATCCTTAGCCAATTCCATGTCCGTGCGAACTCGACAGTCGAGTTCTAATCCATCCATATCCAATCACCAATAACCAAATCCATGGCCTCTCCGGGTCGATATCCTAATATGGGACCACTTCGGGCCCTTAGCCAAATCCTTAGCTGTTCATAGCCAATATCCGAATCCGTAACCTCTCTGGGTTCTTGCCAAGCACAATCCACACTCGACGACCTATGTCAAGCAATGCCTTGCTCAAGGATGATCCTGGTTCAGTGTCCCTAAACGCTAAGTAATGCTGTGGCTTAAGTCCTAAGCCAAATCATGGTCGCTCTGGACCCTTGTCGAGCATAGTCCATACTCCACGACCTGAATAAGCCGTCTCGCCACGTTTGGACGAAGCGACTTACCCCTTGTTAGGCATAATCCATATCCGATGACCATTTACCAAAAACCAGATAAAAATCCAGTCAAAATCCAATCTGAAATCCATATTAAATCAGAAAACCAAAAATCCATACCAGAAATCCAAACTAATATCCAAACCGGAAAACAAGCATCCAAACCAAAGTCCAAACCAGAAAACAAACAAAACCAGGAGTTCAAACCAAACTCCGAAACCAAACCAGAATAAAGCAAATGTCCAAACTAAAAAAAAAGCAGATTTCACAAACTAGAGCGTCGCGGTTTATCATCATCTCAGAGCATGCCTAGGGGCTATCTCCATCCCCGTACATGAGTAAGTGACTTGGCCATTTGCCCAGAGTTTGGTACTTATTACATATCATCCCTGTCAGTCGATAACCAATCGACCATCATTCCAGGGCCTCACGCCATCGTCATTTGAGGTAGACGGTGGCTACTCCTGTTTCACTGCCATATTCCGAGCCCTGACATATTGCCGCAGCTGACCACTCCTTACATGCTCCTTGATTATATCCCTTAGATGCCTACAGCTGTTGGTATCATCCCCGTCCAAGTCATGAAAGAGACAGTGCCTTCCTGATGCCCTCTCACGTTCTAAGGGTTCTCTCCTTGCCGGCCTTCGGTAGGGAAGGCAATTCCGGGTTTACATGTATATCCGCTCCAACGTTTTGTTCAATCCTGTGTAAATGGAGAATTTTGGTTCTCCCTAGCGTTTCCTTGCCTTGCCAGAGTTGTCATCCAACTTCCATTTTCCTTTATCCTTATCCTTACCCGAGCTTTCGCCGGATGGTTCTCCATCCTCAACCGCGTTTACTTCCTTTAACTTCATATCTGAACATGCATCCTCTTGTCGAAGAAATTTTTCGGCCTCATGAAAGAACTCCCCGAGATACATTGGTGGATCTCATATCAATGATACCTTGAAATCCGAGTTATCCCTGACCCCTGACACTGCCTCCATTAAAACCATCGATGGATCCGGCCGGTCCACCAAAGAAAGCACTGCATTGAGCCGAGTTAAGAAAGCCCTGAGCGATTCTCCTGTCCTCTGCTTCACCGACGTTAGTGTCATGACATTCTTCGGCCTTTTGATATGAACCCGAAACTTCTTCAAAAACCTATCCACCAAATATGTCCATGTCCTAATAGATCCATCTTCCAACCGCCGGAACCACATAGCAGCTATATTCGTCAAGTACAGAGGGAAACACCGGGCCATAACTTCCTCCGACGCCCCCTACACCTCCATGTGTCTCATGTACCTCATCAAATGATCGGTAGGATCAACCCTGCCGCTGTATACCTCCAGAGTAGGTAGCTTGAACTCTGGTGGATTCCTAACCATTCTGATATCATGGGTAAACAGACTCCTATTTACTCCCTCCAGATCTTTGTTTACTAAACCTCCGCGCATAGTTTGCTTGATAATCTCAGCTAATCGGTGTTGTCCACCAAGGGTTGCCCCCCGAGTCCCCGAGCGAATTCTGGTACATACTCTTCATCACACACTCCTGTGCTCCTGCCGGCATCCTATTGTGTGGTGTCACATAGAATCCCTCCATGAATTGGTCTATCATTGCATGGTGGTGCGCCCCCGAGACTGGATCCATCCAAATTGGTAACCGTGTTTTGATTGGGGGCTGCGCCCTGTCGAGCCGCTCCATCTGATTGCCTGTTATGTCCATCTACTCCAACTCCATGGATGTGAACTCTAACTGTCCAAACTGTCTGAGAAAATTTAGCATCATTTCCTCCTACCTTTTCAATAACTGTTCCTGCACGGCTCCTATCATCATCTCCATCTCATCTCTGGTGATGAAAACTAAGGCCAAATTTGCTCCTGAGGAAGCCTCCTGATTTCCTTCATGCTGACTCCTTTCCGTTCTTTGTCTTCTTGTTGACTGCTTTGTCATGGTTCCTTTTAGATCTGATCCTTTAGCTTTCCAAATCGGAACTCCAAATCCGGTATAGCGGTTACTAGTCTTTCTCAGTAAAAGCACCAAAGTGTTTACGCCAAAATTGGTCACAAACCGCAGATGTAGTGAAAGCACCAGTGTTCAAACACAGATCCACAATATCCAACACAGATCTCAGATATAGATAGAGTAGAGAATAAAAATGAAGAAATAGAAAAATTAAAATGAAAGAAAGCAAGAAAGAAAACAAGGTTTATAGTGGTTCGGCTATCTCCGGCCTACGTCCACTTTGAATCAATCTTTTTTATTCCTTTTGTATTAAGATTACAATTACAAGCCTTTAAATAGCAATGAACAAAATAGCAGAGTTTCAGTGTCCAGAACAGAAGATTACAATTACAAGCCTTTGTATTGCGAGTGGGCCGAATGCTCTGTATCCATGGATTTTGTATCCATGCTTCTGCTCCTGTGGTCTTATTCGTGTCCATCAATCCATTCCCCACTTAGTATCAATTAGCCGCTGCCCTCTTCGTATCGGTCCCCTTCTCTTCCTGCTGCCTCGTTCGTACGCTTTCGTATCCATCAACTGTGTCTTTGTCTGTATCCACCGATCCAAGTCCATTACCTTCGTATCTATCCTAAAAGTCGTTACTCGTATCCATTCTATGATCACCTATTTCATATCAATCCCTTGCCTGTTGTCTTCTTCGTGCCCATCGGTCCGTATCGACTCCATATGATTGATACAAAATGTTTTCCAAGCCCCTTTAACCATTGCCTCCCCCTTTGTATCGATCCCAGCCATGATAGATACGAAGTACATTGTCACATTCTGCCATCCAATCGATACATGCATATTGACACGAAACTCATATCCATCCAATCAATGTGCCTAGCATCGATACGAAAGTGACCTTGATCGATACGAAAGTATCGATACGAATTTGCTTTCCATGAATTTTTATCCATCCATATCTCGATCACACAAACTCCGTTTGACCTGAAATTTGAAATGTAGCCTCTCGAAGCCTTGTTCATCATTCCCAATCGATCCCACCTTGATTGGAGCTCGGTCCAATTTTGACGGTATCGATCATACCCTTGTTTTCCAATCAATCTATAATCCTGGTATCCATCCTTTTGGGCCAATTTGTTGATATCCCGGCCTTGACCAAAAAGCAAGGTAACATAAGCTAGTTGGGTCGCACCCATTAGGGCATATTCACATTTATCAAGATATTTTTTGGTGGCATGCATGTGGTGATGTGAGCATATTTTGATGCCCGCAGTTTACCGAGGTCCAACTTGGTAGTTCTTGCGAGTGATGCGTGTTTGGCATGGGCTCTCAAGAATATTTTATCTAGAGGTATATTTTCGGTGTAGGGGGGCGCACCCTCCAAGTCATATTGGATAAATTCATTCTCCTTGTTTCAATTCGAACCTTGGAGTTGATCTTTTCTTAATTACATCGCGAAGTGCCTTGTGCTCTTCTTTGTGTTTAATTATTTTTTTCATTTTTTAAGTCTAGAATTTGTACGTTCTTTAAGTATGGGATTGACCTTACTTTAGTTTATCCTTTATGTTTGGATTTGTTTTTTTTGTTTGTCCATTTTCTTATGGATGGATGTTCTTATATAGTGAAACCCTGTCCTGTGTTTTGCGACATGGTCCCACTAATTATTTATTGTTTACCATATCCTTTCAGTTTTCTCACGTTGGATTTCCAAACTGACCCATGTGTTATTTTATTATAATGCTCGGGCCAGGCCAAGTATTTTCCAGGTTGGCATTGGTGTTATGGAGCCTTTGGAGAAGAGCTAGATGTTCACCTACTATAGTGTTCTATTTTCTGTTGTATTATATTGTATATCTATCAGCAATTGTAAAGTCAAGAAATTATAACTGTCCAGTTGATGAGGTTTGTTTTTAACTCTGATGTATCATGTATCTTGGAGTGATAGTTCATACTATCTTTGTTAAATTATATGTTGTTGTTTCCCCTGGGAGATTCTATTTCCCCAGTTGTACTTTTTATTTTACCCTAACAATCTGCCTTTTCGAAGATTGGATGTTCTACATTTGAAAACCATGGATGTATTGAGTGCTGACTTTCGATGGTCAAAAAGGAAAGTAATTACATTTCGAAAATCTCGTGGATAACGTATTATCTAACTTGTGTATAATATGCAAGTGTATAAGTTAATTCAATAGTGGACAATAAATAGTAAAGTATAAAAAGCATGCAAGCCAAAGTTTTAATCTGGTTCGAACCTCCCGTCCTACGTCTAGTGCCGAAGCTCCCCTTCGGTATTTCCTTAAACAAATTACCCTTGCCTCGCCCGGAGGAATAGGATAATACAAAAGTGTCTCTGACAATTTTGTTTTCCAAATAACATAGTTTTTGACTTATAGTACAAATCTTCCTATGATCTCCTTTGAGTATATGAATGAATGTTTTGAGTTGTAGGAAGTGATTTAACCAAAATTATATTTTGGTTATAATAGATTGAGAGTATGTGAACAATGTACATGCAAGAGAGTGTTTAGAAATGAAGAGAGTAAAGAATAGATTAATTCAAGTTTGATGATCTCTATTTCTCAATCAAAGTAGTATTTATAGATTCAAAAAGGTGTAGATGAAAAGTTGTTACTATTTGAGAAATTCTATTCAATTTAATGGCTGCAACATTTCATTGAAAGGTGATTTCTTTTTGAATGAAACAGAAGTGTCTTTTCAAAATTGACAGTTTTTGCACGTGACAGACGTCTATGGTAAAACCTCAGATGTCTATGGCTTCGGAGAATTTTTAACCCGAGAATTGTCACAGACGTCTGTGGCTTTATTTTAGACATCTATGAGGTATAAAAACAGTTTTTCACCTTAATTTTGATGCATATGAAATTGTGTGTGATCGTATATGCATATATACTCAAGGAGACCGTAACAATATTTTATCTTGGACTCCTTTATAGTAGAATAACCTTACTAACCGCATCATGGTCAATGAATCTTCATTTCTCTTTGAGTCTCAATATCTTCGAGCATGGTGTCTTCCTGTAGCATATACATGCAATGTTGATAAGGTCTATATATGTATATGATTGTATAGCTGTTATCATTGAAACATAAATTGGAGGTTCTAACAATGTACCCCTTTTTGATGATGATAACTATACAATCAAAATTCTACTAATGGAAGTTTTATTACGTTTGTCTCCCCCTATGTATATGCGTTCCCCCTATGTATATGCATCTCCCCCTATGTATATGCATAGATTTATCCCTCTTTGTCATTGTCAAAATGGAGGGAAACGATATAAGATACGAAGATAATAAATAGACATTGCATGTTATCACTTAAAAGATGGAAAATCAAATATGAAAGTTCAAAATAAAATTAGAAATAATTGTAACAGAAGTTGTAAATAGGAAAACAAACAAGCATAAAAGTTGCAAAATAAAAGAAAAACTATAATTGTACTGATTCTGAGAATAAGATAAGCCCCCATAGTTCTCATAATACTCCTAGTAAGAAGATGGATCTTGCTCGTATGTACCCGGCCATTGAGTTTGGTCGTTGTGCTCCTCATCTTTATGAATTGAAAGAACTTGGAATGCCATTTACGATTATTGAAAATGTAGAGTATCTGACATGTGTTGAGCGAGATTCTACCGGACCAGCTCCACGAAAGACCCACTACCGGACCAGCTCCACGAAAGACCCACTGCCGGACCAGCTCCACGAAAGACCCACTGCCGGACCAAGCTGCGCCCTCACTACCGAACCAACTCCTAACCAACCTCCACCGAACCAGCCTATACCGGACCAATTCCCCACCGGTCCAAACCTCTCCACCGAATGAAGCCTCCACCGAACAAAGCAACCGGGCCACTCATCTCACCACCGAACCAAAGGAAACCGGGCCACTCATCTCACCACCGAACCAAAGGAAACCGGACCAGATCCACCAGGCCAGATTACGTCAGCCCAGGCCCGCCAGCTGCTATATACCTCCAAGACCCCTACCCCCAGCCTCGCTCTATAAATAGAGGGGCAGGGGTACAACAATGTGGGACAAGTTTGAGAGCTCAAGCACGGAAGGAACTTTCAAACAACTTTCTTTTACTTGTATCAAAGCTTTGTACTTGTAATCAAAACAAGAGAAGAGAAATAACATATAAAGTGGACGTAGGCACATTCTGGCTGAACCACTATAAATCTGCGTGTCCTTTTACAGTTTAGCCCATGTTTTTCATATATTTGCATAAATCTCCAAAATCACTAAAAACAACCTAAGATCTACTAAATCATACAATTTCGAGGTGTTTGTCCATTTTTTGTGCAAACATTTTTGGTGCTTTCACTGAGAATTGAACTCAAGGCTTCAACTTCATCCACTTAACAGTTTTCCTAACAGCATCGTTCGCCACTTGGAAAACATGCCTCCCAAACAGAGAAAAGATGTTAACAAAGGAAAAAACATCGCATCCAGCAGTCTTCCAGATCCAACTGTCACGAATCAAGTAAATCGTCCTCCTCCAGCAGCAGTAACAAATGAAGGACAGGCTAACCCAACCACTCCTGCCACAGAACAGCCTGCAGCAATTACTAGGGCAGATTTGGACAGAGTTGTGGTTGAAGTAACTAACCGCTTCACGTTCCAGCAGGAAGCCTTGGTGGACCATCTCATGTCACGCTTAAGGGATGCTGAAGAATCCAACCGCAACACTGAATCATGGGGCGAGTCCCAGTCTGGAGGATCTCAGAGACAACAAAGATCTTCCTTCTTCGAAGGAGCTAATGGCAGAAGTAGCCATGGTAGGAGCCGAGACCGAGCACAGCCCGAAGTTAGGCCTGAGGAAACGTTTGGTACCGAACCCAACGGGGGAGGTACCGAACGGAGGTCAACTATAGCTGAGCCTGTCATACTGCCTAACCACGGAAACGCCGGTGAACGGGGCCGAGCTAGAGTCCAGCCCGAAGTTGGACCCGAGGAAGTGCTTAGATCAGAACCCAGCAGGGGAAGATCAAGGCAAGGGCCAACTGTAGCTGACCCTAGCATGCTCCCAGAAGATCAAAGGCAGCCGCTGGAAAATATGAGGAACGATAGACGATACCATCCCTACCGGTCATCAGGACGGAATCAATCCTACAGAACAGAACCAAATTCATTTCTATCTGCTCCAAATTTTGATGAAAGGATGGCACGCTTATTCAGAGAGTGTGTCCAACGGGAGCAAAGAGATCGAGGGATAGGCGCTAGGGTAACCAGCCCTTTCGCCCGCAATATCGAAACTGCTATCACCCCCCGAGAATGGAAGATGCCAACAATGGAACCTTACAAAGGAACCTATGACCCCGTTGTACACTTACAGAGGTACACGAAACATATGCTCATGAGTGGAGCAACAGAGGGAGTACTGTGCAAATGCTTTCCGCTCTTCTTAGCAGATCTCGCTACCTCCTGGTTCTGTCATCTACCCCAGGGATCCATCAGCTCGTGGGAAATGTTGAAAGAAAAGTTTATCAGTCAGTTCCGCATCCATGTGGAACAACCTAAGGACGCTTATTCCTTATCCAGCGTCAAACAGAAACCTGGAGAAAAACTGCAGCAATACCAAACCCGATTCAATGCCGCAGCAGCCGCAGTCCAAGATGTCGATGAGAAGCTTATCCTAATGGCCCTCTATAGTGGTGTGCATCCGGACACTAAATTTGCTAGAAGGTTGACAAAAGAAAAACCAGCTACTTTATTCGATTTCTTCCATGAAGCTGGGAAATAAATGAGGCTTGAGGATGCTGCCGTTGAGGGGCAATCAGGACAACAAAATAAGGCAACTTACAGCAACGCCCCTGCTGTGGCAAGGGACGTTCGAAGAAATGATTCCAGAGACAATGTTGGGGGCAAGAAGGGAGAAAAGCGCCTATATCGACCTGGGCCGAGATTCGACACTTACACTCCTTTGAACGAGACCGTCAAAAATATCTACCTTGCCACCCAAGGCGAAGTTAGATACAAACGCCCACCATACAAGAAGGAATCAGATAACGCGCAGAAGTCTGGAAAGTTCTGCCGCTTCCACGAATCTCATGGGCATGATACCAATGAATGCCATCATCTCCGGGATCTGATTGAGGAACACATCAGAAGGAAGAAACTGGAACGTTATGTAAAAAGTCAGGACAGGACTCCAGCTCCTGCCAATGAAAACCCAAGGCTACCCTCACCGGACACCGGCAGAGGAAACCGCAACGCTAGCAGCTCTAGTAAAGAGAAGATAGTGGTCCATACCATCTCAGGAGGACCGCACATCGCAGACAGAAGCTGGAAAGAGATGGAAAGGTATGGAAAGTCGCTTAAAGACAATAAAGACTGTGTCAATTCAGTTATAGAAGAGCGCCACCCGAAGCGGAAAGAAAGTAACGACATCACATTCGGTAAGCGTGACCTAGAAGGAAGGCAGTACCCTCACATGGATCCCATGGTCATCTCTGCCCGACTCGGTCCCGCCGAAGTTTACCGAATCCTGGTAGACACTGGAAGCTCAGTAAACATCCTGTTCAAACACGCATTTGACAAAATGAAGCTATCAATGAAGGATGTATCTCCCTGCGATAAACCACTACACAGTTTCACTGGGGATGCTAAGATGCCCCTCGGGCAACTGGACCTCTTTGTTGAGATTGGAAGCCATCCCCGCTCCATTGTACGGAAGCAGACGTTCGTGCTAATAGAAAACCATTCGGCCTACAACGCCTTCTTAGGAAGGCCAGCCTTGTCTGACTTCCAAATTGTCCTAGCCCCATGGTGCCTAAAGATGAAGTTTCCAACGGACAATGGAATAGGGGAAGTAGAAGGAGACCAGGACGTTGCTCGAGACTGCTATGTGACTGAACTTCGCAACAACCACAGGAAGGATAAAGGGAAGGGTGTAGAGATTGACCTCTGCACGAAAAGTCTAGAAGCATAGCAACTAAAGAAAGCCCCTCCTCTTCGATATACCAGCGATCCTTTCAATGAATTAGACTCTAGGGACAAAGAGGAGGAGGCCACCACCGAGCCTGCAGAGGCTATGGAGTTTATATCTATAGACAAGCATGACTCAAGTATACTATTGAAAATTGGGTCCCAACTAAAAGCCGAATTGAAGGAACAACTCATCGATTTTCTCCGCCACAACTTGGACGTATTCGCATGGTCACACGCTGACATGACTGGAATCTCCCCCGACATAGCATGCCACGTATTAAACATTGATCCTACCAAGGTGCCCATAAAACAAAGAAAGAGAAGTATGGGGGCAGAACGATCAGCAGCCCTCGATGAAGAAGTAAAGAATCTACTCGCCAATGACTTCATACGAGAAGCTATCTACCCGGAATGGATCGCCAACCCGGTACTGGTAAAGAAGGCTAATGGGAAGTGGCGAACCTGCATTGACTTTTCCAACCTAAACGACGCCTGCCCAAAGGATTGCTTCCCACTTCCCCGAATCGACCAACTTGTAGACAGCACAACCGGGCACGAGCTCCTATCTTTTATGGACGCATACTCAGGATATAACCAAATTCCTATGCATGCTCCCGACCAAGACCACACTAGTTTCATCACCGACCGGGGTTTATACTACTATAAGGTAATGCCTTTCGGACTTAAAAATGCAGGAGCCACCTACCAGCGCCTCGTCAACAAGATGTTTGCAGGGCTAATAGGACAAACTATGGAAGTATACGTGGATGACATGCTGGTAAAGTCAAGGAAAGCCAAAGATCACGTAAGCCACCTAGGCGAGATGTTCCAGGTGCTTCGACAGTATAGAATGAAGTTGAATCCACTAAAGTGCTCCTTCGGAGTGTCATCAGGAAAGTTCTTAGGATTCATCGTCCATGCCAGAGGGATTGAAGCAAACCCTGAACAAGTCCGAGCGTTAAGGGATATCAAGATACCTTCCACTCGGAAGGAAATGCAAAGCCTGAATGGAAAGGTGGCCGCCCTAAGCCGATTCATCTCCATGGCAACAGACAAGTGCGTCCCCTTTTTTGAAGCTCTAAAGAAAGACAAAGGAAAGTTCGAATGGACTGATGAATGCTTGACCGCTTTCCTTAGCTTAATCGAACACCTCCAGAAACCACTGGTACTCTCAACTCCAAGCGAAGGCGAAGAATTATACCTATACCTTGCTGTGTCATCTCACGCCCTAAGCGCTGCCTTGGTAAGGGAAGACAACCGCATGCAGCGGCTAGTTTACTTCGTCAGCAAGAGGTTTACGGGGGCAGAAGTCAGATATCCTAAACTTGAGAAGCTAGCGTACTGTTTACTAATCACATCACGGAAACTGCGTCACTACTTCCAGTCCCATTCCATCAAAGTTCTGACCGATCAACCACTGAGGCAGGTACTCCATCGTCCCGACACTTCTGGTCGACTACTTAAATGGTGCATTGAACTAAGTCAGTATGATATCACCTATCACCCTCGCACCGCCATCAAGGGACAAGCCATGGCTGATTTCATTGCAGAATTCACTACCAACGAAGATAAGGAGCAATTGGAAACAGCAAAAGACATCAAGTGGAATCTCTTTTTGGATGGCGCATCGAACGAACAAGGCTCGGGGGCAGGTGTGGTAATAATCACTCCTAGGGGGAATAAGCTGCACTATGCTATAAGGTTGGAGTTCGCCGCCACCAACAACGATGCAGAATATGAAGCGGTGATAGCTGGATTAGAACTTGCCATAGAAATCGGAGCCAATTCTTTGTGTCTTCATAGCGATTCTCAACTTATTGTTAACCAAATACTAGGAGAATTACAAGCTCAAGAAGAACGACTCATAGCATATTTAAAAAAGACCAAGTTACTTCTCAGTCGATTGGACCACTACCTAGTCAAACACATCCCTCGGGAAGATAACCAAGAGGCCGACAAATTGGCAAAGCAAGCAAGTATGAGAAACATCGCCATCTTCGGAGCAGTAGCCATCTCGAAGCAACTGACCCCAAGTTTTGAGCAAGTAAATCTGATAGCTGCAACCGAAGAAGCAACTTGGATGACTCCCATCCGAGACTACCTACAAGGCGGCACACTACCCAACGGGCGCAACGAGGTCAAGAAAATCTTGGGGAAAGCCTCCCGCTACACAATACAAGAAGACATCCTCTATCGGCGCGGATTCTCCAACCCGTTATTAAGGTGTGTCGCTGGGAGGGAAGCCAAGGAAATCTTATTCAACATTCATCAGGGAAGCTGCGGAGATCACACCGGAGGGCAAACATTAGCAAAAAAGATACTCCGGTATGGATATTTCTGGCCCACCTTAAGCAAGGACGCCTTAGATTTTGTCAAAAAGTGTGACAGATGCCAGAAGTTTGCTAAGATCCCGCGGCTACCAACAACTGAGATTACTCAAATGACCAGCCCTTGGCCCTTCGCAATATGGGGAATTGACTTAATCGGCGAGCTACCAATGGGCCGAGGCGGGGCCAAATATGCTATAGTGGCAGTCGACTATTTCACCAAATGGGTGGAAGCGGAACCTCTGAATAAAGTATCTTCAGCAAAAGTTATTAACTTCTTGATCAAAAATGTCCTGTGCAGGTACGGAGTCCCACTCAAAATCATATCAGACAATGGGCTTCAGTTCGACAGCGAGGAATTCGCCAACTAGTGCCAAGAGCACGGAATTCACAAAAGCTTCTCATCCGTAGCGTATCCCCAGGCAAACGGACAAGTCGAAGCCGTCAACAAAATTCTGAAAACTCTAATAAAAAAGAAGCTCGAAAATTCAAAGGGCGCTTGGGTGGATGAACTCCCTACGGCACTATAGGCCTATCGCACATCTTTCAGAACATCGACGGGGCACACTCCTTCCTCTTTGGCATACGGATCGGAGGCTATGCTCCCAGTTGAAACCATTGTGCCTTCCCACCGTAGGATCCACTATAACCCAGAAGAGAACGAAGAACTCCTTCACATATCTTTGGATCTAGTTGAGGAGAGAAGAAATGATGCAATCCTTAAAGCAGCAGCCCACAAACAGAAAGTGGCGGCACAATACAACTCCAAAGTCAAGCATCATACATTACAAGAAGGGGATCTTGTCCTCAAGCGAATCTTCCCTCGCCCAGGAGCACTAGACCCAATCTGGGATGGATTATATGTAATTCATAAAGATCTCCACAAGGGAGCTTATATTTTGTAAACAGTGGACGGAGAGGTGTTCCAGAGGGCATGGAACATCCAACACCTCCGTCGATACTTTTCTTAACTTGTATTGCCCATATGAAGTGAATTAACAAAGAGAATCAGTGGACGTAGGCATTTTCGTGCCGAACCGCTTTAAAAAACCTTGTCTCTTTTTTTTAACTTGTTCCTTTATATCTTGGCTGCTTGTTAACTTTATCCTTTTCTGTTGGACAAAATCCTGTGCATACAGCATTTCAATTCGAGGCACTCCACAGCACAACTTCATCTGGACAAGACCTAACAGGTACTATGCGAATCTATGCCCTCGCCAATGAGACACTTTCACCCCAGCATCCCTCTGCTGCGGGTTAACTCATTGCTCGCGACGGCCCTTAAAGCCAACTATAATTAGACGATTATAAGCCACCGAGAAGGCCGACTATAGCCGAGGCAGCTCATTACGGCGTTCATCTCGCCGGCAACTGTGAACCGATTATAAGCCCCAACATAAGGTGTGGCCAGCCAGGGGCAGTTCACGGTTGACGATTGGCACCCACGCTAGCCGGCCACAGTAAATCGAATAATACCCACGATTACGGGCCATAATGGACCGGGTAGTTACTGTACGCGATCTCGGCTCCGATGTGTCTTAAGTACGGCTGTGGTAAAAAAGAATTAACTCCCCGCGGAGGCGTAAGATGGGTGACAAATGTCTCCAAGACCCACAGCTAGGGAAAGTGACTACAAAGCCCGTTTGCCACAAACTTAAGCACATCGAAGGCCTTCCGTGATTGGAAGTTTTACTATTTCACATATTTCAATTTTACTTAAGAACCTTTTCTCCTATCCTCTGTAACAATCCCTGAAGTGCAGGACACAAAACAGGAGACACTCACTAATAGAAACGGATACTCACAGCAAGATACTGGACCGCATCCCTTACTCGGTCACACAAGATATTCAAAGCTGCCATCTACGAGCAAAATATAAAGGGCAGTAATTCCTTCTTTCATATATGCCTATAATTTGTTCACACCTCACGCTAACACTGCAAGTCATGAAATTATGTTTTAAACAAAAACCCGACATCAAACATAATTTAATTACAAGAATATGCATAGCTATATTTCTCATGCAACATGTCGAAATAGCAAAAACATTCCAAAGACGACAAAATCAGCTTAAGTTAAAGAATTACACATCAAGAATAGAGCTATTTATTACAAGTAGCAGGAATTACAACCTAAAAGTTACTCTACTGTTTTAAGACTAACATATACAGCCATGTCAAGTCCACAAAAAGAATTTTCCAGGTCTAATCAGGGAGCCGGCTGCGTTGGAGTCTTTTCCTTGTCCTGTTGCCCACCTGTCCGGTCAGAAAAAGAAATCATTAGTGATAAGCAACATAGTTAACAAAAGAAGAAACTAATGAAGTAGAGGTTACCAGCAACTTCCCCTTGATCGTCTTGGTCATCATCCCCTACTTCCACACCTGCCTCCTCAACCGCGAACAACCGCATCCCCTCTTTCACTGCTGTCTTCTCCTCCTTGGTAAACTGAGCAGTGACCACATCCATCCTAAAGGTCGCTCCACCCTCCTTATCCGCCTCAGCCTTGGCCTCCTCTAGAGCCCTGAGATAAATCCTAGCCATGACCCGGGGGTAGTCATCCATCCAAAATAAGCTGCCCTGCTTCCAAATGCGAAAGTACATGTCCTGCAGCATATCATCCATCATCCCCTCGTTTTCCTCAAACTCCCTCATACGAGCCTCAGAAACCGATAGCCTTGCAGTGGCAGCATCCCTCTCCAGTCGGTACCGCGAGCAGTCAGCCTGGAAGGACCTCCTCATCGCCTCCATCTCCTCCTTTAGCCTGACCTCAGCAAGCTCTGTGGCTTCAAGCTTCTTCGACAGCTCCTCTACCCGCTCGAGATCCGCCCTTCGAACCTCATCCACTGTCAAGATGGCCATATTTATCTGCTCCTTGCAAGCAGCCTTCATTTTCCGCAGTTCCGCCTTACTAGCCTCCTCTATAGTCTTCCTCAATCGCCCGGAGGCAGCCTCATGCTGAGAAATCTGAATGGCCTGATCAGCAAGCTGTTTGGCCTGGTCCGAAACCATCAATCGTAGTCGGATGTTGGCACTCCCAATCTCCTCTCCAGCCTTAACTAGCCGGGCATGATGCCCCATCAGCTTCCTAGTCTCCTCCGCCACCCGATCAATATTAGCCTTGGCCTCGTCTCCCATGATAACTATCCGAGTGGTAAGTAAATCGAGATCTAGGGACTTAGCCTCATCAAGCACCCACACCATGGGATTACGGGAAAGAAGGTGCTCACCGGTGTCCTCGTCGAAGGTAATATCATGGGAACCTGGATCCAGATCAGGATGACCCGCAAATGGATTACGAGCCAAACCAGGACGATCAATCTGCGTAACGGTAGGATTTTTAGACGGGTGCGGAGAGAGTGCGAAATCATTATCCTCCTCCGTGATATCATGAAGAGGCTGAACTGGGGGCTGAGGACCGTGTGAAGGTTCGGATAAGGGATGACTCCTCTTTCTCTTCTGAATACCCTCTTCAATAACCCCGAGAAGAGGACGGTAGCCGACTACATCCCCGGAACGGTGGGTCGGAGTCTTCGGCTTGGCGGAAGCTTTGGAGAGCTTGTACTGTTCAAGCCTGTGCCGAATATCTGAGGCCTTGGCCGTTTTACCTGCTCCTGATATAAAGGACAAGTGTCACAAGCTTACATTAATCCATAATTCGAGAAACGCGGTAAATTAAAAGTTAAAAGAAGGTAAGAAACACATCTGTTATACAAACCCTGGGGAGAAGTAGGATACTGCAATAAGTCCTGGATTTCATTCCAGGACGGGAGCGGATCATAAAATATTCCTAAGTCCCTATCATAAATGGAGCCTGCAGAAGTCAAAAGTTCACCTTGAGTCGTCGGAGCCACCTTGGCTGGAATAGTCTGGGAAGACACGCTTGCACCGGTCTTGGCCTTGTCAGCTTTCGCGGATTTCTCTACCAAAGCCGGGTCTCCGTCCAGCCCCTTAAAAGCCTGACGGAATGCATCATCCGTCCACTCCTGAATCTCGCCTACCTGCCCAGGAAGCAAGGCCCTGATGCCATCGCCACCATCATCACCTTCCCGGTCATCTCCGCCCTCACCTCTCACCTCCTCTACGTCTTCCTCCCCCTGGGTAAGAGGACAATTGCTGGGGGAAGGACCATCCGACTTCTTAAGTTTCTTACCTCCGACGGTTGGAGGTTTTGTGAAAGGTTTCCTCTTACCACTCTCTACTGTGACACCTCCCTTAGCTTGAGCAGCCGCCCTCTCCTCCGTCGTTTCCCTCTGCTTGACTACTGACAGCTGAGGAAGGATCAAGTTATACTCCAGAAGGGTCGCGTTTCTGATCAGGTAGGCAGTCGATCTATCTCTCCCGGGGATAGCTTCTATCTCAGCCGCCGTCTGAACCAGGCGATCAGTCTCCACAACCGCAAAGCCACCTATCGCTAGCAAAAATGAAAACGTATGAGAAGAAGCATTACGACCAGAGTGGAAATTATAAATAAAGCGTCGACTTACATCCAGAGGTGAAACACCGAATAGAAGCAGAGTCATCCCTGATGAAGAACCACTCCTTCTTGAACATGCTGTACTTAGAATACAGATCCAAGACCGGCTTGAAGGTTACAGCTGACTCCAAGCTGATGTATGGGGACCCCTTCTTATAGCCCCTCAGATTATATAAGTACCGGATCTCCCAGTTGGAAGGAGCAGGCCCATACTTCCTCTGGAAGATGACGAAGAGGCTCACCAGTATAGTATAGGAGTTGGGTTGAAGCTGGAACAGGGCCACCTTTAGATATGTAAGGAAGCTGGCTACCCAAGCATTAAGAGGCAGGATGGCACCACACATACAGTGATATCTGCTGTACGCAAAGTACCCTTCGGGAGGGTCATACGGCATAGCTTCTCTCCCTGGCAACAGCATGCGCGCTCTATCGATTCCGAAAGAACGGGAGATGACATCAAGTTGCTCCTCCTTGAGGGAGCTGGGAAAGCAATCGGGTGGGGAGTCCAAAAGCTCCTGAGGACCGTACCCATCCACCAGTGATCTGGGGGCAGTTCCGTGACGTTCCGGTCCTGGCTGAGCAGGGGGCACTGCGGAAGATTCTCCTACGCCCTAGGACTTCTTTTTATCCGATCGAGTTTCTGCTTTACGAGACATTATCTGCAACATCGAAAAAACAAGTTGTTAAAACAGAGAGTACAAACAAGCAAGTACATATAGCCCGGAATTTCTCTCGTGATATAAAAAGTGAAAAAATCAAGTGTATCTAGCCCATTTGGCATTCTCATTATCAAGCCCATTCGGCATTCTCATTATCAAGTTCATTCGGCATTCTCGTTTTCCAAAGGCCCATTCGGCATTTTCAAAAAGCTCATTCCGCAGTATAAAGCCTAATAGTCATTCGGTGAGGAAAGAAGGCCTCACCTGATCCAGCAAAGTAGCCTAGTTCGGCACTGCAATTGATTCAGTGTTTGAGAATTTGGCTCGGCACTTTTCGATCGGTAGGGAAACAACGAAGGTACGGAGCCCCTACTTATAGAGGGAAGGAAAGATAGCCGGACCACCATTTCGTTTCTGAGACCGGATGGAAGTGCCCAGGATGAACGACCAAAAACAAAGCAAGACACGTGCATGCACATGCCCTACTTTGGGGGGCAAGTGTTGAGCGAGATTCTACCGGACCAACTCCACGAAAGACCCACTACCGGACCAGCTCCACGAAAGACCCACTGCCGGACCAGCTCCATGAAAGACCCACTGTCGGACCAAGCTGCGCCCTCACTACCGAACCAACTCCTAACCAACCTCCACCGAACCAGCCTATACCGGACCAATTCCCCACCGGTCCAAACCTCTCCACCGAATGAAGCCTCCACCGAACGAAGCAACCGGGCCACTCATCTCACCACCGAACTAAAGGAAACCGGGCCACTCATCTCACCACCGAACCAAAGGAAACCGGACCAGATCCACCAGGCCAGATTACGTCAGCCCAGGCCCGCCAGCTGCTATATACCTCTAAGACCCCTACCTCTAGCCTCGCTCTATAAATAGAGGGGCAGGGGTACATCAATGGGGGACAAGTTTGACAGCTCAAGCACGGAAGGAACTTTCAAACAACTTTCTTTTACTTGTATCAAAGCTTTGTACTTGTAATCAAAACAAGAGAAGAGAAATAACATATAAAGTGGACGTAGGCACATTCTGGCTGAACCACTATAAATCTGCGTGTCCTTTTATAGTTTAGCCCCTGTTTTTCAGATATTTGCATAAATCTCCAAAATCACTAAAAACAACCTAAGATCTACTAAATCATACAATTTCGAGGTGTTTGTCCATTTTTTGTGCAAACAACATGTACATGTTATCACTATCTTCTTCTTCTTCCTCAAGTTGTGCGTGAACAGGAGTCTTCCCTCGGTCACCCCTATCATGTGACGTACCTTCGGGCAAGGCTTGAGAGTGTTAAATGGTGTTTGAACTTGAGATGGAGGTTTTAGGGAAGGCGAAGATGATGAGTGTGAAGAAGATCGACCACGTACTTTGCGCATCACTTTGCTTAAAGTGGAGACCACTTTGTCCAAAGTCTTCTCCATCTCTGTCATCCTACAAGAGAAAGAACGTTCCATCCAGTCATCTTTCTGTTTAAAGCTCGCTGATTAGCCGTGATTATTTTTTGGTTTTTGATTGCCAAATCACGAAGAGATTCGTTTGGTGTTGGTTCAACTCGAGCTTCTTGTATTTGAGGGTCAGAATAATATTCGATACCATGACTAGAGGAAGGTGGTTACTATGAAGGATGAGGGGAGTATGTTTGCTGAGGAGCGCTAGTTGGAGGAGGACCATGATGTTCTTGTTTATATTATTGTAGAGTCCATTGGTCGAAAGGGATAATACGAGTTGGGCTTTTGGGAAGATGCATCAGTGATAGATATCGTGGACCACTATCTTTTGTGGGAATTTCTTTGTATTATGATATGTATGAAAGAAATCTACGATTTTGAAGATGCGCATTATGTACGGAGCATATACAATGGAGCAACGATGTTGAGACCAAAATCCTTTAAGTTGGTCATGAATAAATTTTGCCCAATTAACCGGTAGGCGACCAAATATTGCGTACAAAGCTCGATGGTCATTGGGATAAATTTGCTCGTGAATACCTAAAAGGGGAATTATTGTGTTAATTATCATTCGATTTAGTAGCCTAGCACGTGTGCAAAGGTAAATGGATTTCCATTATGGCATCCTGTCTTCCCATATTTAATGGGTACCTTCACCTGTGAGTAGAAGACTGTAATCTGGTTTATCCATAAGTCAATCCCCTCATAAGAACATCCTAAAATACGATCAAATGTATATACATTAATTTTAACCTCCTTTCCATAAACACTTGACCACAACCAACCATCAACAATCTCTAGATTCCAAATCTTCATACTACATATATTGGAGTAGAAGAGTTTAATAGCTAGAGGATTGATGATTACCTTATTTGCATCATAGCTAATTAGGTTGCAGCTACCAACGTCCGTAGTTATTCCTAGAATTTCATATTCAATCATATTGCCAAGGCGATAAAAAGGACTAGAGTGGATTTTCTTTTGGGAAAGTGCCTCGAATCGTTTGATGGCATTGGGATTATTGCGGAGCCATTGGTTAATGTGAGCTTGCATAACCGGGGCTTGAGATGAGGAGGAAAATTGTCCTTGTTTTTGCTTTTTAGAGATGGTAATCGTCTTCGGAGCTGTTGATTGATGAATTTGAATGTTCTGAAAGTTAGAGTTTTATAAATTAGGAATTGAAATGGAGGTAAAGTGAAGAGAGGGGTAAAGTTGTTTATATATGGCTGTCAAAAGTATGTTGCCAGAGCAGCGACAGACGTTGTGAGGGAGTCACAGACGTCTGTGGCTTCAGTAAAAATAAAGCATAAAGATTCAACAGACGTCTGTGATAATTCCATAGACGTTTGTGGCTATAGAAAATTTAAACAGAGTGTTTTGACAAGCGTCTATGAGGTTTCCACAGACGTCCGTGGCTAAGGAAAAATTTGCCCGTAACTTTTGACAAACGTCTATGATATGTATTTTCTGACATATAGAGAAATTTTTTAATGTGAATGAAAATTTTAATACAATAAATAGTATACATACCAAAAATTAATAAATAAAGATAATTTTTATGATGTGTAACTGTTTGTACCAAAATTGGGCACAACACTCTTCGGATGTTTTTGAAGAGATAAAGTGAAGAAATTAAATGTAAAAAGAGGATTATCTAACAAAAACTCCAAATTCCAGAAATGAGAATAATTTAAATGCACAGAGACACAAGGATTTAGAGAGGTTCGGCGTATCGCCTACGTCCACTATGAAGTTGATAGCTTTATTGATCTTTCTTTGAAGATTACAAGTGAATTCAATGAATTACAGCAGGTAAATATGATTTGCAGCAGTGATTTTTGTTATTGGCAGCAGCAAGGGAGTTCAGATCTGGATCTGGCAGACTCTGGGCCTTGGAGCATTCAAAGAAGAAGAAGCCCCTTTTCTGTATGCCCTGGGGCTCTATTTATAGGTGTAGGAGGCTGGTATTTCGCTCAGATCTCGGGAGACCCTCTTTGGCACGTGACCAGTCCCGTGCGCCCAAGCCCGTGAAGTTTCGGCCCGATTCGTGATCGATACGAACGGATTTCGTATCGATTAAGATTACATCCGATGGAGTCGAAATTTGGCGTGGACATTCTTTATGTTGTACATAAGCTTCTGTGAAAATTTCATAGCATTTGGACTTGTAGATCATGAGATATGATCGATGCAAGTTGGAGTTTTTCCATCCAAGATCGATACGAACGAAATTCGACTCGGTCAAGACTTGCTCCGATCGAGTCAAAATTTGGCAGGAACATTCTTCATGTTGTACTTAAGCTTCTGTGAACATTTCATAGCATTTGGTGTTGTAGATCTCGAGATATGATCGATGCAAGTTGGAGTTTTTCCATTCGTGATCGATACGAACGAATTTCGACTCGGTCAAGACTTGCTCCGATCGAGTCGAAATTTGGCAGGAACATTTTTCATGTTGTACTTAAGCTGCTGTGAAAATTTCATAGCATTTGGACTTGTAGATCTCGAGATATGATCGATGCAAGTTGGAGTTTTTCCATCCGCGATCGATACGAACTAATTTCGACTCGGTCAAAACTTGCTCCGATCGAGTAGAAATTAGGCAGGAACATTCTTCATGTTGTACTTAAGCTGCTTTGAGAATTTCATAGCATTTGGACTTGTAGATCTCAAGATATGATCGATGCAAGTTGGAGTTTTTCCATCCGCGATCGATACGAACGAATTTTGACTCGGTCAAGACTAGCTCCGATCGAGTCGAAATTTGGCAGGAACATTCTTCATGTTGTACTTAAGCTGCTGTGAAAATTTCATAGCATTTGGACTTGTAAATCTCGAGATATGATCGATGCAAGTTGGAGTTTTCCATCCGCGATCGATACGAACGAATTTCAACTCGGTCAAGACTTGCTCCGATCGAGTCAAAATTTGGCGTGAACATTCTTCATGTTGTACTTAAGCTGCTATGAAAATTTCATAGCATTTGGACTTGTATATCTCGAGGTATGATCGATGCAAGTTGGAGTTTTTCCATCCGCGATCGATACGAACGAATTTCGACTCGGTCAAGACTTGCTCCGATCGAGTCGAAATTTGGCAAGAACATTCCTTAGGTCACATTTAATCTCCTGTGAAAATTTGGTGGCATTTGGGTATGTAGATCTCGAGTTATGATCGATGCAAGTTTGGATTTCTCAACCCTGATCGATCAATATCTTGAGCATATGAACTCCGATTGACTTGAAATTCGGAATATTAGCTCTCATAGCTTTACATGTCGTGTCATATCAATTTTAGCTCGATCCGGACTCGGAAAAAATTCGTCGATATCCATTGTGAGCCTGTGTATAACCAATCTCCAAGACGAACTGTCATTGGTTTCTAGTCAAGTTATTGGTGTCACGGCCTTGCCAAAAGGTGGGATAACATTGCCCCCCAAAGTACGTCTTGTGTGAACATGACGTGCTTTAAAAAGCTGCATCCTTCATTCTAAAAAAGTTCTATCTGATTCGTTGAGTAGTTGCTATCTTTTCGTCAAAAGATGTAACCTTCGATTGATTTCGAGTAATATAAATGTTGATTTATTGACTGCCAATGATTATGTAGTGCATTGTTGTAACTGAGTGTCGAGTGTTAGCGATTTGTTGTTCGCTGTTGTAATTGTCATCAGGTGAGCATTCAATTCCTGTAAATTTCTAAAAATTGAATATTAGTTCGTCATACGTGTACGTATGTTAACCTGACTCCTGTCAACATTTGCACGTTCATGGGTCATTGTCAAGTTTTTTTTTATCGAGTTTCGTAACGATCCTCTCCTGGATCGATGTGAAATTCGAGTTGTAACAACGTTCGATGGTTGTTTTAAGTCCTTCCTTTGTATCGATCCTCTCCTGGATCGATCTGAGATGTTGGAATGTATGCTTCGTATCGATGGATACGTCATATTGGGTCTCGGACTGGCGGATACAGGAGTAATGCTTTGTATCGATGTAGTCGAACGATCGAGACATAATCATGCAGTGATGCTTCACGGAGGATATGACATTTCTCATTCCTTTATTCAATAAGAATCCCCGATTGTGGATAATCTTTGATAGAAGTCATCCATGACTCTTTTTCTAGATATGTCCCCAAGATCTAGTTGATCTTCATATATCAATGCCTGGAATAATAAGCATTTCAACTGAGACAAAGTCTATTTGTCGCGCATCCCCATAACTGGCTAGCTTGGCGAGTGATTCAGCCTTTTCATTTTGTTCTCTGAGATTTGTGTAGTGGTGCAACTGTCGAAGTCGGCTAGTAGCTTTTGGACCCGGTTGAGATAAGGAGCAAGACGTTGCCCCCTAGTCAGATAATCTTCCCTAACTTGGCGTACTACTAACGAGTAATCACATAAGACATGTAAAGTTTCCACTCCTAGTTTTCTTGCAAGTTTGAGCGCCAAGGCTTCATCCCCAGGTTCGTTATTCGTTGCAGGGAAATTGAGTTTCAGGGCGTAGCAGATCGTTCATTCTTCAGGAGTCATTAACGCAACTTCGATGTTAGAAAGCCGATTATTGGAAGTTCCATCGGTGTACATTCTCCATCGGTTGGACGGTTCTCCACTATTCTTCGGATAATCGTCCGATGTAGTGAATTCAGATATGAAGTATGCTAATGTTTGACCATGGAGAGCTCTCCGAGGGAGATAAGTGATATCAAATTGGCTTAGCTTGATACTCCATTTGAGTAACTTTTCAGACATCTAAGGTTTCTATTGGACCTATCGTAACGGTTGGTCGATATTGATGTTAACGGGGTGAGCTTGCCAATAGCCAACCATCATCATATACGGGTCTTTGGATTCGTTTCTTCTCACATAGCATTGCGATGCTTATGGCGTGTGTTGACATGGACTAATTGATGTATAAATCTTCGCGATCCAAAAGTTTAGGTAAAATGGGAGGTCTCTTTAAGCAATCTATCAGAGCTGCTTGGTTGTCCTCGGTACATGGGTGTCTCTAATTTTCGGAATTTTCTAGAAATTAGTCTTGATTCCATGAGAATTGATGATGAAAACAAAGAATCTTTCTGATGTAATGGTGAAAGAGCATTTCGAAGGATTGAGTTTGATCCTGCATTTTCTGGAGAGCACTGTGAATATCTCTGCCACGTCATCGATGTGGTTGTTTGATAGTCATGATCTCATGAGCATATTAACCACATCTACCTTTATCGATCGGTCGATCTAATTTTTGAATGATCTGTTAATCGTCCTTTTGTAAGTAGCACAAGTGTCCTTAAGTTTGAATCTATAGATTGCAGCATAGCACTATAGGCCCAGGTTAGTAGTGAAACAGTTGTATTCCTGGTCTGGACATGCTTCGGTATCTGATTGTATCTGGAGTTTGCATCCATGGATGTGAGTAATTCATGTCTGATGGTCGGGTCCATCAGCTGGTTGATCATTGGGAGTGGAAAGTTGTGCTTTGTCATACCCCATGCAAATCTGAGTAGTTGACGTATGTCCTCCACTCCCTGTTTGTTTTTCTTATAAGTAAAGGATTGGATACTCATTTTGGTTGGAGGGCATCATGGATAAACCCACTGGTTTTGAGCAAATTCGCCTCCTCTTTAAGTGCAACAAATCTCTCCAGATCCATGTCGCATTGTTTTTGTTCACCGAGACATGCCTCGGGTCGATATTTAATGCATGGCTCTTCATGGCTGGCGAGAGTCCATATATATATATATATATATATATATATATATATATAAGATCGAGTCCAAGCGAACACATCAAGATTCTCCTGAAGTAAAACAGTTGACTCTTTCTTCACCATTGCGCAGAGTTGTGATCTGATCTACAGTACTCATGATGGGTTGTAGGCGCCTCATGTGTTTATTTGCAATGGTAAATGATCAGGCTTATAAGGACGTTGAATCAAAGGATTAGTAGAACTTAACCTTGTACTGCACGCTGCTACATAGCTGGCTCCAGCATTGAGATAGAATTCGCTTGTGTTTCTGAATGATGCGCTTTTCATTCAATGTACTCGCGATCCGTTGCTCATTGTAAGGGTTGGAATGTTGATCAGTCGCCCATGAGTTCGGGTATTGATCTGATGATTCTATCTCTAGGCATCCTTTCGGTCGCAACCTAGAGTTGTTATGAATATCAGGCATGGGTCATAGGTTCAAGTTGTCATAGTCAACTCTCGGATAATTACTCTTTTGCCCCCAGTCTCGGGTTGGCGGATGCATTACGCGGACGGTCTAGTCTCGTCCTAGCTGTGTCTATACTGTAGTTCAAGCTTTAAGAACCAGAGTTGACTGATGAATGGTTGAATCATATTATCTTATCTTCTTGTTCGTGGCCCCAAGTCTGGGGAATATCTCGATAAGTGGTAGGGTAGATAATGTCCGCTTCAATTTTGTATTCTATCCTATTGAACCATGGGATCGAGTGAACCGATGGAAGGCTGAGTTGTGCCTATCCTGTATTATGTTATAGTTCTTTCCTCTTAGCGGAATACATTGTTATTTTGCCAACATTCGGACATAAGCTAGATTCTGGATGGTCAATGACATTCACTTCGCTGCTTAGGTCACCGTACTTTGGGCAAAAACTGAAGAGTGAATCGTCCAATCAAATCCAATGCAGGATTGATGCTTCCCTTGTCGAATCCAGGGTAAGAATCAGTGTGCAGATGTTTAGGTTGCACTTGTTTTGAATTGCTCTTTTAGTCGGATCATGGTATGATTCAATGAATGAATGGTCGCATTGCATTCATTTGGAGTTGGGTGATCAACCATGTCCATTTCGATTTACGTTCTACCGTCAGATCTAGGGATAAAGTCAGCTCAAATGCAGTCATGTCATGCTCATTTGGTCTCATGCTCTTCCTGATGGATCGAAGGAAGGCGACGGAGGACGAATGGTCAAGTCACACTCATTCATGGTTTATTCTTCTATCCGTGCTCTGTTGGTTAAAGGTATTCGATGGACGTTCGAGTCACATCAATTTGTAGTCGAAGAGGACCGATATTGACCGTCGATTCAATAGTACGATGTGAAAGGTGTAGATCGATATTGCCCGTCGATCCGGCGGTACGATATAATTGGTTGCCCAGAACTTTGGGCATCATTCTGATTGGTTAGCATTAAGGTCTCCTTGTAGTCATTTCCTTAAGTTGTAAAGGATGCTAAGCTGGAGATGTAGCGAGTCACCTTTCTCTTCTTTCGGTGATTTGTACTTCTACCCCCAGTCTTAGGTTAGCAGAGTTAGTTCGTGGATGGTCTAATTGCACCTGTGGTGAGTTTATACTCCTCATGTCGAGTTTAGGTCAGAGTTGGTGAATGAATGGTCGAATCACATTCATCTGTTTGTCTATTCTTGTAGCCCACTGTGGGGATCAAAGTAAGTTGAAGGGCCATTAACCACACCTATTTGATGTTTATACCCCTGTCCACACTCTGGGGACTAAGTCTTTTTGTAGAAAATGGTCAGACCGTGTTTTCCTCGGTCAATTCCTTTGCCCCCAGTCAAGGGCAAAAGTCGATGTTTGGCGGTCAAATTACAACAACTTTAGTTTGATGCTTCTCCCACTGAACTGTAGAAAGGAATTGATTGGCGGATGGTTAGGTCACATCCGTCCATGTTGCACGCACAACCCGTCGGTTCACTGGCGAGAGTTAGCAGATGAACGGTCATGCCATGTTCATTTGAGGTTGGATGGTAGTAATATCAATTACGAATAGGACATCCAGCTAGGTCTGTTTTTCGAATCTATGCCTCCCTGTCGAATCAAGGAAGAAATTTTGTCTTGTAGGGTTGGAGTGCATCTCTATAAATTTACGTTATGGGTCCCATGCCGGGGACAAGAGTTGATGCATGGACGGTTGTGTCACGCCCGCTTAGTGCTGGATGGTCAGATCGCATCCAATTTTGTGTGTTAAGTGTGCCCCCGTGTCAGGGGAAGACTGGAGAGCAGACGGTCGAACCACATCCGCCTTTTGTACTACAGAACATGATGAGGAACCATAGCCGATAGATGGACAGTCGAATCACATTCCTTTTGGTATTCATATTCCAAACCATGCTTTGAGGACTGGAGTTGGTTGATGGGTTGTTAGTCACACCCATTTGGTGTTTATACTCTAGCCTGTGCTCTTGGGACCGAAGCAAGTTGATGGGTGGTCATTCGCATCCAATTGGTGTTTATACTCCAGTCCACACTCTGGGGACTTAGAGTTAGCTGAAGTTTATTCTCCAGTTCGCACTCTGGGAATCTGGATTTGCTGATGTTTATACTCCAGTTCGCACTCTGGGAATCTGGAGTTAGTTGATGTTTATACTCCAGTTCCGCTCTGGGAATCTGGAGTCAGTTGATGTTTAAACTCCAGTTCGCACTCTGGGAATCTGGAGTTAGTTGATGTTTATACTCCAGTTCGCACTCTGGGAATCTGGAGTTAGTTGATGTTTAAACTCCAGTTCGCACTTTGGGAATCTGGAGTTAGTTGATGTTTATACTCCAGTTCGCACTCTGGGAATCTGGAGTTAGTTGATGTT